>OZ020622.1:0-1200000 GCA_963971575.1 Liopterus haemorrhoidalis
ACCTGATACCTAACCTACACCTAACCTAACCTACCTAACCTAACCTAACCTAACCTAACCTAACCTAACCTAACCTAACCCTAACCTAACCTAACCTAACCTAACCTAACCTAACCTAACCTAAACCTAACCTAACCTACCTAGACCGTAACCGTATACCGTAACCTATCCGTAACCGTAACGCTAACCGTAACGCTAACCGTAACCTAACCTAACCTAACCTAACCTAACCTAACCTAACCTAACCTAACCTAACCTAACCTAACCTAACCTAACCTAACCTAACCTAACCTAACCTAACCTAACCTAACCTAACCTAACCTAACCTAACCTAACCTAACCTAACCTAACCTAACCTAACCTAACCTAACCTAACCTAACCTAACCTAACCTAACCTAACCTAACCTAACCTAACCTAACCTAACCTAACCTAACCTAACCTAACCTAACCTAACCTAACCTAACCTAACCTAACCTAACCTAACCTAACCCTAACCTAACCTAACCTAACCTAACCTAACCTAACCTAACCTAACCTAACCTAACCTAACCTAACCTAACCTAACCTAACCTAACCTAACCTAACCTAACCTAACCTAACCTAACCTAACCTAACCTAACCTAACCTAACCTAACCTAACCTAACCTAACCTAACCTAACCTAACCTAACCTAACCTAACCTAACCTAACCTAACCTAACCTAACCTAACCTAACCTAACCTAACCTAACCTAACCTAACCTAACCTAACCTAACCTAACCTAACCTAACCTAACCTAACCTAACCTAACCTAACCTAACCTAACCTAACCTAACCTAACCTAACCTAACCTAACCTAACCTAACCTAACCTAACCTAACCTAACCTAACCTAACCTAACCTAACCTAACCTAACCTAACCTAACCTAACCTAACCTAACCTAACCTAACCTAACCTAACCTAACCTAACCTAACCTAACCTAACCTAACCTAACCTAACCTAACCTAACCTAACCTAACCTAACCTAACCTAACCTAACCTAACCTAACCTAACCTAACCTAACCTAACCTAACCTAACCTAACCTAACCTAACCTAACCTAACCTAACCTAACCTAACCTAACCTAACCTAACCTAACCTAACCTAACCTAACCTAACCTAACCTAACCTAACCTAACCTAACCTAACCTAACCTAACCTAACTTTTTTTTCGGCAAACCTAACTTTTTTTTCGGCAAACCTAACTTTTTTTTCGGCAAACCTAACTTTTTAATCAAAATTTTCGGCAAACCTAACTTTTTTTTCGGCAAACCTAACTTTTTTTTCGGCAAACCTAACTTTTTAATCAAAATTTTCGGCAAACCTAACTTTTTTTTCGGCAAACCTAACTTTTTTTTCGGCAAACCTAACTTTTTAATCAAAATTTTCGGCAAACCTAACTTTTTTTTCGGCAAACCTAACTTTTTTTTCGGCAAACCTAACTTTTTAATCAAAATTTTCGGCAAACCTAACTTTTTTTTCGGCAAACCTAACTTTTTTTTTCGGCAAACCTAACTTTTTAATCAAAATTTTCGGCAAACCTAACTTTTTTTTCGGCAAACCTAACTTTTTTTTCGGCAAACCTAACTTTTTAATCAAAATTTTCGGCAAACCTAACTTTTTTTTCGGCAAACCTAACTTTTTAATCAAAATTTTCGGCAAACCTAACTTTTTTTTCGGCAAACCTAACTTTTTAATCAAAATTTTCGGCAAACCTAACTTTTTTTTCGGCAAACCTAACTTTTTTTTTCGGCAAACCTAACTTTTTAATCAAAATTTTCGGCAAACCTAACTTTTTTTTCGGCAAACCTAACTTTTTAATCAAAATTTTCGGCAAACCTAACTTTTTTTTCGGCAAACCTAACTTTTTAATCAAAATTTTCGGCAAACCTAACTTTTCTCATCAAAATTTTCGGCAAACCTAACATTTTTTTCGGCAAACCTAACTTTTTTAATCAAAATTTTCGGCAAACCTAACTTTTTTTCGGCAAACCTAACTTTTTTTTTCGGCAAACCTAACTTTTTAATCAAAATTTTCGGCAAACCTAACTTTTTTTCGGCAAACCTAACTTTTTTTTCGGCAAACCTAACTTTTAAATCAAAATTTTCGGCAAACCTAACTTTTTTTTCGGCAAACCTAACTTTTTTTTTCGGCAAACCTAACTTTTTAATCAAAATATTCGGCAAACCTAACTTTTTTAATCAAAATTTTCGGCAAACCTAACTTTTTTTTCTGCAAACCTAACTTTTTTAATCAAAATTTTCGGCAAACCTAACTTTTTCAGCAAAATTTTCGGCAAAAATTACGTTTTTCGGCATTTTCGGCAAAAATCGCGTTTTTCGGCAAAAAATCCCGTTTTTCGGCAAGGTTTAAGGCAAAAATTACGTTTTTCGGCAAAAAATCACGTTTTTCGGCAAGATTTAAAGCAAAAATTACGTTTTTCGGCAAGATTTAAGGCAAAAATTACGTTTTTCGGCAAAAATCACTTTTTTCGGCTAACCTACACACATTTTGACCAATTTTCGAAGAAAAGACCGTGTTCCTACGGAACGGTCGCCGCCAGGAAGCTAAATCCGCCAAACAAAACTACCGGGAGGCTCTCAGGACCGAAATATACCATTTTTTAACAAAAAACAACCTGTTCCTACGGAACGGTCGCCGTCAGGTAGCTAAATCCGCCTAACAAAACTACCTGGAAGCTCTCAGGACCGAAATATACCATTTTTTAACAAAAAACAACCTGTTCCTACGGAACGGTCGCCGTCAGGTAGCTAAATCCGCCTAACAAAACTACCTGGAAGCTCTCAGGACCGAAATATACCATTTTTTAACAAAAAACAACCTGTTCCTACGGAACGGTCGCCGTCAGGTAGCTAAATCCGCCTAACAAAACTACCTGGAAGCTCTCAGGACCGAAATATACCATTTTTTAACAAAAAACAACCTGTTCCTACGGAACGGTCGCCGTCAGGAAGCTAAATCCGCCAAACAAAACTCCCGGGAAGCTCTCAGGACCGAAATATACCATTTTTTAACAAAAAACAACCTGTTCCTACGGAACGGTCGCCGTCAGGTAGCTAAATCCGCCTAACAAAACTACCTGGAAGCTCTCAGGACCGAAATATACCATTTTTTAACAAAAAACAACCTGTTCCTACGGAACGGTCGCCGTCAGGTAGCTAAATCCGCCTAACAAAACTACCTGGAAGCTCTCAGGACCGAAATATACCATTTTTTAACAAAAAACAACCTGTTCCTACGGAACGGTCGCCGTCAGGAAGCTAAATCCGCCAAACAAAACTCCCGGGAAGCTCTCAGGACCGAAATATACCATTTTTTAACAAAAAACAACCTGTTCCTACGGAACGGTCGCCGTCAGGTAGCTAAATCCGCCTAACAAAACTACCTGGAAGCTCTCAGGACCGAAATATACCATTTTTTAACAAAAAACAACCTGTTCCTACGGAACGGTCGCCGTCAGGAAGCTAAATCCGCCAAACAAAACTCCCGGGAAGCTCTCAGGACCGAAATATACCATTTTTTAACAAAAAACAACCTGTTCCTACGGAACGGTCGCCGTCAGGTAGCTAAATCCGCCTAACAAAACTACCTGGAAGCTCTCAGGACCGAAATATACCATTTTTTAACAAAAAACAACCTGTTCCTACGGAACGGTCGCCGTCAGGTAGCTAAATCCGCCTAACAAAACTACCTGGAAGCTCTCAGGACCGAAATATACCATTTTTTAACAAAAAACAACCTGTTCCTACGGAACGGTCGCCGTCAGGAAGCTAAATCCGCCAAACAAAACTCCCGGGAAGCTCTCAGGACCGAAATATACCATTTTTTAACAAAAAACAACCTGTTCCTACGGAACGGTCGCCGTCAGGTAGCTAAATCCGCCTAACAAAACTACCTGGAAGCTCTCAGGACCGAAATATACCATTTTTTAACAAAAAACAACCTGTTCCTACGGAACGGTCGCCGTCAGGAAGCTAAATCCGCCAAACAAAACTCCCGGGAAGCTCTCAGGACCGAAATATACCATTTTTTAACAAAAAACAACCTGTTCCTACGGAACGGTCGCCGTCAGGTAGCTAAATCCGCCTAACAAAACTACCTGGAAGCTCTCAGGACCGAAATATACCATTTTTTAACAAAAAACAACCTGTTCCTACGGAACGGTCGCCGTCAGGAAGCTAAATCCGCCAAACAAAACTCCCGGGAAGCTCTCAGGACCGAAATATACCATTTTTTAACAAAAAACAACCTGTTCCTACGGAACGGTCGCCGTCAGGTAGCTAAATCCGCCTAACAAAACTACCTGGAAGCTCTCAGGACCGAAATATACCATTTTTTAACAAAAAACAACCTGTTCCTACGGAACGGTCGCCGTCAGGAAGCTAAATCCGCCAAACAAAACTCCCGGGAAGCTCTCAGGACCGAAATATACCATTTTTTAACAAAAAACAACCTGTTCCTACGGAACGGTCGCCGTCAGGTAGCTAAATCCGCCTAACAAAACTACCTGGAAGCTCTCAGGACCGAAATATACCATTTTTTAACAAAAAACAACCTGTTCCTACGGAACGGTCGCCGTCAGGAAGCTAAATCCGCCAAACAAAACTACCGGGAAGCTCTCAGGACCGAAATATACCATTTTTTAACAAAAAACAACCTGTTCCTAAGGAACGGTCGCCGCCAGGAAGCTAAATCCGCCAAACAAAACTACCGGGAAGCTCTCAGGACCGAAATGTATTTAAATATTTTTACTATCTTTAACCGATTTGGCGCAAATCGGCCGAGAGTGTTTTAAAAAGTGGTTTTACTTGAATAACTCCAGAGGTAATTAACCTAGAGAGTAGGCGTGAACCAGGAAAAATGTAGAGAATTCCAAGGGCTACGACTTTTGTATTTAAATATTTTTTCTATCTTTAACCGATTTGGCGCAAATCGGCCGAGAGTGTTTTAAAAAGTGGTTTTACTTGAATAACTCCAGAGGTAATTAACCTAGAGAGTAGGCGTGTACAGGAAAAATGTAGAGAATTCCAAGGGCTACAACTTTTGTATTTACATATTTTTTCTATCTTTAACCGATTTGGCGCAAATCGGCCGAGAGTGTTTTAAAAAGTGGTTTTACTTGAATAACTCCAGAGGTAATTAACCTAGAGAGTAGGCGTGTACAGGAAAAATGTAGAGAATTCCAAGGGCTACGACTTTTGTATTTAAATATTTTTTCTATCTTTAACCGATTTGGCGCAAATCGGCCGAGAGTGTTTTAAAAAGTGGTTTTACTTGAATAACTCCAGAGGTAATTAACCTAGAGAGTAGGCGTGTACAGGAAAAATGTAGAGAATTCCAAGGGCTACAACTTTTGTATTTACATATTTTTCCTATCTTTAACCGATTTGGCGCAAATCGGCCGAGAGTGTTTTAAAAAGTGGTTTTACTTGAATAACTCCAGAGGTAATTAACCTAGAGAGTAGGCGTGTACAGGAAAAATGTAGAGAATTCCAAGGGCTACAACTTTTGTATTTACATATTTTTTCTATCTTTAACCGATTTGGCGCAAATCGGCCGAGAGTGTTTTAAAAAGTGGTTTTACTTGAATAACTCCAGAGGTAATTAACCTAGAGAGTAGGCGTGTACAGGAAAAATGTAGAGAATTCCAAGGGCTACGACTTTTGTATTTAAATATTTTTTCTATCTTTAACCGATTTGGCGCAAATCGGCCGAGAGTGTTTTAAAAAGTGGTTTTACTTGAATAACTCCAGAGGTAATTAACCTAGAGAGTAGGCGTGTACAGGAAAAATGTAGAGAATTCCAAGGGCTACGACTTTTGTATTTAAATATTTTTTCTATCTTTAACCGATTTGGCGCAAATCGGCCGAGAGTGTTTTAAAAAGTGGTTTTACTTAAATAACTCCAGAGGTAATTAACCTAGAGAGTAGGCGTGTACAGGAAAAATGTAGAGAATTCCAAGGGCTACAACTTTTGTATTTACATATTTTTTCTTTCTTTAACCGATTTGGCGCAAATCGGCCGAGAGTGTTTTAAAAAGTGGTTTTACTTGAATAACTCCAGAGGTAATTAACCTAGAGAGTAGGCGTGTACAGGAAAAATGTAGAGAATTCCAAGGGCTACGACTTTTGTATTTAAATATTTTTTCTATCTTTAACCGATTTGGCGCAAATCGGCCGAGAGTGTTTTAAAAAGTGGTTTTACTTGAATAACTCCAGAGATAATTAACCTAGAGAGTAGGCGTGTACAGGAAAAATGTAGAGAATTCCAAGGGCTACAACTTTTGTATTTACATATTTTTCCTATCTTTAACCGATTTGGCGCAAATCGGCCGAGAGTGTTTTAAAAAGTGGTTTTACTTGAATAACTCCAGAGGTAATTAACCTAGAGAGTAGGCGTGTACAGGAAAAATGTAGAGAATTCCAAGGGCTACAACTTTTGTATTTACATATTTTTTCTATCTTTAACCGATTTGGCGCAAATCAGCCGAGTGTTTTAAAAAGTGGTTTTCCTTGAATAACTCCAGAGGTAATTAACCTAGAGAGTAGGCGTGTACAGGTAAAATGTAGAGAATTCTAAGGGCTACAACTTTTGTATTTACATATTTTTTGTATCTTTAACCGATTTGGCGCAAATCGGCCGAGAGTGTTTTAAAAAGTGGTTTTACTTGAATAACTCCAGAGGTAATTAACCTAGAGATTAGGCGTGTACAGGAAAAATGTAGAGAATTCCAAGGGCTACGACTTTTGTATTTAAATATTTTTTCTATCTTTAACCGATTTGGCGCAAATCGGCCGAGAGTGTTTTAAAAAGTGGTTTTACTTGAATAACTCCAGAGGTAATTAACCTAGAGAGTAGGCGTGTACAGGAAAAATGTAGAGAATTCCAAGGGCTACGACTTTTGTATTTAAATATTTTTTCTATCTTTAACCGATTTGGCGCAAATCGGCCGAGAGTGTTTTAAAAAGTGGTTTTACTTGAATAACTCCAGAGGTAACTAACCTAGAGAGTAGGCGTGTACAGGAAAAATGTAGAGAATTCCAAGGGCTACAACTTTTGTATTTACATATTTTTCCTATCTTTAACCGATTTGGCGCAAATCGGCCGAGAGTGTTTTAAAAAGTGGTTTTACTTGAATAACTCCAGAGGTAATTAACCTAGAGAGTAGGCGTGTACAGGAAAAATGTAGAGAATTCCAAGGGCTACAACTTTTGTATTTACATATTTTTTCTATCTTTAACCGATTTGGCGCAAATCGGCCGAGAGTGTTTTAAAAAGTGGTTTTACTTGAATAACTCCAGAGGTAATTAACCTAGAGAGTAGGCGTGTACAGGAAAAATGTAGAGAATTCCAAGGGCTACGAGTTTTGTATTTAAATATTTTTTCTATCTTTAACCGATTTGGCGCAAATCGGCCGAGAGTGTTTTAAAAAGTGGTTTTACTTGAATAACTCCAGAGGTAATTAACCTAGAGAGTAGGCGTGTACAGGAAAAATGTAGAGAATTCCAAGGGCTACAACTTTTGTATTTACATATTTTTTCTATCTTTAACCGATTTGGCGCAAATCGGCCGAGAGTGTTTTAAAAAGTGGTTTTACTTGAATAACTCCAGAGGTAATTAACCTAGAGAGTAGGCGTGTACAGGAAAAATGTAGAGAATTCCAAGGGCTACAACTTTTGTATTTACATATTTTTTCTATCTTTAACCGATTTGGCGCAAATCGGTCGAGAGTGTTTTAAAAAGTGGTTTTACTTGAATAACTCCAGAGGTAATTAACCTAGAGAGTAGGCGTGTACAGGAAAAATGTAGAGAATTCCAAGGGCTACGACTTTTGTATTTAAATATTTTTTCTATCTTTAACCGATTTGGCGCAAATCGGCCGAGAGTGTTTTAAAAAGTGGTTTTACTTGAATAACTCCAGAGGTAATTAACCTAGAGAGTAGGCGTGTACAGGAAAAATGTAGAGAATTCCAAGGGCTACGACTTTTGTATTTAAATATTTTTTCTATCTTTAACCGATTTGGCGCAAATTGGCCGAGAGTGTTTTAAAAAGTGGTTTTACTTAAATAACTCCAGAGGTAATTAACCTAGAGAGTAGGCGTGTACAGGAAAAATGTAGAGAATTCCAAGGGCTACAACTTTTGTATTTACATATTTTTTCTTTCTTTAACCGATTTGGCGCAAATCGGCCGAGAGTGTTTTAAAAAGTGGTTTTACTTGAATAACTCCAGAGGTAATTAACCTAGAGAGTAGGCGTGTACAGGAAAAATGTAGAGAATTCCAAGGGCTACGACTTTTGTATTTAAATATTTTTTCTATCTTTAACCGATTTGGCGCAAATCGGCCGAGAGTGTTTTAAAAAGTGGTTTTACTTGAATAACTCCAGAGGTAATTAACCTAGAGAGTAGGCGTGTACAGGAAAAATGTAGAGAATTCCAAGGGCTACAACTTTTGTATTTACATATTTTTCCTATCTTTAACCGATTTGGCGCAAATCGGCCGAGAGTGTTTTAAAAAGTGGTTTTACTTGAATAACTCCAGAGGTAATTAACCTAGAGAGTAGGCGTGTACAGGAAAAATGTAGAGAATTCCAAGGGCTACAACTTTATTATTTACATATTTTTTCTATCTTTAACCGATTTGGCGCAAATCAGCCGAGAGTGTTTTAAAAAGTGGTTTTCCTTGAATAACTCCAGAGGTAATTAACCTAGAGAGTAGGCGCGTACAGGTAAAATGTAGAGAATTCTAAGGGCTACAACTTTTGTATTTACATATTTTTTGTATCTTTAACCGATTTGGCGCAAATCGGCCGAGAGTGTTTTAAAAAGTGGTTTTACTTGAATAACTCCAGAGGTAAATAACCTAGAGATTAGGCGTGTACAGGAAAAATGTAGAGAATTCCAAGGGCTACGACTTTTGTATTTAAATATTTTTTCTATCTTTAACCGATTTGGCGCAAATCGGCCGAGAGTGTTTTAAAAAGTGGTTTTACTTGAATAACTCCAGAGGTAATTAACCTAGAGAGTAGGCGTGTACAGGAAAAATGTAGAGAATTCCAAGGGCTACAACTTTTGTATTTACATATTTTTTCTATCTTTAACCGATTTGGCGCAAATCGGCCGAGAGTGTTTTAAAAAGTGGTTTTACTTGAATAACTCCAGAGGTAATTAACCTAGAGAGTAGGCGTGTACAGGAAAAATGTAGAGAATTCCAAGGGCTACAACTTTTGTATTTACATATTTTTCCTATCTTAAACCGATTTGGCGCAAATCGGCCGAGAGTGTTTTAAAAAGTGGTTTTACTTGAATAACTCCAGAGGTAATTAACCTAGAGAGTAGGCGTATACAGGAAAAATGTAGAGAATTCCAAGGGCTACAACTTTTGTATTTACATATTTTTTCTATCTTTAACCGATTTGGCGCAAATCGGCCGAGAGTGTTTTAAAAAGTGGTTTTACTTGAATAACTCCAGAGGTAATTAACCTAGAGAGTAGGCGTGTACAGGAAAAATGTAGAGAATTCCAAGGGCTACGACTTTTGTATTTAAATATTTTTTGTATCTTTAACCGATTTGGCGCAAATCGGCCGAGAGTGTTTTAAAAAGTGGTTTTACTTGAATAACTCCAGAGGTAATTAACCTAGAGATTAGGCGTGAATAGGAAAAATGTAGAGAATTCCAAGGGCTACGACTTTTGTATTTAAATATTTTTTCTATCTTTAACCGATTTGGCGCAAATCGGCCGAGAGTGTTTTAAAAAGTGGTTTTACTTGAATAACTCCAGAGGTAATTAACCTAGAGAGTAGGCGTGTACAGGAAAAATGTAGAGAATTCCAAGGGCTACAACTTTTGTATTTAAATATTTTTTCTATCTTTGACCGATTTGGCGCAAATCGGCCGAGAGTGTTTTAAAAAGTGGTTTTACTTGAATAACTCCAGAGGTAATTAACCTAGAGAGTAGGCGTGTACAGGAAAAATGTAGAGAATTCCAAGGGCTACAACTTTTGTATTTACATATTTTTTCTATCTTTAACCGATTTGGCGCAAATCAGCCGAGAGTGTTTTAAAAAGTGGTTTTACTTGAATAACTCCAGAGGTAATTAACCTAGAGAGTAGGCGTGTACAGGAAGAATGTAGAGAATTCTAAGGGCTACAACTTTTGTATTTACATATTTTTTGTATCTTTAACCGATTTGGCGCAAATCGGCCGAGAGTGTTTTAAAAAGTGGTTTTACTTGAATAACTCCAGAGGTAATTAACCTAGAGATTAGGCGTGTACAGGAAAAATGTAGAGAATTCCAAGGGCTACGACTTTTGTATTTAAATATTTTTTCTATCTTTAACCGATTTGGCGCAAATCGGCCGAGAGTGTTTTAAAAAGTGGTTTTACTTGAATAACTCCAGAGGTAATTAACCTAGAGAGTAGGCGTGTACAGGAAAAATGTAGAGAATTCCAAGGGCTACAACTTTTGTATTTACATATTTTTTCTATCTTTAACCGATTTGGCGCAAATCGGCCGAGAGTGTTTTAAAAAGTGGTTTTACTTGAATAACTCCAGAGGTAATTAACCTAGAGAGTAGGCGTGTACAGGAAAAATGTTGAGAATTCCAAGGGCTACAACTTTTGTATTTACATATTTTTTCTATCTTTAACCGATTTGGCGCAAATCGGCCGAGAGTGTTTTGAAAAGTGGTTTTACTTGAATAACTCCAGAGGTAATTAACCTAGAGAGTAGGCGTGTACAGGAAAAATGTAGAGAATTCCAAGGGCTACAACTTTATTATTTACATATTTTTTCTATCTTTAACCGATTTGGCGCAAATCAGCCGAGAGTGTTTTAAAAAGTGGTTTTCCTTGAATAACTCCAGAGGTAATTAACCTAGAGAGTAGGCGCGTACAGGTAAAATGTAGAGAATTCTAAGGGCTACAACTTTTGTATTTACATATTTTTTGTATCTTTAACCGATTTGGCGCAAATCGGCCGAGAGTGTTTTAAAAAGTGGTTTTACTTGAATAACTCCAGAGGTAAATAACCTAGAGATTAGGCGTGTACAGGAAAAATGTAGAGAATTCCAAGGGCTACGACTTTTGTATTTAAATATTTTTTCTATCTTTAACCGATTTGGCGCAAATCGGCCGAGAGTGTTTTAAAAAGTGGTTTTACTTGAATAACTCCAGAGGTAATTAACCTAGAGAGTAGGCGTGTACAGGAAAAATGTAGAGAATTCCAAGGGCTACAACTTTTGTATTTACATATTTTTTCTATCTTTAACCGATTTGGCGCAAATCGGCCGAGAGTGTTTTAAAAAGTGGTTTTACTTGAATAACTCCAGAGGTAATTAACCTAGAGAGTAGGCGTGTACAGGAAAAATGTAGAGAATTCCAAGGGCTACAACTTTTGTATTTACATATTTTTCCTATCTTAAACCGATTTGGCGCAAATCGGCCGAGAGTGTTTTAAAAAGTGGTTTTACTTGAATAACTCCAGAGGTAATTAACCTAGAGAGTAGGCGTATACAGGAAAAATGTAGAGAATTCCAAGGGCTACAACTTTTGTATTTACATATTTTTTCTATCTTTAACCGATTTGGCGCAAATCGGCCGAGAGTGTTTTAAAAAGTGGTTTTACTTGAATAACTCCAGAGGTAATTAACCTAGAGAGTAGGCGTGTACAGGAAAAATGTAGAGAATTCCAAGGGCTACGACTTTTGTATTTAAATATTTTTTGTATCTTTAACCGATTTGGCGCAAATCGGCCGAGAGTGTTTTAAAAAGTGGTTTTACTTGAATAACTCCAGAGGTAATTAACCTAGAGATTAGGCGTGAATAGGAAAAATGTAGAGAATTCCAAGGGCTACGACTTTTGTATTTAAATATTTTTTCTATCTTTAACCGATTTGGCGCAAATCGGCCGAGAGTGTTTTAAAAAGTGGTTTTACTTGAATAACTCCAGAGGTAATTAACCTAGAGAGTAGGCGTGTACAGGAAAAATGTAGAGAATTCCAAGGGCTACAACTTTTGTATTTAAATATTTTTTCTATCTTTGACCGATTTGGCGCAAATCGGCCGAGAGTGTTTTAAAAAGTGGTTTTACTTGAATAACTCCAGAGGTAATTAACCTAGAGAGTAGGCGTGTACAGGAAAAATGTAGAGAATTCCAAGGGCTACAACTTTTGTATTTACATATTTTTTCTATCTTTAACCGATTTGGCGCAAATCAGCCGAGAGTGTTTTAAAAAGTGGTTTTACTTGAATAACTCCAGAGGTAATTAACCTAGAGAGTAGGCGTGTACAGGAAGAATGTAGAGAATTCTAAGGGCTACAACTTTTGTATTTACATATTTTTTGTATCTTTAACCGATTTGGCGCAAATCGGCCGAGAGTGTTTTAAAAAGTGGTTTTACTTGAATAACTCCAGAGGTAATTAACCTAGAGATTAGGCGTGTACAGGAAAAATGTAGAGAATTCCAAGGGCTACGACTTTTGTATTTAAATATTTTTTCTATCTTTAACCGATTTGGCGCAAATCGGCCGAGAGTGTTTTAAAAAGTGGTTTTACTTGAATAACTCCAGAGGTAATTAACCTAGAGAGTAGGCGTGTACAGGAAAAATGTAGAGAATTCCAAGGGCTACAACTTTTGTATTTACATATTTTTTCTATCTTTAACCGATTTGGCGCAAATCGGCCGAGAGTGTTTTAAAAAGTGGTTTTACTTGAATAACTCCAGAGGTAATTAACCTAGAGAGTAGGCGTGTACAGGAAAAATGTAGAGAATTCCAAGGGCTATAACTTTTGTATTTACATATTTTTTCTATCTTTAACCGATTTGGCGCAAATCGGCCGAGAGTGTTTTGAAAAGTGGTTTTACTTGAATAACTCCAGAGGTAATTAACCTAGAGAGTAGGCGTGTACAGGAAAAATGTAGAGAATTCCAAGGGCTACGACTTTTGTATTTAAATATTTTTTCTATCTTTAACCGATTTGGCGCAAATCGGCCGAGAGTGTTTTAAAAAGTGGTTTTACTTAAATAACTCCAGAGGTAATTAACCTAGAGAGTAGGCGTGTACAGGAAAAATGTAGAGAATTCCAAGGGCTACAACTTTTGTATTTACATATTTTTTCTTTCTTTAACCGATTTGGCGCAAATCGGCCGAGAGTGTTTTAAAAAGTGGTTTTACTTGAATAACTCCAGAGGTAATTAACCTAGAGAGTAGGCGTGTACAGGAAAAATGTAGAGAATTCCAAGGGCTACAACTTTTGTATTTACATATTTTTCCTATCTTTAACCGATTTGGCGCAAATCGGCCGAGAGTGTTTTAAAAAGTGGTTTTACTTGAATAACTCCAGAGGTAATTAACCTAGAGAGTAGGCGTGTACAGGAAAAATGTAGAGAATTCCAAGGGCTACAACTTTTGTATTTACATATTTTTTTCTATCTTTAACCGATTTGGCGCAAATCAGCCGAGAGTGTTTTAAAAAGTGGTTTTCCTTGAATAACTCCAGAGGTAATTAACCTAGAGAGTAGGCGTGTACAGGAAAAATGTAGAGAATTCCAAGGGCTACGACTTTTGTATTTAAATATTTTTTCTATCTTTAACCGATTTGGCGCAAATCGGCCGAGAGTGTTTTAAAAAGTGGTTTTACTTGAATAACTCCAGAGGTAATTAACCTAGAGAGTAGGCGTGTACAGGAAAAATGTAGAGAATTCCAAGGGCTACGACTTTTGTATTTAAATATTTTTTCTATCTTTGACCGATTTGGCGCAAATCGGCCGAGAGTGTTTTAAAAAGTGGTTTTACTTGAATAACTCCAGAGGTAATTAACCTAGAGAGTAGGCGTGTACAGGAAAAATGTAGAGAATTCCAAGGGCTACAACTTTTGTATTTACATATTTTTTATATCTTTAACCGATTTGGCGCAAATCGGCCGAGAGTGTTTTAAAAAGTGGTTTTACTTGAATAACTCCAGAGGTAATTAACCTAGAGAGTAGGCGTGTACAGGAAAAATGTTGAGAATTCCAAGGGCTACGACTTTTGTATTTAAATATTTTTTCTATCTTTAACCGATTTGGCGCAAATCAGCCGAGAGTGTTTTAAAAAGTGGTTTTCCTTGAATAACTCCAGAGGTAATTAACCTAGAGAGTAGGCGTGTACAGGAAAAATGTAGAGAATTCCAAGGGCTACGACTTTTGTATTTAAATATTTTTTCTATCTTTAACCGATTTGGCGCAAATCGGCCGAGAGTGTTTTAAAAAGTGGTTTTACTTGAATAACTCCAGAGGTAATTAACCTAGAGAGTAGGCGTGTACAGGAAAAATGTAGAGAATTCCAAGGGCTACGACTTTTGTATTTAAATATTTTTTCTATCTTTGACCGATTTGGCGCAAATCGGCCGAGAGTGTTTTAAAAAGTGGTTTTACTTGAATAACTCCAGAGGTAATTAACCTAGAGAGTAGGCGTGTACAGGAAAAATGTAGAGAATTCCAAGGGCTACAACTTTTGTATTTACATATTTTTTATATCTTTAACCGATTTGGCGCAAATCGGCCGAGAGTGTTTTAAAAAGTGGTTTTACTTGAATAACTCCAGAGGTAATTAACCTAGAGAGTAGGCGTGTACAGGAAAAATGTTGAGAATTCCAAGGGCTACGACTTTTGTATTTAAATATTTTTTCTATCTTTAACCGATTTGGCGCAAATCGGCCGAGAGTGTTTTAAAAAGTGGTTTTACTTGAATAACTCCAGAGGTAATTAACCTAGAGAGTAGGCGTGTACAGGAAAAATGTAGAGAATTCCAAGGGCTACAACTTCTGTATTTACATATTTTTTCTATCTTTGACCGATTTGGCGCAAATCGGCCGAGAGTGTTTTAAAAAGTGGTTTTACTTGAATAACTCCAGAGGTAATTAACCTAGAGAGTAGGCGTGTACAGGAAAAATGTAGAGAATTCCAAGGGCTACGACTTTTGTATTTAAATATTTTTTCTATCTTTAACCGATTTGGCGCAAATCGGCCGAGAGTGTTTTAAAAAGTGGTTTTACTTGAATAACTCCAGAGGTAATTAACCTAGAGAGTAGGCGTGTACAGGAAAAATGTAGAGAATTCCAAGGGCTACAACTTTTGTATTTACATATTTTTCCTATCTTAAACCGATTTGGCGCAAATCGGCCGAGAGTGTTTTAAAAAGTGGTTTTACTTGAATAACTCCAGAGGTAATTAACCTAGAGAGTAGGCGTGTACAGGAAAAATGTAGAGAATTCCAAGGGCTACGACTTTTGTATTTAAATATTTTTTCTATCTTTGACCGATTTGGCGCAAATCGGCCGAGAGTGTTTTAAAAAGTGGTTTTACTTGAATAACTCCAGAGGTAATTAACCTAGAGAGTAGGCGTGTACAGAAAAAATGTAGAGAATTCCAAGGGCTACAACTTTTGTATTTACATATTTTTCCTATCTTTAACCGATTTGGCGCAAATCGGCCGAGAGTGTTTTAAAAAGTGGTTTTACTTGAATAACTCCAGAGGTAATTAACCTAGAGAGTAGGCGTGTACAGGAAAAATGTAGAGAATTCCAAGGGCTACGACTTTTGTATTTAAATATTTTTTCTATCTTTAACCGATTTGGCGCAAATCGGCCGAGAGTGTTTTAAAAAGTGGTTTTACTTGAATAACTCCAGAGGTAATTAACCTAGAGAGTAGGCGTGTACAGGAAAAATGTAGAGAATTCCAAGGGCTACAACTTTTGTATTTACATATTTTTTCTATCTTTAACCGATTTGGCGCAAATCGGCCGAGAGTGTTTTAAAAAGTGGTTTTACTTGAATAACTCCAGAGGTAATTAACCTAGAGAGTAGGCGTGTACAGGAAAAATGTTGAGAATTCCAAGGGCTACGACTTTTGTATTTAAATATTTTTTTTATCTTTAACCGATTTGGCGCAAATCGGCCGAGAGTGTTTTAAAAAGTGGTTTTACTTGAATAACTCCAGAGGTAATTAACGTAGAGAGTAGGCGTGTACAGGAAAAATGTAGAGAATTCCAAGGGCTACAACTTTTGTATTTACATATTTTTTCTATCTTTAACCGATTTGGCGCAAATCGGCCGAGAGTGTTTTAAAAAGTGGTTTTACTTGAATAACTCCAGAGGTAATTAACCTAGAGAGTAGGCGTGTACAGGAAAAATGTAGAGAATTCCAAGGGCTATAACTTTTGTATTTACATATTTTTTCTATCTTTAACCGATTTGGCGCAAATCGGCCGAGAGTGTTTTGAAAAGTGGTTTTACTTGAATAACTCCAGAGGTAATTAACCTAGAGAGTAGGCGTGTACAGGAAAAATGTAGAGAATTCCAAGGGCTACGACTTTTGTATTTAAATATTTTTTCTATCTTTAACCGATTTGGCGCAAATCGGCCGAGAGTGTTTTAAAAAGTGGTTTTACTTAAATAACTCCAGAGGTAATTAACCTAGAGAGTAGGCGTGTACAGGAAAAATGTAGAGAATTCCAAGGGCTACAACTTTTGTATTTACATATTTTTTCTTTCTTTAACCGATTTGGCGCAAATCGGCCGAGAGTGTTTTAAAAAGTGGTTTTACTTGAATAACTCCAGAGGTAATTAACCTAGAGAGTAGGCGTGTACAGGAAAAATGTAGAGAATTCCAAGGGCTACAACTTTTGTATTTACATATTTTTCCTATCTTTAACCGATTTGGCGCAAATCGGCCGAGAGTGTTTTAAAAAGTGGTTTTACTTGAATAACTCCAGAGGTAATTAACCTAGAGAGTAGGCGTGTACAGGAAAAATGTAGAGAATTCCAAGGGCTACAACTTTTGTATTTACATATTTTTTCTATCTTTAACCGATTTGGCGCAAATCAGCCGAGAGTGTTTTAAAAAGTTGTTTTCCTTGAATAACTCCAGAGGTAATTAACCTAGAGAGTAGGCGTGTACAGGAAAAATGTAGAGAATTCCAAGGGCTACAACTTTTGTATTTACATATTTTTTCTTTCTTTAACCGATTTGGCGCAAATCGGCCGAGAGTGTTTTAAAAAGTGGTTTTACTTGAATAACTCCAGAGGTAATTAACCTAGAGAGTAGGCGTGTACAGGAAAAATGTAGAGAATTCCAAGGGCTACAACTTTTGTATTTACATATTTTTCCTATCTTTAACCGATTTGGCGCAAATCGGCCGAGAGTGTTTTAAAAAGTGGTTTTACTTGAATAACTCCAGAGGTAATTAACCTAGAGAGTAGGCGTGTACAGGAAAAATGTAGAGAATTCCAAGGGCTACGACTTTTGTATTTAAATATTTTTTCTATCTTTGACCGATTTGGCGCAAATCGGCCGAGAGTGTTTTAAAAAGTGGTTTTACTTGAATAACTCCAGAGGTAATTAACCTAGAGAGTAGGCGTGTACAGGAAAAATGTAGAGAATTCCAAGGGCTACAACTTTTGTATTTACATATTTTTTATATCTTTAACCGATTTGGCGCAAATCGGCCGAGAGTGTTTTAAAAAGTGGTTTTACTTGAATAACTCCAGAGGTAATTAACCTAGAGAGTAGGCGTGTACAGGAAAAATGTAGAGAATTCCAAGGGCTACGACTTTTGTATTTAAATATTTTTTCTATCTTTAACCGATTTGGCGCAAATCGGCCGAGAGTGTTTTAAAAAGTGGTTTTACTTGAATAACTCCAGAGGTAATTAACCTAGAGAGTAGGCGTGTACAGGAAAAATGTAGAGAATTCCAAGGGCTACAACTTTTGTATTTACATATTTTTCCTATCTTAAACCGATTTGGCGCAAATCGGCCGAGAGTGTTTTAAAAAGTGGTTTTACTAGAATAACTCCAGAGGTAATTAACCTAGAGAGTAGGCGTGTACAGGAAAAATGTAGAGAATTCCAAGGGCTACGACTTTTGTATTTAAATATTTTTTCTATCTTTGACCGATTTGGCGCAAATCGGCCGAGAGTGTTTTAAAAAGTGGTTTTACTTGAATAACTCCAGAGGTAATTAACCTAGAGAGTAGGCGTGTACAGGAAAAATGTAGAGAATTCCAAGGGCTACGACTTTTGTATTTAAATATTTTTTCTATCTTTAACCGATTTGGCGCAAATCGGCCGAGAGTGTTTTAAAAAGTGGTTTTACTTGAATAACTCCAGAGGTAATTAACCTAGAGAGTAGGCGTGTACAGGAAAAATTTAGAGAATTCCAAGGGCTACGACTTTTGTATTTAAATATTTTTTCTATCTTTAACCGATTTGGCGCAAATCGGCCGAGAGTGTTTTAAAAAGTGGTTTTACTTGAATAACTCCAGAGGTAATTAACCTAGAGAGTAGGCGTGTACAGGAAAAATGTAGAGAATTCCAAGGGCTACGACTTTTGTATTTAAATATTTTTTCTATCTTTAACCGATTTGGCGCAAATCGGCCGAGAGTGTTTTAAAAAGTGGTTTTACTTGAATAACTCCAGAGGTAATTAACCTAGAGAGTAGGCGTGTACAGGAAAAATGTAGAGAATTCCAAGGGCTACGACTTTTGTATTTAAATATTTTTTCTATCTTTGACCGATTTGGCGCAAATCGGCCGAGAGTGTTTTAAAAAGTGGTTTTACTTGAATAACTCCAGAGGTAATTAACCTAGAGAGTAGGCGTGTACAGGAAAAATGTAGAGAATTCCAAGGGCTACAACTTTTGTATTTACATATTTTTTCTATCTTTAACCGATTTGGCGCAAATCAGCCGAGAGTGTTTTAATAAAGTGGTTTTACTTGAATAACTCCAGAGGTAATTAACCTAGAGAGTAGGCGTGTACAGGAAGAATGTAGAGAATTCTATGGGCTACAACTTTTGTATTTACATATTTTTTGTATCTTTAACCGATTTGGCGCAAATCGGCCGAGAGTGTTTTAAAAAGTGGTTTTACTTGAATAACTCCAGAGGTAATTAACCTAGAGATTAGGCGTGTACAGGAAAAATGTAGAGAATTCCAAGGGCTACAACTTTTGTATTTACATATTTTTTCTATCTTTAACCGATTTGGCGCAAATCAGCCGAGAGTGTTTTAAAAAGTGGTTTTCCTTGAATAACTCCAGAGGTAATTAACCTAGAGGGTAGGCGTGTACAGGTAAAATGTAGAGAATTCTAAGGGCTACAACTTTTGGTTTTACATATTTTTTGTATCTTTAACCGATTTGGCGCAAATCGGCCGAGAGTGTTTTAAAAAGTGGTTTTACTTGAATAACTCCAGAGGTAATTAACCTAGAGATTAGGCGTGTACAGGAAAAATGTAGAGAATTCCAAGGGCTACGACTTTTGTATTTAAATATTTTTTCTATCTTTAACCGATTTGGCGCAAATCGGCCGAGAGTGTTTTAAAAAGTGGTTTTACTTGAATAACTCCAGAGGTAATTAACCTAGAGAGTAGGCGTGTACAGGAAAAATGTAGAGAATTCCAAGGGCTACGACTTTTGTATTTAAATATTTTTTCTATCTTTAACCGATTTGGCGCAAATCGGCCGAGAGTGTTTTAAAAAGTGGTTTTACTTGAATAACTCCAGAGGTAATTAACCTAGAGAGTAGGCGTGTACAGGAAAAATGTAGAGAATTCCAAGGGCTACGACTTTTGTATTTAAATATTTTTTCTATCTTTAACCGATTTGGCGCAAATCGGCCGAGAGTGTTTTAAAAAGTGGTTTTACTTGAATAACTCCAGAGGTAATTAACCTAGAGAGTAGGCGTGTACAGGAAAAATGTAGAGAATTCCAAGGGCTACAACTTTTGTATTTACATATTTTTCCTATCTTAAACCGATTTGGCGCAAATCGGCCGAGAGTGTTTTAAAAAGTGGTTTTACTTGAATAACTCCAGAGGTAATTAACCTAGAGAGTAGGCGTATACAGGAAAAATGTAGAGAATTCCAAGGGCTACAACTTTTGTATTTACATATTTTTTCTATCTTTAACCGATTTGGCGCAAATCGGCCGAGAGTGTTTTAAAAAGTGGTTTTACTTGAATAACTCCAGAGGTAATTAACCTAGAGAGTAGGCGTGTACAGGAAAAATGTAGAGAATTCCAAGGGCTACGACTTTTGTATTTAAATATTTTTTGTATCTTTAACCGATTTGGCGCAAATCGGCAGAGAGTGTTTTAAAAAGTGGTTTTACTTGAATAACTCCAGAGGTAATTAACCTAGAGATTAGGCGTGAATAGGAAAAATGTAGAGAATTCCAAGGGCTACGACTTTTGTATTTAAATATTTTTTCTATCTTTGACCGATTTGGCGCAAATCGGCCGAGAGTGTTTTAAAAAGTGGTTTTACTTGAATAACTCCAGAGGTAATTAACCTAGAGAGTAGGCGTGTACAGGAAAAATGTAGAGAATTCCAAGGGCTACAACTTTTGTATTTACATATTTTTTCAATCTTTAACCGATTTGGCGCAAATCAGCCGAGAGTGTTTTAAAAAGTGGTTTTACTTGAATAACTCCAGAGGTAATTAACCTAGAGAGTAGGCGTGTACAGGAAGAATGTAGAGAATTCTAAGGGCTACAACTTTTGTATTTACATATTTTTTGTATCTTTAACCGATTTGGCGCAAATCGGCCGAGAGTGTTTTAAAAAGTGGTTTTACTTGAATAACTCCAGAGGTAATTAACCTAGAGATTAGGCGTGTACAGGAAAAATGTAGAGAATTCCAAGGGCTACGACTTTTGTATTTAAATATTTTTTCTATCTTTAACCGATTTGGCGCAAATCGGCCGAGAGTGTTTTAAAAAGTGGTTTTACTTGAATAACTCCAGAGGTAATTAACCTAGAGAGTAGGCGTGTACAGGAAAAATGTAGAGAATTCCAAGGGCTACAACTTTTGTATTTACATATTTTTTCTATCTTTAACCGATTTGGCGCAAATCGGCCGAGAGTGTTTTAAAAAGTGGTTTTACTTGAATAACTCCAGAGGTAATTAACCTAGAGAGTAGGCGTGTACAGGAAAAATGTTGAGAATTCCAAGGGCTACGACTTTTGTATTTAAATATTTTTTTTATCTTTAACCGATTTGGCGCAAATCGGCCGAGAGTGTTTTAAAAAGTGGTTTTACTTGAATAACTCCAGAGGTAATTAACGTAGAGAGTAGGCGTGTACAGGAAAAATGTAGAGAATTCCAAGGGCTACAACTTTTGTATTTACATATTTTTTCTATCTTTAACCGATTTGGCGCAAATCGGCCGAGAGTGTTTTAAAAAGTGGTTTTACTTGAATAACTCCCGAGGTAATTAACCTAGAGAGTAGGCGTGTACAGGAAAAATGTAGAGAATTCCAAGGGCTATAACTTTTGTATTTACATATTTTTTCTATCTTTAACCGATTTGGCGCAAATCGGCCGAGAGTGTTTTGAAAAGTGGTTTTACTTGAATAACTCCAGAGGTAATTAACCTAGAGAGTAGGCGTGTACAGGAAAAATGTAGAGAATTCCAAGGGCTACGACTTTTGTATTTAAATATTTTTTCTATCTTTAACCGATTTGGCGCAAATCGGCCGAGAGTGTTTTAAAAAGTGGTTTTACTTAAATAACTCCAGAGGTAATTAACCTAGAGAGTAGGCGTGTACAGGAAAAATGTAGAGAATTCCAAGGGCTACAACTTTTGTATTTACATATTTTTTCTATCTTTAACCGATTTGGCGCAAATCAGCCGAGAGTGTTTTAAAAAGTGGTTTTACTTGAATAACTCCAGAGGTAATTAACCTAGAGATTAGGCGTGTACAGGAAAAATGTAGAGAATTCCAAGGGCTACAACTTTTGTATTTACATATTTTTTCAATCTTTAACCGATTTGGCGCAAATCAGCCGAGAGTGTTTTAAAAAGTGGTTTTACTTGAATAACTCCAGAGGTAATTAACCTAGAGAGTAGGCGTGTACAGGAAGAATGTAGAGAATTCTAAGGGCTACAACTTTTGTATTTACATATTTTTTGTATCTTTAACCGATTTGGCGCAAATCGGCCGAGAGTGTTTTAAAAAGTGGTTTTACTTGAATAACTCCAGAGGTAATTAACCTAGAGATTAGGCGTGTACAGGAAAAATGTAGAGAATTCCAAGGGCTACGACTTTTGTATTTAAATATTTTTTCTATCTTTAACCGATTTGGCGCAAATCGGCCGAGAGTGTTTTAAAAAGTGGTTTTACTTGAATAACTCCAGAGGTAATTAACCTAGAGAGTAGGCGTGTACAGGAAAAATGTAGAGAATTCCAAGGGCTACAACTTTTGTATTTACATATTTTTTCTATCTTTAACCGATTTGGCGCAAATCGGCCGAGAGTGTTTTAAAAAGTGGTTTTACTTGAATAACTCCAGAGGTAATTAACCTAGAGAGTAGGCGTGTACAGGAAAAATGTTGAGAATTCCAAGGGCTACGACTTTTGTATTTAAATATTTTTTTTATCTTTAACCGATTTGGCGCAAATCGGCCGAGAGTGTTTTAAAAAGTGGTTTTACTTGAATAACTCCAGAGGTAATTAACGTAGAGAGTAGGCGTGTACAGGAAAAATGTAGAGAATTCCAAGGGCTACAACTTTTGTATTTACATATTTTTTCTATCTTTAACCGATTTGGCGCAAATCGGCCGAGAGTGTTTTAAAAAGTGGTTTTACTTGAATAACTCCCGAGGTAATTAACCTAGAGAGTAGGCGTGTACAGGAAAAATGTAGAGAATTCCAAGGGCTATAACTTTTGTATTTACATATTTTTTCTATCTTTAACCGATTTGGCGCAAATCGGCCGAGAGTGTTTTGAAAAGTGGTTTTACTTGAATAACTCCAGAGGTAATTAACCTAGAGAGTAGGCGTGTACAGGAAAAATGTAGAGAATTCCAAGGGCTACGACTTTTGTATTTAAATATTTTTTCTATCTTTAACCGATTTGGCGCAAATCGGCCGAGAGTGTTTTAAAAAGTGGTTTTACTTAAATAACTCCAGAGGTAATTAACCTAGAGAGTAGGCGTGTACAGGAAAAATGTAGAGAATTCCAAGGGCTACAACTTTTGTATTTACATATTTTTTCTATCTTTAACCGATTTGGCGCAAATCAGCCGAGAGTGTTTTAAAAAGTTGTTTTCCTTGAATAACTCCAGAGGTAATTAACCTAGAGAGTAGGCGTGTACAGGAAAAATGTAGAGAATTCCAAGGGCTACGACTTTTGTATTTAAATATTTTTTCTATCTTTAACCGATTTGGCGCAAATCGGCCGAGAGTGTTTTAAAAAGTGGTTTTACTTGAATAACTCCAGAGGTAATTAACCTAGAGAGTAGGCGTGTACAGGAAAAATGTAGAGAATTCCAAGGGCTACGACTTTTGTATTTAAATATTTTTTCTATCTTTGACCGATTTGGCGCAAATCGGCCGAGAGTGTTTTAAAAAGTGGTTTTACTTGAATAACTCCAGAGGTAATTAACCTAGAGAGTAGGCGTGTACAGGAAAAATGTAGAGAATTCCAAGGGCTACAACTTTTGTATTTACATATTTTTTATATCTTTAACCGATTTGGCGCAAATCGGCCGAGAGTGTTTTAAAAAGTGGTTTTACTTGAATAACTCCAGAGGTAATTAACCTAGAGAGTAGGCGTGTACAGGAAAAATGTAGAGAATTCCAAGGGCTACGACTTTTGTATTTAAATATTTTTTCTATCTTTAACCGATTTGGCGCAAATCGGCCGAGAGTGTTTTAAAAAGTGGTTTTACTTGAATAACTCCAGAGGTAATTAACCTAGAGAGTAGGCGTGTACAGGAAAAATGTAGAGAATTCCAAGGGCTACAACTTTTGTATTTACATATTTTTCCTATCTTAAACCGATTTGGCGCAAATCGGCCGAGAGTGTTTTAAAAAGTGGTTTTACTAGAATAACTCCAGAGGTAATTAACCTAGAGAGTAGGCGTGTACAGGAAAAATGTAGAGAATTCCAAGGGCTACGACTTTTGTATTTAAATATTTTTTCTATCTTTGACCGATTTGGCGCAAATCGGCCGAGAGTGTTTTAAAAAGTGGTTTTACTTGAATAACTCCAGAGGTAATTAACCTAGAGAGTAGGCGTGTACAGGAAAAATGTAGAGAATTCCAAGGGCTACGACTTTTGTATTTAAATATTTTTTCTATCTTTAACCGATTTGGCGCAAATCGGCCGAGAGTGTTTTAAAAAGTGGTTTTACTTGAATAACTCCAGAGGTAATTAACCTAGAGAGTAGGCGTGTACAGGAAAAATGTAGAGAATTCCAAGGGCTATAACTTTTGTATTTACATATTTTTTCTATCTTTAACCGATTTGGCGCAAATCGGCCGTGAGTGTTTTAAAAAGTGGTTTTACTTAAATAACTCCAGAGGTAATTAACCTAGAGAGTAGGCGTGTACAGGAAAAATGTAGAGAATTCCAAGGGCTACGACTTTTGTATTTAAATATTTTTTCTATCTTTAACCGATTTGGCGCAAATCGGCCGAGAGTGTTTTAAAAAGTGGTTTTCCTTGAATAACTCCAGAGGTAATTAACCTAGAGAGTAGGCGTGTACAGGAAAAATGTAGAGAATTCCAAGGGCTACGACTTTTGTATTTAAATATTTTTTCTATCTTTAACCGATTTGGCGCAAATTGGCCGAGAGTGTTTTAAAAAGTGGTTTTACTTGAATAACTCCAGAGGTAATTAACCTAGAGAGTAGGCGTGTACAGGAAAAATTTAGAGAATTCCAAGGGCTACGACTTTTGTATTTAAATATTTTTTCTATCTTTAACCGATTTGGCGCAAATCGGCCGAGAGTGTTTTAAAAAGTGGTTTTCCTTGAATAACTCCAGAGGTAATTAACCTAGAGAGTAGGCGTGTACAGGAAAAATGTAGAGAATTCCAAGGGCTACGACTTTTGTATTTAAATATTTTTTCTATCTTTAACCGATTTGGCGCAAATCGGCCGAGAGTGTTTTAAAAAGTGGTTTTACTTGAATAACTCCAGAGGTAATTAACCTAGAGAGTAGGCGTGTACAGGAAAAATGTAGAGAATTCCAAGGGCTACGACTTTTGTATTTAAATATTTTTTCTATCTTTGACCGATTTGGCGCAAATCGGCCGAGAGTGTTTTAAAAAGTGGTTTTACTTGAATAACTCCAGAGGTAATTAACCTAGAGAGTAGGCGTGTACAGGAAAAATGTAGAGAATTCCAAGGGCTACAACTTTTGTATTTACATATTTTTTATATCTTTAACCGATTTGGCGCAAATCGGCCGAGAGTGTTTTAAAAAGTGGTTTTACTTGAATAACTCCAGAGGTAATTAACCTAGAGAGTAGGCGTGTACAGGAAAAATGTAGAGAATTCCAAGGGCTACGACTTTTGTATTTAAATATTTTTTCTATCTTTAACCGATTTGGCGCAAATCGGCCGAGAGTGTTTTAAAAAGTGGTTTTACTTGAATAACTCCAGAGGTAATTAACCTAGAGAGTAGGCGTGTACAGGAAAAATGTAGAGAATTCCAAGGGCTACAACTTTTGTATTTACATATTTTTCCTATCTTAAACCGATTTGGCGCAAATCGGCCGAGAGTGTTTTAAAAAGTGGTTTTACTAGAATAACTCCAGAGGTAATTAACCTAGAGAGTAGGCGTGTACAGGAAAAATGTAGAGAATTCCAAGGGCTACGACTTTTGTATTTAAATATTTTTTCTATCTTTGACCGATTTGGCGCAAATCGGCCGAGAGTGTTTTAAAAAGTGGTTTTACTTGAATAACTCCAGAGGTAATTAACCTAGAGAGTAGGCGTGTACAGGAAAAATGTAGAGAATTCCAAGGGCTACGACTTTTGTATTTAAATATTTTTTCTATCTTTAACCGATTTGGCGCAAATCGGCCGAGAGTGTTTTAAAAAGTGGTTTTACTTGAATAACTCCAGAGGTAATTAACCTAGAGAGTAGGCGTGTACAGGAAAAATGTAGAGAATTCCAAGGGCTATAACTTTTGTATTTACATATTTTTTCTATCTTTAACCGATTTGGCGCAAATCGGCCGTGAGTGTTTTAAAAAGTGGTTTTACTTAAATAACTCCAGAGGTAATTAACCTAGAGAGTAGGCGTGTACAGGAAAAATGTAGAGAATTCCAAGGGCTACGACTTTTGTATTTAAATATTTTTTCTATCTTTAACCGATTTGGCGCAAATCGGCCGAGAGTGTTTTAAAAAGTGGTTTTCCTTGAATAACTCCAGAGGTAATTAACCTAGAGAGTAGGCGTGTACAGGAAAAATGTAGAGAATTCCAAGGGCTACGACTTTTGTATTTAAATATTTTTTCTATCTTTAACCGATTTGGCGCAAATTGGCCGAGAGTGTTTTAAAAAGTGGTTTTACTTGAATAACTCCAGAGGTAATTAACCTAGAGAGTAGGCGTGTACAGGAAAAATTTAGAGAATTCCAAGGGCTACGACTTTTGTATTTAAATATTTTTTCTATCTTTAACCGATTTGGCGCAAATCGGCCGAGAGTGTTTTAAAAAGTGGTTTTACTTGAATAACTCCAGAGGTAATTAACCTAGAGAGTAGGCGTGTACAGGAAAAATGTAGAGAATTCCAAGGGCTACGACTTTTGTATTTAAATATTTTTTCTATCTTTAACCGATTTGGCGCAAATCGGCCGAGAGTGTTTTAAAAAGTGGTTTTACTTGAATAACTCCAGAGGTAATTAACCTAGAGAGTAGGCGTGTACAGGAAAAATGTAGAGAATTAGAAGGGCTACGACTTTTGTATTTAAATATTTTTTCTATCTTTAACCGATTTGGCGCAAATCGGCCGAGAGTGTTTTAAAAAGTGGTTTTACTTAAATAACTCCAGAGGTAATTAACCTAGAGAGTAGGCGTGTACAGGAAAAATGTAGAGAATTCCAAGGGCTACAACTTTTGTATTTACATATTTTTTCTTTCTTTAACCGATTTGGCGCAAATCGGCCGAGAGTGTTTTAAAAAGTGGTTTTACTTGAATAACTCCAGAGGTAATTAACCTAGAGAGTAGGCGTGTACAGGAAAAATGTAGAGAATTCCAAGGGCTACGACTTTTTTATTTAAATATTTTTTGTATCTTTAACCGATTTGGCGCAAATCGGCCGAGAGTGTTTTAAAAAGTGGTTTTACTTGAATAACTCCAGAGGTAATTAACCTAGAGATTAGGCGTGAAAAGGAAAAATGTAGAGAATTCCAAGGGCTACGACTTTTGTATTTAAATATTTTTTCTATCTTTAACCGATTTGGCGCAAATCGGCCGAGAGTGTTTTAAAAAGTGGTTTTACTTGAATAACTCCAGAGGTAATTAACCTAGAGAGTAGGCGTGTACAGGAAAAATGTAGAGAATTCCAAGGGCTACAACTTTTGTATTTAAATATTTTTTCTATCTTTGACCGATTTGGCGCAAATCGGCCGAGAGTGTTTTAAAAAGTGGTTTTACTTGAATAACTCCAGAGGTAATTAACCTAGAGAGTAGGCGTGTACAGGAAAAATGTAGAGAATTCCAAGGGCTACAACTTTTGTATTTACATATTTTTTCTATCTTTAACCGATTTGGCGCAAATCAGCCGAGAGTGTTTTAAAAAGTGGTTTTACTTGAATAACTCCAGAGGTAATTAACCTAGAGAGTAGGCGTGTACAGGAAGAATGTAGAGAATTCTAAGGGCTACAACTTTTGTATTTACATATTTTTTGTATCTTTAACCGATTTGGCGCAAATCGGCCGAGAGTGTTTTAAAAAGTGGTTTTACTTGAATAACTCCAGAGGTAATTAACCTAGAGATTAGGCGTGTACAGGAAAAATGTAGAGAATTCCAAGGGCTACGACTTTTGTATTTAAATATTTTTTCTATCTTTAACCGATTTGGCGCAAATCGGCCGAGAGTGTTTTAAAAAGTGGTTTTACTTGAATAACTCCAGAGGTAATTAACCTAGAGAGTAGGCATGTACAGGAAAAATGTAGAAAATTCCAAGGGCTACGACTTTTGTATTTAAATATTTTTTTTATCTTTAACCGATTTGGCGCAAATCGGCCGAGAGTGTTTTAAAAAGTGGTTTTACTTGAATAACTCCAGAGGTAATTAACCTAGAGAGTAGGCGTGTACAGGAAAAATGTAGAGAATTCCAAGGGCTACAACTTTTGTATTTACATATTTTTTCTATCTTTAACCGATTTGGCGCAAATCGGCCGAGAGTGTTTTAAAAAGTGGTTTTACTTGAATAACTCCAGAGGTAATTAACCTAGAGAGTAGGCGTGTACAGGAAAAATGTTGAGAATTCCAAGGGCTACGACTTTTGTATTTAAATATTTTTTTTATCTTTAACCGATTTGGCGCAAATCGGCCGAGAGTGTTTTAAAAAGTGGTTTTACTTGAATAACTCCAGAGGTAATTAACCTAGAGAGTAGGCGTGTACAGGAAAAATGTAGAGAATTCCAAGGGCTATAACTTTTGTATTTACATATTTTTTCTATCTTTAACCGATTTGGCGCAAATCGGCCGAGAGTGTTTTGAAAAGTGGTTTTACTTGAATAACTCCAGAGGTAATTAACCTAGAGAGTAGGCGTGTACAGGAAAAATGTAGAGAATTCCAAGGGCTACGACTTTTGTATTTAAATATTTTTTCTATCTTTAACCGATTTGGCGCAAATCGGCCGAGAGTGTTTTAAAAAGTGGTTTTACTTAAATAACTCCAGAGGTAATTAACCTAGAGAGTAGGCGTGTACAGGAAAAATGTAGAGAATTCCAAGGGCTACAACTTTTGTATTTACATATTTTTTCTTTCTTTAACCGATTTGGCGCAAATCGGCCGAGAGTGTTTTAAAAAGTGGTTTTACTTGAATAACTCCAGAGGTAATTAACCTAGAGAGTAGGCGTGTACAGGAAAAATGTAGAGAATTCCAAGGGCTACAACTTTTGTATTTACATATTTTTCCTATCTTTAACCGATTTGGCGCAAATCGGCCGAGAGTGCTTTAAAAAGTGGTTTTACTTGAATAACTCCAGAGGTAATTAACCTAGAGAGTAGGCGTGTACAGGAAAAATGTAGAGAATTCCAAGGGCTACAACTTTTGTATTTACATATTTTTTCTATCTTTAACCGATTTGGCGCAAATCAGCCGAGAGTGTTTTAAAAAGTGGTTTTCCTTGAATAACTCCAGAGGTAATTAACCTAGAGAGTAGGCGTGTACAGGAAAAATGTAGAGAATTCCAAGGGCTACGACTTTTGTATTTAAATATTTTTTCTATCTTTAACCGATTTGGCGCAAATCGGCCGAGAGTGTTTTAAAAAGTGGTTTTACTTGAATAACTCCAGAGGTAATTAACCTAGAGAGTAGGCGTGTACAGGAAAAATGTAGAGAATTCCAAGGGCTACGACTTTTGTATTTAAATATTTTTTTTATCTTTGACCGATTTGGCGCAAATCGGCCGAGAGTGTTTTAAAAAGTGGTTTTACTTGAATAACTCCAGAGGTAATTAACCTAGAGAGTAGGCGTGTACAGGAAAAATGTAGAGAATTCCAAGGGCTACAACTTTTGTATTTACATATTTTTTCTATCTTTAACCGATTTGGCGCAAATCAGCCGAGAGTGTTTTAAAAAGTGGTTTTCCTTGAATAACTCCAGAGGTAATTAACCTAGAGGGTAGGCGTGTACAGGTAAAATGTAGAGAATTCTAAGGGCTACAACTTTTGGTTTTACATATTTTTTGTATCTTTAACCGATTTGGCGCAAATCGGCCGAGAGTGTTTTAAAAAGTGGTTTTACTTGAATAACTCCAGAGGTAATTAACCTAGAGATTAGGCGTGTACAGGAAAAATGTAGAGAATTCCAAGGGCTACGACTTTTGTATTTAAATATTTTTTCTATCTTTAACCGATTTGGCGCAAATCGGCCGAGAGTGTTTTAAAAAGTGGTTTTACTTGAATAACTCCAGAGGTAATTAACCTAGAGAGTAGGCGTGTACAGGAAAAATGTAGAGAATTCCAAGGGCTACGACTTTTGTATTTAAATATTTTTTCTATCTTTAACCGATTTGGCGCAAATCGGCCGAGAGTGTTTTAAAAAGTGGTTTTACTTGAATAACTCCAGAGGTAATTAACCTAGAGAGTAGGCGTGTACAGGAAAAATGTAGAGAATTCCAAGGGCTACGACTTTTGTATTTAAATATTTTTTCTATCTTTAACCGATTTGGCGCAAATCGGCCGAGAGTGTTTTAAAAAGTGGTTTTACTTGAATAACTCCAGAGGTAATTAACCTAGAGAGTAGGCGTGTACAGGAAAAATGTAGAGAATTCCAAGGGCTACAACTTTTGTATTTACATATTTTTCCTATCTTAAACCGATTTGGCGCAAATCGGCCGAGAGTGTTTTAAAAAGTGGTTTTACTTGAATAACTCCAGAGGTAATTAACCTAGAGAGTAGGCGTATACAGGAAAAATGTAGAGAATTCCAAGGGCTACAACTTTTGTATTTACATATTTTTTCTATCTTTAACCGATTTGGCGCAAATCGGCCGAGAGTGTTTTAAAAAGTGGTTTTACTTGAATAACTCCAGAGGTAATTAACCTAGAGAGTAGGCGTGTACAGGAAAAATGTAGAGAATTCCAAGGGCTACGACTTTTGTATTTAAATATTTTTTGTATCTTTAACCGATTTGGCGCAAATCGGCCGAGAGTGTTTTAAAAAGTGGTTTTACTTGAATAACTCCAGAGGTAATTAACCTAGAGATTAGGCGTGAATAGGAAAAATGTAGAGAATTCCAAGGGCTACGACTTTTGTATTTAAATATTTTTTCTATCTTTGACCGATTTGGCGCAAATCGGCCGAGAGTGTTTTAAAAAGTGGTTTTACTTGAATAACTCCAGAGGTAATTAACCTAGAGAGTAGGCGTGTACAGGAAAAATGTAGAGAATTCCAAGGGCTACAACTTTTGTATTTACATATTTTTTCTATCTTTAACCGATTTGGCGCAAATCAGCCGAGAGTGTTTTAAAAAGTGGTTTTCCTTGAATAACTCCAGAGGTAATTAACCTAGAGAGTAGGCGTGTACAGGAAAAATGTAGAGAATTCCAAGGGCTACGACTTTTGTATTTAAATATTTTTTCTATCTTTAACCGATTTGGCGCAAATCGGCCGAGAGTGTTTTAAAAAGTGGTTTTACTTGAATAACTCCAGAGGTAATTAACCTAGAGAGTAGGCGTGTACAGGAAAAATGTAGAGAATTCCAAGGGCTACGACTTTTGTATTTAAATATTTTTTTTATCTTTGACCGATTTGGCGCAAATCGGCCGAGAGTGTTTTAAAAAGTGGTTTTACTTGAATAACTCCAGAGGTAATTAACCTAGAGAGTAGGCGTGTACAGGAAAAATGTAGAGAATTCCAAGGGCTACAACTTTTGTATTTACATATTTTTTCTATCTTTAACCGATTTGGCGCAAATCAGCCGAGAGTGTTTTAAAAAGTGGTTTTCCTTGAATAACTCCAGAGGTAATTAACCTAGAGGGTAGGCGTGTACAGGTAAAATGTAGAGAATTCTAAGGGCTACAACTTTTGGTTTTACATATTTTTTGTATCTTTAACCGATTTGGCGCAAATCGGCCGAGAGTGTTTTAAAAAGTGGTTTTACTTGAATAACTCCAGAGGTAATTAACCTAGAGATTAGGCGTGTACAGGAAAAATGTAGAGAATTCCAAGGGCTACGACTTTTGTATTTAAATATTTTTTCTATCTTTAACCGATTTGGCGCAAATCGGCCGAGAGTGTTTTAAAAAGTGGTTTTACTTGAATAACTCCAGAGGTAATTAACCTAGAGAGTAGGCGTGTACAGGAAAAATGTAGAGAATTCCAAGGGCTACGACTTTTGTATTTAAATATTTTTTCTATCTTTAACCGATTTGGCGCAAATCGGCCGAGAGTGTTTTAAAAAGTGGTTTTACTTGAATAACTCCAGAGGTAATTAACCTAGAGAGTAGGCGTGTACAGGAAAAATGTAGAGAATTCCAAGGGCTACGACTTTTGTATTTAAATATTTTTTCTATCTTTAACCGATTTGGCGCAAATCGGCCGAGAGTGTTTTAAAAAGTGGTTTTACTTGAATAACTCCAGAGGTAATTAACCTAGAGAGTAGGCGTGTACAGGAAAAATGTAGAGAATTCCAAGGGCTACAACTTTTGTATTTACATATTTTTCCTATCTTAAACCGATTTGGCGCAAATCGGCCGAGAGTGTTTTAAAAAGTGGTTTTACTTGAATAACTCCAGAGGTAATTAACCTAGAGAGTAGGCGTATACAGGAAAAATGTAGAGAATTCCAAGGGCTACAACTTTTGTATTTACATATTTTTTCTATCTTTAACCGATTTGGCGCAAATCGGCCGAGAGTGTTTTAAAAAGTGGTTTTACTTGAATAACTCCAGAGGTAATTAACCTAGAGAGTAGGCGTGTACAGGAAAAATGTAGAGAATTCCAAGGGCTACGACTTTTGTATTTAAATATTTTTTGTATCTTTAACCGATTTGGCGCAAATCGGCCGAGAGTGTTTTAAAAAGTGGTTTTACTTGAATAACTCCAGAGGTAATTAACCTAGAGATTAGGCGTGAATAGGAAAAATGTAGAGAATTCCAAGGGCTACGACTTTTGTATTTAAATATTTTTTCTATCTTTGACCGATTTGGCGCAAATCGGCCGAGAGTGTTTTAAAAAGTGGTTTTACTTGAATAACTCCAGAGGTAATTAACCTAGAGAGTAGGCGTGTACAGGAAAAATGTAGAGAATTCCAAGGGCTACAACTTTTGTATTTACATATTTTTTCTATCTTTAACCGATTTGGCGCAAATCAGCCGAGAGTGTTTTAAAAAGTGGTTTTACTTGAATAACTCCAGAGGTAATTAACCTAGAGAGTAGGCGTGTACAGGCAGAATGTAGAGAATTCTAAGGGCTACAACTTTTGTATTTACATATTTTTTGTATCTTTAACCGATTTGGCGCAAATCGGCCGAGAGTGTTTTAAAAAGTGGTTTTACTTGAATAACTCCAGAGGTAATTAACCTAGAGATTAGGCGTGTACAGGAAAAATGTAGAGAATTCCAAGGGCTACGACTTTTGTATTTAAATATTTTTTCTATCTTTAACCGATTTGGCGCAAATCGGCCGAGAGTGTTTTAAAAAGTGGTTTTACTTGAATAACTCCAGAGGTAATTAACCTAGAGAGTAGGCGTGTACAGGAAAAATGTAGAGAATTCCAAGGGCTACAACTTTTGTATTTACATATTTTTTCTATCTTTAACCGATTTGGCGCAAATCGGCCGAGAGTGTTTTAAAAAGTGGTTTTACTTGAATAACTCCAGAGGTAATTAACCTAGAGAGTAGGCGTGTACAGGAAAAATGTAGAGAATTCCAAGGGCTACAACTTTTGTATTTACATATTTTTCCTATCTTAAACCGATTTGGCGCAAATCGGCCGAGAGTGTTTTAAAAAGTGGTTTTACTTGAATAACTCCAGAGGTAATTAACGTAGAGAGTAGGCGTGTACAGGAAAAATGTAGAGAATTCCAAGGGCTACAACTTTTGTATTTACATATTTTTTCTATCTTTAACCGATTTGGCGCAAATCGGCCGAGAGTGTTTTAAAAAGTGGTTTTACTTGAATAACTCCAGAGGTAATTAACCTAGAGAGTAGGCGTGTACAGGAAAAATGTAGAGAATTCCAAGGGCTATAACTTTTGTATTTACATATTTTTTCTATCTTTAACCGATTTGGCGCAAATCGGCCGAGAGTGTTTTGAAAAGTGGTTTTACTTGAATAACTCCAGAGGTAATTAACCTAGAGAGTAGGCGTGTACAGGAAAAATGTAGAGAATTCCAAGGGCTACGACTTTTGTATTTAAATATTTTTTCTATCTTTAACCGATTTGGCGCAAATCGGCCGAGAGTGTTTTAAAAAGTGGTTTTACTTAAATAACTCCAGAGGTAATTAACCTAGAGAGTAGGCGTGTACAGGAAAAATGTAGAGAATTCCAAGGGCTACAACTTTTGTATTTACATATTTTTTCTTTCTTTAACCGATTTGGCGCAAATCGGCCGAGAGTGTTTTAAAAAGTGGTTTTACTTGAATAACTCCAGAGGTAATTAACCTAGAGAGTAGGCGTGTACAGGAAAAATGTAGAGAATTCCAAGGGCTACAACTTTTGTATTTACATATTTTTCCTATCTTTAACCGATTTGGCGCAAATCGGCCGAGAGTGTTTTAAAAAGTGGTTTTACTTGAATAACTCCAGAGGTAATTAACCTAGAGAGTAGGCGTGTACAGGAAAAATGTAGAGAATTCCAAGGGCTACAACTTTTGTATTTACATATTTTTTCTATCTTTAACCGATTTGGCGCAAATCAGCCGAGAGTGTTTTAAAAAGTTGTTTTCCTTGAATAACTCCAGAGGTAATTAACCTAGAGAGTAGGCGTGTACAGGAAAAATGTAGAGAATTCCAAGGGCTACGACTTTTGTATTTAAATATTTTTTCTATCTTTAACCGATTTGGCGCAAATCGGCCGAGAGTGTTTTAAAAAGTGGTTTTACTTGAATAACTCCAGAGGTAATTAACCTAGAGAGTAGGCGTGTACAGGAAAAATGTAGAGAATTCCAAGGGCTACGACTTTTGTATTTAAATATTTTTTCTATCTTTGACCGATTTGGCGCAAATCGGCCGAGAGTGTTTTAAAAAGTGGTTTTACTTGAATAACTCCAGAGGTAATTAACCTAGAGAGTAGGCGTGTACAGGAAAAATGTAGAGAATTCCAAGGGCTACAACTTTTGTATTTACATATTTTTTATATCTTTAACCGATTTGGCGCAAATCGGCCGAGAGTGTTTTAAAAAGTGGTTTTACTTGAATAACTCCAGAGGTAATTAACCTAGAGAGTAGGCGTGTACAGGAAAAATGTAGAGAATTCCAAGGGCTACGACTTTTGTATTTAAATATTTTTTCTATCTTTAACCGATTTGGCGCAAATCGGCCGAGAGTGTTTTAAAAAGTGGTTTTACTTGAATAACTCCAGAGGTAATTAACCTAGAGAGTAGGCGTGTACAGGAAAAATGTAGAGAATTCCAAGGGCTACAACTTTTGTATTTACATATTTTTCCTATCTTAAACCGATTTGGCGCAAATCGGCCGAGAGTGTTTTAAAAAGTGGTTTTACTAGAATAACTCCAGAGGTAATTAACCTAGAGAGTAGGCGTGTACAGGAAAAATGTAGAGAATTCCAAGGGCTACGACTTTTGTATTTAAATATTTTTTCTATCTTTGACCGATTTGGCGCAAATCGGCCGAGAGTGTTTTAAAAAGTGGTTTTACTTGAATAACTCCAGAGGTAATTAACCTAGAGAGTAGGCGTGTACAGGAAAAATGTAGAGAATTCCAAGGGCTACGACTTTTGTATTTAAATATTTTTTCTATCTTTAACCGATTTGGCGCAAATCGGCCGAGAGTGTTTTAAAAAGTGGTTTTACTTGAATAACTCCAGAGGTAATTAACCTAGAGAGTAGGCGTGTACAGGAAAAATGTAGAGAATTCCAAGGGCTATAACTTTTGTATTTACATATTTTTTCTATCTTTAACCGATTTGGCGCAAATCGGCCGTGAGTGTTTTAAAAAGTGGTTTTACTTAAATAACTCCAGAGGTAATTAACCTAGAGAGTAGGCGTGTACAGGAAAAATGTAGAGAATTCCAAGGGCTACGACTTTTGTATTTAAATATTTTTTCTATCTTTAACCGATTTGGCGCAAATCGGCCGAGAGTGTTTTAAAAAGTGGTTTTCCTTGAATAACTCCAGAGGTAATTAACCTAGAGAGTAGGCGTGTACAGGAAAAATGTAGAGAATTCCAAGGGCTACGACTTTTGTATTTAAATATTTTTTCTATCTTTAACCGATTTGGCGCAAATTGGCCGAGAGTGTTTTAAAAAGTGGTTTTACTTGAATAACTCCAGAGGTAATTAACCTAGAGAGTAGGCGTGTACAGGAAAAATTTAGAGAATTCCAAGGGCTACGACTTTTGTATTTAAATATTTTTTCTATCTTTAACCGATTTGGCGCAAATCGGCCGAGAGTGTTTTAAAAAGTGGTTTTACTTGAATAACTCCAGAGGTAATTAACCTAGAGAGTAGGCGTGTACAGGAAAAATGTAGAGAATTCCAAGGGCTACGACTTTTGTATTTAAATATTTTTTCTATCTTTAACCGATTTGGCGCAAATCGGCCGAGAGTGTTTTAAAAAGTGGTTTTACTTGAATAACTCCAGAGGTAATTAACCTAGAGAGTAGGCGTGTACAGGAAAAATGTAGAGAATTCCAAGGGCTACGACTTTTGTACTTAAATATTTTTTCTATCTTTGACCGATTTGGCGCAAATCGGCCGAGAGTGTTTTAAAAAGTGGTTTTACTTGAATAACTCCAGAGGTAATTAACCTAGAGAGTAGGCGTGTACAGGAAAAATGTAGAGAATTCCAAGGGCTACAACTTTTGTATTTACATATTTTTTCTATCTTTAACCGATTTGGCGCAAATCAGCCGAGAGTGTTTTAAAAAGTGGTTTTACTTGAATAACTCCAGAGGTAATTAACCTAGAGAGTAGGCGTGTACAGGAAGAATGTAGAGAATTCTAAGGGCTACAACTTTTGTATTTACATATTTTTTGTATCTTTAACCGATTTGGCGCAAATCGGCCGAGAGTGTTTTAAAAAGTGGTTTTACTTGAATAACTCCAGAGGTAATTAACCTAGAGATTAGGCGTGTACAGGAAAAATGTAGAGAATTCCAAGGGCTACAACTTTTGTATTTACATATTTTTTCTATCTTTAACCGATTTGGCGCAAATCAGCCGAGAGTGTTTTAAAAAGTGGTTTTCCTTGAATAACTCCAGAGGTAATTAACCTAGAGGGTAGGCGTGTACAGGTAAAATGTAGAGAATTCTAAGGGCTACAACTTTTGGTTTTACATATTTTTTGTATCTTTAACCGATTTGGCGCAAATCGGCCGAGAGTGTTTTAAAAAGTGGTTTTACTTGAATAACTCCAGAGGTAATTAACCTAGAGATTAGGCGTGTACAGGAAAAATGTAGAGAATTCCAAGGGCTACGACTTTTGTATTTAAATATTTTTTCTATCTTTAACCGATTTGGCGCAAATCGGCCGAGAGTGTTTTAAAAAGTGGTTTTACTTGAATAACTCCAGAGGTAATTAACCTAGAGAGTAGGCGTGTACAGGAAAAATGTAGAGAATTCCAAGGGCTACGACTTTTGTATTTAAATATTTTTTCTATCTTTAACCGATTTGGCGCAAATCGGCCGAGAGTGTTTTAAAAAGTGGTTTTACTTGAATAACTCCAGAGGTAATTAACCTAGAGAGTAGGCGTGTACAGGAAAAATGTAGAGAATTCCAAGGGCTACGACTTTTGTATTTAAATATTTTTTCTATCTTTAACCGATTTGGCGCAAATCGGCCGAGAGTGTTTTAAAAAGTGGTTTTACTTGAATAACTCCAGAGGTAATTAACCTAGAGAGTAGGCGTGTACAGGAAAAATGTAGAGAATTCCAAGGGCTACAACTTTTGTATTTACATATTTTTCTTATCTTAAACCGATTTGGCGCAAATCGGCCGAGAGTGTTTTAAAAAGTGGTTTTACTTGAATAACTCCAGAGGTAATTAACCTAGAGAGTAGGCGTATACAGGAAAAATGTAGAGAATTCCAAGGGCTACGACTTTTGTATTTAAATATTTTTTCTATCTTTAACCGATTTGGCGCAAATCGGCCGAGAGTGTTTTAAAAAGTGGTTTTACTTGAATAACTCCAGAGGTAATTAACCTAGAGAGTAGGCGTGTACAGGAAAAATGTAGAGAATTCCAAGGGCTATAACTTTTGTATTTACATATTTTTTCTATCTTTAACCGATTTGGCGCAAATCGGCCGTGAGTGTTTTAAAAAGTGGTTTTACTTAAATAACTCCAGAGGTAATTAACCTAGAGAGTAGGCGTGTACAGGAAAAATGTAGAGAATTCCAAGGGCTACGACTTTTGTATTTAAATATTTTTTCTATCTTTAACCGATTTGGCGCAAATCGGCCGAGAGTGTTTTAAAAAGTGGTTTTCCTTGAATAACTCCAGAGGTAATTAACCTAGAGAGTAGGCGTGTACAGGAAAAATGTAGAGAATTCCAAGGGCTACGACTTTTGTATTTAAATATTTTTTCTATCTTTAACCGATTTGGCGCAAATTGGCCGAGAGTGTTTTAAAAAGTGGTTTTACTTGAATAACTCCAGAGGTAATTAACCTAGAGAGTAGGCGTGTACAGGAAAAATTTAGAGAATTCCAAGGGCTACGACTTTTGTATTTAAATATTTTTTCTATCTTTAACCGATTTGGCGCAAATCGGCCGAGAGTGTTTTAAAAAGTGGTTTTACTTGAATAACTCCAGAGGTAATTAACCTAGAGAGTAGGCGTGTACAGGAAAAATGTAGAGAATTCCAAGGGCTACGACTTTTGTATTTAAATATTTTTTCTATCTTTAACCGATTTGGCGCAAATCGGCCGAGAGTGTTTTAAAAAGTGGTTTTACTTGAATAACTCCAGAGGTAATTAACCTAGAGAGTAGGCGTGTACAGGAAAAATGTAGAGAATTCCAAGGGCTACGACTTTTGTATTTAAATATTTTTTCTATCTTTGACCGATTTGGCGCAAATCGGCCGAGAGTGTTTTAAAAAGTGGTTTTACTTGAATAACTCCAGAGGTAATTAACCTAGAGAGTAGGCGTGTACAGGAAAAATGTAGAGAATTCCAAGGGCTACAACTTTTGTATTTACATATTTTTTCTATCTTTAACCGATTTGGCGCAAATCAGCCGAGAGTGTTTTAAAAAGTGGTTTTACTTGAATAACTCCAGAGGTAATTAACCTAGAGAGTAGGCGTGTACAGGAAGAATGTAGAGAATTCTAAGGGCTACAACTTTTGTATTTACATATTTTTTGTATCTTTAACCGATTTGGCGCAAATCGGCCGAGAGTGTTTTAAAAAGTGGTTTTACTTGAATAACTCCAGAGGTAATTAACCTAGAGATTAGGCGTGTACAGGAAAAATGTAGAGAATTCCAAGGGCTACAACTTTTGTATTTACATATTTTTTCTATCTTTAACCGATTTGGCGCAAATCAGCCGAGAGTGTTTTAAAAAGTGGTTTTCCTTGAATAACTCCAGAGGTAATTAACCTAGAGGGTAGGCGTGTACAGGTAAAATGTAGAGAATTCTAAGGGCTACAACTTTTGGTTTTACATATTTTTTGTATCTTTAACCGATTTGGCGCAAATCGGCCGAGAGTGTTTTAAAAAGTGGTTTTACTTGAATAACTCCAGAGGTAATTAACCTAGAGATTAGGCGTGTACAGGAAAAATGTAGAGAATTCCAAGGGCTACGACTTTTGTATTTAAATATTTTTTCTATCTTTAACCGATTTGGCGCAAATCGGCCGAGAGTGTTTTAAAAAGTGGTTTTACTTGAATAACTCCAGAGGTAATTAACCTAGAGAGTAGGCGTGTACAGGAAAAATGTAGAGAATTCCAAGGGCTACGACTTTTGTATTTAAATATTTTTTCTATCTTTAACCGATTTGGCGCAAATCGGCCGAGAGTGTTTTAAAAAGTGGTTTTACTTGAATAACTCCAGAGGTAATTAACCTAGAGAGTAGGCGTGTACAGGAAAAATGTAGAGAATTCCAAGGGCTACGACTTTTGTATTTAAATATTTTTTTTATCTTTAACCGATTTGGCGCAAATCGGCCGAGAGTGTTTTAAAAAGTGGTTTTACTTGAATAACTCCAGAGGTAATTAACCTAGAGAGTAGGCGTGTACAGGAAAAATGTAGAGAATTCCAAGGGCTACAACTTTTGTATTTACATATTTTTCTTATCTTAAACCGATTTGGCGCAAATCGGCCGAGAGTGTTTTAAAAAGTGGTTTTACTTGAATAACTCCAGAGGTAATTAACCTAGAGAGTAGGCGTGTACAGGAAAAATGTAGAGAATTCCAAGGGCTACGACTTTTGTATTTAAATATTTTTTCTATCTTTGACCGATTTGGCGCAAATCGGCCGAGAGTGTTTTAAAAAGTGGTTTTACTTGAATAACTCCAGAGGTAATTAACCTAGAGAGTAGGCGTGTACAGGAAAAATGTAGAGAATTGCAAGGGCTACAACTTTTGTATTTACATATTTTTTGTATCTTTAACCGATTTGGCGCAAATCGGCCGAGAGTGTTTTAAAAAGTGGTTTTACTTGAATAACTCCAGAGGTAATTAACCTAGAGAGTAGGCGTGTACAGGAAAAATGTAGAGAATTCCAAGGGCTACGACTTTTGTATTTAAATATTTTTTGTATCTTTAACCGATTTGGCGCAAATCGGCCGAGAGTGTTTTAAAAAGTGGTTTTACTTGAATAACTCCAGAGGTAATTAACCTAGAGATTAGGCGTGAATAGGAAAAATGTAGAGAATTCCAAGGGCTACGACTTTTGTATTTAAATATTTTTTCTATCTTTGACCGATTTGGCGCAAATCGGCCGAGAGTGTTTTAAAAAGTGGTTTTACTTGAATAACTCCAGAGGTAATTAACCTAGAGAGTAGGCGTGTACAGGAAAAATGTAGAGAATTCCAAGGGCTACAACTTTTGTATTTACATATTTTTTCTATCTTTAACCGATTTGGCGCAAATCAGCCGAGAGTGTTTTAAAAAGTGGTTTTACTTGAATAACTCCAGAGGTAATTAACCTAGAGAGTAGGCGTGTACAGGAAGAATGTAGAGAATTCTAAGGGCTACAACTTTTGTATTTACATATTTTTTGTATCTTTAACCGATTTGGCGCAAATCGGCCGAGAGTGTTTTAAAAAGTGGTTTTACTTGAATAACTCCAGAGGTAATTAACCTAGAGATTAGGCGTGTACAGGAAAAATGTAGAGAATTCCAAGGGCTACGACTTTTGTATTTAAATATTTTTTCTATCTTTAACCGATTTGGCGCAAATCGGCCGAGAGTGTTTTAAAAAGTGGTTTTACTTGAATAACTCCAGAGGTAATTAACCTAGAGAGTAGGCGTGTACAGGAAAAATGTAGAGAATTCCAAGGGCTACAACTTTTGTATTTACATATTTTTTCTATCTTTAACCGATTTGGCGCAAATCGGCCGAGAGTGTTTTAAAAAGTGGTTTTACTTGAATAACTCCAGAGGTAATTAACCTAGAGAGTAGGCGTGTACAGGAAAAATGTTGAGAATTCCAAGGGCTACGACTTTTGTATTTAAATATTTTTTTTATCTTTAACCGATTTGGCGCAAATCGGCCGAGAGTGTTTTAAAAAGTGGTTTTACTTGAATAACTCCAGAGGTAATTAACGTAGAGAGTAGGCGTGTACAGGAAAAATGTAGAGAATTCCAAGGGCTACAACTTTTGTATTTACATATTTTTTCTATCTTTAACCGATTTGGCGCAAATCGGCCGAGAGTGTTTTAAAAAGTGGTTTTACTTGAATAACTCCAGAGGTAATTAACCTAGAGAGTAGGCGTGTACAGGAAAAATGTAGAGAATTCCAAGGGCTATAACTTTTGTATTTACATATTTTTTCTATCTTTAACCGATTTGGCGCAAATCGGCCGAGAGTGTTTTGAAAAGTGGTTTTACTTGAATAACTCCAGAGGTAATTAACCTAGAGAGTAGGCGTGTACAGGAAAAATGTAGAGAATTCCAAGGGCTACGACTTTTGTATTTAAATATTTTTTCTATCTTTAACCGATTTGGCGCAAATCGGCCGAGAGTGTTTTAAAAAGTGGTTTTACTTAAATAACTCCAGAGGTAATTAACCTAGAGAGTAGGCGTGTACAGGAAAAATGTAGAGAATTCCAAGGGCTACAACTTTTGTATTTACATATTTTTTCTTTCTTTAACCGATTTGGCGCAAATCGGCCGAGAGTGTTTTAAAAAGTGGTTTTACTTGAATAACTCCAGAGGTAATTAACCTAGAGAGTAGGCGTGTACAGGAAAAATGTAGAGAATTCCAAGGGCTACAACTTTTGTATTTACATATTTTTCCTATCTTTAACCGATTTGGCGCAAATCGGCCGAGAGTGTTTTAAAAAGTGGTTTTACTTGAATAACTCCAGAGGTAATTAACCTAGAGAGTAGGCGTGTACAGGAAAAATGTAGAGAATTCCAAGGGCTACAACTTTTGTATTTACATATTTTTTCTATCTTTAACCGATTTGGCGCAAATCAGCCGAGAGTGTTTTAAAAAGTTGTTTTCCTTGAATAACTCCAGAGGTAATTAACCTAGAGAGTAGGCGTGTACAGGAAAAATGTAGAGAATTCCAAGGGCTACGACTTTTGTATTTAAATATTTTTTCTATCTTTAACCGATTTGGCGCAAATCGGCCGAGAGTGTTTTAAAAAGTGGTTTTACTTGAATAACTCCAGAGGTAATTAACCTAGAGAGTAGGCGTGTACAGGAAAAATGTAGAGAATTCCAAGGGCTACGACTTTTGTATTTAAATATTTTTTCTATCTTTGACCGATTTGGCGCAAATCGGCCGAGAGTGTTTTAAAAAGTGGTTTTACTTGAATAACTCCAGAGGTAATTAACCTAGAGAGTAGGCGGGTACAGGAAAAATGTAGAGAATTCCAAGGGCTACAACTTTTGTATTTACATATTTTTTATATCTTTAACCGATTTGGCGCAAATCGGCCGAGAGTGTTTTAAAAAGTGGTTTTACTTGAATAACTCCAGAGGTAATTAACCTAGAGAGTAGGCGTGTACAGGAAAAATGTAGAGAATTCCAAGGGCTACGACTTTTGTATTTAAATATTTTTTCTATCTTTAACCGATTTGGCGCAAATCGGCCGAGAGTGTTTTAAAAAGTGGTTTTACTTGAATAACTCCAGAGGTAATTAACCTAGAGAGTAGGCGTGTACAGGAAAAATGTAGAGAATTCCAAGGGCTACAACTTTTGTATTTACATATTTTTCCTATCTTAAACCGATTTGGCGCAAATCGGCCGAGAGTGTTTTAAAAAGTGGTTTTACTAGAATAACTCCAGAGGTAATTAACCTAGAGAGTAGGCGTGTACAGGAAAAATGTAGAGAATTCCAAGGGCTACGACTTTTGTATTTAAATATTTTTTCTATCTTTGACCGATTTGGCGCAAATCGGCCGAGAGTGTTTTAAAAAGTGGTTTTACTTGAATAACTCCAGAGGTAATTAACCTAGAGAGTAGGCGTGTACAGGAAAAATGTAGAGAATTCCAAGGGCTACGACTTTTGTATTTAAATATTTTTTCTATCTTTAACCGATTTGGCGCAAATCGGCCGAGAGTGTTTTAAAAAGTGGTTTTACTTGAATAACTCCAGAGGTAATTAACCTAGAGAGTAGGCGTGTACAGGAAAAATGTAGAGAATTCCAAGGGCTACAACTTTTGTATTTAAATATTTTTTCTATCTTTGACCGATTTGGCGCAAATCGGCCGAGAGTGTTTTAAAAAGTGGTTTTACTTGAATAACTCCAGAGGTAATTAACCTAGAGAGTAGGCGTGTACAGGAAAAATGTAGAGAATTCCAAGGGCTACAACTTTTGTATTTACATATTTTTTCTATCTTTAACCGATTTGGCGCAAATCAGCCGAGAGTGTTTTAAAAAGTGGTTTTACTTGAATAACTCCAGAGGTAATTAACCTAGAGAGTAGGCGTGTACAGGAAGAATGTAGAGAATTCTAAGGGCTACAACTTTTGTATTTACATATTTTTTGTATCTTTAACCGATTTGGCGCAAATCGGCCGAGAGTGTTTTAAAAAGTGGTTTTACTTGAATAACTCCAGAGGTAATTAACCTAGAGATTAGGCGTGTACAGGAAAAATGTAGAGAATTCCAAGGGCTACAACTTTTGTATTTACATATTTTTTCTATCTTTAACCGATTTGGCGCAAATCAGCCGAGAGTGTTTTAAAAAGTGGTTTTCCTTGAATAACTCCAGAGGTAATTAACCTAGAGGGTAGGCGTGTACAGGTAAAATGTAGAGAATTCTAAGGGCTACAACTTTTGGTTTTACATATTTTTTGTATCTTTAACCGATTTGGCGCAAATCGGCCGAGAGTGTTTTAAAAAGTGGTTTTACTTGAATAACTCCAGAGGTAATTAACCTAGAGATTAGGCGTGTACAGGAAAAATGTAGAGAATTCCAAGGGCTACGACTTTTGTATTTAAATATTTTTTCTATCTTTAACCGATTTGGCGCAAATCGGCCGAGAGTGTTTTAAAAAGTGGTTTTACTTGAATAACTCCAGAGGTAATTAACCTAGAGAGTAGGCGTGTACAGGAAAAATGTAGAGAATTCCAAGGGCTACGACTTTTGTATTTAAATATTTTTTCTATCTTTAACCGATTTGGCGCAAATCGGCCGAGAGTGTTTTAAAAAGTGGTTTTACTTGAATAACTCCAGAGGTAATTAACCTAGAGAGTAGGCGTGTACAGGAAAAATGTAGAGAATTCCAAGGGCTACGACTTTTGTATTTAAATATTTTTTCTATCTTTAACCGATTTGGCGCAAATCGGCCGAGAGTGTTTTAAAAAGTGGTTTTACTTGAATAACTCCAGAGGTAATTAACCTAGAGAGTAGGCGTGTACAGGAAAAATGTAGAGAATTCCAAGGGCTACAACTTTTGTATTTACATATTTTTCTTATCTTAAACCGATTTGGCGCAAATCGGCCGAGAGTGTTTTAAAAAGTGGTTTTACTTGAATAACTCCAGAGGTAATTAACCTAGAGAGTAGGCGTATACAGGAAAAATGTAGAGAATTCCAAGGGCTACGACTTTTGTATTTAAATATTTTTTCTATCTTTAACCGATTTGGCGCAAATCGGCCGAGAGTGTTTTAAAAAGTGGTTTTACTTGAATAACTCCAGAGGTAATTAACCTAGAGAGTAGGCGTGTACAGGAAAAATGTAGAGAATTCCAAGGGCTATAACTTTTGTATTTACATATTTTTTCTATCTTTAACCGATTTGGCGCAAATCGGCCGTGAGTGTTTTAAAAAGTGGTTTTACTTAAATAACTCCAGAGGTAATTAACCTAGAGAGTAGGCGTGTACAGGAAAAATGTAGAGAATTCCAAGGGCTACGACTTTTGTATTTAAATATTTTTTCTATCTTTAACCGATTTGGCGCAAATCGGCCGAGAGTGTTTTAAAAAGTGGTTTTCCTTGAATAACTCCAGAGGTAATTAACCTAGAGAGTAGGCGTGTACAGGAAAAATGTAGAGAATTCCAAGGGCTACGACTTTTGTATTTAAATATTTTTTCTATCTTTAACCGATTTGGCGCAAATTGGCCGAGAGTGTTTTAAAAAGTGGTTTTACTTGAATAACTCCAGAGGTAATTAACCTAGAGAGTAGGCGTGTACAGGAAAAATTTAGAGAATTCCAAGGGCTACGACTTTTGTATTTAAATATTTTTTCTATCTTTAACCGATTTGGCGCAAATCGGCCGAGAGTGTTTTAAAAAGTGGTTTTACTTGAATAACTCCAGAGGTAATTAACCTAGAGAGTAGGCGTGTACAGGAAAAATGTAGAGAATTCCAAGGGCTACGACTTTTGTATTTAAATATTTTTTCTATCTTTAACCGATTTGGCGCAAATCGGCCGAGAGTGTTTTAAAAAGTGGTTTTACTTGAATAACTCCAGAGGTAATTAACCTAGAGAGTAGGCGTGTACAGGAAAAATGTAGAGAATTCCAAGGGCTACGACTTTTGTATTTAAATATTTTTTCTATCTTTGACCGATTTGGCGCAAATCGGCCGAGAGTGTTTTAAAAAGTGGTTTTACTTGAATAACTCCAGAGGTAATTAACCTAGAGAGTAGGCGTGTACAGGAAAAATGTAGAGAATTCCAAGGGCTACAACTTTTGTATTTACATATTTTTTCTATCTTTAACCGATTTGGCGCAAATCAGCCGAGAGTGTTTTAAAAAGTGGTTTTACTTGAATAACTCCAGAGGTAATTAACCTAGAGAGTAGGCGTGTACAGGAAGAATGTAGAGAATTCTAAGGGCTACAACTTTTGTATTTACATATTTTTTGTATCTTTAACCGATTTGGCGCAAATCGGCCGAGAGTGTTTTAAAAAGTGGTTTTACTTGAATAACTCCAGAGGTAATTAACCTAGAGATTAGGCGTGTACAGGAAAAATGTAGAGAATTCCAAGGGCTACAACTTTTGTATTTACATATTTTTTCTATCTTTAACCGATTTGGCGCAAATCAGCCGAGAGTGTTTTAAAAAGTGGTTTTCCTTGAATAACTCCAGAGGTAATTAACCTAGAGGGTAGGCGTGTACAGGTAAAATGTAGAGAATTCTAAGGGCTACAACTTTTGGTTTTACATATTTTTTGTATCTTTAACCGATTTGGCGCAAATCGGCCGAGAGTGTTTTAAAAAGTGGTTTTACTTGAATAACTCCAGAGGTAATTAACCTAGAGATTAGGCGTGTACAGGAAAAATGTAGAGAATTCCAAGGGCTACGACTTTTGTATTTAAATATTTTTTCTATCTTTAACCGATTTGGCGCAAATCGGCCGAGAGTGTTTTAAAAAGTGGTTTTACTTGAATAACTCCAGAGGTAATTAACCTAGAGAGTAGGCGTGTACAGGAAAAATGTAGAGAATTCCAAGGGCTACGACTTTTGTATTTAAATATTTTTTCTATCTTTAACCGATTTGGCGCAAATCGGCCGAGAGTGTTTTAAAAAGTGGTTTTACTTGAATAACTCCAGAGGTAATTAACCTAGAGAGTAGGCGTGTACAGGAAAAATGTAGAGAATTCCAAGGGCTACGACTTTTGTATTTAAATATTTTTTTTATCTTTAACCGATTTGGCGCAAATCGGCCGAGAGTGTTTTAAAAAGTGGTTTTACTTGAATAACTCCAGAGGTAATTAACCTAGAGAGTAGGCGTGTACAGGAAAAATGTAGAGAATTCCAAGGGCTACAACTTTTGTATTTACATATTTTTCTTATCTTAAACCGATTTGGCGCAAATCGGCCGAGAGTGTTTTAAAAAGTGGTTTTACTTGAATAACTCCAGAGGTAATTAACCTAGAGAGTAGGCGTGTACAGGAAAAATGTAGAGAATTCCAAGGGCTACGACTTTTGTATTTAAATATTTTTTCTATCTTTGACCGATTTGGCGCAAATCGGCCGAGAGTGTTTTAAAAAGTGGTTTTACTTGAATAACTCCAGAGGTAATTAACCTAGAGAGTAGGCGTGTACAGGAAAAATGTAGAGAATTGCAAGGGCTACAACTTTTGTATTTACATATTTTTTGTATCTTTAACCGATTTGGCGCAAATCGGCCGAGAGTGTTTTAAAAAGTGGTTTTACTTGAATAACTCCAGAGGTAATTAACCTAGAGAGTAGGCGTGTACAGGAAAAATGTAGAGAATTCCAAGGGCTACGACTTTTGTATTTAAATATTTTTTGTATCTTTAACCGATTTGGCGCAAATCGGCCGAGAGTGTTTTAAAAAGTGGTTTTACTTGAATAACTCCAGAGGTAATTAACCTAGAGATTAGGCGTGAATAGGAAAAATGTAGAGAATTCCAAGGGCTACGACTTTTGTATTTAAATATTTTTTCTATCTTTGACCGATTTGGCGCAAATCGGCCGAGAGTGTTTTAAAAAGTGGTTTTACTTGAATAACTCCAGAGGTAATTAACCTAGAGAGTAGGCGTGTACAGGAAAAATGTAGAGAATTCCAAGGGCTACAACTTTTGTATTTACATATTTTTTCTATCTTTAACCGATTTGGCGCAAATCAGCCGAGAGTGTTTTAAAAAGTGGTTTTACTTGAATAACTCCAGAGGTAATTAACCTAGAGAGTAGGCGTGTACAGGAAGAATGTAGAGAATTCTAAGGGCTACAACTTTTGTATTTACATATTTTTTGTATCTAACCGATTTGGCGCAAATCGGCCGAGAGTGTTTTAAAAAGTGGTTTTACTTGAATAACTCCAGAGGTAATTAACCTAGAGATTAGGCGTGTACAGGAAAAATGTAGAGAATTCCAAGGGCTACGACTTTTGTATTTAAATATTTTTTCTATCTTTAACCGATTTGGCGCAAATCGGCCGAGAGTGTTTTAAAAAGTGGTTTTACTTGAATAACTCCAGAGGTAATTAACCTAGAGAGTAGGCGTGTACAGGAAAAATGTAGAGAATTCCAAGGGCTACAACTTTTGTATTTACATATTTTTTCTATCTTTAACCGATTTGGCGCAAATCGGCCGAGAGTGTTTTAAAAAGTGGTTTTACTTGAATAACTCCAGAGGTAATTAACCTAGAGAGTAGGCGTGTACAGGAAAAATGTTGAGAATTCCAAGGGCTACGACTTTTGTATTTAAATATTTTTTTTATCTTTAACCGATTTGGCGCAAATCGGCCGAGAGTGTTTTAAAAAGTGGTTTTACTTGAATAACTCCAGAGGTAATTAACGTAGAGAGTAGGCGTGTACAGGAAAAATGTAGAGAATTCCAAGGGCTACAACTTTTGTATTTACATATTTTTTCTATCTTTAACCGATTTGGCGCAAATCGGCCGAGAGTGTTTTAAAAAGTGGTTTTACTTGAATAACTCCAGAGGTAATTAACCTAGAGAGTAGGCGTGTACAGGAAAAATGTAGAGAATTCCAAGGGCTATAACTTTTGTATTTACATATTTTTTCTATCTTTAACCGATTTGGCGCAAATCGGCCGAGAGTGTTTTGAAAAGTGGTTTTACTTGAATAACTCCAGAGGTAATTAACCTAGAGAGTAGGCGTGTACAGGAAAAATGTAGAGAATTCCAAGGGCTACGACTTTTGTATTTAAATATTTTTTCTATCTTTAACCGATTTGGCGCAAATCGGCCGAGAGTGTTTTAAAAAGTGGTTTTACTTAAATAACTCCAGAGGTAATTAACCTAGAGAGTAGGCGTGTACAGGAAAAATGTAGAGAATTCCAAGGGCTACAACTTTTGTATTTACATATTTTTTCTTTCTTTAACCGATTTGGCGCAAATCGGCCGAGAGTGTTTTAAAAAGTGGTTTTACTTGAATAACTCCAGAGGTAATTAACCTAGAGAGTAGGCGTGTACAGGAAAAATGTAGAGAATTCCAAGGGCTACAACTTTTGTATTTACATATTTTTCCTATCTTTAACCGATTTGGCGCAAATCGGCCGAGAGTGTTTTAAAAAGTGGTTTTACTTGAATAACTCCAGAGGTAATTAACCTAGAGAGTAGGCGTGTACAGGAAAAATGTAGAGAATTCCAAGGGCTACAACTTTTGTATTTACATATTTTTTCTATCTTTAACCGATTTGGCGCAAATCAGCCGAGAGTGTTTTAAAAAGTTGTTTTCCTTGAATAACTCCAGAGGTAATTAACCTAGAGAGTAGGCGTGTACAGGAAAAATGTAGAGAATTCCAAGGGCTACGACTTTTGTATTTAAATATTTTTTCTATCTTTAACCGATTTGGCGCAAATCGGCCGAGAGTGTTTTAAAAAGTGGTTTTACTTGAATAACTCCAGAGGTAATTAACCTAGAGAGTAGGCGTGTACAGGAAAAATGTAGAGAATTCCAAGGGCTACGACTTTTGTATTTAAATATTTTTTCTATCTTTGACCGATTTGGCGCAAATCGGCCGAGAGTGTTTTAAAAAGTGGTTTTACTTGAATAACTCCAGAGGTAATTAACCTAGAGAGTAGGCGGGTACAGGAAAAATGTAGAGAATTCCAAGGGCTACAACTTTTGTATTTACATATTTTTTATATCTTTAACCGATTTGGCGCAAATCGGCCGAGAGTGTTTTAAAAAGTGGTTTTACTTGAATAACTCCAGAGGTAATTAACCTAGAGAGTAGGCGTGTACAGGAAAAATGTAGAGAATTCCAAGGGCTACGACTTTTGTATTTAAATATTTTTTCTATCTTTAACCGATTTGGCGCAAATCGGCCGAGAGTGTTTTAAAAAGTGGTTTTACTTGAATAACTCCAGAGGTAATTAACCTAGAGAGTAGGCGTGTACAGGAAAAATGTAGAGAATTCCAAGGGCTACAACTTTTGTATTTACATATTTTTCCTATCTTAAACCGATTTGGCGCAAATCGGCCGAGAGTGTTTTAAAAAGTGGTTTTACTAGAATAACTCCAGAGGTAATTAACCTAGAGAGTAGGCGTGTACAGGAAAAATGTAGAGAATTCCAAGGGCTACGACTTTTGTATTTAAATATTTTTTCTATCTTTGACCGATTTGGCGCAAATCGGCCGAGAGTGTTTTAAAAAGTGGTTTTACTTGAATAACTCCAGAGGTAATTAACCTAGAGAGTAGGCGTGTACAGGAAAAATGTAGAGAATTCCAAGGGCTACGACTTTTGTATTTAAATATTTTTTCTATCTTTAACCGATTTGGCGCAAATCGGCCGAGAGTGTTTTAAAAAGTGGTTTTACTTGAATAACTCCAGAGGTAATTAACCTAGAGAGTAGGCGTGTACAGGAAAAATGTAGAGAATTCCAAGGGCTACAACTTTTGTATTTAAATATTTTTTCTATCTTTGACCGATTTGGCGCAAATCGGCCGAGAGTGTTTTAAAAAGTGGTTTTACTTGAATAACTCCAGAGGTAATTAACCTAGAGAGTAGGCGTGTACAGGAAAAATGTAGAGAATTCCAAGGGCTACGACTTTTGTATTTAAATATTTTTTCTATCTTTAACCGATTTGGCGCAAATCGGCCGAGAGTGTTTTAAAAAGTGGTTTTCCTTGAATAACTCCAGAGGTAATTAACCTAGAGAGTAGGCGTGTACAGGAAAAATGTAGAGAATTCCAAGGGCTACGACTTTTGTATTTAAATATTTTTTCTATCTTTAACCGATTTGGCGCAAATTGGCCGAGAGTGTTTTAAAAAGTGGTTTTACTTGAATAACTCCAGAGGTAATTAACCTAGAGAGTAGGCGTGTACAGGAAAAATTTAGAGAATTCCAAGGGCTACGACTTTTGTATTTAAATATTTTTTCTATCTTTAACCGATTTGGCGCAAATCGGCCGAGAGTGTTTTAAAAAGTGGTTTTACTTGAATAACTCCAGAGGTAATTAACCTAGAGAGTAGGCGTGTACAGGAAAAATGTAGAGAATTCCAAGGGCTACGACTTTTGTATTTAAATATTTTTTCTATCTTTAACCGATTTGGCGCAAATCGGCCGAGAGTGTTTTAAAAAGTGGTTTTACTTGAATAACTCCAGAGGTAATTAACCTAGAGAGTAGGCGTGTACAGGAAAAATGTAGAGAATTCCAAGGGCTACGACTTTTGTATTTAAATATTTTTTCTATCTTTAACCGATTTGGCGCAAATCGGCCGAGAGTGTTTTAAAAAGTGGTTTTACTTAAATAACTCCAGAGGTAATTAACCTAGAGAGTAGGCGTGTACAGGAAAAATGTAGAGAATTCCAAGGGCTACAACTTTTGTATTTACATATTTTTTCTTTCTTTAACCGATTTGGCGCAAATCGGCCGAGAGTGTTTTAAAAAGTGGTTTTACTTGAATAACTCCAGAGGTAATTAACCTAGAGAGTAGGCGTGTACAGGAAAAATGTAGAGAATTCCAAGGGCTACGACTTTTTTATTTAAATATTTTTTGTATCTTTAACCGATTTGGCGCAAATCGGCCGAGAGTGTTTTAAAAAGTGGTTTTACTTGAATAACTCCAGAGGTAATTAACCTAGAGATTAGGCGTGAAAAGGAAAAATGTAGAGAATTCCAAGGGCTACGACTTTTGTATTTAAATATTTTTTCTATCTTTAACCGATTTGGCGCAAATCGGCCGAGAGTGTTTTAAAAAGTGGTTTTACTTGAATAACTCCAGAGGTAATTAACCTAGAGAGTAGGCGTGTACAGGAAAAATGTAGAGAATTCCAAGGGCTACAACTTTTGTATTTAAATATTTTTTCTATCTTTGACCGATTTGGCGCAAATCGGCCGAGAGTGTTTTAAAAAGTGGTTTTACTTGAATAACTCCAGAGGTAATTAACCTAGAGAGTAGGCGTGTACAGGAAAAATGTAGAGAATTCCAAGGGCTACAACTTTTGTATTTACATATTTTTTCTATCTTTAACCGATTTGGCGCAAATCAGCCGAGAGTGTTTTAAAAAGTGGTTTTACTTGAATAACTCCAGAGGTAATTAACCTAGAGAGTAGGCGTGTACAGGAAGAATGTAGAGAATTCTAAGGGCTACAACTTTTGTATTTACATATTTTTTGTATCTTTAACCGATTTGGCGCAAATCGGCCGAGAGTGTTTTAAAAAGTGGTTTTACTTGAATAACTCCAGAGGTAATTAACCTAGAGATTAGGCGTGTACAGGAAAAATGTAGAGAATTCCAAGGGCTACGACTTTTGTATTTAAATATTTTTTCTATCTTTAACCGATTTGGCGCAAATCGGCCGAGAGTGTTTTAAAAAGTGGTTTTACTTGAATAACTCCAGAGGTAATTAACCTAGAGAGTAGGCATGTACAGGAAAAATGTAGAAAATTCCAAGGGCTACGACTTTTGTATTTAAATATTTTTTTTATCTTTAACCGATTTGGCGCAAATCGGCGGAGAGTGTTTTAAAAAGTGGTTTTACTTGAATAACTCCAGAGGTAATTAACCTAGAGAGTAGGCGTGTACAGGAAAAATGTAGAGAATTCCAAGGGCTACAACTTTTGTATTTACATATTTTTTCTATCTTTAACCGATTTGGCGCAAATCGGCCGAGAGTGTTTTAAAAAGTGGTTTTACTTGAATAACTCCAGAGGTAATTAACCTAGAGAGTAGGCGTGTACAGGAAAAATGTTGAGAATTCCAAGGGCTACGACTTTTGTATTTAAATATTTTTTTTATCTTTAACCGATTTGGCGCAAATCGGCCGAGAGTGTTTTAAAAAGTGATTTTACTTGAATAACTCCAGAGGTAATTAACCTAGAGAGTAGGCGTGTACAGGAAAAATGTAGAGAATTCCAAGGGCTATAACTTTTGTATTTACATATTTTTTCTATCTTTAACCGATTTGGCGCAAATCGGCCGAGAGTGTTTTGAAAAGTGGTTTTACTTGAATAACTCCAGAGGTAATTAACCTAGAGAGTAGGCGTGTACAGGAAAAATGTAGAGAATTCCAAGGGCTACGACTTTTGTATTTAAATATTTTTTCTATCTTTAACCGATTTGGCGCAAATCGGCCGAGAGTGTTTTAAAAAGTGGTTTTACTTAAATAACTCCAGAGGTAATTAACCTAGAGAGTAGGCGTGTACAGGAAAAATGTAGAGAATTCCAAGGGCTACAACTTTTGTATTTACATATTTTTTCTTTCTTTAACCGATTTGGCGCAAATCGGCCGAGAGTGTTTTAAAAAGTGGTTTTTCTTGAATAACTCCAGAGGTAATTAACCTAGAGAGTAGGCGTGTACAGGAAAAATGTAGAGAATTCCAAGGGCTACAACTTTTGTATTTACATATTTTTCCTATCTTTAACCGATTTGGCGCAAATCGGCCGAGAGTGCTTTAAAAAGTGGTTTTACTTGAATAACTCCAGAGGTAATTAACCTAGAGAGTAGGCGTGTACAGGAAAAATGTAGAGAATTCCAAGGGCTACAACTTTTGTATTTACATATTTTTTCCATCTTTAACCGATTTGGCGCAAATCAGCCGAGAGTGTTTTAAAAAGTGGTTTTCCTTGAATAACTCCAGAGGTAATTAACCTAGAGAGTAGGCGTGTACAGGAAAAATGTAGAGAATTCCAAGGGCTACGACTTTTGTATTTAAATATTTTTTCTATCTTTAACCGATTTGGCGCAAATCGGCCGAGAGTGTTTTAAAAAGTGGTTTTACTTGAATAACTCCAGAGGTAATTAACCTAGAGAGTAGGCGTGTACAGGAAAAATGTAGAGAATTCCAAGGGCTACGACTTTTGTATTTAAATATTTTTTCTATCTTTGACCGATTTGGCGCAAATCGGCCGAGAGTGTTTTAAAAAGTGGTTTTACTTGAATAACTCCAGAGGTAATTAACCTAGAGAGTAGGCGTGTACAGGAAAAATGTAGAGAATTCCAAGGGCTACAACTTTTGTATTTACATATTTTTTATATCTTTAACCGATTTGGCGCAAATCGGCCGAGAGTGTTTTAAAAAGTGGTTTTACTTGAATAACTCCAGAGGTAATTAACCTAGAGAGTAGGCGTGTACAGGAAAAATGTAGAGAATTCCAAGGGCTACGACTTTTGTATTTAAATATTTTTTCTATCTTTAACCGATTTGGCGCAAATCGGCCGAGAGTGTTTTAAAAAGTGGTTTTACTTGAATAACTCCAGAGGTAATTAACCTAGAGAGTAGGCGTGTACAGGAAAAATGTAGAGAATTCCAAGGGCTACAACTTTTGTATTCACATATTTTTTCTATCTTTAACCGATTTGGCGCAAATCGGCCGAGAGTGTTTTAAAAAGTGGTTTTACTTGAATAACTCCAGAGGTAATTAACCTAGAGAGTAGGCGTGTACAGGAAAAATGTAGAGAATTCCAAGGGCTACGACTTTTGTATTTAAATATTTTTTCTATCTTTAACCGATTTGGCGCAAATCGGCCGAGAGTGTTTTAAAAAGTGGTTTTACTTGAATAACTCCAGAGGTAATTAACCTAGAGAGTAGGCGTGTACAGGAAAAATGTAGAGAATTCCAAGGGCTACAACTTTTGTATTTACATATTTTTCCTATCTTAAACCGATTTGGCGCAAATCGGCCGAGAGTGTTTTAAAAAGTGGTTTTACTTGAATAACTCCAGAGGTAATTAACCTAGAGAGTAGGCGTGTACAGGAAAAATGTAGAGAATTCCAAGGGCTACGACTTTTGTATTTAAATATTTTTTCTATCTTTAACCGATTTGGCGCAAATCGGCCGAGAGTGTTTTAAAAAGTGGTTTTACTTGAATAACTCCAGAGGTAATTAACCTAGAGAGTAGGCGTGTACAGGAAAAATGTAGAGAATTCCAAGGGCTACGACTTTTGTATTTAAATATTTTTTCTATCTTTAACCGATTTGGCGCAAATCGGCCGAGAGTGTTTTAAAAAGTGGTTTTACTTGAATAACTCCAGAGGTAATTAACCTAGAGAGTAGGCGTGTAGAGGAAAAATGTAGAGAATTCCAAGGGCTATAACTTTTGTATTTACATATTTTTTCTATCTTTAACCGATTTGGCGCAAATCGGCCGAGAGTGTTTTAAAAAGTGGTTTTACTTAAATAACTCCAGAGGTAATTAACCTAGAGAGTAGGCGTGTACAGGAAAAATGTAGAGAATTCCAAGGGCTACGACTTTTGTATTTAAATATTTTTTCTATCTTTAACCGATTTGGCGCAAATCGGCCGAGAGTGTTTTAAAAAGTGGTTTTACTTGAATAACTCCAGAGGTAATTAACCTAGAGAGTAGGCGTGTACAGGAAAAATGTAGAGAATTCCAAGGGCTACGACCTTTGTATTTAAATATTTTTTCTATCTTTAACCGATTTGGCGCAAATCGGCCGAGAGTGTTTTAAAAAGTGGTTTTACTTGAATAACTCCAGAGGTAATTAACCTAGAGAGTAGGCGTGTACAGGAAAAATGTAGAGAATTCCAAGGGCTACAACTTTTGTATTTACATATTTTTTCTATCTTTAACCGATTTGGCGCAAATCGGCCGAGAGTGTTTTAAAAAGTGGTTTTACTTGAATAACTCCAGAGGTAATTAACCTAGAGAGTAGGCGTGTACAGGAAAAATGTAGAGAATTCCAAGGGCTACGACTTTTGTATTTACATATTTTTTCTATCTTTAACCGATTTGGCGCAAATCGGCCGAGAGTGTTTTAAAAAGTGGTTTTACTTGAATAACTCCAGAGGTAATTAACCTAGAGAGTAGGCGTGTACAGGAAAAATGTAGGGAATTCCAAGGGCTACGACTTTTGTATTTAAATATTTTTTCTATCTTTAACCGATTTGGCGCAAATCGGCCGAGAGTGTTTTAAAAAGTGGTTTTACTTGAATAACTCCAGAGGTAATTAACCTAGAGAGTAGGCGTGTACAGGAAAAATGTAGAGAATTCCAAGAACTACAACTTTTGTATTTAAATATTTTTTCTATCCTTAACCGATTTGGCGCAAATCGGCCGAGAGTGTTTTAAAAAATGGTTTTACTTGAATAACTCCAGAGGTAATTAACCTAGAGAGTAGGCGTGTACAGGAAAAATGTAGAGAATTCCAAGGGCTATGACTTTTGTATTTAAATATTTTTTCTATCACCTTAACACGATCCATGTTAGATTAATTCATATGGTATTTGTCGCGTTTAGATAAAATAACTTTGTTAATTTTCACGGTTGAATTCATATTTTTTTATTGCTTGTAATTTTGTTTAATTTGGATGTGATTTAGGACTTTGATGTAAAATTTTTATTATTAAATTTCTGAAATATTCATAGTAAAAATTAAATTAAATGCAAATGAGGCGAACCTTTATTGTACTTTAAAATTTTAATCTCGCTGGCAGATGCTTTTTGTTTCCATGTTTCCAGAAAAATAATGTCGAATATCATGTGATTGATTTAACCAACAAAGGACCAGGTTTCAATAGAACACCGCTTCACTATCTTCTTCTTCTTTGGGTATTGTTGGTCGGGTTGACTTGCGGGCTCATGTGAGTGAGGCCAAATCTTGATCTTGATCTGTTCATTGTCAGGTCCTTCTGTGTGCCCTGTGTACCAATACTTGTTAGATCTTCGGTTAGTTAATATCTCCATCTGTCGAAGTCTTCCCACTGGTCGATATATTAGAGTATTTTTGCTGAACAAAATGCCTATTTCAAATAAAATTAATAACGTTTTACCCCTCTAAAACCGTAGCATTTTTACTAATTTATGGACCTTTGAAAGTCTTATATACCTGTGTAATTTCTAAATCAGAGGTGCTCAAATTTTATGCACCAAAATATTTTTTTTGTAAAGATAAGTGACACAAAAAACAGAGTTCTATTGACATGTCTCCACAAAAAAAAATTAGGGCTATAACGTTTCAATTTTGAATATCTTTAAGGGTAGGCAAAGAAAACCCTTGAAAATGACAAAAAAAATGACAAACTGACAAAAAAAAAAATCTGAAATATTTTTTTTAGCTGTTCTTAAACAGTCAGTCGAAATTGTTGGTCTTACTCACCACCATGTTGTTCTAAGTGTCAGGTCTTTGGTCCCCCAGATACCTGGAAAGACCCGATACACTTAGAACAAGATGGGGGTGATGCCAAAATTCAACTGGCACCGTCTAAAAAAGTAACTAAATTTAAAAATTTGTGTAACATAAACTGAAAGTGATAGAGATTTGCGGTTTGATTTTTTTTAAATACATGTCTTGATCAGTAAATAAAAAAAAATTAATTTAAAACAGGAAATACAAGATGTTCAAAAAGTCTAAAATTCAAAAATTCATGCCTTTGCAATTAGATGTCACCTAAGCGTTGGAAACATTATTATTATTTTTTTGAAAATTGCCATAAGTGTTTTCCACAGCACTCAGTGAGTGCTGGGAATACCCACCCCTGAAGGGAGTTGGGCGCAGATGGGATGATCCGTGAACCATCCATATCCTTAGGGGTATATTGTCTGTCCACTCCTCTTTCACTCCTGTTCCTCTCCTGCAATTCTTCTGCATCTCTCCACTATCTTTCTTACAACTCACTTTCATTTTTCCTACTCTTCCTTTAACTTTTTTATCTCTTCTTAATTTCTCCTACATCTCCCCTTGATTTCTCCTCAATTCCTATTATATTTCTGGGGTGCAGTTACCATGATCCGAGAACAAACGTTCTTAGGGGCGGCGCTAATTTATTATTATTATTTAAAAAAAATTGCCATAAGTGTCTTCCACAGCACTCAGTGAGTGCTGGGAATACCCACCCCTGAAGGGAGTTGGGCGCAGTTGAGGATGACCCGAAAACAAACAATGTTCTCAAGGGCCGCACTAATTTATTATTATTAAAAATGTTTTTATTTCCGCCAGTACCGTCCATGTTTGCCCGAAACGTGTTCCACGCAGACGAGACGTTCACCTGTAACCTTCTCAGAGAAGGTCAAGGGAGCTTTATACCCAGAAATCGGCCGCTTCCCAAACTCTGGCGATATGCGAAGAAATCCCGTTGGTCGAAATTTGTAAAAATAATTTATTTTAAAAACATTTTCTAAAAGAGGCAAAAAGGGTTAAAAATTAACAAATTATAATTAGCGCCGAGAAATAAGAAAAATAAAAAATATTTTTTAGACCAAAAAATAAATCTAAGAAAATTATTCTTTAATTTTTTTTTAATTTTTAATTAAATGGCCTTTGCCTCTGTGGCAATTAGCCAGGACATTATTTGTGAAAAATTCCATGCCTGAACCGGATTCGAACCCGAGACCTTCGCAATGCAGACCACATGTGTTACCACTACGCTACGCCGGTCGGCTATCTTTAATTTAATTTTGAGTAAAAACGTTTTGAAATGTCAGTTTGTCTAAATAAAAAAATAATATTAATTTTATTAATCGTTCAACCCAAAATGTAATGAAATCAGGAGCAATCAGTCTAAATATCAATTTGTTCCCGTAATATTTGCGAAATGGGCCATATTTCACGTAAAACCCATTACTTCACTTACTAACTCCGAACATAGGGCCTTAATCAAAATTAATAAGCGTCCAAATTACCCTATTTGTCACGAACCGCCCCAGAGGGCTGTTAGCTTTACCTACATATATATATACGTATATATCGAGACCTCAAAAAAATACCAATTGTGAAATTGTACACATGTTAGGATTTCGCAGATATTTAGTAAGTGAAAAAGTTCAGCAAATGGCTAGAACTTCCTTTTGATGACCCACTTTTAGATATACACTAGCTGGAATGATAAGCGAGGTAGCCCCCCAAAGCTCCCCAAATATATACATTATTAAAATAAGGGATATATATATATATAAAATTATTAATATTAGTTATTAAAATATTTGTATCCGAAAAAGATTTTGGAAAAAATGTGCCAAAAGAATGAATTTAAAAATTGAACTTGTTCCTTAATCGACGCCTCAAGACCTTTTATTTTCACTATTCAAAATGTTTTTTCGAAAATTACAAGTATGTATTTTTCAGTAATTATGTGGATAATAAAATGCATGCCAAATTTCAACTCGGTAGGTCAAACAGTTTACAGCAACAATTTCTATTGTACAAACAGACAGACATATGAGTGACTGTATAAGGGTTTTTTGTTCACAATCTTTCAATAGAGTTTTTAAATAAATTATTTAAAAAAACAAAAATATCAAAAATGAGATTTCTGAAATTATACAAATTCTTTTTGTAAATAAAAACTGATATAACTACATTAAGATTTGAAAAAACCGGGCCCTTGATTTTTTCAATTTCTTAATATAATTTCAAAAACACTTAAAATCATCATAGGACTGATAATCCAACAAGTCAAACGTAGCAAAAAAACATCTCATTTTTAATAAATTGAGGCAACCCCTCTAAACGGAAAACAGACAGACAGTATAAGGTTTTCTTAGTAAAACCCTGGAAACTTGGTAATATTAGAAAAAATAATCTAATAAAAAAAAATTCCGAGCATAACCCGGTTATGTGAATTATTCTGAATTTTTCAGACTTTTAAGCCAACACCTAAAAACTCACTAACAGACAGACAGTATAAGGTTTTCTTAATAAAACCCTGGAAACTTGGTAATTTTCGAAAAAATAATCTAATAAAAAAAATTCCGAGCATATCCCTGTTATGTGAATTATTCTGAATTTTTCAGACTTTTAAGCCAACCCCTAAAAACTCACTAACAGACAGACAGTATAAGGTTTTCTTAGTCATACCATGAAAATTTGATAATTTTCAAAATAATAATCTAATAAAACATTCCCAGCATATAACAGTTATGTACATTATTCCAAATTTTAAACCAACCCCTCAGGAAGACATATAAATTTTAATTCTCTAGGTCCAGTCGTTTGGCCACAATTTCTACCAAATAGGACACTTGATTGACGGTACAAGAGTATTTTAACATACCTACGAAACCTGATGGGTGCAGTTGAAAATTAATCTACTCTTAACTATTCCAGAAAAAATAGTTTCGAGTGATCCTAATGTGGGCGTAAATGCCTCTAAAGACAAGACGCAGTAATTTTTAAAATCCGGGTGTATTTATTCATACCTACGAAACCCTATAGGTGCAGTTAAAAATGAATCTACCCTTAACTATTCCAGAAAAAATATTTTCGAGTGACCCTAATGCGGACGTCAATGCTTCTAAAGTAATTTTCAACATACGTGGCAGTGCGAACAACAATAAATAAAAGGTCTACAGGGGGCTCTGATCTTTAAATATGCCCTAAAATAAGTAACACAAAAGGTTAATTATGGGGTATAAAAAAAAGACAAATTACTTGGAGAGTTCGAAATACCTTTCAATATTTCAATCTGCACAGACAGACAAAAATTATAAAAATGGTCAAAATGGTCTAAGCTACCAAAGTAAAAATACTAAAAAAATAATAATGTACAAACGGAGCCTCCGAATTTATATATATAGATTTATAGTATTAATTGCTCAAATTATAGTGCTGATGTCAAGAACTAGAACCCCTAGAGACGCACGAGACGCAAAAGGCACCTATCTGGGCAAAAATACAGCTATTATCTTCAATATAATAATACAGAATTTAGAATTTTCTGTAATTTTTTAAAATTTGCTTTAATACATATATTATTGATGAACGATATTTAAATTCATCCCTAAAGATATAGTGCAGAGGTCAAGAACTAGTGGTCCCAGAGCAGACAAACGGACAGATAGACCGACAGACATCATGCTAAAAATAGTGAAAACGTTATGTAGGGACCTAAATTCGTGAAGATCCATCGAAATCTCGGAATGTCAAAATCGGTATGATCACAATACCTCCCTTATATGGTGGCGGTCGGTAATAATTGATTTATTGTATGCACACACAAAACAACCGTGCATACAATACTTTTTCTAATCTTATCTGTAGAAATGGTATCTGTAAATATTGAAAAATTATAAAATTTATTTCTTTTTGAAAATTTTCCAAAGATCAAGATAACTTGTAAAAGTTGCTGCAAAATTTTCTTTAGAGGGTTTATTTGGAATGGCTCTTTGTTTCCGAAAGATTCCCACCCCTGCTATAGCGGCTCCATAATTAGACACCTTTTTGAAAAACATGTTTCTCAAAATTAAATAAAAAATTGTAACCAGATACTAACGACTTATAGAATCCATTCAAGATGTTTCCTCATCTCAATAGGCCATGTTGGGGGGGGGGGGGGGCATTTTAGTTAGTAACCACGAAATACAACTAGACATGTGAAAATAAAAAAACTGTAGTTTCTGTGGTTTAAGCGGAAGATTTAAATTTAGTAATTTTTAAAAATTAAGTGAAGTTTTGTTTAGCAAAAGCCCACTTCAGACCTTAAAAAGAGAGCTCATGACAACTCAGGAAAATGAAAATTCCATTAAGTTCCGCTTAAACGTTTGAAGTAGCCTATAAAATTTTAATTACAAAATTATCATGTGACTTTCTATAACAAATATTTATTCAATATATTTAATAACAAACTTAAAAAATACCATGGCCTAGTCAGATGAGAAAACATTGTTAATGGATTATACATAGCTAAAGTATCCATAAAAATTATCAAATAAAAATAAATGAGATTTTTAAAACTAAAACTCTTTTATTATTTGACATTACGAATTTGAAAAACCGGTCCCATAATTTTCCAAACTCATAATATAGGTTCCCAACACCTAAGTGGTGCGTTGGGTAATATATCTTAACCCACTTCTTTATAAAATCTGTCTTTCAACCCTATTATCCCTAAAAAAATCTCATTTTAATTAATCGAAGCCAAGTCAAATTTGATTTACATATAAAAGTTAATCACTAGCCATCGGGTTTCGAACCCGCTTTACTCCTTAGGTAACGGTTTTACCATGGTGTCACTATAGCTTAAAGCAAGACGAAGTAAACTAGAATTAAACTCTGGTCCACAGATGACAAAAAAAGCCCTGAGATGCGAAATAAATTTTTAAAACAAAGTTCCAAAACTATATGTTAAAGACCAAAAAAACACAATAAAGAAAATCGGACCCGAGCTTATTAGTGGAAATAGACTACCATCTACGAATGTAAATAATATTCATTCTAAAAAAAAAACAAGAGGGCTCTAAACCACAGTTTTAGAATTAATTCACCTTTCTAGTCTTTCATGACTTTCATGACTTTACCAGAAACCATTTCTTGAAAAAAAAAAAAATCGTGTCAAAGCAGCCGCAATCTTTGGAAATGTACTTATATGTTTTCCCCGAATATCAAAGATCGTAAAGGACATTTTAAGCTTCTAACAAGGGCTTATTTCCAAAAATAACATCACAAAGGATCAAACAAACTAAACACATTCTGAATTTTATTATATGATTATTAAATAGAAATTAAACTCTTAAGTGGCACATAGGGTTGAATAAATGTACGTGCTTGACCTCCAGCACTGTATGAAAACCGCAAATATTTATTGATAAGGGACAAATTTAAATTTATTATAACTAAAAAATCGTTACAATTTTGTTATAATTTAATTTAGAAATAATAGAACTTTTAAGAGGTGCATAGGGTTATGAGATATTCTGTTCTTGACTTCCAGCACTACATGAAAATAATTTCAACTAAAAATGATAAGTACTTGACGAAAAAATATTTTTTCGGAATATAGAACGTCTTTGGTAGCCATATTTTAAAACGCCTCTAAACCAAACCAAAACTGTCACCAAGTGGGGCATAGGGCAGAAAAATGACCTTTCTCTTGATTTCAAATTGACCTCCAGCACTATATCAAAATAATATCTACTAAAAAATAATTACTTGTCAGGGACAATTTTTTTTATTTTTTTCGGAATTGAAAACGTTTTTGAAATACATATTTTAAAAAACTAAACCAAATCGAAAATTTTACCAAGTGGGGCAAAGGACAGAAAAAGCTTTCTCTTCAAGTTAGACAAATTTAAAAACCACAAAAAAAAATAATATAAAATTCCTATCGAATTTTCGTAAAGATCGAATTTGTAATATTTGCCAGGTAAAATTTCCTGTGGAATTCTGGAAATTATTCTTGCTGCTTAATCCTCTTTAATACGTCCTACTCTCCTCCCCTCTTGACTTCACACGTAGATTCGCGAGAAACTTAAGACGCAAGGAAAACAAAGCGAGTAACAAAATATTGACAATATCAAAACCAAACAAACACATCTCGTCTAATATAAAATAGAAACAATAAAAAAAAAACCAAAAAAATAATAAAAAACTGACTGAATTTAGGATTTCGCAGGTATCAATAAAATACTTTTTAGATTTTTGGATCAATTCTTTTAAGAAACAGGGTGTGCGACAAAAAATTATATCTATACTAATTAGTTCGTTTTTACACAACGGGCATTCCAGCTAGTATATAATGAAAATTGCGTTAAAATAAAAAAATGGTATAAGGTGTGAATTTTAGTTTTTGAAATGGATAATATAGTATTATTCAAAACTGTCTTATTCAATGTTTAATCTAAATAATGCAGAAAAACAAATTTGAAATTTATCGCAACAGAAATTTTAAATATGAAATTGGCGCAACATGGGTCACATATGATGGTAGGTTTTAAAATTATTTTGGAACGGCAAGGATTAAATATATAAACAGTTACTATAAACATTTTTTCACAAGAATCTTTTGTTTTAAAACCTGCCAATCACATTCAAGTATTTTGTAACGATTGGCGAAAAAAATTTAAAAAAATTCTAAAAATTTTTTCCTAAAAAAATAAACATGGCCTTAACGCGATCCATGTTAGATTAATTCATATGGTATTTGTCGCGTTTAGATAAAATAACTTTGTTAATTTTCACGGTTGAATTCATATTTTTTTATTGCTTGTAATTTTGTTTAATTTGGACGTGATTTAGGACTTTGATGTAAAATTTTTATTATTAAATTTCTGAAATATTCATAGTAAAAATTAAATTAAATGCAAATGAGGCGAACCTTTATTGTACTTTAAAATTTTAATCTCGCTGGCAGATGCTTTTTGTTTCCATTTTTAATAGAAAAATAATGTCGAATATCATGTGATTGATTTAACCAACAAAAGACCAGGTTTCAATAGAACACCGCTTCACTATCTTCTTCTTTGGGTATTGTTGGTCGGGTTGACTTGCGGGCTCATGTGAGTGAGGCCAAATCTTGATCTTGATCTGTTCATTGTCAGGTCCTTCTGTGTGCCCTGTGTACCAATACTTGTTAGATCTTCGGTTAGTTAATATCTCCATCTGTCGAAGTCTTCCCACTGGTCGATATATTAGAGTATTTTTGCTGAACAAAATGCCTATTTCAAATAAAATTAATAACGTTTTACCCCTCTAAAACCGTAGCATTTTTACTAATTTATGGACCTTTGAAAGTCTTATATACCTGTGTAATTTCTAAATCAGAGGTGCTCAAATTTTATGCACCAAAATATTTTTTTTGTAAAGATAAGTGACACAAAAAACAGAGTTCTATTGACATGTCTCCACAAAAAAAAATTAGGGCTATAACGTTTCAATTTTGAATATCTTTAAGGGTAGGCAAAGAAAACCCTTGAAAATGACAAAAAAAATGACAAACTGACAAAAAAAAAAATCTGAAATATTTTTTTTAGCTGTTCTTAAACAGTCAGTCGAAATTGTTGGTCTTACTCACCACCATGTTGTTCTAAGTGTCAGGTCTTTGGTCCCCCAGATACCTGGAAAGACCCGATACACTTAGAACAAGATGGGGGTGATGCCAAAATTCAACTGGCACCGTCTAAAAAAGTAACTAAATTTAAAAATTTGTGTAACATAAACTGAAAGTGATAGAGATTTGCGGTTTGATTTTTTTTAAATACATGTCTTGATCAGTAAATAAAAAAAAATTAATTTAAAACAGGAAATACAAGATGTTCAAAAAGTCTAAAATTCAAAAATTCATGCCTTTGCAATTAGATGTCACCTAAGCGTTGGAAACATTATTATTATTTTTTTGAAAATTGCCATAAGTGTTTTCCACAGCACTCAGTGAGTGCTGGGAATACCCACCCCTGAAGGGAGTTGGGCGCAGATGGGATGATCCGTGAACCATCCATATCCTTAGGGGTATATTGTCTGTCCACTCCTCTTTCACTCCTGTTCCTCTCCTGCAATTCTTCTGCATCTCTCCACTATCTTTCTTACAACTCACTTTCATTTTTCCTACTCTTCCTTTAACTTTTTTATCTCTTCTTAATTTCTCCTACATCTCCCCTTGATTTCTCCTCAATTCCTATTATATTTCTGGGGTGCAGTTACCATGATCCGAGAACAAACGTTCTTAGGGGCGGCGCTAATTTATTATTATTATTTAAAAAAAATTGCCATAAGTGTCTTCCACAGCACTCAGTGAGTGCTGGGAATACCCACCCCTGAAGGGAGTTGGGCGCAGTTGAGGATGACCCGAAAACAAACAATGTTCTCAAGGGCCGCACTAATTTATTATTATTAAAAATGTTTTTATTTCCGCCAGTACCGTCCATGTTTGCCCGAAACGTGTTCCACGCAGACGAGACGTTCACCTGTAACCTTCTCAGAGAAGGTCAAGGGAGCTTTATACCCAGAAATCGGCCGCAACCCAAACTCTGGCGATATGCGAAGAAATCCCGTTGGTCGAAATTTGTAAAAATAATTTATTTTAAAAACATTTTCTAAAAGAGGCAAAAAGGGTTAAAAATTAACAAATTATAATTAGCGCCGAGAAATAAGAAAAATAAAAAATATTTTTTAGACCAAAAAATAAATCTAAGAAAATTATTCTTTAATTTTTTTTTTATTTTTAATTAAATGGCCTTTGCCTCTGTGGCAATTAGCCAGGACATTATTTGTGAAAAATTCCATGCCTGAACCGGATTCGAACCCGAGACCTTCGCAATGCAGACCACATGTGTTACCACTACGCTACGCCGGTCGGCTATCTTTAATTTAATTTTGAGTAAAAACGTTTTGAAATGTCAGTTTGTCTAAATAAAAAAATAATATTAATTTTATTAATCGTTCAACCCAAAATGTAATGAAATCAGGAGCAATCAGTCTAAATATCAATTTGTTCCCGTAATATTTGCGAAATGGGCCATATTTCACGTAAAACCCATTACTTCACTTACTAACTCCGAACATAGGGCCTTAATCAAAATTAATAAGCGTCCAAATTACCCTATTTGTCACGAACCGCACAAGAGGGCTGTTAGCTTTACCTACATATATATATACGTATATATCGAGACCTCAAAAAAATACCAATTGTGAAATTGTACACATGTTAGGATTTCGCAGATATTTAGTAAGTGAAAAAGTTCAGCAAATGGCTAGAACTTCCTTTTGATGACCCACTTTTAGATATACACTAGCTGGAATGATAAGCGAGGTAGCCCCCCAAAGCTCCCCAAATATATACATTATTAAAATAAGGGATATATATATATATATATAAAATTATTAATATTAGTTATTAAAATATTTGTATCCGAAAAAGATTTTGGAAAAAATGTGCCAAAAGAATGAATTTAAAAATTGAACTTGTTCCTTAATCGACGCCTCAAGACCTTTTATTTTCACTATTAAAAATGTTTTTTCGAAAATTACAAGTATGTATTTTTCAGTAATTATGTGGATAATAAAATGCTCGGATAAACTCGGTAGGTCAAACAGTTTACAGCAACAATTTCTATTGTACAAACAGACAGACATATGAGTGACTGTATAAGGGTTTTTTGTTCACAATCTTTCAATATAGTTTTTAAATAAATTATTTAAAAAATTAACTGTAATTTTTTTTTTGAAAATACAAAAATATCAAAAATGAGATTTCTGAAATTATACAAATTCTTTTTGTAAATAAAAACTGATATAACTACATTAAGATTTGAAAAAACCGGGCCCTTGATTTTTTCAATTTCTTAATATAATTTCAAACACACTTAAAATCATCATAGGACTGATAATCCAACAAGTCAAACATAGCAAAAAAACATCTCATTTTTAATAAATTGAGGCAACCCCTCTTAACGGAAAACAGACAGACAGTATAAGGTTTTCTTAGTAAAACCCTGGAAACTTGGTAATATTAGAAAAAACAATCTAATAAAAAAAAATTCCGAGCATATCCCGGTTATGTGAATTATTCTGAATTTTTCAGACTTTTAAGCCAACACCTAAAAACTCACTAACAGACAGACAGTATAAGGTTTTCTTAATAAAACCCTGGAAACTTGGTAATTTTCGAAAAAATAATCTAATAAAAAAAATTCCGAGCATATCCCTGTTATGTGAATTATTCTGAATTTTTCAGACTTTTAAGCCAACCCCTAAAAACTCACTAACAGACAGACAGTATAAGGTTTTCTTAGTCATACCATGAAAATTTGATAATTTTCGAAAAAATAATCTAATAAAACATTCCCAGCATATAACAGTTATGTGCATTATTCCAAATTTTAAACCAACCCCTCAGGAAGACATATAAATTTTAATTCTCTAGGTCCAGTCGTTTGGCCACAATTTCTACCAAATAGGACACTTGATTGACGGTACAAGAGTATTTTAACATACCTACGAAACCTGATGGGTGCAGTTGAAAATTAATCTACTCTTAACTATTCCAGAAAAAATAGTTTCGAGTGATCCTAATGTGGGCGTAAATGCCTCTAAAGACAAGACGCAGTAATTTTTAAAATCCGGGTGTATTTATTCATACCTACGAAACCCTATAGGTGCAGTTAAAAATGAATCTACCCTTAACTATTCCAGAAAAAATATTTTCGAGTGACCCTAATGCGGACGTCAATGCTTCTAAAGTAATTTTCAAAATACGTGGCAGTGCGAACAACAATAAATAAAAGGTCTACAGGGGGCTCTGATCTTTAAATATGCCCTAAAATAAGTAACACAAAAGGTTAATTATGGGGTATAAAAAAAAGACAAATTACTTGGAGAGTTCGAAATACCTTTCAATATTTCAATCTGCACAGACAGACAAAAATTATAAAAATGGTCAAAATGGTCTAAGCTACCAAAGTAAAAATACTAAAAAAATAATAATGTACAAATGGAGCCTCCGAATTTATATATATAGATTTATAGTATTAATTGCTCAATATATAGTGCTGATGTCAAGAACTAGAACCCCTAGAGACGCACGAGACGCAAAAGGCACCTATCTGGGCAAAAATACAGCTATTATCTTCAATATAATAATACAGAATTTAGAATTTTCTGTAATTTTTTAAAATTTGCATTAATACATATATTATTGATGAACGATATTTAAATTCATCCCTAAAGATATAGTGCAGAGGTCAAGAACTAGTGGTCCCAGAGCAGACAAACGGACAGATAGACCGACAGACATCATGCTAAAAATAGTGAAAACGTTATGTAGGGACCTAAATTCGTGAAGATCCATCGAAATCTCGAAATGTCAAAATCGGTATGATCACAATACCTCCCTTATATGGTGGCGGTCGGTAATAATTGATTTATTGTATGCACACACAAAACAACCGTGCATACAATACTTTTTCTAATCTTATCTGTAGAAATGGTATCTGTAAATATTGAAAAATTATAAAATTTATTTCTTTTTGAAAATTTTCCAAAGATCAAGATAACTTGTAAAAGTTGCTGCAAATTTTTCTTTAGAGGGTTTATTTGGAATGGCTCTTTGTTTCCGAAAGATTCCCACCCCTGCTATAGCGGCTCCATAATTATACTGACACCTTTTTGAAAAACATGTTTCTCAAAATTAAATAAAAAATTGTAACCAGATACTAACGACTTATAGAATCCATTCAAGATGTTTCCTCATCTCAATAGGCCATGTTGGGAGGGGGGGGCATTTTAGTTAGTAACCACGAAATACAACTAGACATGTGAAAATAAAAAAACTATAGTTTCTGTGGTTTAAGCGGAAGATTTTGAATTTTAGTAATTTTTAAAAATTAAGTGAAGTTTTTGGTAATTTTGTTTAGCAAAAGCCCACTTCAAACCTTAAAAAGAGAGCTCATGACAACTCAGGAAAATGAAAATTCCATTAAGTTCCGCTTAAACGTTTGAAGTAGCCTATAAAATTTTAATTACAAAATATTCATGTGACATTCTATAACAAATATTTATTCAATATATTTAATAACAAACTTAAAAAATACCATGGCCTAGTCAGATGAGAAAACATTGTTAATGGATTATACATAGCTAAAGTATCCATAAAAATTATCAAATAAAAAATAAATGAGATTTTTAAAACTAAAACTCTTTTATTATTTGACATTACGAATTTGAAAAACCGGTCCCATAATTTTCCAAACTCATAATATAGGTTCCCAACACCTAAGTGGTGCGTTGGGTAATATATCTTAACCCACTTCTTTATAAAATCTGTCTTTCAACCCTATTATCCCTAAAAAAATCTCATTTTAATTAATCGAAGCCAAGTCAAATTTGATTTACATATAAAAGTTAATCACTAGCCATCGGGTTTCGAACCCGCTTTACTCCTTAGGTAACAGTTTTACCATGGTGTCACTATAGCTTAAAGCAAGACGAAGTAAACTAGAATTAAACACTGGTCCACAGATGACAAAAAAAGCCCTGAGATGCGAAATAAATTTTTAAAACAAAGTTCCAAAACTATATGTTAAAGACCAAAAAAACACAATAAAGAAAATCGGACCCGAGCTTATTAGTGAAAATAGACTACCATTTACGAATGTAAATAATATTCATTCTAAAAAAAAAACAAGAGGGCTCTAAACCACAGTTTTAGAATTAATTCACCTTTCTAGTCTTTCATGACTTTCATGACTTTACCAGAAACCATTTCTTGAAAAAAAAAAAAAAATCGTGTCAAAGCAGCCGCAATCTTTGGAAATGTACTTATATGTTTTCCCCGAATATCAAAGATCGTAAAAGACATTTTAAGCTTCTAACAAGGGCTTATTTCCAAAAATAACATCACAAGGATCAAACCAACTAAACACATTCTGAATTTTATTATATAATTATTAAATAGAAATTAAACTCTTAAATGGCACATAGGGTTGAATAAATGTACGTGCTTGACCTCCAGCACTGTATGAAAACCGCAAATATTTATTGATAAGGGACAAATTTAAATTTATTATAACTAAAAAATCGTTAAAATTTTTTTATAATTTAATTTAGAAATAATAGAACTTTTAAGAGGTGCATAGGGTTATGAGATATTCTGTTCTTGACTTCCAGCACTACATGAAAATAATTTCAACTAAAAATGATAAGTACTTGACGTTAAAATAAAAAAATGGTATAAAGTGTGAATTTTATTGCCCCTGTATAAACAGGTAAATTAAATAATTTTTTCGATAAATCAAAACATTCAGTAAATCTTTGAATTCTTAAAATTAACTTGTTTCTAGACCTCTTGTATACTAAATAAAATCCACGGTACCGTGACGTTTCCACATCTCCTATTACCCCTGTATAAACAGGTAGATAAAATAATTTTTTCGATAAATCAAAAAATTCAATAAATCTTTGAATTCTTAAAATTAACTTGTTTCTAGATCTCTAGTCTACTAAATAAAATCCACGGTATCGTGACGTTTCCACTTCTCCTATTACCCCTGTAAAAATAGGTAGATAAAATAATTTTTTCGATAAATCAAAAATTTCAATAAATCTTTCAATTCTTAAAATTAAGTTGTTTCTAGACCTCTAGAATACTAAATAAAATCCACGGTATCGTGACGTTTCCACTTCTCCTATTACCCCTGTAAAAATAGGTAGATAAAATAATTTTTTCGATAAATCAAAAATTTCAATAAATCTTTCAATTCTTAAAATTAAGTTGTTTCTAGACCTCTAGAATACTAAATAAAATCCACGGTACCGTGACGTTTCCGTGAACCATCCATATCCTTAGGGGTATATTGTCTGTCCACTCCTCTTTCACTCCTGTTCCTCTCCTGCAATTCTTCTGCATCTCTCCACTATCTTTCTTACAACTCACTTTCATTTTTCCTACTCTTCCTTTAACTTTTTATCTCTTCTTAATTTCTCCTACATCTCCCCTTGATTTCTCCTCAATTCCTATTATATTTCTGGGGTGCAGTTACCATGATCCGAGAACAAACGTTCTTAGGGGCGGCGCTAATTTATTATTATTATTTTAAAAAAATTGCCATAAGTGTCTTCCACAGCACTCAGTGAGTGCTGGGAATACCCACCCCTGAAGGGAGTTGGGCGCAGTTGAGGATGACCCGAAAACAAACAATGTTCTCAAGGGCCGCACTAATTTATTATTATTAAAAATGTTTTTATTTCCGCCAGTACCGTCCATGTTTGCCCGAAACGTGTTCCACGCAGACGAGACGTTCACCTGTAACCTTCTCAGAGAAGGTCAAGGGAGCTTTATACCCAGAAATCGGCCGCAACCCAAACTCTGGCGATATGCGAAGAAATCCCGTTGGTCGAAATTTGTAAAAATAATTTATTTTAAAAACATTTTCTAAAAGAGGCAAAAAGAGTTAAAAATTAACAAATTATAATTAGCGCCGAGAAATAAGAAAAATAAAAAATATTTTTTAGACCAAAAAATAAATTTAAGAAAATTATTCTCTAATTTTTTTTTATTTTTAATTAAATGGCCTTTACCTCTGTGGCAATTAGCCAGGACATTATTTGTGAAAAATTCCATGCCTGAACCGGATTCGAACCCGAGACCTTCGCAATGCAGACCACATGTGTTACCACTACGCTACGCCGGTCGGCTATCTTTAATTTAATTTTGAGTAAAAACGTTTTGAAATGTCAGTTTGTCTATATAAAAAAATAATATTAATTTTATTAATCGTTCAACCCAAAATGTAATGAAATCAGGAGCAATCAGTCTAAATATCAATTTGTTCCCGTAATATTTGCGAAATGGGCCATATTTCACGTAAAACCCATTACTTCACTTACTAACTCCGAACATAGGGCCTTAATCAAAATTAATAAGCGTCCAAATTACCCTATTTATCACGAACCGCCCCAGAGGGCTGTTAGCTTTACCTACATATATATATATACGTATATATCGAGACCTCAAAAAAATACCAATTGTGAAATTGTACACATGTTAGGATTTCGCAGATATTTAGTAAGTGAAAAAGTTCAGCAAATGGCTAGAACTTCCTTTTGATGACCCACTTTTAGATATACACTAGCTGGAATGATAAGCGAGGTAGCCCCCCAAAGCTCCCCAAATATATACATTATTAAAATAAGGGATATATATATATATATATATATAAAATTATTAATATTAGTTATTAAAATATTTGTATCCGAAAAAGATTTTGGAAAAAATGTGCCAAAAGAATGAATTTAAAAATTGAACTTGTTCCTTAATCGACGCCTCAAGACCTTTTATTTTCACTATTAAAAATGTTTTTTCGAAAATTACAAGTATGTATTTTTCAGTAATTATGTGGATAATAAAATGCTCGGATAAACTCGGTAGGTCAAACAGTTTACAGCAACAATTTCTATTGTACAAACAGACAGACATATGAGTGACTGTATAAGGGTTTTTTGTTCACAATCTTTCAATATAGTTTTTAAATAAATTATTTAAAAAATTAACTGTAATTTTTTTTTTGAAAATACAAAAATATCAAAAATGAGATTTCTGAAATTATACAAATTCTTTTTGTAAATAAAAACTGATATAACTACATTAAGATTTGAAAAAACCGGGCCCTTGATTTTTTCAATTTCTTAATATAATTTCAAAAACACTTAAAATCATCATAGGACTGATAATCCAACAAGTCAAACATAGCAAAAAAACATCTCATTTTTAATAAATTGAGGCAACCCCTCTAAACGGAAAACAGACAGACAGTATAAGGTTTTCTTAGTAAAACCCTGGAAACTTGGTAATATTAGAAAAAACAATCTAATAAAAAAAAATTCCGAGCATATCCCGGTTATGTGAATTATTCTGAATTTTTCAGACTTTTAAGCCAACACCTAAAAACTCACTAACAGACAGACAGTATAAGGTTTTCTTAATAAAACCCTGGAAACTTGGTAATTTTCGAAAAAATAATCTAATAAAAAAAATTCCGAGCATATCCCTGTTATGTGAATTATTCTGAATTTTTCAGACTTTTAAGCCAACCCCTAAAAACTCACTAACAGACAGACAGTATAAGGTTTTCTTAGTCATACCATGAAAATTTGATAATTTTCGAAAAAATAATCTAATAAAACATTCCCAGCATATAACAGTTATGTGCATTATTCCAAATTTTAAACCAACCCCTCAGGAAGACATATAAATTTTAATTCTCTAGGTCCAGTCGTTTGGCCACAATTTCTACCAAATAGGACACTTGATTGACGGTACAAGAGTATTTTAACATACCTACGAAACCTGATGGGTGCAGTTGAAAATTAATCTACTCTTAACTATTCCAGAAAAAATAGTTTCGAGTGATCCTAATGTGGGCGTAAATGCCTCTAAAGACAACGCAGTAATTTTTAAAATCCGGGTGTATTTATTCATACCTACGAAACCCTATAGGTGCAGTTAAAAATGAATCTACCCTTAACTATTCCAGAAAAAATATTTTCGAGTGACACTAATGCGGACGTCAATGCTTCTAAAGTAATTTTCAAAATACGTGGCAGTGCGAACAACAATAAATAAAAGGTCTACAGGGGGCTCTGATCTTTAAATATGCCCTAAAATAAGTAACACAAAAGGTTAATTATGGGGTATAAAAAAAAGACAAATTACTTGGAGAGTTCGAAATACCTTTCAATATTTCAATCTGCACAGACAGACAAAAATTATAAAAATGGTCAAAATGGTCTAAGCTACCAAAGTAAAAATACTAAAAAAATAATAATGTACAAACGGAGCCTCCGAATTTATATATATAGATTTATAGTATTAATTGCTCAATATATAGTGCTGATGTCAAGAACTAGAACCTCTAGAGACGCACGAGACGCAAAAGGCACCTATCTGGGCAAAAATACAGCTATTATCTTCAATATAATAATACAGAATTTAGAATATTCTGTAATTTTTTAAAATTTGCATTAATACATATATTATTGATGAACGATATTTAAATTCATCCCTAAAGATATAGTGCAGAGGTCAAGAACTAGTGGTCCCAGAGCAGACAAACGGACAGATAGACCGACAGACATCATGCTAAAAATAGTGAAAACGTTATGTAGGGACCTAAATTCGTGAAGATCCATCGAAATCTCGGAATGTCAAAATCGGTATGATCACAATACCTCCCTTATATGGTGGCGGTCGGTAATAATTGATTTATTGTATGCACACACAAAACAACCGTGCATACAATACTTTTTCTAATCTTATCTGTAGAAATGGTATCTGTAAATATTGAAAAATTATAAAATTTATTTCTTTTTGAAAATTTTCCAAAGATCAAGATAACTTGTAAAAGTTGCTGCAAATTTTTCTTTAGAGGGTTTATTTGGAATGGCTCTTTGTTTCCGAAAGATTCCCACCCCTGCTATAGCGGCTCCATAATTATACTGACACCTTTTTGAAAAACATGTTTCTCAAAATTAAATAAAAAATTGTAACCAGATACTAACGACTTATAGAATCCATTCAAGATGTTTCCTCATCTCAATAGGCCATGTTGGGAGGGGGGGCATTTTAGTTAGTAACCACGAAATACAACTAGACATGTGAAAATAAAAAAACTATAGTTTCTGTGGTTTAAGCGGAAGATTTTGAATTTTAGTAATTTTTAAAAATTTAGTGTTGGTAATTTTGTTTAGCAAAAGCCCACTTCAAACCTTAAAAAGAGAGCTCATGACAACTCAGGAAAATGAAAATTCCATTAAGTTCCGCTTAAACGTTTGAAGTAGCCTATAAAATTTTAATTACAAAATTATCATGTGACTTTCTATAACAAATATTTATTCAATATATTTAATAACAAACTTAAAAAATACCATGGCCTAGTCAGATGAGAAAACATTGTTAATGGATTATACATAGCTAAAGTATCCATAAAAATTATCAAATAAAAAATAAATGAGATTTTTAAAACTAAAACTCTTTTATTATTTGACATTACGAATTTGAAAAACCGGTCCCATAATTTTCCAAACTCATAATATAGGTTCCCAACACCTAAGTGGTGCGTTGGGTAATATATCTTAACCCACTTCTTTATAAAATCTGTCTTTCAACCCTATTATCCCTAAAAAAATCTCATTTTAATTAATCGAAGCCAAGTCAAATTTGATTTACATATAAAAGTTAATCACTAGCCATCGGGTTTCGAACCCGCTTTACTCCTTAGGTAACAGTTTTACCATGGTGTCACTATAGCTTAAAGCAAGACGAAGTAAACTAGAATTAAACTCTGGTCCACAGATGACAAAAAAAGCCCTGAGATGCGAAATTAATTTTTAAAACAAAGTTCCAAAACTATATGTTAAAGACCAAAAAAACACAATAAAGAAAATCGGACCCGAGCTTATTAGTGAAAATAGACTACCATCTACGAATGTAAATAATATTCATTCTAAAAAAAAAAAAAACAAGAAGGCTCTAAACCACAGTTTTAGAATTAATTCACCTTTCTAGTCTTTCATGACTTTCATGACTTTACCAGAAACCATTTCTTGAAAAAAAAAAAAATCGTGTCAAAGCAGCCGCAATCTTTGGAAATGTACTTATATGTTTTCCCCGAATATCAAAGATCGTAAAGGACATTTTAAGCTTCTAACAAGGGCTTATTTCCAAAAATAACATCACAAAGGATCAAACAAACTAAACACATTCTGAATTTTATTATATAATTATTAAATAGAAATTAAACTCTTAAGTGGCACATAGGGTTGAATAAATGTACGTGCTTGACCTCCAGCACTGTATGAAAACCGCAAATATTTATTGATAAGGGACAAATTTAAATTTATTATAACTAAAAAATCGTTACAATTTTGTTATAATTTAATTTAGAAATAATAGAACTTTTAAGAGGTGCATAGGGTTATGAGATATTCTGTTCTTGACTTCCAGCACTACATGAAAATAATTTCAACTAAAAATGATAAGTACTTGACGAAAAAATATTTTTTCGGAATATAGAACGTCTTTGGTAGCCATATTTTAAAACGCCTCTAAACCAAACCAAAACTGTCACCAAGTGGGGCATAGGGCAGAAAAATGACCTTTCTCTTGATTTCAAATTGACCTCCAGCACTACATCAAAATAATATCTACTAAAAATAATTACTTGTCAGGGGTAATTTTTTTTATTTTTTTCGGAATTGAAAACGTTTTTGAAATACATATTTTAAAAAACTAAACCAAATCGAAAATTTTACCAAGTGGGGCAAAGGACAGAAAAAGCTTTCTCTTCAAGTTAGACAAATTTAAAAACTACAAAAAAAAAATAATATAAAATTCCTATCGAATTTTCGTAAAGATCGAATTTCTAATATTTGCCAGGTAAAATTTCCTGTGGAATTCTGGAAATTATTCTTGCTACTTAATCCTCTTTAATACGTCCTACTCTCCTCCCCTCTTGACTTCACACGTAGATTCGCGAGAAACTTAAGACGCAAGGAAAACAAAGCGAGTAACAAAATATTGACAATATCAAAACCAAACAAACACATCTCGTCTAATATAAAATAGAAACAATAAAAAAAAAAATCAAAAAAAAAAATGTTTTAATAAAAAACTGACTGAATTTAGGGTTTCGCAGGTACCAATAAAATACTTTTTAGATTTTTGGATCAATTCTTTTAAGAAACAGGGTGTGCGACAAAAAATTATATCTATACTAATTAGTTCGTTTGTACACAACGGGCATTCCAGCTAGTATATAATGAAAATTGCGTTAAAATAAAAAAATGGTATAAAGTGTGAATTTTATTGCCCCTGTATAAACAGGTAAATTAAATAATTTTTTCGATAAATCAAAAAATTCAATAAATCTTTGAATTCTTAAAATTAAGTTGTTTCTAGACCTCTAGTATACTAAATAAAATCCACGGTACCGTGACGTTTCCACCACTCCTATTACCCCTGTATAAACAGGTAGATAAAATAATTTTTTCGATAAATCAAAAATTTCAATAAATCTTTAAATTCTTAAAATTAAGTTGTTTCTAGACCTCTAGTATACTAAATAAAACCCACGGTATCGTGACGTGTCCACTTCTCCTATTACCCCTGTAAAAATAGGTAGATAAAATAATTTTTTCGATAAATCAAAAATTTCAATAAATCTTTCAATTCTTAAAATTAAGTTGTTTCTAGACCTCTAGAATAATAAATAAAATACACGGTATCGTGACGTTTCCACCTCTCCTATTACCTCTATATAAACAGGCCAATTAAGTAATTTTTTCGATAAATCAAAAAATTCAATAAATCTTTGAATTCTTGAAATCAAGTTGTTTCTAGACCTCTAGACTAAATTAAATCCACAGTATCGTGACGTTCACACGTTTCTACGTCTCCTATTACCCCTGTATAAACAGCTCAATAAAATAATTTTTTCGATAAATCAAAAAATTCAATAAAGCTTTGAATTCTTAAAATTAAGTTGTTTCTAGACCTCTAGTATACTAAATAAAATCCATGGTATCGTGCAGTTTCTACGGCTCCTATTACCCCTGTATAAACAGATCAATTAAATAATTTTTTCAATAAATTTTCGAATTATTAAAATTATTTAAAGTTGTTTCTAGACCTCTTGTACTATACTCCATTCGGATTGACTCACATTAGTCCTCCATCTTGATCTGTTTGTCAGGGCTTTCCATGTGTCTTGTAAATCAGAACTTGTTAAATTTTCGGTTAGCTGGTTTCTCAATCTCTGGCGAGGTCTTCCCACTGATTGACGAATATTCAATCAAACAGTCCTTCTGAATGACTAGATCACATTTTTTTGTAGAAATCTTTTAACTTTGAAACTGTTTAAAACAATTTTATTTTTTTAACCATCAGGATTCGCTGCTCCAATTCTCCACTATCAATTTAAATTATTTAAAAATCAATGTGTTGGTTTTCTTTGCAATTAGATGTCACCTAAGCGTTGGAAACATTATTATTAGTTTTTTGAAAATTGCCATAAGTGTTTTCCACAGCACTCAGAGAGTGCTGGGAATACCCACCCCTGAAGGGAGTTGGGCGCAGATGGGATGATCCGTGAACCGTCCATATCCTTAGGGGTATATTGTCTGTCCACTCCTCTTTCACTCCTGTTCCTCTCCTCCAATTCTCTGCACTATCTTTCTTACAACCCACTTCCATTTCTCGTTCTCTCCCTTTATCTCCCTTATCTCTTCTACATTTCCCCACTATCTGCTCCATTTCTTCACTATCTCTGCTCCATTTCTTCACTATCTCTGCTCCATTTCTACTTCATTTTCTCACAATCTCTCCACCAAAATCATAACTCAAAAACGATTTATGGGAGAGACCACCGATTGGAATTTTTGAAATTCCCACATTTTGATTTCCGTATAAAAATTAGAATTAGAAAATTTTAAATTGGGCCGGATTTACGGTAAAAAAAATCTTATTTCACAAATTAATATTTCAAAAAAGAGATAGAGACCCCCGGTTTGAATTTTTGGAATCCCTATATATTGATTAGTGTATAAAAAATTTAGAATTTTAAATTTTAAAATAGGGCTGAATTAACAAAAAATTATAATTCAAAAATTATCGAATTTCAAAATATTTTACAGCCAAAACTATGAGGAAGAAATCTACGGTTTGAATTTTTGGAATGCTTGTATCTCGTTTAGTGGAAATTAAAAATTTAAAACAGGGCCAGAATTACGATAAATTATAAAAACCAAAATAATAAAATGTTTCTAATTTCAAAGGGGTAAAAATTTTGAGGCCATAACGTTTCAATTCGGAATATCTTTAAGAGTAGGCAAACAAAACCCTTGAAAATGACAAAAAAAAAATGACAAACTGAAAAAGTTCTAAAAAATTTTTTTAGCTGTTCTTAAACAGTCAGTCGAAATTGTTGGTCTTACTCGCCACCATGTTGTTCTAAGTGTCAGGTCTTTGGTCCCCCAGATACCTGGAAAGACCCGATATACTTATAACAAGATGGGGGTGATGCCAAAATTCAACTGGCACCGTCTAAAAAAGTAACTAACTTTAAAAATTTGTATAACAAAAACTGAAAGTGATACAGAACTGGGGTTAAATTTCTTTTAAATACACAGGTCTTCTTCAGTAAATAAAAACAAATAAATAAATATTTAAAACAGGAAATACAAAATGTTCAAAAAGTCTAAAATTCAAAAATTCATGCCTCAAAAATGAAAAGGGATAAAGGCATGTGGTTTAAATATTTGGATTCCTAATGCCGCATTTCTACCAAAAATTTGTCTCAAAATTTAGAACAGGGCCGGATGTACAAGCTATCAAAACATTTCAAAAATTCATGTCTTAAAAATGTGAAAATGAAAAAATTTTAAAAGAGACTGTATTTCTTACTTATGCTGAATTAAACTATAAAAAAAATTGAGTTTCAAAAATTAAAACGAGGCCGTATTTATAAGCTATCAAATAGTGAAAATTTCAAAAATTCATCTCTCAAAAATGAGAAGAAATAGAGCCATGCAGTTTCAATTTTTGTATTCCTTATCTCGCAGTTAGTCAAATATTTGGAGTCTCTCTCTCCTCCATTTCTCGTCCTTCTCTTCTCCACCTATCCTCCATCTCTTCTCCAACTCTCTTCCATCTTTCCTCTTTAAATCTTGTTCAATATAAAAAAAAATAACATTTCAATCTTCCAGTATCGACCAAAATGTTTATTTTCCTTCGTAGATAATTACAATGATATTCACATTTGTGTTAACGTATCATATGCACTGTAATAGTCTTCCTCTTTGAAAACAGAATCCTGAAATCCTTGTAAACTAGATTTTCAATCGGAGTATTTGTGCGATTCGCAATATTGCAGCAATTGTTGCCGTGTTCTTAGGGCCGCACTATTTTATGATAATTATTCCTGAAAAAAAAATAATAAGTCCCATCACCTGTAAAGGCATCTTGGGAAAGAGAAGGTAAATTTTCAGTTTCTAGACCGCCGGCCATAGATATGAAAGTCACGTGGTCAATGTGACGTATGAACCGGTACTAGTATCCCTGTATAAACCGGTTATCATTTTAAAATGAAGACCTGTACCCTATCATTATCATTTTTATTATTATTTTTTTGAAAATTGCCACAAGTGTTTTCCACAGCACTCAGAGAGTGCTAGAGATAGAGAGCAAAAGAGATAGAGACCCCCGGTTTGGACTTTTGGAATCCCTATATATTGATTAGTGTATAAAAAATTTAGAATTTAAAATTTTAAAATAGGGCTGAATTAACAAAAAATTATAATTCAAAAATTATCGAATTTCAAAACATTTTACATTTAAAACTATGAGGAAGAAATCTACGGTTTGAATTTTTGGAATGCTTGTATCTCGTTTAGTGGAAATTTAAAATTTAAAACAGGGCCAGAATTATGATAAATTATAAAAACCAAAATAATAAAATATTTCTAATTTCAAAGGGGTTAAAATTTTGGGGCCATAACGTTTCAATTCGGAATATCTTTAAGAGTAGGCAAACAAAACCCTTGAAAATGACAAAAAAAATGACAAACTGAAAAAGTTCTATAATATTTTTTTTAATTGTTCTTAAACAGTCAGTCGAAATTGTTGGTCTTACTCGCCACCATGTTGTTCTAAGTGTCTGGTCTTTGGTCCCCCAGATACTTGGAAAGACCCGATATACTTATAACAAGATGGGGGTGATGCCAAAATTCAACTGGCACCGTCTAAAAAATTAACTAACTTTAAAAAATTGTATAACAAAAACTGAAAGTGATACAGAACTGGGGTTTAATTTCTTTTAAATACACATGTCTTCTTCAGTAAATAAAAAAATAAATAAATATTTATAACAGGAAATACAAAATGTTCAAAAAGTCTAAAATTCAAAAATTCATGCCTCAAAAATGAAAAGGGATAAAGGCATGCGGTTTCAATTTTTGGATTCCTAATGCCGCATTTCTACCAATAATTTGTCTCAAAATTTAGAACAGGGCCGGATGTACAAGCTATCAAAACATTTCAAAAATTCATGTCTTAAAAATGTGAAAATGAAAAAATTTCAAAAGAGACTGTATTTCTTATGCTGAAATAATCTATAAAAAAAAATTGAGTTTCAAAAATTAAAACGAGGCCGTATTTATAAGCTATCAAATAGTGAAAATTTCAAAAATGGAAAGAAATAGAGCAGAAATACAGTTTAAATTTATGTATTCCTTATCCCGCATTTAGTCATATATTTGGAGTCTCTCTCTCCTCCATTTCTCCTCCTTCTCTTCTCCACCTATCCTCCATCTCTCCTCCATCTCTCCTCCAACTCTCCTCCATCTCTCTTCCATCTCTCCTCTTTAAATCTAGTTAAATATAAAAAAAAAATAACATTTCAGTCTTCCAGTATCGACCAAAATGTTTATTTTCCTTCGTAGACATTTACAATGATATCCACATTGTGTTAACGTATCATATGCACTGTAATAGTTTTCCTCTTTGAAAACAGAATCCTGAAATCCTTGTAAACTAGATTTTCAATCGGAATATTTGTGCGATTCGCAATATTGCAGCAATTATTCCTGAAAAAAATAAATCCAGTAAAGAAAACTGGTCCTCAACATGTCGGATTTAAAGCACCTACAGATATGTCCCATTATCGGACCAAAAGCAACCCAATAATATGAACAAATCTTGTAGGATTTATAAGGTTGGTAACACTACATCTGGTTATGAGTAAAAAATTCGTTCACTCGAAAAAAATACCCACTTCCAGAGAGCATTACCGGGTATTAGCACCCACATAAAATTCGACCAATATGTAAAATAACATGTGGTTGTAATACCCAAGAAAAATTGTTTTAATTTAAAAATCTGGAAGTCTTGATTTGGTGGAAACTGCTTCTGTTGAATCTCGAGAAGACGCAACCATACCTAATTGCCTCTCCTGCGAGTGTTAGTAGGTCGAGCTGAAAGAGGAGGTGATCTTTCCTAACGGCGAACGTAATTCTTTCCGGGGAAGGCGCAAGGAAAAAGCGAGTTACCCCCCACCCACCACAAACCCAAACAGGGAAAGAAATAACGTTCAACCGTATTGTATTCACACAACAGAGCTGGTTCCTCCACGTCTATAGAAGAGTCCGTGGAGGGCTCCATTGTAAGCCATCGCCGCCCGATCCGATGCACATGGAAAGGGCTTGGGCTCCACCGGAGGAATCGCGAGGGCAACGAACAACCTAGAGGAAAGAGGATGCTTGCCCAGAACAAAAACTTGTGCCCGCATTAAAGGGAATCCGAGTTTGCACAAGTATCAAGGTAACCTGAAATGTTTACTTCTGACCTCAGGAATTTTAATCTAATATTAAAACAACAAAAAATGGCGTGAGTGTTTAAAGCAACTCACTAAAAGAAAAAATAGTGAAGTTTATTATAACTTCAAGAGATAAATTTTTTGAAGGCTCGTTCCTTCACTCGGTCGATCAGTTTATCTATCGAAAGATTCTTTAACGACCGGCTTCCATAAGTTTTTGACTTTTACTGAATTTATTGTTTTATGAGCGCTACCCATCCGTTGGGTAGTTGGCCCCGTGATCAGGCGGTGTCAAACGTCCCTTACCCTTGGCTATGCCTTGGGGGGAAACATCAGATCGTCCCGACCAGTAAAAAGACTCTACCAAATGAACAAAACTCATTCGTGACATCTTCGGTCACCTTCAGTCAACTAGTATCTCTCGTCTCCCTCGGCTAGGCCGTTAAGGTAGGGAAAAACTCGGAAGAGACTTGGTTAACCGGCGCCTACAATCCCTGAGACAGAAATAAACCATGTGTATCATGAAAAGCGCAGTGTATTTAGTGTTGTGGGTGTTTTGGTGAGATTTAACTACCAACTGAATAACCAAAAAGTTACCAGTTGTTAGAACTCACCAGTCCTCTGAATTATCTGTCAGAATCAACTAGAATCTTTCTAGATAAAAGTCCAAATCTAAATCGACCCTAGTTAATAACAACAGGCGCATCAAAGGGGGTGTAGTACCTCTAGTTTATTTTTTGCAAAACCCAACAGAAACATACGCAGATGATCTGTGAGTACCACAAGAAATAAACACACTTTCACACAAAGGTACCATGTGTGGAAGGATATTTAATTGGTCTACAAGCAAACCTTGCAGCATACAAAACAGACACACGATGGTTAGTTTGATTTATCCATCTCTAACATACCTTTACTTCGGCTGATGTACAATTTAATAAACTTTTTTAAGGTGTCAAAGAAACAAATTCACCCTAAAAATGATTACAGACTGTACAGACAGAATCAACTTGGATATAAGAGGCTTTTGATATTTGATAAACGTATTACTTTCCCCCCGTTTCTCACGGAGGAAAAATATTTCAACATTTAAAATTTATTTACATAAATGAATCCTACCTAAACTAAAATTTCTTTCAATTTGTGTTAAATTTTCTTTATTAAACATGCATTACTTTACTTTATTCAATCAAAAAATCAAAAATCATGCATTTTATCAATAAAAAATCATTTATTTCTTTCTTAATCACTGTTGTTTTGCAAATTTGTTGGTCCTAAGCGACCTGTGTGTGGTACAAAGGGGTAGTTTTAAGGGGCAGCACTAGCTAGCCCCCCAAAACAATAAATACGCCCCCAAAGTACGCGTGTGCTTGTACCTAAGTACTGTTTGTGTTTGTGTTACCAGGGACGTGCCCTAGATGGCAGCACTAGCTAACCAAACAGGGCACAAATTGGCTGTCCTCATGGTAAGCGTGTGTGATTTTATTTTTTAATATTTTCATGCACATGCATTGTTTTTATATGTATGTGTATTTGTCTGTGTGTACGAGTGTTTGTTACTCAGAGTATGCCCTAAGGGGTAGCACTAGCTTCCCCCCCCAAGACAATTAAAGACCACTCCGAAGTAAGCGTGTGGGAATTTAATTTTGCTTTAGTTGGGGTGTGTTTTAAGCGGTAGCTTTAAGCTTCCCACCCAAGACACGATACAGGCTACCCCAAGGAAAAGCCAAATTCAAATTTAAAAACTCAAAAATATTTAAAAAATTATAATTGGATTCGAAGATCTAAAGAAATTATATACAAAAATGAATTATCTTAAAATTGTGTCTATAAATTTGAGAATAAAAGATTCTCTAAAAGTTCTAAAGGAGAATCTAAATTTAACTAAATTTGACTAATTAAAAATTTGACTAAAAATTTGAAGCTAAAGATACTACTCAAAACATTGACTAAAAAATGTACTCAAAAATCGGTCTAAAAAACGAATGCTAAAATATTGACTTAAAAGTTTAACTATTTAAATTGACTCTAAAAATTTCCTAACACATAAGAAAACAATTTAAAAAATGTGTGTGTGTGTGTGTGTGTGTATGCATATATATAAAAAAGGTACCAAAAAAATTTTTTTTTCTTTTAAAAAAACTGATTGTAAAATATTGGCTTTAGGTTAATGAAGTCAATATTTTACGTGATGACCTGAAAATAAAAAACTGCTCAAATTCGAGCCGACAATATTAAAAAATATTGTCCCTTATCTGTTTCTTTCTTAATTCTAGCATGCAAAATTACTGTGTGCCTTTTTAGTGTGTCATGAAAATGCCTCAAATATATCCAGTCAGCCTTAGTAAATTAACGTCCATTACAAATAAGAATGCAGTAGCAAACGCTGCAAAACGAAAACGATTTACAGCAAATACTATATATATAATATGAATTATTTGAAAATTTAAATAATAATAATACGATAACAATTAGGTTATCGACACAAATTCCATACAAAGGATATTTTGAATTTGAAATATTAATTTTTAAAAATTATATAAAATATTTAAAAATGGTTTAAAACCCCAAACAGAATCATTATTTCACCAGAATTAATGTCTGTAATAAATAATGTAACGATTATTTTAACAAGATTTGTTAATTGCAAGAGATGATGCATTCTTAATTGAAATAAACTACAGAAACATTTCTACTTAACGGTTTTACACGGCTGTTTTAGTTCTCCGATGTCCTTTTGGTTCTTTTCCCGTTTCGTCCTCGTCCTGGTTGGTTCCTTATCCTGCTTGGCTCCTGTCCTAATTGGTTCCTTATTCCAGTTGGTCCTTATCCAAGTCCTTTGGGATCTACAAATAATTAAAATTCATTAAAAATAAATAAATAAAAATAATAGGTTCCAAACGCTTAGTAGCAGCGTATAAGGGGCAGAGAACGTAAGCTCTCAATTTCTAGACCGTCGGCCATAGATATGAAAGTCAAATAAAAAAATCAGCTGTGGCCACCACAGGACCGACCGCCATCATAAAGTACTTATATAAATTACATTCTAGCAGCAGAGTAGAAATAACTTGGCCTAATATTTTCTAACAGAGATATTATTTATCATGACCATGGAAACGTTACATATAAGTATGAAAAAATTTCGAAAAATTTTACAGAAATTATTTGAAATTTTTCGTTTTATCAAAAAACGTCTCAAATAAAAGTTATTAATTATTGCTTTTATAGCAACTTTTGTTCAATACATTTTTTCGAAATATTTTTCTGTTGTGAAATATTCACAAAAATCTTAAAATCTACACGAGTAAACACCCATTTTTAGTCAACCGATTTTTACCAAAAGTTGATCAACTCGTGCCATTGATGGCAAAAGCTTAAATATGAAGTTTCATAAAAATCCTTTTAGCCGTTTTTGCTCTGCACGTGTACACTGACACACGGACAGACAGACGGACGGACAGACTGACAGACCGACAGACATCATGCTAAAAATAGTGAAAACGTTATGTAGGGACCTCAATTTGTGGAGATCCATCGAAATCTCGAAACGTAAAAATTGGTATGATCACAATACCTCCCTTATATATGTTGGCGGTCGGTAAAAATTCATTTTAAAACTATAGCCAGTTTTTTTGGTTTAAGCGGAACTAGATTATGAATTCTAGTAACTTTTACCGTTTAAGTGAGGCTTTTGATCATTTTGTTTAGCAAAAGCTCTCTTTAAACCTAAAAAGAAGAACTCATGACAACTTAAAAAAATAAAAATTCCAGTTAGTTCCGCTTAAACGTTTTGGAATAGCCTATATAATAAAAAAAATTCAAGTAAATTTTCACAAATTGAAAGTTGAGTCCAAATTATCGAGCTGATCCTGTAATGTACCGCGTAACGTAATGCTCTGTTGAAATGTTTGTCGCGAACGAATTGCAAACTTCCTCTGGGTGAGGTGACGTACGTCAGTGTGTCCAATAAACTGTAGCGCCCGGTCTTTCCACCTTCAGGTGAACCTCTAGCCGACCGTCTGACAGTTGAGGTTATGTGATACTTTCTGTGCTGAACAGATGTCATCCCGTCTCTCATTACAAATTTATCTTATGGATAATGAGACTGACCTATTGAATTCACCGATTGTTAATGACATTTATGCAGCAGATGAAGTTCCAGATAACCTTATCTGTCAGACAGTTACCTAGAGGTTTACCTGAAGTTGGAGAGACCCGGCCTCAATAAATTATTATTTTGAAAGTATCTTACCGAAGACTGCTGGTCCATCCAGGTCAATCGTAGGTCTCCACAGCTCCCAATCAGTGTCGTGTAGCATTTTTGAGTACTAGTGCCTTCAGGAGATACCTAAAAAATAAAAATAAATTACAAAATTGTCAGCTTGAACTTACAATTTGATTAAAAAATGTCGTATAAAAAAAAGTATAAAAAATTGAATTGAAAATGCATACTAAAAATTTATCCAGTCAGCCTTAGTAAATTAACGTCCAGTTCAAATAAGAATGCAGTTGGTAGTTAACGCTGCAAAACGAAAACGACTTACAGCAAATACTATATATATAATTTTATATATATATATATATAAAATGAATTCTTTGAAAATTTAAATAAATAAGACGATAACAATTAGATTATCGACACAAATGCCATACCTAGTTATTTTGAATTTGAAATATTAATTTTTAAAAATTATATAAAATATTTAAAAATGGTTTAAAAACCCAAACACAATGATTATTTCACCAGAATTAATGTCTGTAATAAATAATGTAACCATTATTTTGACAAGTATTGTTAATTGTAAATTTGTCTGCGCGCTAAGCCAATCAAAATTAGGCGAAAATAGCTCATATATCCAGATCTAGTCTTAAAGTAACCAGGTCTAGTTTCGTATTACAAAATGAGACAGATTATATATTAATAAATAAAAAAAAAACACTCACCATAAGCACAAAATCTCCTAGCAACCCTCCACCAACCCACTTCTTGGAAGTCCAATCTTAATTTTTCAAATTGAACACAAGTTGAAGTTTATCAACGAAACAGCTTAAATCTAAAATAAATAAATAAAATAAAAATCCAAAAGTCCAAACTCAATTTTTTGTTTACAAAAACCGATCAATTGCGGAAATATTGCGCTTCTAAAATTATTAACAAAAATATACATTTTAAAAATACTATTAAAGTCCGACTCACATATATCTGAACCGCAATCGAGCGTTCATTTGCTGACATTAGACCTAACACCACTATCAACAATAATTTTTTTAACAAATTCAAACACTAGCCAGACTGTTAAAAAAATTTCCGGTTTCAGACCGATCACTAGCGGATAAAATTCCAATCTACCGGTCAACATATATTATTCAAAAAATACAGATAAAATATAAAATATTATGCAACTATATCAATCCCGTATTAAATTTATTAGTTAAATAAATTTAATTAAAAATCCCTATTTAGTTCGAACTTGTTAAAAATTGTCAAGTCTTATCAAAATATCAGACATAGCACTCATTAAGAACTCATTAATATCGGAAATATTTTAATCCCTTATAAATTTCTTCAAGGTTAATATTATATAACTAATATTGCGTATTAAAATTTACAATATATACGTAAAAATAATTGAAAAAAATGCCTAGAAAGCCTATTTTTTTAAAAAAATATATAATTCCTACCTTTCTCCAAATTTTTTGTAGCAACCACAGGATGCAGGATAATTTTAAATATCCTTTCAGCAACTTCCAAACATTCATTTGGCTTTTTCCAAACATCCAGGCACTAAATTTTATTTTGTTTTAAATAAAAACTTCATAAAACATTTTTTATAAATATTAAAACGTCGTGAAACGTTTTTTTTTTCCTCACAAATTTTAAAAAATTATGATTTGTTATAATATTCTTTTAAACTAATAAAAAAATAATTTAATTTTGTTTTAAAACTATAAATTTTGTTGTTTAAACACTTTAATTAACTTAAAAATATTTTTTAAAACTTTTTTAAAGTTTTAGTAAACTTAAACGGAAGATCACCCAGGAGTAACTGCGTTGAGGACACGCAGTGCATCTCAGCATAGAAAGTTAGTTACACTCTGGGACATGCAGAGAGCGCACTAATCGGACGAAGCTTGTGTGGACGCCGTCCAAATGAATGGCTTAGATGGCGTTTTATATTCTTGTGAAATGTTAATTTTTTTTAAACTGTATAAAAAAAAGAAAAAATAAATTAATTAATCAGAAATAGTGAAGCTTATAATAAACAGCGAAAAATTCCTAAGTGTAAAAGTTCATTCTCAGTTTGGTTAAACTTTATATTAAAATTTTCATTTAAAAAAAGTTAAAAGTTTACTATTTTTAACCAAATTACAGTGTAAATCTTTATTTATTCAGGTAGTGTTATTTTTATGAATTATTACTTTTTCAGTGTTAAATTAACACTACTTTAACACTGTTTATTTTCAAACTCTGTTATTTAACTAGTATGTAAGTGTTAGAAAACCAGATTAGATTGATTAGATTGAACTAAAAAAGTAAAAGTTACTAGAATTCATAATCTAGTTCCGCTTAAACCAAAAAAACTGGCTATAGTTTTACAATGAATTTGGGTTGCTAGGAGATTTTGTGCTTATGGTGAGTGTTTTTTTTTTTTATTTATTAATATATAATCTGTCTCATTTTGTAATACGAAACAAGACCTGGTTACTTTAAGACTAGACCTGGATATATGAGCTATTTTAGCCTGATTTTGATTGGATTAGCGCGCAGACAAATTTACAATTAACAATACTTGTCAAAATAATCGTTACATTATTTAATACAGACATTAATTCTGGTGAAATAATGATTGTGTTTGGGTTTTTAAACCATTTTTAAATATTTTATGTAATTTTTAAAAATTAATATTTCAAATTCAAAATATCCTTTGTATGGAATTTGTGTCGATTACCTAATTGTTGCCGTCTTATTTATTTAAATTTTCAAAGAATTCATTTTATATATGTATATAGTATTTGCTGTAAGTCGTTTTCGTTTTGCAGCGTCTGCATTCTTATTTGAACTGGACGTTAATTTACTAAGGCTGACTGGATAAATTTTTAGTATGCATTTTCAATTCAATTTTTTATACGATATTTTTTAAATCAAATTGTAAGTTCAAGCTGACAAAATTTTGTAATTTATTTTTATTTTTTAGGTATCTTCTGAAGGCACTAGTACTCAAAAATGCTACACGACACTGATTTGGAGCTGTGGAGACCTACGATTGACCTGGATGGACCAGCAGTCTTCGGTAAGATACTTTCAAAATAATAATTTATTGAGGTCCGGTCTCTCCACCTTCAGGTAAACCTCTAGGTAACTGTCTGACAGATAAGGTTATCTGGAACTTCATCTACTGCATAAATGTCATAAACAATCGGTGAATTCAATACGTCAGTCTCATTATCCGTCAGATAAATTTGTAATGAGAGACGGGATGACATCTGTTCAGCACAGAAAGTATCACATAACCTCAACTGTCAAACGGTCGGCTAGAGGTTCACCTGAAGGTGGAAAGACCGGGCCCTACAGCTTATTGGACACACTGACGTTCGTCACCTCACCCAGAGGAAGTTTGCAATTCGTTCGCGACAAACATTTCAACAGAGCATTTTCAATTTGTGAAAATTCACATCAATTTTTTTTTTATTATATAGGCTATTCCAAAACGTTTAAGCGGAAATAACTGGAGTTTTTATTTTTGAAGTTGTCATGAGTTCTCCTTTTTATGTTTAAAGAGGGCTTTTGCTAAACAAAATGATTAAAAGCCTCACTTAAACGGTAAAAGTTACTATAATTCATAATCTAGTTCCGTTTAAACCAAAAAAACTGGCTATAGTTTTACAATTATTTTTTTTATTTGACTTTCATATCTATGGCCGACGGTCTAGAAACTGAGAGCTTACCTTCTCTGCCCCTTATACGCCGCTACTAGGCGTTTGGAACCTATTATTTTTATTTATTTATTTTTAATGAATTTTAATTATTTGTAGATCCCAAAGGACTTGGATAAGGACGAACTGGAATAAAGGAACCAACTAGGACAGGAGCCAACCAGGATAAGGAATCAACCAGGACGAGGACGAAACGGGACAAGATCCAAAAGGACATCGGAGATCGAAAACAGCCGTGTAAAATCGTTAAGTAGAAATGTTTCTGTAGTCTATTTCAATTAAGAATGCATTGTCTAAGGACATATGAGCTATTTTAGCCTGATTTTGATTGGCTAAGCGCGCAGACAAGATTACACTTAACAATACTTGTCAAAATAATCGTTACATTATTTATTACAGACATTAATTCTGGTGAAATAATGATTGTGTTTGGGTTTTTAAACCATTTTTAAATATTTTATATAATTCTTAAAAATTAATATTTCAAACTCTAAATTTCCTTTGTATGGAATTTGTGTCGATAACCTAATTGTTGCCGTCTTATTTATTTAAATTTTCAAAGAATTCATTTTATATATATAGTATTTGCTGTAAGTCGTTTTCGTTTTGCAGCGTTTACTACTGCATTCTTATTTGAACTGGACGTTAATTTACTAAGGCTGACTGGATAAATTTTTAGTATACATTTTCAATTCAATTTTTTATACTTTTTTTATACGACATTTTTTAAATCAAATTGTAAGTTCAAGCTGACAAAATTTTGTAATTTATTTTTATTTTTTAGGTATCTCCTGAAGGCACTAGTACTGAAAAATGCTACACGACACTGATTTGGAGCTGTGGAGACCTACGATTGACCTGGATGGACCAGCAGTCTTCGGTAAGATACTTTCAAAATAATAATTTATTGAGGCCGAGTCTCTCCACCTTCAGGTAAACCTCTAGGTAACTGTCTGACAGATAAGGTTATCTGGAACTGCATAAATGTCATAAACAATCGGTGAATTCAATACGTCAGTCTCATTATCCGTCAGATAAATTTGTAATGAGAGACGGGATGACATCTGTTCAGCATAGAAAGTATCACATAACCTCAACTGTCAGACGGTCGGCTAGAGGTTCACCTGAAGGTGGAAAGACCGTCCCTATAGCTTATTGGACACACTGACGTACGTCACCTCACCCAGAGGAAGTTTGCAGTTCGTTCGCGAAAAACATTTCAACAGAGCATTTTTATTTGAAACGGACGTTAATTTACTAAGGTTGACTGTATATATTTGAGGCATTTTCATTCAGGGTTTTGTAGGTATGACCACCAAAAAACCCTTATAACGTCACTTGTGTGTCTGTCTGTACGGTAGAAATTGTAGCCAAACGCCTTAACATAGAATGTTGAAATTTGGCATGCTTATACAACTCTTTGACATCCCCAGGTAAATATAAACAAATATGTATTAAATGAATAATATGTATAAAATATATATTTTTTAATTGTGAGTGGGTTATCAAATGAAACCTCTTAATGCGGGGATAGGCAAGCAAATTTTTATTTTAGAAAAACCAATTTTTTTTATGGGATTTGTCCCTACCTTCCAGATGGGTTGATCTAAAAATCTGAAATAAATGTCCATTGATGGTAACCGGAATAGTTCAACAGGAATTTTTGATGAGATTTGTTTTTCGAAAAATATTGATTTTTTTGTGGCGTTGAAAAAAATAATTATTTAAAAAAATTTATTGTGTGGTATCAAAAGAAAGCTCTTAAAACGTATTTTGAGGAACGAAAAGTAGTTTTTTTAAATTTGTTTCTTCTAACACGATTTTAGTCAATAAATTGACAAAAATGTTCTTGTCCCGCCCCTTTTTACCCAAGGGGGTTAAACTAAAAATCTGAAAAAATTATAAGTAATGTACATTGATCTGAGCCGGAAACGTACGGAAGGAATTTTTGATCCTATTTCGGTTTGGGAAAATATTGCAGTTTTTGTTTTTTTGACAAAATTAATTATTTATTTAATTCATGGCTAAATTATGGCTAATAAAATTATGGATTTTTTGTATTTATGACTAAGGTAGTGTATATCTTTTTTCATATTAAAAATATAATAAAAAATTATTAACAGATGAGAACGAATCTCCTTCTTAAGGAGCTTGCACTCATAAATTCGATCATTAGGCGTGCAGAAAAAACTCGCTAGGATTTTTTAATTTATATTTTCTAATGACGTAATATTGGCAAATTATTTAAATTTATTTTAAACAAATTAAATGGAAGCTCTTAGTGAGTACTCAAATATCGAATAAAAATGATTATCAAAAATCTGTTGATAAAAAATTGCCTTAGACATCCAGCTTTCTGTTGACTTCTTACCAGTGGCGTAGCCAAGAAGAGGCGGTAGCCCCCCCCCCCCTAAAGAAAGAGGAAAATCTTTTATGTAAATAAATGCTGTGCTTTATATTTAAAATTAAAGATAAGGACCTTTTTTTTTAGGTCGTCACTGGTGTTTGAAAAGTGAGAACATTATTCATAATTTAAATCATTTTACCTTCCGGGCCCCTTCCAAAAAAAATTCCTGGCTGCGCCACTGCTTCTTACACTTATTAAATATCTAAAAAAACCCTGAAATGTGTTTGGTTTGTTTTGAAATTGTTTGTTTTTTGTCAGTTCTTTTCCTACAAACAGTTAATAAGTATGAGTTCGAGGTATATTAAGATCAGAGATAATTTACTAATTTCTGACATTTTAAACTAACCTACTTGAAACTTTGACATTTTTATCGCATGTGCATAAGTATGGATCGTTCAGGCGAACTTATCGCTGCATGCAAGTCACACGAGAAAAATGTTTATTTACGTAATTAATTATTTATCTTAAGGTAAGTGAGGAATTTTTGACAAGTGTGTAAACAATGACGTGTAGAAAAATGTGTCAGTCGTGTGTATGCGTTCGTTTCGTTTCCAGGGACACAATTACAAAAATTACATTCCCTTTTTGTATATCGAAAATATAACACATTTGATCGTAGTTCACCCGTCGCTCACCAGCACAGCGCTACACTTGATCGTAGTTCACCTGCCGCCCACCTGCACAACGCCGTACTTGATCGTAGTACAACTGTCGCTCACCTGCATGGCGTTGCACTTGATCGTAGTTCGCCCGTCACCCACCTGCACAGCGCCACACTTGATCGTAGTTCACCCGTCGCTCACCTGCACAGCGCCGCACTTTAAGTGAGCGATGGGTGAACTACGATCAAGTGTGGCGCTGTGCAGGTGGGCGACGGGCGAACTACGATCAAGTGCAGCGCCATGCAGGTGAGCGACGGTTGTACTACGATCAAATGCGGTGATGTGCGTTATATTTTCGATACATTAAAAGGGAATGTAATTTTTGTAATTGTGTCCCTGGAAATGAAACGAACGCATACACACGACTGACACGTTTTTCTACACGTTTTTTGGGTTGGTTATTATGTCTGTCTGTCTGTCTATCTGTCTGACTGTCTGTCTGTCCATCTGTCGGTCTGTCTGTCTGTCGGTCGGTCTGTCTGTCTGTCTATCTGTCCGTCCGTCTTTCTGTCATACAATACAAACTCCCCATGTGGTTTAAACATTGATTTTGCGATCCTAGCACATTTCAGAAGCATCTAAGGCTATTAGCGCTTGAATGCTCAAGTAAAATATGTAATAATATTCCATTTAAGGCTACTAGCGCCCAATATTCATAATACAAATTCTACATGTGGTTTAAAAAATGAAATTTTTGATACTTACACATTTGAACAGCATCTAAGACTATTAGCGCTTGAATGCTCAAGTGAAATATTTGATAATATTCCATCTAAGGCTACTAGCGCCCAATATCCACTATAAAACTTCGCATGTGGTTTAAAAAATGCATTTTAGGCTACTAGTGCCTCATGTTAAATATTTAATTTATAGATTTAAATTGTTAAATTAATTTTTAACCAGAAAAATGCACTTTGGGCTATTAGTGACTCATTTAATTTAACGTTTTAAAATGTTAAATTATTTTTATCAAAGTTCAAATTATTTGATTTTAATATTATTTATTAAATTTAATACAATTTTTATTATATAACTTCCTCATTAAATATTTAGACGCAAATTTCTTACATAAAATGCATTGGAATTTTCTTATCAAGGATTAACAAGATTAGAGACAATATTAATGAACGAATGTTCTATGGACACCTGCGAGTTTTTGCAAGTCATAAGGTCATTTCGGTCATTTAGCATTATACTGTGTCATAGGGTAGATCTATGTTGGGCAATTGGGGAATTTTGGGGTAGCATCTTGGGCTATTAGTGCCAGTGGTAGTGTTAAACTATAGTAATAATCAAGATATTAATACTGAAGTGAAAAAAATTTAAAAAATCCGAAAATTAACACTGTTTTTTGGACTTTGAAAAATTTGTCATGGTCTTTTTTGTTAAATTTTGTTACGCAGTTATAATAAATGTTATACAAAAATGTTTGGGAATTCAGAAATTGGAATAAAAAAGGTATGTAGTTCTATATATTCATTAGTATTTATTATTTTTGATTGTTTTTTTTTAATTGAAAATAGAAATAATTGGGAAAAATATTTAAATATTTTTTTCTAATTGTTTCAGGCTGTAGAGAAAAAAATCAAAAATCCATCAGTTACAAACTGGAAAAATTGGTGTTTTTTTTTGCATTTTTATATATTTTTAATTATTTTTCTTAGCAATTGAATTAGAAATTTGTAATTGTGAACTATTTACCTGATAAGGCAGCGGTTCTTAAAACACCAGGGGTCCGCGAAACAATTTTGTCATTAACTTTACATCCCCCAACTTTTCGTTTTTATTCAAATAACTCATTTAATAAAAATCCTACATGGTAAAGTCTTTTTATTTGTTGTTATTTAACTAGTTATTGACATAACTAAACAATAATTATTAAATATTTAATTATTTTTATTCAACAGCAAATAATTTACAGAAAACATATTATAATAAGATCTATTTTGACCAATATTTGACCAAGAAATTTTTCTATGCGTTTAACGTATTATAATTTGTAACTTTTTTTATTCTTTTTTAGGTAAAATCGAGAAAACCTTAGACATCTGTACCTATACGCTAGAAATTTTAGTCAAATGATTGAACTAAGAGAGCTGAAATTTGGCGTACATATACATTTTTTATACTGAAAAGGAAAAATTCTGAAATTTGGAAACTAGAAATTATAGTCAAATGACTGGACCAAGAGAGATGAAATTTGGCATGCATATACATTTTTTTATACTAAAAAGGAAAAATTCTGAAATTTGGAAAAAATCAAGTTGTGAGTGGACGTAGACCCAGATCTCTGGGCCTACGGTGGTAAGGCCTCAACAATTTGTTGAGTATTTTCTATTTTGTAACTATAAGAAAAAATGTGGCGATAATATAAGAACAGGCAGTATTTTTACTGAGCTGTCTTTATATTTTTGCTATAAAAAATGTTGAATTCTGATGTTTATAAAAGACTAAATTAACTTTGCAAACAAAAAAAAATTAAATTCGCACACTTACACACGTACACCAAAATTGATTTAATTTTTGAAAAAATATGAAAAAACAATAAGACACACGAAAAATGAGTATTGATATAAAAACAGACTACATTTTTACGTTTTTCTTTATATTTTTGCTTTAAAAAACTTTGAAATGTGAAATCTGGAAAGAACAAAAAAAAAAAAAATAGATTCGCACACTTACACACGTACACCAAAATGTATTTAATTTTTGAAAAAATATGAGAAAACAATAAGACACACACACGTATGAAAAAACTTTGAACACAGCTTTGATGTAAAAACAAACAGTATTTTTACTGAAATTTTTTTATATTCTTGCCCTCGCAAATGTGGAATTCAAAATAAAAATAAAAATGCCATTTAGTTCCGCTTAACGTTTGAAACAGCCTATACACACGTGCCCCAAAATTGATTTTAAAAAAAAATGTGAAAAAAGTAACACACGTAAACACTAGAACAGTGTTTCTCAACCAAAAACGCACCGCGGACCACTAATAATAATTGTTGGTTCAGTTTTTGCAAGAAAACAAATATATTTAATGTGCTACTAAATACTTTTATTTTATTTGTAGAAAATCACAGAAAGTTTACAGAAAATAAACAAAATATAAATTATTTACATAAAAAATTTGCGTAAAAAATAACAAAAATACTGCATAAAACATATATAAAAACTTTCGCGGACCACTAAATTTTTCTGGGGACCACTGATGGTCTGCGGACCACCTGTTGAGAAACACTGCACTAGAAAATTATGCATTGATATAAAAACAGATTTTTAACGTCTTTTTTTATATTTCTGCTATAAAAAAATATTGAATTTTTGTGTTTAGAAGTAACAAAATGATACAATTTTTGAAAAAAAATATGAAAAAAATACGAAAAAAATATGAAAAATTAAGAAGAAAAAAAATACACACACACACACACACACACATACACTTACACAAAAATGAATGGTTTTAAAAAATATTTTGGACATTGTTAGGGTTTCGTCGGTACAATCTACAAGCCCATATACATATAATTATTTATTCTTGTTATTAAATATTTTTTGCTGTTGCAGCTGATCTTGAATGGTCCGAGAAGACCTTAAACTAAAGAATCAGTGTTTCCATTTATTTTTTCCGAATTTAATCGGCCCTAGATGTAGAGGGGGATGCTGTCGGCGAAGGAATTTGCAAAATAGCTCTCCTGAACTTGGTAAGTTTATTTTCTAAAGCTGTATGTCCATTATTTTTACCGACCGCCAACGTATATAAGGGAGGTATTGCGATCATACCGATTTTGACATTTCGAGATTTCGATGGATCTCCACGAATTGAGGTCGCTGCATAACTTTTTGATTATTTTTAACATGATGTCTGTCGGTCTGTCTATCCGGCTGTCCGTCTTTCTGTCTGTCGGTCTGTCCGTCTGTCTGTCCGTCTGTCTGTTCGTCTGTCTGTCTGTCCGTCTGTCCGTCAATCCGTCAATCTGTCTGTCTGTCCGTCTGTCCGTCAGCCTGTCTGTCTGTCCGTCTGTCTGTGTACACGTGAAGAGCAAATTCGGCTAAAAGGATTTTTATGAAACTTCATATTTAAACTTTTGATAAAAATCGGTTAACTAGAAATGGGAGTTTACCCGTGTCGATTTTAAGATTTTTGCGGTTTAACAAAATAATATTTTGAAAAAATGTATTTAACAAAAGTTGCTATAAATCAATAACTAACAACTTTTATTAGAGTCATTTTTTGATAAAACGAAAATTTTGAATTTTTTTCGGGTTTTTGATTTTGTTGCTAATTGTTGTTTTGTTGTTACAGCCATCGCTGGAGGGCCCCATGCAGGTTCAGAGAAGGGCGTAGTCCCAGATCGCTGGGACTACGGGGGTAAGCCCTCAATAATTTTTGAGTATTTTTTATTTTGTCACACCCAAAAATATTGGGGCATTTATATAGAAACAGACGATATTTTCAAGTCTTTTTTTATATTTTTGCTGGCCATAATTTCCAATTCTGATGTCAAGAAAGGACAAAAAATTTCTAAAAATTATTAGAAAAGAAAAAAAAATACATACGGGTACAGATAAATTAATGGTTTTAAAAAGTATTTTGGACATTTTAAGGTCCGTAAGTTAATTTATAAACTGCCGACCGGAGTAGCGTAGTGGTAGCAGATGTGCCCTGCGTTCTTAAGGTATCGGGTTTGAATCATGTTCAGGCATGGAATTTTCCAAAATAATAGAATTAGCCTGGCTAATTGCCGAAGTAGCAAAGGCCATTTAAAATTAAAAAATTAAAAAAAAAACCAACTCTTATACCGTCATCCATCTGTCTGTATGACAGGAAAAAAAAAGGAAAACCTATTTAATGTTCAGAACTTAAGAATATATATTTTAAAATAAATAACAGAATATTTTCTCATTCATCGCGAACTTTCTTTCATATTATGGTGAGGTCTTTATTGGGATTTTTAGTTTTAAGGCTGAAATTTTCGGGGGGTGGGGTAACCTGGTACAAAATAATTTAAAAAGTTTTATATTTTAGGTATTTTTAAATATCTATATTTTAGCTTTTACTTTTTGGAGGCATTTTTAAAGGACACTGCGCCCTCCAATTTAAATTTTTTTTAACGAAAATTATAAAAATTCTTCCGTCCAATAACCAAAAAGTAATTACCTAGAAATCTTTCAAAATTGATTTTTAATGTTTGTTGTTTATTGGATGCTTCCATTTGATTTTGGTCCCTAATCTGCTGATTTCTTAGTCTTTTTCTGTCTTTGCATTGGCTAAATAATTGACCCTCTATTGCCAAAAAATAATTGTTTTTTGTCATTTTAAAATATTTTTCTTGTCAGTTCATACTTTAATTTAACAAAAATTTTTAGTCGTTTTTTAAGGTCCCAAATTTATTTTAGAGTAAACGATACATGTAGATTTCAAAAATTTCAATCGCAGGTCTCTATCTCTGGCCGTTTTTGAGCTATCATTTTTTTAAATTCAAATTTGCAAACTAAACTTGTTTTTTTTTTAATTCCAATTTTCATAACTAATAAAATTTATTCTTTTACTCTGCCAGTTCAGTTTTGGCATCACCATCATCTTGCTCTAAGTGTCAGGTCTTTGGTCCCCCAGATATCTGGAAAGACCTGATGCAAAGCAACATGGTGGTCAGTAAGTCCAAAAATGTCCAATAACCAAAAAATAGTTATCTAGAAATCTTTGAATTTTTTTTTTTTCATTTTTGCTGTTTTTGGATGCATCCATTATCTGGCTAAATATCTCTCCAGGTGTCCTGTATACCAATGCTAGATCTTCTAGTTGATTTCGCCCTCTTTTGCTGTCTTCGCATTGGCTAAACAATTAACCCTTTATGGGCAAAATAATTATTTTTGGGCAATTTCAAGAATTTTGTTTGTCTGTTCCTATAACATTTTCGAATTAACTTTTTAAAGCCCTAAATTTCTTTTAGAGTAAAGAGTACATGTAGTTTTCAAAAATTCTAATCGCAAGTATCTCCAACCGTATATGAGCCTTTTTTTTCAATTTTTTTTAAATATAAAATTATTTTTTTTTGCTTTGTCAGTCCAGTTTTGGCATCACCATCATCTTGCTCTAAGTGCCAGGTCTTTGGTCCCCCAGATATCTGGAAAGACCTTACCAATAAGAGCAATATGGTGGTGAGTAAGGCCAAAAATCTGGACAGACTGATTTTTAATTTTTGTTGCAATTTTCGAATGTTTTGTCTGCCGGTTCAGAGGAGATTTTATAATTGTTTTGTTAGGGGCCCAATTTTTATAGAGTAAATTGTTCATGTAGATTTCAAAAATTCTAACCGCAAGTCTCTATCCCTAACCGTTTTTGAGCTACGATTTTTTTAAATTCAAATTTTCGAATAAATAATAAAATATTTTTTTTTACTGAGCCAGTCCAGTTCTGGCATCAGCATTATCTTGCTCTTAGTGTCAGGTCTTTGGTCCCCCAGATATCTGGAAAGACCTGATGCAGAGCAATATGGTGGTGAGTAAATCCAAAAATGTCCAATAACCAAAAAGTAATTATCTAGAAATCTTTCAAAATTGATTTTTAATGTTTGCTGTTTATTGGATGCATCCATTTGATTTTGGCCCCTAATCTGCTGATTTCTTCGTCTTTTTCTGTCTTTGCATTGGCTAAATAATTGACCCCCTATTGCCAAAAAATAATTATTTTTTGTCATTTTAAAATATTTTCCTTGTCAGTTCATACTTTAATTTATCAAAATTTTTTAATCGTTTTTTAAGATCCCAAATTTATTTTAGAGTAAACAATACATGTAGATTTCAAAAATTCCAACCGCAGGTCTCTATCTCTGGCCGTTTTTGAGCTATCATTTTTTTAAATTCAAATTTGCAAACTAAACTTGTTTTTTTACTGTGCCAGTTCAGTTTTGGCATCACCATCATCTTGCTCTAAGTGTCAGGTCTTAGGTCCCCCAGATATCTGGAAAGACCTGATGCAAAGCAACATGGTGGTCAGTAAGTCCAAAAATGTCCAATAACCAAAAAATAGTTATCTAGAAATCTTTGAATTTTTTTTTTCATTTTTGCTGTTTTTGGATGCATCCATTATCTGGCTAAATATCTCTCCAGGTGTCCTGTATACCAATGCTAGATCTTCTAGTTGATTTCGCCCTCTTTTTTTTGTCTTCGTATAGGCTAAATCAGTGGTTCACAACCTTTCGTAGTGATAGCTATCATTGTTGTGTGCGAAAAATTTTAACCAAATTTTATGGTGGTTTTCAACCTTTTTATCTACGCGATACACTTACTTTACTTGGAAAAAAATTACTGTAGGAAGATAAAAAAATCAGCTGTGGCTACCACAGGACCGACCGCCATCATAAAGTACTTGTATAAAATACATTCTAGCAGCAGAGTAGAAATAACTTGGCCTAATATATTCTAACAGAGATAGTATCTCTGTCTTCAAATTTTCATTCAGAATGTAATTTCCAGATTTATTATTTTGATTCTGTTTTATATTCCTAATTCTTTTGATTTTGTTCCATTTTTATTTATTTTATTTCTTGCAACGGCTTCGGAGCCCTTGAGATGTGCACGCGGAGCACAGGTTGGGAACCAATGGGCTAAATAATTAACCCTCTATTTCCAAAAAATAATTATTTTTTGTCAATATCAAGTAATTTGTTTTTCACCTTGTATAAGACTTTCCAGTTAGTTTTTTAAGGTTCCAAATTTATTTTAGAATAAAAAATACATGTAGATTTAAAAAAATCCTACCGCAGGTCTCTATTTCTGGCCGTTTTTGAGCTCATTTGTTTAAATTCAAATTTTCCAACTAAATTTATTTTTTACTGTGCCAGTTCAGTTTTGGCATCACCATCATCTTGCTCTAAGTGTCAGGTCTTTGGTCCCCCAGATACCTGGAAAGACCTGATGCAAAGCAACATGGTGGTGAGTAAGTCCAAAAATGTCCAATAACCAAAAAATAGTTATCTAGAAATCTTTGATTTTTTTTGTTTCATTTTTGCTGTTTTTTGGATTCATCCATTCGTTTTTTGTCCCTAATCTGGCTAAATATCTCTCCAGGTGTCCTGTATACCAATGATAGATCTTCTTGTTGATTTCCCCCTCTTTTGCTGTCTTCGCATTGGCTAAACAATTAACCCTTTATGGGCAAAATAATTATTTTTGGGCAATTTCAAGAATTTTGTTTGTCTGTTCCTATAACATTTTCGAATTAACTTTTTAAAGCCCTAAATTTCTTTTAGAGTAAAGAGTACATGTAGTTTTCAAAAATTCTAATCGCAAGTCTATCTCCAACCGTATATGAGCCTTTTTTTTCAATTTTTTTTAAATATAAAATTATTTTTTTTTGCTTTGTCAGTCCAGTTTTGGCATCACCATCATCTTGCTCTAAGTGCCAGGTCTTTGGTACCCCAGATATCTGGAAAGACCTGACAAGTAAGAGCAATATGGTGGTGAGTAAGGCCAAAAATCTGGACAGACTGATTTTTAATTTTTGTTGCAATTTTCGAATGTTTTGTCTGCCGGTTCAGAGGAGATTTTATAATTGTTTTGTTAGGGGCCCAATTTTTATAGAGTAAATTGTTCATGTAGATTTCAAAAATTCCAACCGAAAGTCTCTATCTCTAACCGTTTTTGAGCTACGATTTTTTTAAATTCAAATTTTCGAATATATAATAAAATTACTTTTTTAGTGTGCCAGTCCAGTTCTGGCATCAGCATTATCTTGCTCTTAGTGTCAGGTCTTTGGTCCCCTAGATATCTGGAAAGACCTGATGCAGAGCAATATGGTGGTGAGTAAGTCCAAAAATGTCCAATAACCAAAAAATAATTATCTAGAAATCTTTCAAAATTGAATTTTAATTTTTGCCGTTTATTGGATGTTTCCATTTGATTTTGGCCCCTAATCTGCTGATTTCTTCGTCTTTTTCTGTCTTTGCATTGGCTAAATAATTGACCCGCTATTGCCAAAAAATAATTATTTTTTGTCATTTTAAAATATTTTCCTTGTCAGTTCATACTTTAATTTATCAAAATTTTTTAGTCGTTTTTTAAGGTCCCAAATTTATTTTAGAGTAAACAATACATGTAGATTTCAAAAATTCCAACCGCAAGTCTCTATCTCTGGCCGTTTTTGAGCTATCATTTTTTTAAATTCAAATTTGCAAATTAAACTTGTTTTTTTACTGTGCCAGTTCAGTTTTGGCATCACCATCATCTTGCTCTAAGTGTCAGGTCTTTGGTCCCCCAGATATCTGGAAAGACCTGATGCAAAGCAACATGGTGGTCAGTAAGTCCAAAAATGTCCAATAACCAAAAAATAGTTATCTAGAAATCTTTGAATTTTTTTTTTCATTTTTGCTGTTTTTTGGAGGCAACCATTATCTTGCTAAATATCTCTCCAGGTGTCCTGTATACCAATACTAGATCTTCTAGTTGATTTCGCCCTCTTTTTTTTGTCTTCGTATAGGCTAAATCAGTGGTTTACAACCTTTTCGACTTGCGGAGCCCTTTTTAAAATCATTTTCTACGGCGGAGGCCCTTAGGCTTTACCCTATGTTGTACAAATTAATGGTGTTCAAGGGTAATGTTACGGGGGAAGGGGTAGTTTTTTTCACTATAAAGTCGCTTTTCTCTTTCACAGCTCAGTTATTGATAGATAGACAGATTTTTATAAAATGAAGCAAATAATCAAATTACAGGCAGATTATTCAAACAACAGTACATCTCGCCAATCACATTCCAGCTAATCATAAACTGGCTAGAGTCAGAAATCACTCGGGCATACATTTTAAGTGTTTTCTTTTTCACATTGTATAAGATTTTCCAGTTAGTTTTTTCAGGTCCCAAATTTATTTTAAAGTAAACAGTACATGTAGATTTTAAAAATTTCTACCGTAGGTCTCTATCTCTGGCCGTTTTTGAGCTATCATTTTTTTAAATTCAAATTTTCAAACTAAACTTATTTTTTTAATTGCGCCAGTTCAGTTTTGACATCACCATCATCTTGCTCTAAATGTCAGGTCTTTGGTCCCCCAGATATCTGGAAAGACCTGATGCAAAGAAATATGGTGATGAGTAAGTCCAAAAATGTCCAATAACCAAAAAATAATTATCTAGAAATCTTTGAAAATAATTTTCATTTTTGCTGTTTTTTGGATTCATCCATTCGTTTTTTGTCCCTAATCTGGCTAAATATCTCTCCAGGTGTCCTGTATACCAATGATAGATATTCTTGTTGATTTCCTCTTTTGCTGCCTTCGCATTGGCTAAATAATTAACCCTTTATTTTCAAAAATAATTATTTTTTGTCAATTTCGTGTCAAAGTGTTTTGTTTTTCACCTCGAACAAGATTTTCTAGTTAGTTTTTTAAGGTCCCAAATTTATTTTAGAGTAAAAAATACATGCAGATTTCAAAAATTCCTACCGCAGATCTCTATCTCTGGCCGTTTTTGAGCTATCATTTTTTTTTAATTTAAATTTTCAAACTAAACTAATTTTTTTACTGTACCAGTTTAGTTTTGGCATCAGCATCATCTTGCTCTAAGTGTCAGGTCTTTGGTCCCCCAGATATCTGGAAAGACCTTACAGTGAGAGCAACATGGTGGTGAGTAAGGCCAAAAATCTGGACAGACTGATTTTTGTTGCAATTTTCGAAAGTTTTGTCGGCCGGTTCGGAGGAGATTTTCTAATTGTTTTGTTAGGGGCCCAATTTTTTATAGAATAAAGTGTTCATGTAGATATAAAAAATTCTAACCGCAAGTGTCTATCTCTAACCATTTTTGAGCTACAATTTTTTTAAATTCAAATTTTCGAATAAATAATAAAATTATTTTTTTACTGTGCCAGTCCAGTTTTGGCATCAGCATTATCTTGCTCTAAGTGTCAGGTTTTTGGTCCCCCAGATATTTGGAAAGACCTGATGCAGAGCAATATGGTGGTGGTGCGTAAGGCCAAAAATGTCCAATAACCAAAAAGTAATTATCTAGAATTCTTTCAAAATTGATTTTTAATATTTGCTGTTTATTGTACGCTTCCATATGATTTTGGTCCCTAATCAGGTGATTTCTTCGTCTTTTGCTGTCTTTGCATTGGCTAAATAATTGACCCTCTATTGACAAAAAATTATTATTTTTTGTCATTTTAATATATTTTCTTTGTCGGCTCATACTTTAATTTATCAAAAATTTTTAGTCGTTTTTTAAGGTCCCAAATTTATTTTTGAATAAACAATACATGTAGATTTCAAAAATTTCAACCTCAGGTCTCTATCTCTGGCCGTTTTTGAGATATCATGTTTTTAAATTCAAATTTGCAAATTAAACTTATTTTTTTACTGTGCCAGTTCAGTTTTGGCATCACCATCATTTTGCCTTAAGTGTCAGGTCTTTGGTCCCCCAGATATCTGGAAAGACCTGATGCAGAGCAATATGGTGGTGAGTAAGGCCAAGAATGTCCAATATCTAAAAAATAATTATCTAGGAAACTTTCAAAATTGATTTTTAAGTTTTGCTGTTTATTGGACGCTTCCATTTGATTTTGGTCCCTAATCTGCAGATTTCTTCGTCTTTTGCTGTCTTTGCATTGGTTAAATAATTGACCCTCTATTGCCAAAAAGTAATTATTTTTTGTCATTTTAAAATATTTTCCTTGTCATATTTTAATTTATCAAATTTTTTAGTGGTTTTTTGAAACCCCAAACTTTTTTAGATTAAAAAGTCCATGTAGATTTTAAAAATTTTAACCGCAAGTCCCTATTGTTGGCCGTTTTTGAATTATGTTTTTTTTTAATTCCAATTTTCATAACTAATAAAATTTATTCTTTTACTGTGCCAGTTCAGATTTGGCATCGCCATCATCTTGCCTTAAGTGTCAGGTCTTTGGTCCCCCAGATACCTGGAAAGACCTGACCAGTGAGAGCAACATGGTGGTGAGTAAGGCCAAAAATGTCCAATATCCAAAAAGTAATTATCTAGAATTCTTTCAAAATTGATTTTTAATTTTTGCTGTTTATTGGATGTTTCCATTTGATTTTTGTCCCTAATCTGCTGATTGCTTCGTCTTTTTCTGTCTTTGCATTGGCTAAATAATTGACCCTCTATTGCCAAAAAGTAATTATTTTTTGTCATTTTAAAATATTTTCCTTGTCATATTTTAATTTATCAAATTTTTTAGTGGTTTTTTGAAACCCCAAACTTTTTTAGATTAAAAAGTCCATGTAGATTTTAAAAATTTTAACCGCAAGTCCCTATTGCTGGCCGTTTTTGAGTTATAATTTTTTAAATTCCAATTTTCATAACTAATAACATTTATTCTCTTATTGTGCCAGTTCAGTTTTGGCATCACCATCATCTTACCTTAAGTGTCAGGTCTTTGGTCCCCCAGATACCTGGAAAGATCTGATGCAGAGCAACATGGTGGTGAGTAAGACCAAAAATGTCCAATAACCAAAAAATAATTATCTAGAAATCTTTCAAAATTGAATTTTAATTTTTGCCGTTTATTGGATGCTTCCATTTGATTTTGATCCCTAATCTGCTGATTTCTTCGTCTTTTGCTGTCTTTGCATTGGCTAAATAATTGACCCTCTATTGCCAAAAAATAATTATTTTTTGTCATTTTAATATATTTTCTTTGTCGGCTCATACTTTAATTTATTAAAATTTTTTAGTCGTTTTTTAAGGTCCCAAATTTATTTTTGAATAAACAATACATGTAGATTTCAAAAATTTCAACCTCAGGTCTCTATCTCTGGCCGTTTTTGAGCTATCATGTTTTTAAATTCAAATTTGCAAATTAAACTTATTTTTTTACTGTGCCAGTTCAGTTTTGGCATCACCATCATTTTGCCTTAAGTGTCAGGTCTTTGGTCCCCCAGATATCTGGAAAGACCTGATGCAGAGCAATATGGTGGTGAGTAAGGCCAAGAATATCCAATATCTAAAAAATAATTATCTAGGAAACTTTCAAAATTGATTTTTAAGTTTTGCTGTTTATTGGACGCTTCCATTTGATTTTGGTCCCTAATCTGCAGATTTCTTCGTCTTTTGCTGTCTTTGCATTGGTTAAATAATTGACCCTCTATTGCCAAAAAATAATTATTTTTTGTCATTTTAAAATATTTTCTTTGTCAGTTCATATTTTAATTTATCAAATTTTTTTGTCGTTTTTTGAGGTCCCAAATTTTTTTTAGTGTAAAAAGTCCATGTTGATTTCTAAAATTTAACCGCAAGTCCCTATAGCTGGCCGTTTTTGCATTATGATTTTTTAAATTCCAATTATCATAACTAAAAAAATTTAGTTTTTTGCTTTGCCAGCCCAGTTTTGGGATCAGCATCTTATTGCTCTAAGTGTCAGGTTTTTGGTCCCCCAGATTTCTGGAAAGACCTGACACTTGGAGCAACATGGAGAATCGGTGGAGAGGAACAGGAGTGAAAGAGGGTTGGACAGACAGTATACCCCTAAAGACATGGATGGTTCTCGGATCATCCCAACTGCGCCCAACTCCCTTCAGGGGTGGGTATTCCCAGCACTCTCTGGGTGCTGTGGAAGACACTTATGGCAATTTAAAAAAAATAATAATGATACATTATTGCGGCTTCAAGTTCAAGTTTTATAACTCTAGTTTAAGTTTCTAGACCACGGATTAAGTTTTTAGATCCCGTTTAAGTTTCTAGACCTCTGTTTTAGTTAATAATTTAGTTAATGCTTCTCAATCCAAACTTACCGCGGAACGGTAAAATATCTATTTGGGGCTGGGGATATTCAAAAAAGGCTTTAAAGCTTTCCTGCCTCTTTTTTTGGGGTAGTTTTTTTTAGTTTTATGCAAAAACAGTTAGTTGAAAGGCGAAATTGACCTTATTTTGGTAATTTACGGCCCAAAATACGTATATGGGCACATTTTGAGTCAAATCTAAAACAAAAAGATTTTTCTTAAAACTTGTGATTTTTTTAAGGTATACCCCTTACGATTTTTTCAAATTTTAGCCATTTTTAAAGGTTTTGTTTGATGGACTAGAAAAATAAAACCAGCCGAGTTATTAAGGCCCCAATTTTTTTCTAGATTAAGTAATACATGCAAATTTTAAATATTCAAACCACAGGTCTCCATCCTTAATCAATTTTGAGTTATGATTTTTTTAAATTGAGAAAAAAAAAAATATTGGTAAACGAAATTTATCAAAAAAAAATGTTTTGCTCAAAATTTGCTTAAACATATTACGGACCTAAGAATTTCAAAAATTGCATCCCCAGGTCTATATCTTTTTTAGTTTTGGAGATACGGCCTTACAAACTTAAAAATTTTGACAATATTGACAATGTTCGAAACATTTTCAACGAAAAACGTCTTTAACGAAAAAGGCCCCAAATTTTTAGCTGCGTATATAAGTGTTGGTGATTTTAAAAATTCAAACCGCAGGGCGCTATCTGTTTTAGTTTTTGAGTTATGAATTTTTGAAAATTGTAATTTTTTCCCCTGGAAGTTAATATGGTAGGCAACCCACAACACGTTGGTGCTATGCGGTAAAGTATATAAGGTTAGGAGATTTTTTTTAAAACTAAATAAGTGATGTTTGTCTATGATGGGCACTTTTCGGTCACTAGGGGCATAGGCCCAAAATATAAAAAAAAAATCTTTGTTTATTTAGTCCAGTTATGACATTTTTAAGACACGCCGAAAGAGCACAGTACGATCTGATTTCCTAAACATAAATTCATTATTTTTTTTCAAGATTTTGCATAATAATAATTTATCTAACAAAAGTTGTTATAAAAGCAATAACTAACAACTTTTATTTGAGACATTTTTTGAAAAACGAAAAAAAAATATTAAAAATTTTCGAAATTTTTTCTTAGTATCAATTTTTTCATGTAACGTTTCCATGATCATGATAAATAATATCTCTTTTAGAAAATATTAGGCCAAGTTATTTCTACTCTGCTGCTAGAATGTATTTTATACAAGTACTTTGTAATGGCGGTCGGTCCTGTGGTGGCCACAGCTGATTTTTATTTTAAGTTTTAATGTGGTCAAGTATAAAAATATATATTTTGATGGTCGTATTCTTAAAAAGTCTTGATAAAAGTGTGATTTGTTTGCAAGCTGTGAAATTTTCATGCTTGAAGAAAGTTTAACAAAGAGGCAAATATCTTTAAAAAAGTTGTGACAGGCAGAGGCAGTTATTTACGGGCTTCAGCGCATTTTTTCTTAACATGTAATATGTGTTTTTATTTGTAAACTGCTTTTATTTGGGTTCGTACCGGCGGCATTAGCTGTATTGTTTAAATGTATATTGAATAGGACAAGATGATCCGGCGCTCGGCGGGAAATGAACCCGGGACCTGGTTGATCTCTTGAAATATAGGGGTAACGGCCAATTGTGCAAAGGGCATAAAGGTGCATTTCTTCAATTACATTAATCCCATACGAACAATTTCTTACAATATTGGAAATATATGTACCTACACACAAGTTGGCTTTGAGGAAATTTAAAAAGAAATAATATGTTCATAATTGAATAAGTAACATTCAAAACGTGTTCTCTTAACCCCTTAAAAGTCCTTCTTGATCTCTTAACTGTCAGGTCTTTCTTTATACTTGTTAGATTTTGACTAATATAATACCTCAACTTTTTGTGAGGTCTTCCCTCTGGCGAAGGTTGTTCAATTTTCTTTTCCAGATATGCCCCCCCCCACTTCTTTAAATATTTCATATTACATGTTTTTAAATGGGTTTTTAGGGTTTCGTATGAATAACCAAGAAACTCTTTGTGTCCGTCTGTTGGGTAGAAACTAGGTATTAAATTTTTTTCCTAAATAAATTTATATAAAACGTTACATACTACACTTTTTAAAGTAATTGGGGTTTCGTAGGTATGGTCAAGAAACCTTAAACCATCATTCATGTGCCCGTCTGTCTGTTTATTTCTTCGATAAAAGTTGATTTATTCAATTTTTCTTTCCAAATAAATTTATATAAAACATTACATACTACACGTGTTTAAAGGTATTAGGCCAAAGGTATGACTCGTGTATCTGTCTGTCTGTACGGTAGTACTTGTGGTCAAATATCGGGACCTAAAGAGTTGAATTTTGGCTTGCATATACAGTTTTTTGGTCTACATAGGAAATTATGTTGGAATAAATATTTCTCGAAAAAATATATATTTTTTAAAACTTTGAGTAGGGCTTAATTAAAGGCCTTTAGACTTAGATCAGGGGTCCTTAAACTTATGTGGTCCGAGGACCTCCTCTTGAACAACATTTTTTTTTTTGCGGACCCCATCCCATGCCTAGGCATTTTACGTCGTTCTTGAGACTTAATTTCTGGCTCAATAATCTCATAGGCACTACGTTATAATAAATATTGATAAAAATGTATCGCTGGTTATTTAAATAAATGGTCTTGCCCATTTATAGAGATGAACATTTTTATTAGCATATAGAATAAAAAACATAAATAATCATAATATAACTCATACAAACATTTCTTGTTCAAATATTGGTCAAAATAGATCTTATTATAATATGTTTTCTGTAAATAATTTTTACTAATTATTGTTTAGTTAGATCAATAACTAGTTATATAACAACAAATACAAAAAGTTTTGACCATGTAGGGTTTTTTTTAAAAGAGTTATTTGAATAAAAGCGAAAAGTTGGGGGGTGTAAAGTTAATGTCAAAATTGTTTCGCGGAACCCTGGTAAACGCAGACCCCAGAATTAGAACCGCTGACTTAGATTATAAACAAAAAATAATTTTACAATATGTTATATTTTGTGGGTAGAAAAAATTTGTAAATATTTTTTACTACAAATATTGTTGAAATTGGTTTACAAAAAATATTTTGAAATGCATTGTTAGTTTAATAAAACAATAAGGTGTAGGCCCTTTGGTTTCTAATAGCCAAAAATAGCGTGTTAAAATTGGTACTAACAATTTTTTAATTAATTATTTTTATACGCAAAATAAATATTGTAATTAGAATTTACGTGCATTGTCAAATCGCATAAGACTAAAAATTTTAAAATTACATAAGGGATTAATTAGCAATTCATATATCATAAGATACCAATTATCAGTGACAGTTGTACAAAAAACGTCGTGCGATTCACTTGTAGATTAAATTCGTTGCCAAAACGTTGTGATTTAGTAAATAAAATTGTTTATAACTTGCTATTATTTATAAAAACAATGTTTAAATAGTGATTCTGTTACTAATATTTTATTTGCTGTTTCAGGGTTTTTTTTTAATAGTTCGTCATTGGTCCGAGAAGACCTTAAACTAAAGAAGTTAGTGTTGTGCACCGTTTATTATTTCCGAATTTAATCGGCTTCCTCCTAGTTTATTTATTTTTTTTGGTGTCGTGCCGATACCTGGTGTTAATAGCCCTTCGTGATGGGCTTAGATGGTCTTAGTGCCCTAGAAGTAAAGGGGGATGCTGTCGGCGAAGGATTTGGCAAGATTGCTTTCCTGAACTTGGTAAGTTTTCTTTACAAAAATATATATTTTAATTTATATTTTTCAAAATTTTTATGCTTAAATGCCCTTATGGAACTTTGAATGGTTATTTTGCAAAAAAATATGTCTGAAATGTATAATTTTTGTGTTAAAGGCCTTTTTAGGGTTTTGTCTGTCTGTCTGTCTGTCTGTCTGTCTGTCTGTCTGTCTGTCTGTCTGTCTGTCTGTCTGTCTGTCTGTCTGTCTGTCTGTCTGTCTGTCTGTCTGTCTGTCTGTCTGTCTGTCTGTCTGTCTGTCTGTCTGTCTGTCTGTCTGTCTGTCTGTTCGGTGAAAATTGTAGCCAAACGCCTAAACCTAGAAATTTACTAAAATAAGAAGGTTTATTTTACAAAAAATATGTCATCCTTTAATTAATATTTTTGAAATATTCTAAGATTATTTGGTTGCTAATTGTTGTTTTATTGTTACAGCCATCGCTGGAGGACCCCATGTAAGTTCTGAGAAGGGCGTAGCGCCCAGAGCCTCTGGGGCTACACGGAGTAAGTCCTCAACATTTGTTGAGTATTTTTTGTTTTCATTTGCATCTTTGCAAAGTTGCAATTTCGGTATATTTTAAAACAATTCTCTGTGAAAAACTGCTTTCACTGGGAATATCTCCAAATTTTCATAGTATATATGAATATTGATAATTCCAAAAATTGAAACCGTGGATCTCTATCGTTTATAGGTTTTGAGTTATTAATTTTAGAAAATTGCAAAATATTACTCCTTGAGGTATTTAGGGTAGGCAACACACAGTACGGCAATGCTCTGCGGGAGAGTTTATAGTATAAGGAGTATATTTTTTCTGTTTTTTAAATTGAGTAAAACTGAAAATAATGAGACGGAATTGTGCATGAACACAATACGGCGTTTAGGGACATAGAACCCAACAAATAAATTTTCGATTATTTTAAAAGAATTTAGTTTTTAATCTAATAATAATATAATTTTATATTAGGACAACGTTCTAATAGATGCACACATCTTTATATATAATAATTTATGCAAATATATAACATTTAAAAAAAAGTTAAAAAATATTTCACACGAGAGCTGAAAAGTAGACGATTACAGTGGATAGGACAAAAGTTGAGGGAGGACAACATGGTTAAAAGGACATGGAACGGAAGTAGGGCTTCTTAAACGGTTCCATTTTCCCGGGATCCCATATGAAAAAATACATCCCGTTATCCCGGGGTTTCAACCCGGGAATCCCTCTTTTTTCGGAGAAGGAATATTTAGTAATTAAGGACGTGGTAACGGCATTACAGCCATTAAAAATTGGTATTGAGAGACTTGGCCGACGCGGAGCAACACTACTTGAAGCAGAGGCTGTATTTTGGATGAGTTACGCAAAAACAATAATAGTTTTTCGTTTAAAATGCTGGAATCCAACAGAGAATTGTCGAGCGAAGGAATAATAATTTAGTTGTCTTACTAAAATACCTAAACAACTCATCAAATTATAACACTACGAATCGGAAGTAGATTCAATAAATCAGTATTGCTACAGCTAAAAAGTTATTTGCTAAACTTTTTGTTGCAAATGCGGATACTTGTAGTATGGCAGATTAAGATAGTGGTGATGAGGCTAAAAATTCACTGATGGTAGAGCGAGAAATCACGTCTGAATTATCACTTCATCAGAAATTGGATGTTGCTATTTCGAATGTGACACGAGCTGAGAATACCGAAGGTTTTCTATATGACGTCAAAAACATCGCCAAAGAAATGAATATCTATGAAGCAACGGGAAAACGCACCAATAAATTATATGACGCACTAATGACCATTCCACAGACATCGATTGAATCTGAAAGAGCCTTTTCTGCGGCAGGTCTTTTCGTCACAAAAATTCGGTCATCATTAGGTGATAGCTCCATTGACACCCGGAATCCTGGGATTTGAAAATTGCGGTAAATGAGAAGCCCCAGACGGAAGATTGAATCGACCGGTAGGAAGACCTCGCAAGAAATGGAGAGTTTGGCTATCGGAAGAGTCAACTTAGGTGACATCTAATTGCAAATAAAACCAACACATTGATTTTTAAATAATTTAAATTGATACTGGAGATAATATACCCCTAAGGACATGGATGGTTCTCGGTTCGTCCCAACTGCGCCCAACTCCCTTCAGGGGTGGGCACTCATTGAGTGCTGTGGAAGACACTTATGGCAATTATTAAAAAAAAAAGTAATAATAATAATAGGGTACAGGTCTTCATTTTAAAATGATAACCGGTTTATACAGGGATACTAGTACCGGTTCATACGTCACATTGACCACGTGACTTTCATATCTATGGGCGGCGGTCTAGAAACTGAAAATTTACCTTCTCTTTCCCAAGATGCCTTTACAGGAGTTGGGACTTATTTTTTTTTTTCAGGAATAATTATCATAAAATAGTGCGGCCCTAAGAACACGGCAACAATTGCTGCAATATTGCGAATCGCACAAATACTCCGATTGAAAATCTAGTTTACAAGGATTTCAGGATTCTGTTTTCAAAGAGGAAGACTATTACAGTGCATATGATACGTTAACACAAATGTGGATATCATTGTAAATATCTACGAAGGAAAATAAACATTTTGGTCGATACTGGAAGACTGAAATGTTATTTTTTTTATATTGAACAAGATTTAAAGAGGAGAGATGGAAGAGAGATGGAGGAGAGTTGGAGGAGAGATGGAGGATAGGTGGAGGATAGGTGGAGAAGAGAAGGAGGAGAAATGGAGGAGAGAGAGACTCCAAATATTTGACTAAATGCGGGATAAGGAATACAAAAATTTAAACTGCATGGCTCTATTTCTTCCCATTTTTTAGAGATTAATTTTTGAAATTTTCACTTTTTGATAGCTTATAAATACGGCCTCGTTTTAATTTTTGAAACTCAATTTTTTTATAGACTAAATGCAGCATAAGAAATAGTCTCTTTTAAAAATTTTTCATTTTCACATTTTTAAGACATGAATTTTTGAAATGTTTTGATAGCTTGTACATCCGGCCCTGTTCTAAATTTTGAGACAAATTATTAGTAGAAATGCGGCATTAGGAATCCAAAAATTGAAACCGCATGCCTTTATCCCTTTTCATTTTTGAGGCACGAATTTTTGAATTTTAGACTTTTTGAACATCTTGTATTTCCTGTTTTAAATATTTATTTTTTTATATTTACTGAAGAATACCTGTGTATTAAAAAAAATTAAACCCCAGTTCTGTATCACTTTCAGTTTTTGTTATACAATTTTTTAAAGTTAGTTACTTTTTTAGATGGTGCTAGTTGAATTTTGGCATCACCCCCATCTTGTTATAAGTATATCGGGTCTTTCCAGGTATCTGGGGGACCAAAGACCTGACACTTAGAACAACATGGTGGCGAGTAAGAACAACAATTTCGACTGACTGTTTAAGAACAGCTAAAAAAAATATTTTAGAACTTTTTCAGTTTGTCATTTTTTTTGTCATTTTCAAGGATTTTGTTTGCCTACTCTTAAAGATATTCCGAATTGAAACGTTATGGCCCCAAACTTTTTACTCCTTTGAAATTAGAAACATTTTATTATTTTTGTTTTTATAATTTATCGTAATTCTGGCCCTGTTTTAAATTTTAAATTTCCACTAAACGAGATACAAGCATTCCAAAAATTCAAACCGTAGATTTCTTCCTCATAGTTTTGGATGTAAAATGTTTTGAAATTCGATAATTTTTGAATTATAATTTTTTGTTAATTCAGCCCTATTTTAAAATTTAAAATTCTAAATTTTTTATACACTAATCAATATATAGGGATTCCAAAAATTCAAACCGGGGGTCTCTATCTTTTTTTTGAAATATTAATTCGTGAAATAAGATTTTTTTTTACCGTAAATCCGGCCCAGTTTTAAATTTTCTAATTCTCATTTTTATACGGAAATCAAAATGTGGGAATTTCAAAAATTGCAATCGGTGGTCTCTACCTTAAATCGTTTTTGAGTTATGATTTTGGTGGAGAGATTGTGAGAAAATGAAGTAGAAATGGAGCAGAGATAGTGAAGAAATGGAGCAGATAGTGGGGAAATGTAGGAGAGATAGTAGAGAAATGTAGGAAGATAGAAGAGAAATGTAGGAGAGATTGAGGAGAGATAAAGGGGCGATGAAGCAGATATGAAGAAGAAATGAAGGAGAGATAAGGGAGATAAAGGGAGAGAACGAGAAATGGAAGTGGGTTGTACGAAAGATAGTGCAGAGATGCAGGAGAATTGGAGGAGAGGAACAGGAGTGAAAGAGGAGTGGACAGACAATATACCCCTAAGGATATGGACGGTTCACGGATCATCCCATCTGCGCCCAACTCCCTTCAGGGGTGGGTATTCCCAGCACTCTCTGAGTGCTGTGGAAAACACTTATGGCAATTTTCAAAAAACTAATAATAATGTTTCCAACGCTTAGGTAACATCTAATTGCAAAGAAAACCAACACATTGATTTTTAAATAATTTAAATTGATAGTGGAGAATTGGAGCAGCGAATCCTGATGGTTAAAAAAATAAAATTGTTTTAAACAGTTTTAAAGTTAAAAGATGCCTGCAAAAAAAATGTGATCTAGTCATTCAGAAGGACTGTTAGATTGAATATTCGTCAATCAGTGGGAAGACCTCGCCAGAGATTGAGAAACCAGCTAACCGAAAATTTAACAAGTACTGGTTTACAAGACACATGGAAAGACATGACAAACAGATCAAGATGGAGGACTAATGTGAGTCAATCCGAATGGAGTATAGTACAAGAGGTCTAGAAACAACTTTTAATAATTTTAAGAATTCGAAAATTTATTGAAAAAATTATTTAATTGACCTGTTTATACAGGGGTAATAGGAGCCGTAGAAACGGCACGATACCATGGATTTTATTTAGTATACTAGAAGTCTAGAAACAACTTAATTTTAAGAATTCAAAGATTTATTGAATTTTTTGATTTATCGAAAAAATTAATTTATTGAGCTGTTTATACAGGGGTAATAGGAGACGTAGAAATGTGGAAACGTCACGATACTGTGGATTTTATTTAGTCTAGAGGTCTAGAAACAACTTGATTTCAAGAATTCAAAGGTTTATTGAATTTTTTGATTTATCGAAAAAATTATTTTATTGAGCTGTTTATACAGGGGTAATAGGAGACGTAGAAACGTGGAAACGTCACGATACTGTGGATTTTATTTATTCTAGAGGTCTAGAATCAACTTGATTTCAATAATTCAAAGATTTATTGAATTTTTTGATTTATCGAAAAAATTACTTAACTGGCCTGTTTATATAGAGGTAATAGGAAAGGTGGAAACGTCACGATACCATGGATTTTATTTAGTATTCTAGAGGTCTAGAAACAACTTAATTTTGAGAATTCAAAGATTTATTGAATTTTTTGATTTATCGAAAAAATTATTTTATCTACCTGTTTATACAGGGGTAATAGGAGTGGTGGAAACGTCACGGTACCGTGGATTTTATTTAGTATACTAGAGGTCTAGAAACAACTTAATTTTAAGAATTCAAAGCTTTATTGAATTTTTTGATTTATCGAAAAAATTATTTAATTTACCTATTTATACAGGGGCAATAAAATTCACACTTTATACCATTTTTTTATTTTAACGCAATTTTCATTATATACTAGCTGGAATGCCCGTTGTGTACAAACGAACTAATTAGTATAGATATAATTTTTTGTCGCACACCCTGTTTCTTAAAAGAATTGATCCAAAAATCTAAAAAGTATTTTATTGATACCTGCGAAACCCTAAATTCAGTCAGTTTTTGATTAAATTTTTTTTTGTTTTTTTTTTATTGTTTATGTTTTATATTAGACGAGATGTATTTGTTTGGTTTTGATATTGTCAATATTTTGTTACTCGCTTTGTTTTCCTTGCGTCTTAAGTTTCTCACGAATCTACGTGTGAAGTCAAGAGGGGAGGAGAGTAGGACGTATTAAAGAGGATTAAGTAACAAGGATAATTTCCAGAATTCCACAGGAAATTTTACCTGGCAAATATTAGAAATTCGATCCTTTTTTTTTGTAGTTTTTAAATTTGTCTAACTTCAAGAGAAAGCTCTTTCTGTTCTCTGCCCCACTTGGAATTTTTTTTGATTTGGTTTAGTCTTTTAAAATATGTATTTCAAAAACGTTTTCTATTCCGAAAAATTTTATTTTTATCCCAGACAAGTAATTATTTTTAGTAGATATTATTTTCATATAGTGCTGGAGGTCAATTTGAAATCAAGAGAAAGGTATTTTTCTGCTCTATGCCCCACTTGGTGACAGTTTTGGTTTGGTTTAGAGGCGTTTTAAAATATGGCTACCAAAGACGTTCTATATTCCGAAAAAATATTTTTTTCGTCAAGTACTTATCATTTTTAGTTGAAATTATTTTCATGTAGTGCTGAAAGTCAAGAACAGAATATATCATAACCCTATGCACCTCTTAAAAGTTCTGTTATTTCTAAATTAAATTATAATTAATAATAAAATAAATTATCAATAAATATTTGCGGTTTTCATACAGTGCTGGAGGTCAAGCACGTACATTTATTCAACCCTATGTGCCACTTAAGAGTTTAATTTCTATTTAATAATTATATAATAAAATTCAGAACGTGTTTAGTTTGTTTGATCCTTTGTGATGTTATTTTTGGAAATAAGCCCTTGTTAGAAGCTTAAAATGTCCTTTACGATCTTTGATATCCGGGGAAAACATATAAGTACATTTCCAAAGATTGCGGCTGCTTTGACACGATTTTTTTTTTTTCAAGAAATGGTTTCTGTTAAAGTCACGAAAGACTAGAAAGGTGAATTAATTCTAAAACTGTGGTTTAGAGCCCTCTTGTTTTTTTTTTTAGAATGAATATTATTTACATTCGTAGATGGTAGTCTATTTTCACTAATAAGCTCGGGTCTAATTTTCTTTATTGGGTTTTTTTGGTCTTTAACATATAGTTTTGCAACTTTGTTTTTAAAAATTATTTCGCATCTCAGGGCTTTTTTTTGTCATTTATGGATCAAATTTTAATTATACTTTACTTCGTCTTGTTTTGCGCTACAGTGGCACCAGGGTAAAACTGTTACTTACGCAGTAAAGCGGGTTCGAAACCCGATGGCTAGTGATTAACTTTTATATTTAAATCAAAAGTTGACTTAGCTTCGATTAATTAAAATAAGATTTTTTTAGGGATAATAGGGTTGAAAGACAGATTTTATAACGAAGTGGGTCAAGATATATTGCCTAACGCACCACTTAGGTGTTGGGAACCTATATTATGAGTTTGGAAAATTATGGGACCGGTTTTTCAAATTCGTAATGTCAAATAATAAATGAGTTTAATTTTAAAAATCTCATTTATTTTTTATTTGATAATCTTTATGGATACTTTAGCTATGTATAATCCATTAACAATGTTTTCTCATCTGACTAGGCCATGGTATTTTTTTAAGTTTGTTATTAAATATATTGAATAAATATTTGTTATAGAATGTCACATGAATATTTTGTAATTAAAATTTTATAGGCTATTTCAAACGTTTAAGCGGAACTTAATGGACTTTTAATTTTCCTGAGTTGTCATGAGCTCTCTTTTTAAGGTTTGAAGTGGGCTTTTGCTAAACAAAATTACCAAAAACTTCACTTAATTTGTAAAAACTACTAGAATTCAAAATCTTCCGCTTAAACCACAGAAACTATAGTTATTTTATTTTCACATGTCTAGTTGTATTTCGTGGTTACTAACTAAAATGCCCCCCCCCCCAACATGGCCTATTGAGATGAGGAAACATCTTGAATGGATTCTATAAGTCGTTAGTATCTGATTACAATTTTTTTATTTAATTTTGGGAAACATTTTTTTCAAAAAGGTGTCCGTATAATTATGGAGCCGCTATAGCAGGGGTGGGCATCTTTCGGAAACAAAGAGCCATTCCAAATAAACCCTCTAAAGAAAAATTTGCAGCAACTTTTACAAGTTATCCTGATCTTTGGAAAATTTTCAAAAAGAAATAAATTTTATAATTTTTAATTATTTACAGACACCATTTCTACAGATAAGATTAGAAAAAGTATTGTATGCACGGTTGTTTTGTGTGTGCATACAATAAATCAATTATTACCGACCGCCAACATATAAGGGAAGTATTGTGATCATACCGATTTTGACATTCCGAGATTTCGATGGATCTTCACGAATTTAGGTCCCTACATAACGTTTTCACTATTTTTAGCATGATGTCTGTCGGTCTATCTGTCCGTTTGTCTGCTCTGGGACCACTAGTTCTTGACCTCTGCACTATATCTTTAGGGATGAATTTAAATATCGTTCATCAATAATATATGTATTAATGCAAATTTTAAAAAATTACAGAAAATTCTAAATTCTGTATTATTATATTGAAAATAATAGCTGTATTTTTGCCCAGATAGGTGCCTTTTGCGTCTCGTGCGTCTCTAGGTGTTCTAGTTCTTGACATCAGCACTATAATTTGAGCAATTAATACTATAAATCTATATATATAAATTCGGAGGCTCCGTTTGTACATTATTATTTTTTTAGTATTTTTACTTTGGTAGCTAAAATATAGTTAGCTTAGACCATTTTGACCATTTTTATAATTTTTGTCTGTCTGTGCAGATTGAAATATTGAAAGGTATTTCAAACTCTCCAAGTAATTTGTCTTATTTTTATACCCCATAATAACCTTTTGTGTTAATTATTTTAGCGCATATTTAAAGATCAGAGCCCCCTGTAGACCTTTTATTTATTGTTGTTCGCACTGCCACGTATTTTGAAAATTACTTTAGAAGCATTTACGCCCACATTAGGATCACTCGAAACTATTTTTTTCTGGAATAGTTAAGAGTAGATTAATTTTTAACTGCACCCATAAGGTTTCGTAGGTATGTTAAAATACTCTTGTACCGTCAATCAAGTGTCCTATTTGGTAGAAATTGTGGCCAAACGACTGGACCTAGAGAATTAAAATTTATATGTCTTCCTGAAGGGTTGGTATAAAATTTGGAATAATGTACATAACTGTTATATGCTGGGAATGTTTTATTAGATTATTTTTTCGAAAATTATCAAATTTTCGTGGTACGACTAATAAAACCTTATACTGTCTGTCTGTTAGTGAGTTTTTAGGGGTTGGCTTAAAAGTCTGAAAAATTCAGAATAATTCACATAACAGGGATATGCTCGGAATTTTTTTTATTAGATTATTTTTTCGAAAATTACCAAGTTTCCAGGGTTTTACTAAGAAAACCTTATACTGTCTGTCTATTAGTGAGTTTTTAGGTGTTGGCTTAAAAGTCTGAAAAATTCAGAATAATGCACATAACAGGGATATGCTCGGAATTTTTTTTTTATTAGATTATTTTTTCGAATATTACCAAGTTTCCAGGGTTTTACTAAGAAAACCTTATACTGTCTGTCTGTTTTCCGTTTAGAGGGGTTTTCTCAATTTATTAAAAATGAGATGTTTTTTTTTCTATGTTTGACTTGTTGGATAATCAGTCCTATGATGATTTTAAGTGTTTTTGAAATTATATTAAGAAATTGAAAAAATCAAGGGCCCGGTTTTTTCAAATCTTAATGTAGTTATATATGTTATTATTTACAAAAAGAATTTGTATAATTTCAGAAATCTCATTTTTGATATTTTTGTTTTTTCAAAAAAAAAATTACAGTTTATTTTTTAAATAATTTATTTAAAAACTATATTGAAAGATTGTGAACAAAAAACCCTTATACAGTCACTCATATGTCTGTCTGTTTGTACAATAGAAATTGTTGCTGTAAACTGTTTGTCCTACCGAGTTGAAATTTGGCATGCATTTTATTATCCACATAATTACTGAAAAATACATACTTGTAATTTTCGAAAAAACATTTTGAATAGTGAAAATAAAAGGTCTTGAGGCGTCGATTAAGGAACAAGTTCAATTTTTAAATTCATTCTTTTGGCACATTTTTTCCAAAATCTTTTTCGGATACAAATATTTTAATAACTAATAAAATAGGAGGCTATATCGCTTTTTTCATTTTATATATATATATATATCTCCCTTATTTTTATAATGTATATATTTGGGGAGCTTTGGGGGGCTACCTCACTTATCATTCCAGCTAGTGTATATATAAGTGGGTTATCAAAAGGAAGTTCTAGCCATTTGCTGAACTTTTTCACTTACTAAATATCTGCGAAATCCTAACGTGTGTACAATTTCACAATTGGTATTTTTTTGAGGTCTCGATATATACGTATATATATATATGTAGATAAAGCTAACAGCCCTCTCGGGCGGTTCGTGACAAATAGGGTAATTTGGTCGCTTATTAATTTTGATTAAGGCCCTATGTTCGGAGTTAGTAAGTGAAGTAATGGGTACTACATGAAATATGGCCCATTTCGCAAATATTACGGGAACAAATTGATATTTAGACTGATTGCTCCTGATTTCATTACATTTTGGGTTGAACGATTAATAAAATTAATATTATTTTTTTATATAGACAAACTGACATTTCAAAACGTTTTTACTCAAAATTAAATTAAAGATAGCCGACCGGCGTAGCGTAGTGGTAACACATGTGGTCTGCATTGCGAAGGTCTCTGGTTCGAATCCGGTTCAGGCATGGAATTTTTCACAAATAAAAAAAAAGTTGTCCTGGCTAATTGCCACAGAGGCAAAGGCCATTTAATTAAAAATAAAAAAAAAATTAAAGAATAATTTTCTTAGTTTTATTTTTTGGTCTAAAAAATATTTTTTATTTTTCTTATTTCTCGGCGCTAATTATAATTTGTTAATTTTTAACCCTTTTTGCCTCTTTTAGAAAATCTTTTTAAAATAAATTATTTTTACAAATTTCGACCAACGGGATTTCTTCGCATATCGCCAGAGTTTTGGATGCGGCCGATTTCTGGGTATAAAGCTCCCTTGACCTTCTCTGAGAAGGTTACAGGTGAACGTCTCGTCTGCGTGGAACACGTTTCGGGCAAACATGGACGGTACCGGCGGAAATAAAAACATTTTTAATAATAATAAATTAGTGCGGCCCTTGAGAACATGGTTTGTTTTCGGGTCGTCCTCAACTGCGCCCAACTCCCTTCAGGGGTGGGTATTCCCAGCACTCACTGAGTGCTGTGGAAGACACTTATGGCAATTTTTTTTAAATAATAATAATAAATTAGCGCCGCCCCTAAGAACGTTTGTTCTCGGATCATGCCAACTGCGCCCCAGAAATATAATAGGAATTGAGGAGAAATCAAGGAGAGATGTAGGAGAAATTAAGAGTTAAAAAAGTTAAAGGGAGAGTAGGAAAAATGAAAGTGAGTTGTAAGAAAGATAGTGGAGAGATGCAGAAGAATTGCAGGAGAGGAACAGGAGTGAAAGAGGAGTGGACAGACAATATACCCCTAAGGATATGGATGGTTCTCGGATCATCCCATCTGCGCCCAACTCCCTTCAGGGGTGGGTATTCCCAGCACTCACCGAGTGCTGTGGAAGACACTTATGGCAATTTTAAAAAAATAATAATAATTATGAAAATGATAGGGTACAGGTCTTCATTTTAAAATGATAACCGGTTTATACAGGGATACTAGTACCGGTTCAGACGTCACATTGACCACGTGACTTTCATATCTATGGCCGGCGGTCTAGAAACTGAAAATTTACCTTCTCTTTCCCAAGATGCCTTTACAGGAGTTGGGACTTATTATTTTTTTTTCAGGAATAATTATCATAAATAGTACGGCCCTAAGAACACGGCAACAATTGCTGCAATATTGCGAATCGCACAAATACTCCGATTGAAAATCTAGTTTACAAGGATTTCAGGATTCTGCTTTCAAAGAGGAAGACTATTACAGTGCATATGATACGTTAACACAAATGTGGATATCATTGTAAATATCTACGAAGGAAAATAAACATTTTGGTCGATACTGGAAGACTGAAATGTTATTTTTTTTATATTGAACAAGATTTAAAGAGGAGAAATGGAAGAGAGATGGAGGAGAGATGGAGGATAGGTGGAGAAGAGAAGGAGAAGAAATGGAGGAGAGAGAGACTCCAAATATTTGACTAAATGCGGGATAAGGAATACAAAAATTTAAACTGCATGGCTCTATTTCTACCCATTTTTGAGAGATGAATTTTTGAAATTTTCACTTTTTGATAGCTTATAAATACGGCCTCGTTTAAATTTTTGAAACTCAATTTTTTTTATAGACTAAATGCAGCATAAGAAATACAGTCTCTTTTAAAATTTTTCATTTTCACATTTTTAAGACATGAATTTTTGAAAGGTTTTGATAGCTTGTACATCCGGCCCTGTTCTAAATTTTAGAAATGCGGCATTAGGAATTCAAAAATTGAAACCGCATGCCTTTATCCCTTTTCATTTTTGAGGCATGAATTTTTGAATTTTAGACTTTTTGAACATCTTGTATTTCCTGTTTTAAATATTTAATTTTTTTTTATTTATTGTAGAAGACCTGTGTATTTAAAAAAAATTATACCCCAGTTCTGAATCACTTTCAGTTTTTGTTACACAATTTTTTAAAGTTAGTTACTTTTTTAGACGGTGCCAGTTGAATTTTGGCATCACCCCCATCTTGTTATAAGTATATCGGGTCTTTCCAGGTATCTGGGGGACCAAAGACCTGACACTTAGAACAACATGGTGGCGAGTAACACCAACAATTTCGACTGACTGTTTAAGAACAGCTAAAAAAAAATTTTAGAATTTTTTTTGTCAGTTTGTCATTTTTTTTTGTCATTTTCAAGGGTTTTCTTTGCCTACCCTTAAAGATATTCCAAATTGAAACGTTATGGCCCCAATTTTTTTTCGTGGAGACAGGTCAGTAGAACTCTGTTTTTTGTGTCACTTATCTTTATAAAAAAAAAATTTTGGTGCATAAAATTTGAGCACCTCTGATTTAGAAATTACACAGGTATATAAGACTTTCAAAGGTCCATAAATTAGTAAAAGTGCTACGGTTTTAGAGGGGTAAAACGTTATTAATTTTATTTGAAATAGGCATTTTGTTCAGCAAAAATACTCTAATATATCGACCAGTGGGAAGACTTCGACAGATGGAGATATCAACTAACCGAAGATCTAACAAGTATTGGTACACAGGGCACATAGAAGCACCTGACAATGAACAGATCAAGATCAAGATTTGGCCTCACTCACATGAGCCCGCAAGTCAACCCGACCAACAATACCCAAAGAAGAAGAAGATAGTGAAGCGGTGTTCTATTGAAACCTAGTCTTTTGTTGGTTAAATCCATCACATGATATTTGACATTATTTTTCTATTAAAAATGGAAACAAAAAGCATCTGCCAGCGAGATTAAAATTTTAAAGTACAATAAAGGTTCGCCTCATTTGCATTTAATTTAATTTTTACTATGAATATTTCAGAAATTTAATAATAAAAATTTTACATCAAAGTCCTAAATCACGTCCAAATTAAACAAAATTACAAGCAATAAAAAAATATGAATTCAACCGTGAAAATTAACAACCCACAGCACACCTGCACAGCGCCACACTTGATCGTAGTTCACCCACCGCTCACTTACACAGCGCCACAATTGATCGTAGTTCACCCACCGCTCACTTACACAGCGCCGCACTTGATCGCAATTCACCCGTCGCTCACCTGCACGGCGCTGCACTTGATCGTAGTACACCCGTCGTCCACCTGCACAGCGCCACATTTGATCGTAGTTCATCCGCCGCCCACCTGCATAGCGCCGCACTTGATCGTAGTACAACCGTCGCTCACCTGCATGGCGCTGCACTTGATCGTAGTTCATCCACCGCTCACTTACACAGCGCCGTACTTGATCGTAGTTCACCCGTCGCTCACCTGCACAGCGCCACACTTGATCGTAGTACACCCGTCGTCCACCTGCACAGTGTAGCTCTGTATTGCATTAAATTCATTAATAATGGTAATGGTAACTTTTAGCTGCTTTTAATACGCATACTGTTCTGCGCAGGGCCTTGGTCTAACGAAATTCATATACATACAGTTGTATTTTTAGGAAATACTCAAGTAGTAGCAGACCGATAGATGGATACCTGTTGTCTTTTAATCATCTCGAATTTGTTAACGAAAATATAACACTAAATTAAATTATATTGTTTAAGTGAGTACATATAGTTCATAAATTAACCTTTAAAAATATTGATTATATATTAGTTAGAGATAGAGGCCTGAAGTTTGAAATTTTTGATTTCTCGTGTCTTGTTTGCATTATTAAAATAATTACGTTAAGATCTCTAAAGCTGTTTAGACATAAAAGCATTTTAAATAAGATTAAAATTTTTCAAAATTTCTATAGGCAACTCAAAAACGGTTAGAGATACAGACTTGTGATTTAAATTTTTAGATTTTTAATGTCTCGTATGCACTGTAAAACATTAACATTATCCTAGAGGCCATTTAACTTGGGAGCGTTTTAAAAATAAATATTGTCAAGAGACCAAACCTTAAAAACTAAAAAAAGAGACCTGCGATTGGAATTTTTAAAATCCCTGGGTCAATAATGACTTGTAAACTTATTTAAAAATAAAATTAAACAAAAAAATTACATAATTAACCAAGAAATTTCTAACACGGAGACTTTTCAATTTTTAGGGGCAAGTGAGTCGTCGGTCACCGCTAAAATTTTGCTACCAGTGGCGAAATTCATGAAGCCGGACGCCTTGATTTGATTTTAAATATTTTTGAAAGTTTATTCTTTTCAAACATAACTTAGGACGTGGAGAATTTTACTATATAGTTACTAAATTAATAGCTCAAATATAACAGATATATTTATAACTATGGTTATTTAAAATAATTAAAAAAATTACAATAAAGAGACGAGTTGTTCGAACCCGTTATTGCTCGGGAAACTTCGAGGATATAGATACATTTTTTGCAATCAGTCGAACAAATAGTATTAATTGCGGCATCTCTTAGCATAACGCTGAACAAACTGCGGGTTTGTTCGAGATAGTAATTGCTCGGGTAACATCGGTAAGCTGAGACAAAATGGTACATTCAGTCGAACAAATCTTATTGATAGCGCCATCTCTTAATACAATGTTGAACTAAATATTGATTTGTTCGAAAATTTTATTACTCGGGCAACATCGGTAAAGCTCGGGTGAGCTGTGACAAAATTGTTCATTCAGTCGAACAAGTACTCTACTGATACTGTGCAAGTACTCTAGAGATACTGGTTGTTCGAACCCGTTATTGCTCGGGAAACTTCAAGGAAATAGATAAATTTTTTACAATCAGTCGAACAAATTGTATTGATGGCGCCATCTCTTAGCATAACGCTGAACAAACTGCGGGTTTGTTCGAGATAGTAATTGCTCGGGTAACATCGGTAAGCTGAGACAAATTGGTATACTCAGTCGAACAAATCTTATTAATGGCGCCATCTCTTAGCAAAATATTGAACTAAAAATTGGTTTGTTCGAGAAATTTATTGCTCGGGCAACATTGTTAAAGCTCGGGTAAGCTGTGACAAATTGATACACTCAGTCGAACAAACTATACGACAGCGCCTCTAGTAACATTATTAGGTACTAAAAAGTTTGTTGGATCATTTGCACCAATTGTTTCGAGGTTGTTCTGTGGTCTTCTATCTCTATGATTTGGTATTTTTGTGTGTATAATGTAGGGCTGTGAAATCTAATAATGACAGGAAAGTAACTAGATAAATATTTAGTTGAGTAATCATTTGATAAATGTATAAATGTGTAAATATTCATGTGTATCAGTGTTAGTTTGTTAAAAAAGTATATTTAGAATGATTAGATGGTTACTCTAGAAAAACCGAAGCAGTTAAATGTATTCATAACCTTCCTTTGTTAGCGCTGACGTTTGTATTTTACCAATTCCATGTATTTGATTGTATGTGTTAATATTTGCAGAAGAAAACCAAGAAATCCGTGCCTTCAAGTAGATCACCAATTAAATTATATAAAAATGAAATTAAACAATCGGATGAGTCAGCAAAAGAGAGTGTTGAGCAGAGAGGCAGCGTTTCAGCCAGTACTAGTGAAGTTATATGCGAAGCAGCAACAAGCGAGGTGATGAGCTACAAAAGGCAGATGATACACAAGTCGTACAGGATGTTGTAGTGGTAAAAGTGAAGGAGCCGTCTCCCTCCGCTCCATTGTTAGAGGAATATGTGCCTGCCGTTGTTTATCCGGCTCTGCCGGCCGGTGAGACTAGTGTTAACAGTGGAGCCGTACACGAGGGAAGAACTGGCTAACCTGTACTCGAACTGGGAGTTGTCGGCCAGTCAGGAGTTCGTGAAGTGTTTTGTGGCGAGTGAACTGCGTGCCGGAGCGTGTCGTAGACATCCTCTGCATGAGTTACTGTATTGGAAACGTTATTGAGATATAATTTTTTGAAAAATTAAATTTTATTACAAAAATTTTTTTTATTTAGGTGGTCACCACGCTAAGAGTGGTGAGGTGAGGGACCTGTGGTATCGCACAACCCTCTACACTCCGACATAGTCAATAGCCTCTTTAAATGACCAGAGGAAACGGTCGTCCTCATAACCTACCTATCAGCCCTTCCAGTTGGGCCGGAAGCATTCCTTTGTTGCAGCATTCCCCGGTTCTTCACACTACCTGTGCGGGTGACCTGGCAAGCTTGTCTGGCCTGGTTCTCTGGGTTTCGGAGTGTAGATGGTTCATCGATACCACAGGTCCCTCACCTCACCACTCGTAGCGTGGTGACCACCTAAACAAAAAAGTTTTTGTAATAAAATTTAATTTTTCAAAAAATTATATCTCAATAACGGTAAAAGATAGGGGCCTCTGGTTTTAATTGATTGATGATAACCTTTCTGTATTTGGGTTTTGGAAAATATTGCAGTTTTTGTTTTTATGACAAAATTATTTATTTAATTCATGGCTAAATTCTGGCTAATAAAATTTTGGATTTTTTGTATTTATGACTAAGGTAGTGTATGTCTTTTTTCATATTAAAAATATAATAAAAAATTGTTAACAGATGAGAACGAATCTCCTTCTTAAGGAGCTTGCACTCATAAATTCGATCATTAGGCGTGCAGAAAAAACTCGCTAGGATTTTTTAATTTATATTTTCTAATGACGTAATATTGGCAAATTATTTAAATTTATTCTAAACAAATTAAATGGAAGCTCTTAGTTAGTACTCAAATATTGAATAAAAATGATTATCAAAAATCTGTTGATTATAGAAAAAAAATTGTCTTAGACATCCAGCTTTCTGTTGACTTCTTACCAGTGGCGTAGCCAGGAAGAGGCGGGAGGCCTCCCCCCCCCCCCCCAAAGAAGGAGGAAAATCTTTTATGTAAATAAATGCTTTGTTTTATATTTAAAAATAGAGATAAGAACCTTTTTTTTTAGGTCGTCACTGGTAATTCAAAAGTGAGAACATTATTCATAATTTAAATAATTTTGGCTTCCGGGTCCCTTCCAAAGAAAAAATCCTGGCTGCGCCACTGCTTCTTACACTTATTAAATATCTACAAAACCCTGAAATGTGTTTTGTTTGTTTTTTGTCAGTTCTTTTCCTACAAACAGTTAATAAGTATGAGTTCGAGGTATGTATATTAAGATCAGAGATAATTTACTAATTTCTGACATTTTAAACTAACCTACTTGAAACTTTGACATTTTTATCACATGTGCAGTGGATAAGTATGGATCGTTCAGGCGAACTTATCGCTGCATGCAAGTCACACGAGAAAAATGTTTAATTACGTAATTAATTATTTATCTTAAGGTAAGTGAGGCATTTTTGACAAGTGTGTAAACAATGACGTGTAGAAAAATGTGTCAGTCGTGTGTATGCGTTCGTTTCGGTTCCAGGAACACAATTACATTCTAAAAATTACAATTACAGAGTGTCGTCAGCTGCTCTTGTCCTGGACAAGTCTGGTGCAACACAAACGAACAAACCTTTAGTATTTCGAAAATATAACGCACATCACCGCATTTGATCGTAGTACATCCGCCGCTCACCAGCACAGCGCCATATTTGATCGTAGTTCACCCGCTGCCCACCTGCACAGCGCCACATTTGATCGTAGTTCACCCGCTGCCCACCTGCACAGCGCCACATTTGATCGTAGTTCACCCGCTGCACAGCGCCGCACTTGATCGTAGTACAACCGTCGCTCACCTGCATGGCGCTGCACTTGATCGTAGTTCACCCACCGCTCACTTAAACAGCGCCGCACTTGATCGTAGTTCACCCGTCGCTCACCTGCACAGCGCCACACTTGATCGTAGTTCACCCGTCGTCCACCTGCACAGTGTAGCTCTGTATTGTATTAAATTCATTAATAATGGTAACTTTTAGCTGTTTTTAATACGCATACTGTTCTGCGCAGGGCCTTGGTCTGAAGTTTGAAATTTTGGATTTCTCGTGTCTTGTTTGCATTATTAAAATAATTACGTTAAGATCTCTAAAGCTTTATTGTCTCGTATGCGTTGTAAAACATTAACATTATCCTAAAGGCCATTTAACTTGGGAGCGTTTTAAAAATAAATATTGTCAAAAGACCAAACCTTAAAAAGTAAAAAAAGAGACCTACGATTGGAATTTTTAAAATCCCTGGGTCAGTAATGACTTGTAAACTTATTTAAAAATAAAATTAAACAAAAAATTTACATAATTAACCAAGAAATTTCTAACACGGAGACTTTTCAATTTTTAGGGGCAAGTGAGTCGTCGGTCACCGCTAAAATTTTGCTACCAGTGGCGAAATTCATGAAGCCGGACGTCTTGATTTGATTTTAAATTTTTTTGAAAGTTTATTCTTTTCAAACATAACTTAGGACGTGGAGAATTTTACTATATAGTTACTAAATTAATAGCTCAAATATAACAGATATATTTATAACTGTGGTTTTTTAAAATAATTTAAAAAATTACAATAAAGAGACGGGTTGTTCGAACCCGTTATTGCTCGGGAAACTTCAAGGATATAGATACATTTTTTGCAATCGGTCGAACAAATAGTATTAATTGCGCCATCTCTTAGCATCACGCTGAACAAACTGCGGGTTTGTTCGAGATAGTAATTGCTCGGTAACATCGGTAAGCTGAGACAAATTAATATACTCAGTCGAACAAATCTTATTGGTGGCGCCATCTCTTAGTAAAGAGTTGAACTAAAAATTGGTTTGTTCGAGAAATTTATTGCTCGGGCAACATAGTTAAAGCTCGGGTAAGCTGTGACAAATTGATACACTCAGTCGAACAAGCTATACGACAGCGCCTCTAGTGACATTATTAGGTACTAAGAAGTTTGTACGATCATTTGCATCAATTGTTTCTAGATTTTTATTTAGGGAGTCGCTTCCCCAGTGACACCCCAAATATTCATCTATTTGAAAAAATGAATTTAACAAATAAGATATGTTTTATTATTAAAACGAATTATTATAGTCAAGACACTGTTTATTAATACAGATGTTTCTATCGTTTCTGTGAAATGTACACATAACCTTTTTGTCGGTACATCTCGAATTTGTTAACGAGAATATAACGCTAAATTAAATTATATTGTGTAAGTGAGTACATATAGTTCATAAATAAACCTTTAAAAATATTGATTATATATTAGAAATGTTTTATAAGGTGTATTTTTAGGATATACTCGAAAGTACGGGACAGATATATGGATACCTGTTGTATTTTAATCATCTGGAATTTGTTAACGAGAATATAACGCTAAATTAAATTATATTGTGTAAGTGAGTGCATATAGTTCATAAATAAACCTTTAAAAATATTGATTATATATTAGAAATGTTTTAAAAGGTGTATTTTTAGGATATACTCGAAAGTACGGGACAGATATATGGATACCTGTTGTATTTTAATCATCTGGAATTTGTTAACGAGAATATAACGCTAAATTAAATTATATTGTGTAAGTGAGTGCATATAGTTAATAAATAAACCTTTAAAAATATTGATTATATATTAGAAATGTTTTAAAAGGTGTATTTTTAGGATATACTCGAAAGTACGGGACAGATATATGGATACCTGTTGTATTTTAATCATCTGGAATTTGTTAACGAGAATATAACGCTAAATTAAATTATATTGTGTAAGTGAGTGCATATAGTTCATAAATAAACCTTTAAAAATATTGATTATATATTAGAAATGTTTTAAAAGGTGTATTTTTAGGATATACTCGAAAGTACGGGACAGATATATGGATACCTGTTGTATTTTAATCATCTGGAATTTGTTAACGAGAATATAACGCTAAATTAAATTATATTGTGTAAGTGAGTGCATATAGTTCATTAATAAACCTTTAAAAATATTGATTATATATTAGAAATGTTTTAAAAGGTGTATTTTTAGGATATACTCGAAAGTACGGCACAGATATATGGATACCTGTTGTATTTTAATCATCTGGAATTTGTTAACGAGAATATAACACAAATTAAATTATATTGTTTAAGTGAGTACATATAGTTCATTAATTAACCTTTAAAAATATTGATTATATATTAGTTAGAGATAGAGGCCTGAAGTTTGAATTTTTGGATTTCTCGTGTCTTGTTTGCATTATTAAAATAATTACGTTAAGATCTCTAAAGCTGTTTAGACATAAAAGCATTTTAAATAAGATTAAAATTTTTCAAAATTTCTATAGGCAACTCAAAAACGGTTCGAGATACGGCCTTGTGATTTAAATTTTTAGATTTTTATTGTCTCGTATGCATTGTGAAACATAAACATTATCCTAAAGGCCATTTAACTTGGGAGCGTTTTAAAAATAAATATTGTCAAAAGACCAAACCTTAAAAACTAAAAAAAGAGACCTGCGATTGGAATTTTTAAAATCCCTGGGTCAGTAATGACTTGTAAACTTATTTAAAAATAAAATTAAACAAAAAATTTACATAATTAAACAAGAAATTTCTAACACGGAGACTTTTCAATTTTTAGGGGCAAGTGAGTCGTCGGTCACCACTAAAATTTTGCTACCAGTGGCGAAATTCATGAAGCCGGTCGCCTTAATGTGATTTTAAATTTTTTTCAAAGTTTATTCTTTTCAAACATAACTTAGGACGTGGAGAATTTTACTATATAGTTACTAAATTAATAGTTCAATTATAACAGATATATTTATAACTATGGTTATTTAAAATAATTAAAAAAATTACAATAAAGAGACGGGTTGTTCGAACCCGTTATTGCTCGGGAAACTTCAAGGATATAGATACATTTTTTGCAATCGGTCGAACAAACTATTAATTGCGCCATCTCTTAGGATCACGCTGAACAAACTGCGGGTTTGTTCGAGATAGTAATTGCTCGGGTAACATCGGTAAGCTGAGACAAAATGGTATATTCAGTCGAACAAATTTTATTGATGGCGCCATCTCTTGACAAAATATTGAACTAAAAATTGGTTTGTTCGAGAAATTTATTGCTCGGGCAACATCGTCAAAGCTCGGGTAAGCTGTGACAAATTGATACACTCAGTCGAACAAGCTATACGACAGCGCCTCTAGTGACGTTATTAGGTACTAAGAAGTTTGTACGATCATTTGCACCAATTGTTTCGAGATTGTTCTGTGATCTTCTATCTCTATGATTTGGTGTTTTTGTGTGTATAATGTTGGGCTGTGACATCTGATAATGACAGAAAAGTAACTAGAAAATATTTAGTTGAGTAATCATTTGATAAATGTGTAAATATTCATGTGTATCAGTGTTAGTTTGTTAAAAAAGTATATTTAGAATGATTAGATGGTTACTCTAGAAAAACCGAAGCAGTTAAACGTATTCATAACGTTCCTTTGTTAGCGCTGACGTTTGTATTTTACCAATTCCATGTATTTGATTGTATGTTGTGTTAATATTTGCAGAAGAAAACCAAGAAATCCGTGCCTTCTATAATTATAATAATTTTCCCAAGCATTTCTATTCAAATCTGAGAATGATTGTAGAATGAGTAACTGCGGTGAATGTGGATAGAAATGCATAAAGAATATTATTTATTTTCCCATGCATTCCTACCCGAACCAGAATCATTGTTTTACGAGAGACTGCGTTGAATGTGGAAAGAAATACATGGAAGAATATTCTTATTTTCCCATGCATTCCTACCCGAACCAGAATAAATGTGGGACGAGAGACTGCGCTGAATGTGGAAAGAAATGCATGGATGAGAGAATGACCTTGAAATGAAAACTGAACCCTTATTTCTTTATTAACAACCTCTGTATTAGCATTATTTTTAATAAATATAAATAAAATAAACCGCATTTCAATAACTACCCACCTAATAAATCCTTTCTGGGGTGCCTATTTCAAGTTATAGGGTACCTACTACGGCAATGGGTGCTCTACAACCCTTATAGATTCTGAGACATTAATAAAATAAAATTCACTATGTCTCAAAACACCCTGAATTTTGCGCCCTTAAACCGTCGATTAACAATTTTTATTTATCTTAAAAAAAATTCAGGGGGTTGAAATTAAGGGATGAAACTAAGGGATGACATTGATGATGTGCTCTAATGGTCCTATATGCCATTGCACTATTCCCATGTATCGGGGAATGTTTCACATCTAAAAACACGCTTTTGTTCAAAATTTAAAAAAAAAAATTTATTAGGAAATCGATGAGCTTGTAAACGGATTTAGGGATTATCTCGTGAACTACAAGAGGTAGGACGTCCAGATTTGGAAGGCACCTTCATTAGGGTTCATTCTATTATCTATAGAGTTTCAACCCTCTACCTTTTAAGGGTAGGAAGTTATTAAGTGTTTTTTATATCTCACAACCCTTAAGAGTTAGGTGGTTGGTATTCGGTAGGTAGGTACTTCATGACCTATAGACCCTCTACTCTTCAAGGGTTCCCTACAACCCTTACGGTTTTTGAGATATTTAATTTTCAGTGACGTCACATATTAGACCAAAATTTTAATTTTATTTTATTAGTATCTCGACAACTAGAAGGGTTGTAGGGCTCCCATTTGGGCTGTAGGGTCCTAAGGTCCTATAGTACGTATGTACCAAAAATCAACTACCTAACTCTTAAGGGTTGCGAGATATAAAAAATACTTAATAACATGCCTCCCTTAAAAGATAGGGGGTTGCTTTTTGGCAGGTACCTATTTCAAGGTATAGGGTATCTACTACTGCAATGGGTGCTCTACAACCCCTATAGGTTCTGAGATATTAATAAAATAAAATTCACTATGTCGTAATACACCCCGAATTTTGCGCCCTTAAACCGTCGATTATCAATTTTTATTTATCTTAAAAAAAATTCAAGGGGTTGATATTAAGGGATAAAACTAAGGGATGACATTGATGATGTGCTCTAGTGGCCCTATATGCCATAACACTATCCCCATGCCTCTAGCCTTTAAGGGTAGGAAGTTATTAAGTGTTTTTTATATCTCACAACCCTTAAGAGTTAGGTGGTTGGTATTCGGTAGGTAGGTACTTCATGACCTATAGACCCTCTACCCTTCAAGGGTTCCCTACAATCCTTACGGTTTTTGAGATATTTAATTTTTAATTTTCAGTGACGTCACATATTAGACCAAAATTTTAATTTTATTTTATTAATATCTCAACAACTAGAGGAGTTGTAGGGCTCCCATTTGGGCTGTAGGGTTCTAAGGTTAATTTCTATGATGTCATTAAGGATAAAGCTTTATTAAAAAAAGCAGGTACGTCTAAAAAATATGATTTTATTAAAAAAAATAAAAAGAAAATGTGAACTTCAACCAATAAACATATCTATTATTAATACCATATATATTTAAACTTGATTGTTAGTACAAATATATTATTCCAAAAATATCACTAAAAATATTTTTCACAAATAAAAACTACGTCAGACGTCTTCAATCAGGCGCGCACACAGAAGATTGACCTTGGGAAAGGTCCATTTCGTAAAAAATTCGTAAAGTAATACAAATTTATTATTGATTATTTTACGGAGAGGAGGGGGCTTATATATTAATTTAATTTTTATTAATAAAAAAGATGATATTTATTTTCAATTGCATAGTTTTTATTTCCTGGCTTGGTGGGGGGGGGGGTCCGGATCCGATGACCCCTCCCCCCACTGTGTGCGCACCTGTATACAAAGTGAGTAAGTAAACAATGAATTTAGTTAACAATGTGGATAAGTGCATTGTTTCAATGATTAGTTGGATTGCAATTCGGCGAAAGCAAGGCTGTAGGTACATACATACATATATGTTTATATAGTTGCGATAGTAATGAGTGTATCAGTGTCGGGCGAGATATCTTGTGAGTGCGAGCCCCTACCTGACTGACAACGTCAATTGCAAAACACAAACATTTGAGAAATGTACGTGGTAATTTCGCTCCGGGTTATGTTCGATCGTAAACAGATTTCTATACCTGACCGAAGCGAAGGGTGAAAGTGGGTGTTTAGTGACAAAGGCAAACAGGGCAAACGAGCGTTGCATTCCTGAAATGTAACGACAGTTGACGATGTCAGACTACTGCTTAATATGTGTGATTTTAACATTAACTCTAGTGAGTAGTGCCAGTGTTAACAGAAGGAGGATGTGTAATCAAATACCGCAGCAAGTTTTAGGCAAAATTTTGGGCCCTGCTTATAATTCTAGGTAAATACATGTGTGACTGTCAGCCGCCCGTGTGCAGGCTTACCCTGGATCTTAACTGTTCCATCCAGCTCATGTCTTGATATCTAGCTTTTAGCTTCATTATTTTTGCATGGAAACATTATAAGCAGTTCGTGATTTAACAAATTCGCGTTTTCGACTGATAGCGTATTCTCTGCTGACTAAACGTTGCTGTTTACCTACAAGAGCTTGCATATCTTTTGTTATGAAAGCTGTACTTCATCAGTGTTAGTGTCAGTGTTGCCAAAGATGGGGAAAAGTCGCCAAATCTAGGGTATTTGAGAGAACGTTTAGCGACAAGAAAACTACATTTGGGATTAGCGACATTTTACACTATTTTAAAGTTAACTGACGACAAATTTGGAGAATTTTAGGATTTCACTTGTTCTGTTTTTCTTTTTTTAGGGTTTTGTAGGTATGACCAAAAAACCCTTATACCGTCATTTTGTCGTCTGTCTGGCTGTCTGTTCGGTAAAAATTGTAGCCAAACGGCGAAACCTAGAGAGTTGAAATTTGGCATGCTTATACAACTTGTTGACCCGCACATAGGAAAAATACAAAAACATCTAAAAAACATATCCCCCTAAAAATATAAACAAATATGTGCTCATCGAAAAAAAATACTTTTTTAAATTCTGAGTAGGGTATCAAATGAAAGCCCTTAGTACGTGGATTAACAAATCGAAATTTTGTTTTTGCAAAATAAAATATTTTGACGCGATTTTTGCCAAAATTGTGCAAAAAAAAAATTTTGTCCCACACCCTGTAGCCCAGATTGTTTAAATTAAAAATCTGAAAAAAATCTAAGTAATGTACATTTGTGTGAACCGGAATAGTACAACCGGAATTTTTGATCAGATTATGTTTTTGGAAAAAAACTTTTTTTTGTTTTTTGCTTGACCATGTAAAATATTTAATGATATTATGTAGTACAGTAAACTGAGCGCTTCGATGGTGTAATGCTTAGTACACTGGCGTTCTAATTTGCAAACTCGAGTTCAATCCGGTCTCAAGGCAATTGCATTTTTACTGTTTTTTTTTTTTGCATTTTTATTTTGTTTAAATTATTTTTTCAAAATTCTAGTTATATTTGGGCAAATATTGCATTTAATTTTTAAAAGCGTAAATTTAATAACCAGTGGAAGTTGTTGAAATTGAATACTATTGGACTAACAACCAAGTAACTTAAAATATAACGGAAATATAAATATATAATACCATGGATACAGGTAAAAAATATATATATAAAATATATCTTATGTCATGTGTTATAATGTCTGTATCATATTAGTGCCTACATATATTACTGCTATACTGCTATTTATATTCCTATAAATACACGAAAACAGAAGGGCGGAGCTTATGACTAAAACAACTAATTGAAGCCATTGGCGCAATTTTCAAAATCTTATTGAACCTTGCTATATAAAAAAAAATACTGCACATATTTAGAAACCTAATGGCATTAGGCATTCGAATTAAAATTAACAAAAAAAATATATTTTAACATAAAATTTGTTTTGGCATCCCAAATAATCATTATTCAATTACTAAATACCTGCGAAACCCTGAAATGTGTGAAAATTCACACTTCACATCAATTTTTTAAAATATGATTTCAGTTAATATGAAACAAGTTAAATACTGCAAAATTTTACAATATGTTTTGTTAATACAAAGAATTGCTACTTTGTGGGAACTCTTACGCCTTAGTGTATATGTAGCTCGCAATACATTTTTGTATAGTTGGTTGCGTTTCAGTTAAAATCAGAGACACTTGAAGAAATAACATTCAAAACGTGATTTGTTAAAAACGGTTAGAGATAGCGACCTCCGGTTAGAATTTTTGGATTCTCCGTAGTTCATTTAGTCTAGAAAAAATTTAGGACTTTAATCGTTTAACGCGTTATAATTTTACGACCATTTTTTTAATGACATAATTTTGCATTATTGTGAAATTCTTCATAGAACTTATATAAGTCTAAATTTTATGCTATAGAATGTCTGTATACTAAATGTTTGGAAAATAAAATATGATGTTTTCGTCAAAATAGTTTCAGTGTATAAGAACTTTCGTCAGAAAAACAAGTATTTTCAACATAATGTCTATCTAAATTAGCCTTTTCCAGTCCAAATTTTGTTTCATGTTTTATATCCAGGGCTATCTGAATTTTGACGAAAACATATTGTATTTTCCAAGTATCTAGACATCTATTGCATGAAATTTCGACTTTTTGTTCTTGTATTTTTGCTTAAAACTGTACAGGAGAGCCAATTTACAATCGCACTTATTTAAAATCCCATGTTAAACTGCTATATTCAGCGTTTCGTTGCACACAAGTATATGCATACATATTAACAGAACTAATTTAAAAATGACGATGAATTCAATAATTTACCATATAATATTTATAACTTTGTTAGAGAAGAAGGTTTGCTGTGTTTTCTTTATAGAGATTTTTTAGTTTTGTACTAATTTTTTTATCATGTTTAAATTTGTTTTTTTATAAGTGCATACTGTATTATATAATTTTATAATTTATTGTTTTCAAATAGTTTGATAAAAATTATTATTATTATTATTATTATTCATTGTAGATAGTCAGCATTGTAGGTACATATATCTGAAGTCCCAAACACTATAAACACAATTAATTGTAGGTATAAAATATAATATTGCTGAATGATTGTCGTCTTTCTAGATATATGAGTATAGAGTTGCCGACAGAGATAGATGTGCCGTCAGTCCAGGACTCCGGTATAAAGAGGGCGCCGGCGAACACTCCAGCGTTCTATGTTGGCGACGACTTTACGAGAGAGTATGGAGACACGCCAGCCTGGGAAACCAGTCATCTAGACCTTGCCCAACAGAAAATATCAAAAAGAGATTTAAATGCCTATAATTATTTCGAGGATGAAATGAATCTTCAATTTGATGGAACTCTGTTGGAAAATAAAGAATCTGAGGTGAATATAGAAAATGAAAGAGAAGAAGGGTTAAAGGAAGAAAATTTAACTGATAGCGCAGCATTGCGAAATATTTCAAAGGAATCTTTTTTTAAAATGGATCAAGTGATCAAATTAGACACAACAAAAAGTACTAATGAACGGGAAAAAAGACAAGCAAATTCTTTGCCAAATGGGTTTAATAATGGTACGTTTCACTATTTGTATAATTTGTTTTATTTGCATTTGGATTTTACAATTTGGCTACTACACCTTTTCCAGTTGTATTTCAGAAAAGATCAATTGTAATTCAGATTAGTCAATATGATTTCAGAAAATATCAAATGTATTTCAGATTAATCAGTTTAATTTCAGAAAGCGTCAATTGTATTTCAGATTAGTCAATTGTAATTCATAAAATGTCAATTGAAATACAGAAAATAACAAATGTATCTCAGAAATCGTCAATTGTAATTCAGAAATAGTTAATTGTATTTCAGAATCTCTTTCTGTGCTATATATTAAGATTGTATTTTTTTTTTTCAAAATTACAGGAACGCATTTAAGAAATTTTATTTTTATGAGTTTATGTAGAAATTTTATGAGTATTTGGGATAAAATTTAGGGTATATTATACCTATTATACATAGAATTTAGAGATTTCTTAAAATGAACATAAACACTGTTATATTTAGCTTGGTTTCATGTTTGTCTGTGTCTGGATCAAATCTTGTAATCAATTTTTTATTCACTTTCACCGAACAAATTTTCTTGAATTTTTGCACACATGTATATTTCCGGTGACAATAAAATATTTTGTCACTTTTGCCCCTTTATTGTATTTCTCAAACAGTGGGACGCAACCCACCAGCGCTGTTCGATTATTGCAGTTTTTTGTTATAACAACATATTGTCATAATGTCATAAACGCTACCTTTGTCACAGACTACTTGATAATAAGAACTATGTAATATAAATCAGTATCTTTCTGAAATACAATTGACTATTTCTGAAATACATTTGACAATTTCTGAAATACATTTCACATTTTCTGAATTTCAATTGACATTTTCTGAATTACAATTAACTAATCTGAAATACAATTGACGCTTTCTGAAATTAAACTGACTAATCTGAAATACATTTGATATTATCTGAATTACAATTGATCTTTTCTGAAATACAACTGGAAAAGGTGTAGTGTTATAAAAATACCTATGTATATGCATGTGTCATTAAAAGTAGGTAGAATAGTGTAGGTAGTGAAGTATTAGAGAGATTGGGGTTGTGTGTATTTGTAAATGAATGTTGCAGATGAAATGCGAACATTAGAAGAAAGAAGGTCGTTTGTGGGCGATGGTGACGGTGAGACAGTGTACGAAGTGGAGAAGCGGTCGGTTACGGTCCGGACAGTCCGCCAGTGGCAGTGCCAGTCTAGAATCCGCTGGCTGGATCTCGGGCCGGACTACTTCCCGCGGTACCTGCGCTCGGTCGAGTGCACCTCGACCAGCTGCTGGTACGACATGCTCAAGTGCACGCCGCGCTCCTTCACGGTCAAGCTGCTCAGGAGGAAGCGCGACCGCTGCGTCCCGGGCGCGCCCGACGAACCCACCGGGATCGCCGGACTCCCCGCCGCTCTCCGGGAACTCTGGGTCTGGGAGGAGAGAGCTATTAATTTCTGTTGTGACTGTTCCACCAATTAGCCGGGATATTCTTGTGACTGCTGCCGGTGTGTTGTACCTACGTCCGAGGTGACACCTAATATATACCTATGTAATTATCTAAATAAATTGTAAATAATATTAATTGAATTAGTTGAAGGCACTCGTTGAAACATTTTAAAAAAGGTTTGACGTCATGCTCAGTCGTATTTACTCGGCAACCTTCGCGCTGTGGTCGGCTTATTTCAAATTTACAATATTTTAATTAAAAAATTTGGCTGTAATATTAATTAAAATGTGATTTCTGTTTTGTTAGGTGACATAACTAACATTAACATATCAAAAAAATGTAGTTTTATGGCAATATAAATTTTATGCGTATCCCCTAATGTGTGCGGCTCGCTCGCCTCACTCGCCTCACCCTTGGCTGCCATCACTCCTGGTTATTTAGAGAGACCTGTGAACGGCTGCCCAAATCTAGTAATGCAGGTCATTTGTGCTGTACTTCAATCTGTATCATACTCGGCGTTAACGTTAAAAAAAGGAGGTCGGAAATTGGAAAAGCGTATAGCACTAACCAAAGTAAGTGTAAAAAACTTGTAATCAACATGGGTCCAACGGCAAACAAACGGTTTCAACGTTATGAGCTATTTTGTGTGTGGTTATTTTAGAATTTGTACAACAGGTGTTGGACATGATTGGTTTGGTTTGCGGAGCTGACCAGCCGCAGATAATGTCTAATTAATAGGCTATACACTCTTCCGACCGCCTGTTTATTAACAGCTTGTTCATTAATGATTCCATGGACTCAACATGACGACGAATAAAAAAAACACTGAGTTATTTATTAGTAAAAGTATAAATAAATTTTATTTGTACATTTTTATATGTAGTTATAATTGTAGTAATAACATGGTATAACGTTTACATGTAAATATTGTAATATATCGTTTCTGATAGAACGCCAATAATTTAATATAGGTATATGGGGACACTTAGAAATAACGTCGGCTCGAGCGTGAGTTACTCCAGTTACAGGTATAAGCATCTATTTAATATCGTAGGTAACTAAGGAGGGTATATTATAATATTATATCGATATTGTCATTAATTATAATACTAGTTATTTATTTTGTTATTGTTCCCTTTAATATATCAATGATTCTAAAACAGTTTTACAATATTCTGTCGCAACTTGTAAAATAACAAATTTTAAGAAATCCGTATGGTAACTAAAATGGAAACGTACGGAAACTAAAAATTAAATTCAACTTAATAACAATGAAGCTAGTTTGTCTGCCATTGTGATTACTACCTACATACCAAATATTGCAATAGGTATTTGTTTTCTTCCAACAAACTTTTACCTACATCCTAGGCCAGGGGTCGGCAGACCGTGGCTCGCATGCCCTTTGAGGACATTCGTGTGGCTCTTTAAAATGTTTCCGGATGCCGTAAAGGGTGAATTTGGCTCTTTGGCTTCTAAAGTTTGCCGACCCCTGTCCTAGGCTGTACGCCAGGTAATGAACTGAATATAGAACTATTGAGAACAACCAAGATATACAGAATTTTGTGAAACTTTACAAAGTGTTTCGTTTTACCTGCATATGTGTGTATGATTTTTTCCAAATAAAACTATCAGCTGTTCAATACGTTAAGAATTTATGTTTGTTAAACTGTTCTTACAACCAGAAATAAATAAGTAAAGATTTTAAAAATGAACACAATAATAATGGCAATAAACCTACATATAATCAAAATAGTATTATTAAACTATAAAATTGTGATATAAAAATAAAGTAACAAATGGCAAGCTGTATTATGGCAGTGAATGTTGATCTGTCTGCCTTCTTTCCTATCATTTATATTACAATACGACATAAGCAGATATATTTATAAGTTAATTCATTTACAATAAACATCTACAAGTAATGTTACATGTACTCGCGAGACAGCAATCAAAGATATTATCGGCCCGATTCTGTAAACAGTTACTACGTTACTTGCTACCAAAGTCACTGGATTATACAAAGTAACGCAAGCCTTTGAAGAGGCCGACAGACCCCAGAGTTTGATTGGCAACATTTGTTCCCCTGTTAAGCAAACTAAAGCAGCAATTTTTACGTTCTTAAGTTTGCGTCTACGCTGTCACATCTCTATTACTCGCTCTCATTTAATAGGGCATTCCAGAATGCCCTATTAAAAATGTTACTTTAAGGCGGCTGGAGGAAAACAAAGATTTTGACATAAGTGTTGACGTGATATTTTGTATGTGAATTATGTTCCGTGGGTGATATTCTGTGGTGGAAAAAACAAAATGCCATTATTTTGTGGTGTAGTAGAATGTGGTAGTTGTGGCGGACGTGACCAAATGCATTTTTATAGATTGCCAGAAGTTTTAACCTATAAATTTAAAACTGAATTCAACGATTTGTCTGGAGTCAGGCGACAAAAATTGATAAATACGCTTAGAAGAATTGATAATATAATAATAGGGAATATATGAATCTACGTTCTGCGCAGGCGTGGTATTCGTTTTGACTTGAGTTTGACAGCTGTGTTGTGAGTTTCTAAGGTTAAACGAAAATTGTTTTATAAACGAAATCAGAAAAAGAATTGCGAATAGATGGAAATTCTGTTGAATTTCCTGGAAAATAACCCGATAATGATCGGTGATACGTGAGTTTAAAAAATAATTGACAGGAACGAGTGGTGGTGCTGCGGTGATGTGCTATGCGGTTACTGTTTTCTATGTGGTGGTGCAAGTTATAGTCCAAATGTAAATGAATTGGGTGGAATACAATGAAAGAAGTTCGGATAGCCATTGAACAGGTGCGCACATAGAACATTGATCTGGGAAGGGCCCCTTTCGAAAAAATATCTGTAATATAATACAAATGTATTGTGTTTTTATAGAGAGAGCTGGGTTTATAATTTTTTTTATAAAGTGTAGCAACTGCATTCTGTTAGTTGTTATCGATAATAACTTTCTTAGCAACTAGTTACTAATTTCATAGTAACTTTTTTCTTACAGAATACGGATTTTGTGAAAGTTGCTAAAAAAGTTACCGACCCTGTATTTAGCAACTTTGAATGTAACTTCATTGGATTGTATTTAGCACTCATAGTAACTTGCTTACATAATTGGGCCGATTATCAGCAGGTCAACTACCGAATCTTGAAAATTACTATGGCGCTTGTTTAAGTTTAGATTAGGTCAAACGGTCAGGGCAGCGACGTTAATTTATTTATTTTTTTGTTACAAACCCACGGATTAACAGGGTAGACGAATTTTAAATAGTAAAGTACTAGAGCTAACGCCGCAAAGACGAAAATAGAGCTCAGTACAGAAGGAGCACTACGCGAACGTGTTTCCGGTTTATCCTACTTACCCCGATCTTTGTTATTATGTTAAAAATATGTCTGCTTATATCAGAATAATTCGCAGCGACATTTAAATCCATTAAAACACATCGAAAACAGCCACTCCGGTAGAGTTCATAACTCGATACATAATTAAAATTTATTTATATCTAATTCGTATGTAGCATTATTCCGTAACGACAAGTCGTAGTCTGAGTGTGAGCGGCTTATCCCAGGTATTGTTTTCGGTGGTGGCGACGTCCGTCGGTCGACCGTGTATCACAATGTCGAAAGCTTCTTCCTGTTTGAGGCGTCGTTTGAAATGTAACGCCCAGACGCCCTGTTTCTTAACTAGATCGAATCGGTTGTTCTCGTTGCCTCGCGCTATTGAGTACTCCATTTCTCTCTGAAACACAAGAGGAGAGGAATTATGCCGGTAACGGGGACGCCGGTAATAAAACTAGCATTACTACTTGAATATATTCAATATTTTACCTTAACTGCCGGTTGTATTTTGATAATTCTCATTCGATGTTTGGTCTGCGCTAAACTGAGATTTAAGACGAACTCTTCTCCGCGCCGATGTCTTCTTTTATGGGGCCACACTGGTGATCTTTTCAGTAATCTGTGCAAAACTTCTTCGTAATGATTCGTTACATCTCGTGCTATCTGTCGCTGTTTTGAATCTCTACGATGTCTTCCATTTATCTAACAAATAAATTAATACACTTAGATACATTATTAAACAGGTAGTACCAATGGAATTATATACATATATTAAATATATAGATATAAACAGGTGCAGGAATCAAATCCGATGGCGTGACAGGAAGCGAATGTGCCCATGGGACACCCGCCGTTACAACGGTATAAAGCCTAATTTATTCATGTAGATCCATAGCATATTGCATGGCTTGAGTATAAATTTGAGGACAAAGGGGTGTCTCTGTTCTGAACATCTGTTTGTAATAAACATAACAAGGAGAGTTCTGTGATTCCTATGTTATGCTTGCGCTATGGATCTGTTATAAATGAGACTTTAGTATACAAATTCGTTAATTGCAGCTAAATGTAACTCACGTGAGTTCAGTTTGTTCATACAGAATTTTCCATTTAAATTAAAATATAATTGATATGATGTTCGTTTGTTTTGCCAGTTTAATATTCTTATTTGTAGGGTAAAATATTTCCATATTAAACCTCATTCGTATCTCTTATAATAAATAAGTTAGTAATGACCAAATAAGGGTAGAGGGAATTGTGGCGAAGTATGGTACATGGTACCCCTACCTACCTAGATACTCCACTGATTTCATTGTTGCATATCTACTTACTTATATCCGATGAATAGTTGCGTGTGCATTTGAAGAGGACAAAGGAGTGTTTACTGTTAGAAAAGATATTTACCTTACAAGAGAAGCAGCCTTCGGTGGCTACAACTTTATCGTCCAGTTTCTGTGGGTGTTCTCCTTCAATGGGGAAGACGGGCACGTTCCCGATGTCTTGTCCCATGCGGCCCAGGGCGCCCATGCCCCCTGGGTAGGTGGTGCCCCCGCCCATGCCCATGCCCATGGCGGTGATGGTGGAGAGGCAGTGGCCCTGGCCCACGCGCTGGTATCCCGGCGGGCAGCCGCACATGAAGCTGCTAGCGCCCAGCGAGGTGCACCCGAACACGCAAGGAGCCCCGACACAACCAGACGCAACCTACACACCAATCTCACGTTAAAAGGTGAACATATAAATGGAGTCATCAAAATAGCCTGTGGAAGCGGGGAGCTACCGTTGCAAACAACGTACGATTTCGAAAAATGTTTAAAAATTTTGTTTTTATAGCAAATATTGTTAAATAAATTTTTTCGAAATATTTTTCTGTTAAATATTCACAAAATGATGAATAATGAGGGAATGCTGGGCGGAAAGAGCCAGAGAGGAACAGAAAGGAAGATGATACGCATGGGGGGAGATGAGAAAGGAATATTACTGTGGATGCGATAGAGGTAGAAAGGAGAAGAAAAGACGGGATAAAGCATGATTGAGGAGTTGTCAAGGAGAGATAAGGAAGTAGGGGAGCAAGAAAGGACAATCAGAATAGACAAATCAAGGAGCGCAGGGAGATATAAGGAGGTCAGAACTATAGGGGTACCAAGCTACTTGAAGGGAGAAAGAGGAAGGTCAGGAGGGAGGGTTAGGAGGATTGCGCGGCTAAGGTGCGGGAATGTAGAGGAAGGAAATAGATATTGGAGGAAACAGGAGGATAAGATGTGCAGGATGTGCGGGGAGGAGGAAGAAGATATAGAGCACCTCGCGAAAAGTTGTAGAGAGATGACAGTATGGCCGGGGAGCACATTAGACCTGTTGCACGATGATGGAAGGGGGGAGAGGTGGGCGAGGGAATTAGAGGCAAGAAGGATTGAGATTGGGGAAGGATAACAGGAAGGGGTAAAGGAAGAAAGGAAGCGACCCAGTGGGAATATATATAGATATATATTCGCAAAAATCTTTGAATCGACACGAGTAAACTCCAATTTCTAGTCAACCGATTTTTACCAAACGTTGATCAACTCGTACCATTGATGTCAAAAGCTTAAATATACAGTTTCATAAAAATCATTTAGCCGAATTTGCTCTGCACGTGTACATAGACAGACGGACGGACGGACGGAGATACCTCCCTTATATATGTTGGCGGTCGGTAAAAATGTTGAAACGTAGTCGGGCTTCGTATTATGTATATGATTTTGGCAGAAAGAAGTTCAGAATGGTTTAAGTTAACAGTACCTGTATACATATCTTCATGGTAATATCAAATTGGTATCCGTCCGGGCATCCGCACCTAAAGCTGCCGACGGTATTGATGCAGTGGCCTGAGGCGCCGCAAGGGCTCAGCAGACACTCGTTCTCGTCCTTGCACTGGTGGCTGTAGGTGTCGTAGGGGACGAAGCCCTCGGGACAGGCGCACTTGTATCGCCCCACCAGGTTCGTGCAGCCGTGCGAACACCTCTCGTCTGCGCATTCGTCCTGGTCCACGCAGAACGATTTCGTCGCATCAAGCTTGAATCTGCCCAACATAACAACAAACTGGCTACACAACAGGTGCAATCTCACCACTCACAACTATATTGTATTTGGCCCAACAAAATAACATTCATTAACGGCAGATTGGATTTTAAGAACGACAGAAAAAATATGCACCACAGACTATTCTAGTAACGACAAAATATTTAAATCAAACGGCAAATAATAAAAAAAAGTGGCGAAGGGAAACCTCCGCTAGACTTAACTCCGCACTCCCATAAAAAAATTATAAAAAAAAAATTTAATGTAAATAATTAAATAAGTAAAAAATACACCAAATTATGTTCTATACAAATTTTTGTCCAAGGCTTGGTTTACTAGTTATGAATTTTTTTAAAGTTTAATAACTTCCGTTTCCGGTTTCGGATCGTTATAAAGAACAATAGGCTTCTTTCGAATTAAGAGGAGAATTTTTTAGTTCCAGAACGAACTCTCTAAGTTGAACCGTTGTTGAGTTATCGTGTATACACCCAGGTTGAGAACAAGTGAGTACTTGTTGGTGGGAAAAGAGTGTTGCTTACCCCCTTGGACAGACACATCTGAAGCTCCCCAGCGTGTTGATGCACTTCCCTGGTTTGGGGCAGATGCCGGTGTCCTCTGCGCACTCGTTAATGTCCTGGCACTTGTCGCCGAGCTGGCTGTAGCCCTCCGGGCACGCGCACCTGTAGCTGCCCTGCGTGTTGACGCACTCGTGCTGGCAGACGTGGTTCCCGGTGGCGCACTCGTCCACGTCCCGGCAGGACACGCCGTCCGGGTTCAGTATGTAGCCCGCCGCGCACGAGCATATAAACGAGCCGGCGGTGTTCTGGCACGAGAACTTGCACGGCCCGGGCGACTGCTCGCATTCATTCAAATCTGCAAACATATCAAACTAGCTCGAGAACCTGTAACTAAGGTGAACATATGCCCCGAATTTCCGCCGCGCCTCCCGAATTCGCTATTTTTGTCCCGAATTTTAGAAAAGGTACTTATTTTCAATATTCATTATTAATATATTTCAACTAATTCAAGAAGGGAAAAGAATAAAATACAAGCTGCAGAAATTAAGTGTTTAAGAAGGGTGAAAGGAGTGACCAAAATGGATAGAATTAAAAGTACGGAGATAAGGAAAGAACTTAACATAGAGGCAATAGATAAATTCATAGAAAATAGGCAACTAAGCTGGTGGGGACATATGCACAAACTACAAGAAACAAGAAAAATGAAGCAATTCTGGGAGACAAGAACATACGGAAAGAACAATAACGAGAGATTGAGAAACAAGTGTTTGACCTAAGCAATAAGTCCCGCTGTGATCCGGCCTGAAGCCCCTGCTGCAGATGCACCTGTAGCTGCCCATCGTGTTGATGCAGCGGCCATTCTTGCAGAGGTCGGGCATGGTGGCGCATTCATCGATATCCTGGCCGTCCAGGGCGATGCCGCTCTCGAGGCACATGGCCTGGTACTCCTCCGAGTATTTGGGCGGGCAGATCTCGCAGTGAGGACCCCAGGCCTCGCCCATCGTGCAGCAGCACGAAGCGCGGGTAACCCGCTTCATATCCGATGTGTGGGATGTACAACGTCCATGAACCTGCACAAATATTAACGCACAAAAATAATCAAAAATTAAACAAACTAAAATTAGTTAGATAAGTAGAACTGTCTCCTATGGCCGTAGAAAAAATATTTCTTAACTTACCAAGTGTCGGAAGCAAAATCCAAGCCTCCTATCAACACAACTCTTCCTATCGTGACTAGGTTCGAAGCCTTCAAAGCAGTCACAGCTATAGCTGCCCTGCAAGTTGACACACCTGCCGTTATGACAGAGGCCGGAGTGGAGGGCGCACTCGTTGACGTCCCGGCAATCGTCGGACATGCCGAGCTGCGTGTAGCCCTCGGGGCAGACGCACGCGAACGACCCGATGAGGTTCTTGCAGAGGAACTTGCAGTTGTTGGCGGGGGTGGCGCACTCGTCCACGTCTATGCAGTGCTTGCCGTCCGGCGCCAGCGCGTACCCGTACGGGCAGATACAGCGGTAGGAGCCGGGCACGTTGTGGCACCGGAACGCGCACTGGTTCCCGAACTCGTGACACTCGTTCACGTCCTCACAAACCTGCATCGGTCCCGGGGCGAAGCCTTCATTGCAGCTGCATTCGAAGCCTCCGTCGACATTGGTACATGTGCCATTGCCGCATATATTCTGACTGGTGAGGCATTCGTTTTCGTCAACGCATTTCTTGCCGGTGGAATCAAGAACGTAGCCCGAGGGGCATTCGCAACGGAACGAACCATCGGTGTTGATGCAGTCGCCTCCGCTGCAGGCGTCAGGCATGAACACGCATTCGTTCAAGTCCTCTCCCGTGTCCATACGTCCCGCGCCTTCCGGGCACACCCGCGAAAATTCCTCTGAAACAAATCATCAGGCGGACACTTAGAGAGCGCAACGAAGGATGCTACGGATATCGTGCGGCACATCAAGCACTCCAATCCTCACCTGATCCTTCCTTGGGGCATTCCTTGCAATACCTGCCCCAGGCCGCCCCCTTGCTGCAGCAGCATTCCTTCTGCGTGATGGCCATGCCCCTGGGCCGGCTGCACTGCCCCCGGAACAGCTGGTCGTAGCACTGCTCCCGGCGGACGTCCACACACTTCATATTGCCGGGACTGAGCAGGAAGCCCTCGGGGCACGTGCAGAACGCCCTGCCCACCGTGTTCGTGCACACTCCGTTCTCACAGATGCCAGGATTGACGAGGCATTCATCGATGTCTTCACATATGTTGGTCACTGAGGACAGTTCGAAGCCCTCCGGACAAGAGCATATGAACGAACCCATTAAATTTTGACATTTTCCTGGTGCGGGGCACAAGTGACTTTTCTGTCAATAAAAATACAATCATCAGAACAAAAATTGGCTACAGGCACTTAGCTTCAAATGACCAGGTACAGGCACTTACCTCGACACATTCATCAATATCTCTGCAGTGTTGTCCGTCCGCTGAGAGCGTATATCCTGCGGCACACTCGCAGCTGAAGCTGCCGATAGTGTTCCGGCATCGGCCGTTCCTGCACAAGAAGGGCATCATGTGACACTCGTCTACGTCCACACAGTCGCCGTTCGTGCTGAGCTTGAACCCCGGGTGGCAGTGGCACTTGTAGCTTCCCACTTGGTTGACGCAAGTGCCATTGTTGCAAATGCTGGGGTGACGAACACACTCGTCCACGTCCAGGCAGGTGTCGCGGCTGGGCGTCAGCAGGTAGCCCGGGTGGCACACGCACTGGAAACTGCCCTGCAAGTTCTTGCACAGACCGTTCTGACAGATATTGAGACGTTCGTTGCATTCGTCGATGTCGACACAGTCCCGCTGGGTCAACCCGTGTTTGTACCCTTCTGGACATCTGTAATTACATATATGTATGTAGGTACATACAGGGTACAGGTCAATAATTAATAATTTTCATCGGAAGGAACTAGAAGTAAACAGGGATAAGACGAAGGTAATGGTATTCGGTAAAGGAGGAGGGAGAAGAAAGAAGATAAAATGGGAATGGGGTGGCAGAGAAATAGAAGAGGTGAAGAGTTTAAAATACCTAGGTTGTGTACTAGCGAGGAACAGTGGTGCTGAACTACACATAAGGGAAAGAGTAAAGAAGGCAAGAATAGTGATGGGGAAGCTGTGGAGTATAGGAGAGAGGAAGTTTAATGACGATATTATGGAAATGGGGAGGAAGGGAGAAAGATGGGCGAGAAAACTGGAAGCAAGAAGGAAGGAGATCGGACGCCGCAAGGCCTAGGGAATAAATAAAGAATATATATATATATATATATATATATATATATATATATATATATATATATATAACGAAACAAGTTTAATGAAGATGCATTTATCTTACTTGCACAGGTGCCGACTTCAGGCGGACAGGGGGGCAATTCTAATATTCATCTTTGGATGAATCAAAAATTACTAGGATTGGGATGCAGAAGGGGAGAAATTGAAGGTTAAATATCTGTCTTCATTGGATGTTATATTATATTATTATTAGATCGAGTGATATATTATATTACCTGCATTCAAAGTATCCCGGTAAATTAAGGCACTGGGCGTTGCCCTGGCAGGGGCCGGGCACCTTCAAGCACTCGTTTTCATCGATGCACTGGTGCGAGTTGACATCGTACACGTAGCCTCTGTTGCACTGGCACTCGAAAGAGCCGGGCGTGTTCATGCATTGGCCGTGGGAGCACATCGTCGGCATCAGAACGCACTCGTCTATCTCCTCTGTTTCGTTCGTCATCGGATTGATAATCTGCCCTGGTCTCTGGCCGCATAAAGAATAATATTCATCTAGAAAAATTCATCTACATCAGATTTGCTTATCGTCAAAGTTTATATTTTATTATAGCAAGATCAAACTGTCAGTTGACACCATATTTTTCCAAATTCAAAATTAAAGAAAACATAGTCATTAATACAGAAAACAGATCGAAATTCAGAAAAGATTTTAGTTATTTATGGCAGTTAAGTGGAGAGTGAAGTGAAGCAAGAATCTTGATCTGGTTTGTATGTTTGACGGTGATAGAGTACGGAGCGTATGATGTGTTGTTGACCGGATGTGTCTATACCTACTGGTGCCTTGAATGGGACACTGCCTGCAGGGCTGACCCCATCCCTGGCCCATCGAGCAGCAGCACAGCTTCCTGGTGGTGTTCTGCGACATGGCCGTCGAGCAGCCGTAACGGTTGTAGTGCAGGTAGCAGATGTCCTTCCTCATGTCCACACATTCCTCTAAAACAACCGGACATGATTAAACCGGCTTGCCTAGGGGGTCATAAACTTACTTCCGCCAGGCATTGGCATGTATCCCTCCGGGCAGACGCAGTGATATTTGCCCTCCTCGTTAACGCAGTGTCCAATGCTGCATATGTCGGGTATCTCGACGCACTCGTTGATGTCCACGCACATGGCTCCCGTGTCGTCCAGCCTGAAGCCCTCGTTGCACGAGCACATGAAGCTGCCGAACGTGTTCGTGCAGTGGCCATTCTTACATAGATTCTCGTGCTCCTCACATTCGTTGATATCTTCCAAGACAACCTAATAGAAAATATTGTGCCGATTAGTGTGGCCACGACTTTTGCCAAACTCGATTTAATGCGATTTGTAGTTAGCTTCCAAATAGTGATTAGCTCATCCTTCGCACGAGGTCATTAAATACTTATAAAGTAGACTTTTTTATATTATTTAAAAGTTTTTATGATACGATGATAAAAGATCAACAATTTTAGATCATCTATTGTTTTTATTCATATTAAAGCGAGACGGGTTAAAACAAAAAACACCACTTACAGTGATATCATTTGGTCTGTAACCCATTCCGCCTGGGCAAAGTTCTTGATATTCTGCACTATCTCTCTTGGGGCATCTCTCACAGTGCGGCCCCCAGGCCTGGCCAACGGAGCAGCAACAAGAAGCCTTGGTTACATAGTCTGAGGTGTCTGCATGACATCTGCCCCTTGAGTCCACAGCTAGGTAGCAACGGGACGTTCTCCGATCTCAAATAAATAAATTGTTACAATTAAAGGCAGTTTTAACAATTGATTTAGATTTCCTTTTTAGCTCCCCCCCCCCATGATGAAACAATATTACCTACGGTACTGAACATTATATTATTAAATAAATAACAATTGTTACCTATGCAAGCGTTTCCAGCAGATACCAATTCATAATTTGGTGGGCATTCGCATATGTAGCTGCCCTGTGTGTTCGTGCATTTGCCGTACAGGCAAGACTGTGGACTTTCGCATTCGTCAATGTCTGTGCAGTTACCACCAGAACCATCTAATTTGTATCCATCATTACATTCGCAACGGAACATTCCGAAGATATTTTCACAACGACCAAAAACACATAAGTTCGTGAACATCTGACATTCGTTAATATCTGTAAATAAGTTCAATATTATTAAATAAATCAAATGCAAGTATATTGGGATCTCTTTTTGCAGACAACGGGAAAATAGATAGATCCGAACAAAAAGGGAACCTAAAAGAATGCAGCATGTGAAACGAAATGGGATAAAATTAGGAATACAAAAGAGGGAATGAAATCCTTACCAACACAACTTTGATCATTTCTGTCGTGCTTATCATCCGGGTGCATAAATCCCATCTCACATTCACATCTGAAAGAGCCGGGATAATTTAGACACTGGCCATTTTCACAGAGCGCGGGGTTGTCAGAGCATTCGTCGACATCGCTACAGGAGTAGCCGTCCCCTTTGAAGCCACTGTCGCAGATGCACTTGAAGGAGCCCTCGTTATTGATGCACTGTGCGTTCTGGTCGCAGCCGCCATTGTTGGTGAGGCATTCGTTGATATCGCGACACTGGACACCGTTGCCTGTGAACCCATCCTGGCAACGACATTGGAACGAACCCTAAAATATAATGCAAATCGAAATCAGATTCAATTATATCATTTATCTTCACTATTCCATTTAAATATTTACAGGTATATTGATACAATCAGCATTCATGTGGCAATTATCGGTACCCAAGAAACATTCGTCATCATCAGTGCAAGCAGGGCCTTCCTCTGGTTTCACGGAATATCCGTCCTCACATCTGCACTGGAAGGAGCCCAGGTTGTTGACGCAATCTCCGTTGCCACAAATGCCCTTCCTCTGCACGCATTCATCGATATCTAAAAACAACACCGTACATCACTACTCCACTTAATTGGAGTACTGATGTACCTATAATAAGGGATCATATTATACCTAAACAGGATGTGCCTCCAGGTCCAGGAGTTAAACCTTCGGTGCAGACGCATCTGTAACTACCGAGTGTATTTTCGCATTGTCCTCCGTTACATATCCTGGTATTTTCATGGCATTCGTCGACATCAGAACAAGATCTTCCATCGAGCATCAAAGAAAATCCTTCACTAAAATTATATTCATTCATCGTTAGGATACAATAAGTGCATAAAATAATAAAATAAAGCATTTACAAAAAGTGTCATTCGGTCAAATATCTAAAAGCTAAATTACTGGAACGAAAAACCATTATTTCCACTTGCAATATTGCCGATAACTTTTTGAAGAATTATTATGGACACAATGCTGGAGCACTGGTTTCCAGTGGCCTTCTAGAAATCGTTTTCCCATCTCATCATTTATCGCTGCCTACTTTACGTCTTGTTTAATACCTGTATTCTGTATGCCTTTAAGGATGTTTCTTACTTGTTCTACTATCTTGTACTTTCATGTTCTTTCTATGTGCAGAATTAGAATATCAGTTCTTGAGGGCTATTCTGACCGTTTTGCTGGTTCCAGTTTTTCTCTCGAACTTTGCTCTATCTAGAATTAGTCTAGCCAAGCCACTGAATCCAAAATTACAGTTGTAAAATAGAGAAATAGATACTAACCCACAAGCGCAAGAGTAACTTCCTGGTGTGTTCATACAAACATCTTCACAACCTCCGTTATCATCTTCGCATTCATCGATATCTGCAACAAACGATTAAGCAATTTTTTATTACTAACAAATATAACCAGGCGGTAAAATAATTCAAATTAATTATTGTTTTTATACGGAGAGGAGTGGACTTGGAGGATATAAATAAGTGTATGATTTTTTCGTCGCTGGAGACCAGAGAAATTTGTGGCATGCGGGTAAATACCTGTACAGTGAGACTTTAATCCTGTCTGCTGATAACCATCGTTACAAATGCACTGGTAAGTTCCCATCATGTTCTCGCAGACTCCATTCGAGCATATGCCGCTGGTGCGGGAGCATTCGTCGATGTCCTTGCAGGCCTGTTTGTCGGGGGCCAGCTCGTGCCCTGGCGGACAGACGCACTTATAGGATCCCTCCGTGTTGATGCACCTCCCCCCTCTGCACACGCCAGCTATTTCCTCGCACTCGTTTATATCTGGAAAATGTATTTGGATGATGCAACTGAACTGCACTGCGCACTGCGCACTGCTAGCATAGCGATTGGTATGGCAAGTCGTTTTAACATTTAATATTAAGTTAGTAGCCTATTATTAAATGTTAAAACGGCTTGCCATAGATTGGCGATTGTTCATCGCTTACCCATGCAAACTTGCATCATATTTGGAGTTCTATATCCTTTCTGACAGTCGCACACGAAGTCTCCTGGTATGTTTCTGCAGTTCCCGTTGCCACATACACCGTGCAAGATCGTACACTCGTCAATATCTGACAAACATAAAAGAAACTGTTTAATGGTTAAAAGATTTTATATGTAAAATATATTGTAGCCTAAATTGAACACATAAAACAGGTATAATGTTAAGTAGTAGTAGTTGTTGTAATAAAAATAGTGTGTCATTATTGGTACCAGAATTATGACAAATACCCAGAAAAGTATTTCAAATACCAAATATCAAATAACGGTCAAAGTATTTGAAATACTAGAAGTATTTAATAGGTAATATTAAACATAGCGGAATACGTACGTACGTACATAGGTATATATTAAAATGAAGTTACCTATACATCTAATCTTGAACTCGTCTAATGCATATCCCTTGTTACATCGGCAGTTGAAACTTCCAATACTGTTCTTGCACCTTCCATTTCCGCAGAGCCCTGGGAATTCGGTGCACTCGTTTATATCCTTCTTGTCGAGGAAGCCCTCGCCCTTGGGGCAGAGCTCCTGGAAGGCGGGCGTCCCGGGCCGAGGGCACGGCTCGCAGCGGTCAGAGCCCCAGGCCTTGCCCACCGGAGAACAGCAGCACAGGTTCTTGTAGAAGAACCCTTCGAGGGAGCCGGAGCACTGACCATGCTTGTACCGAGTATAACACTGCTCCTGCCGAATATCTAAGCAATGTGTTTCTATAACAATCAAACCAAATAACATATTAATCATTAACTCATACAGAAATAAGTAGTTAAACTAAGTCATAACTGTGACACTTTGGCCTTGAAAGTCTTGTCTCCATCCGACGTGTCGATTTTCGTTGAAACCCGAGGTAAAAAGATGTGGTTTTTTGAGGCTTGACCGTTGGACTGTCAGCCGTGCCTTCTCGTGAGCCGTGTCGGAATCGTGCGTGATTAGAGACGTGTTGATTTTAGCTGAAACTACTTTAACTACTGAAATATTAACCTTATTTTGTTAAATAAGAGGTTTGAAAATATCATTTAAATATAAATACGTTTTTACTCCATGCAACTGGTGCCGTGGTCATTTTATAACAGTGGCAGAAAGAGGTTAAAGCTACCTGCTGACAACAATAAAACTGCTCTATAATCCGAGATATAATTCTCTCAGTTGTCCTACTGAATTTTTCGCTGAGGTTTAATAGTAACGTATATTATTTGAATGGAAACATAGCTATTATAAGTTTCTTACTAACTCGTGAGATCCAGCGTGAGCCCGGGCGGGCAGACGCAGGTGAAACTGCCGTCAGTGTTGACGCACGTGCCTCCTCTGCAGATGTCCGGGTTGAGCTCGCATTCGTTGACATCCGCGCACGTCTTTCCATCCAGCTTGGCGTAGCCCCTGGGGCAATCGCACTCGTGCGGCTGGCACACTTCGCACGGGCTCCCCCACGCCAGACCGATTGAGCAGCAACATTCGCTACGCAGGGTCAGGCGTGGTAGATTGTTCTCGCACTGCCCCCGTATCAACCGCGTCCAGCAGGATCCTCGCCTGTTATCTGTCCAACCAAATATCATGTTAACGAACAACTTTATGTATCATTAAGGAGGATAGAAGGATTGCCAGATTAAGATGTGGAAATGAAGAACGTAGTAATAGGTATTGGGCAAAACCAGAGGATAGGCTATGCAGAATGTGTAGGGAGGAGGAAGAATCCTTGGAGCACCTAACAAAAAGATGTGGAAAGATGATAAAATGGGAGGGAGAGATAAAGGAGCTGTTGAGTGAAGAAGGAAAGGGAGAAAGTTAGGTGAGAGTACTCGAGGAAAGAAGGAAGGAATGCGGAGAGGTAAGACAGAACTGAGAACAGGAAGGAAGAGAGAGGTAAAGGAGGAGGAAAGAAAAGAGGGAAGAGAAGCGAAAAAAGAGACGAAAGAGGGGAGTCAAGAAAGAAGGAGACCGGAGACGGAAGCCGAAAAGAAAACAGGAAGAAAGAGAGGAACACCAGAGGAAGAATGTAGAAGAAAGAAAGTCATTCGTCTCGAGATGTATTTTTTTTAACTCTCAGTAGTTTTCCTATATGTGGGTCAAAGAGTTGTACAAGCAAATTTCAACTTTCTATGTTAAGCCGTTTGGCTACAATTTCTACCGTACAGACAGACAGACAGACACATGAGTGATGTTATGAAGGTTTTTTGGTGGTCATATCTACAAAATCCTAATAAAATTGAATCTGACCAAGAGCTGGCAATATTAGAAATAAACTATTTCAAATATATTTCAATTACGTTCTGCTATTTCAAATATTGTTTAAAAGTACTATATGCCCCTTTCATATTTTAAATTATGCCCTATGTTCAATAATAAAAAAATGTAGGGGTTAAGCTTCATCAGTAACTATTTTAGGCGATTCTCTTCCTTATTTATTAATATTTAATGACTATATTCCTTAATGAGTTTTATCAGGGGTAGCCATTTTGATTTGTAGTGACGCCTGACGCTTGAGTTTTACAAGTGGTGTTGACATTTGTTCTGTAGTTTTTAGTTATTTTTAAGTGGCAAAAATGTAGAAAATACTTGAAAAGTTGTGTGCAAGTGTGAAATTTTAATTTACGGCTCCGTGGAGACCTGAATTGGAACGATTGGAAAGGTATTTGTAGAATTTTTTGTTAATTTTATATTACAAGTCATTGTTATGTAGAATGTGTTGATGTACATATAATATGAACAAAGCTAGTGACAGGTGCAGCAGCTTATTCTATCGTTATCTAATGTATGTTACCTATGCAATGCACACTCAGGAGTTTCATTTTCATTACTTATTCACTTGTATTTGATATTTGACCGAAGTCGAAAATCTTATTTAAGTCTCGAAATCTACACGGGAAAGAGTAAAGAAGGCAAGAATAGTCATGAGGAAGCTGTGGAGTATAGGAGAGAGGAAGTTTAATGACGATATTAGATGGAGATTGAGGTTGTTTGACGCCGTGGTGAAGAACATCCTGCTATATGGGGTGGAAATTTGGGGATGGAAAGAATGGGAGAAGGTAGAACGAAGATAGGAGAGGTATTTGATATGGATCTTAGGGGTAGATAGAACAACACCAGGGTATATTGTAAGAGAGAAACTGAAAAGGGATAAGATGAAAGTGGGTACAGGAAGGAGGGCGGTTTAGTACGAGGAGAAAGTTAGAATAGAAACAGACAAAAGAATAATGAGGGAATGCTGGGAGGAAAGAGCCAGAGAGGAACAGAAAGGAAGATGGTACGTATGGGGGGAGATGAGAAAGGAGTAATACTGGAGATGCTTAGTGGATGCGACAGAGGTGGAAAGGAGAAGAAAAGACGGAACGGTGGGAAGCAGAAGGGGAGAAATGGAAGGAAGAGGGATGAGGGTACTTGGAAATAGGGAGGAAGGAAGGGAGATAGGAGAAGGGGTGAAGAAATGGTTGGAATGGAAGAGAATGGAATAAAATAAATTAAAAATGGGCGAGAGAACTGGAAGCAAGAAGGAAGGAGATCGAAGAGAGAAACCAGAATGAGAACAGGAAGAAGGAGATGGAGAAGGGATTGGAGCCAGAAGAAAAAAATGAGAAAAAATATTGTAAATTGTACACCCTAAACGCAGCAAGGCCTAGGGAATAAAGAATATATATATATATATACCTATGCAGACTCTTCCTGTGCTGTCCAGTATCGAGCCTGGGTCGCACTCGCACTTATAAGAGCCGTGGGTGTTGACGCAGTCACCATTGAAGCAGGCCTCTGGGCCGAGCTCCTCGCACTCATCTATGTCCTCGCACACGTGACTCGATGGATTCAGCTGGGTCCCAGTTGGACAGATGCACTGGAAGCTGCCGGCAGTATTGCGACAGGTACCTCCACTGCACATCTGGAATAACATAAGGCAGATCTCTTCATAACTAGATAACAGACACGCCGTTGCAACTATGTGATTAGCTCTTATCTAGTGGTAGCAAGATATTCCATGCCCGAGAGAGACTCGGTCAGCCTCACTTTCCATCTTACAAATATAAAACTTGATGAATGAGTCTAGTTGTCTGATTTTCAGAATATTTTTGATCATTCTTACACCTGAAATTCACATTTTTCTCAACTGTTTCAAAGGTTCGGAACTCAGTTCTGAACACATAATAATAATAATAATAATATATATTTTGTGAAAATTGAATCGTGTTTCAAATGTTAAGTTACCAATTCATCAATGTCGCATTCATTGATATCTGTACAAATTTTTCCAGTTTCATCCACTTGATAGCCGGGATTACAGATACACCTGTGGGTGCCGATCATATTTTCACAGGCTCCATTCTGACAGATGTTGGGATTCTGTGCGCACTCGTTGATGTCATCTCCATTGTAGGTCATGCCGGGGCCATGGGGGCACAGCAGGTCGAACTCCGTGGTGCCGGGCATCGGGCACGCCTGGCAGTTCGTGCCCCAGCCCATCGGCTGACCAAATATGATCGTGCAGCAGCAGCAAGACGACTTTGTTACTGCTATCGTTGTAGGATTAAAACATTGTCCGTCGCGATACTGGGAGTAACAGAGATCTCGTCTGGTATCTAGAAAATAGATATTTTAGTAATCGCGGCATATATTGCGGTATAGTGTAATTATGTATTTCACATGAGTGATGATCAGCTTCCGAAATACTCGATATAATGTATGTACTATCCTCGCCTAGTGCTATCAGCCAGCCAATATGATGGTAGACCATTAGCACCGGGAGGAGGAAGACTTACCCAGACAGGCCCTGCCGTCCGGGCCCAGATTGAAACCAGGATGACATTCACACCTGAAGCTTCCCAGAGTGTTGTAGCATTTGCCGTGCTGGCAGGGGTTGCTGACGCACTCGTCTATGTCTATGCACCTCTTGCCATCTGAGCCGAGCCTGTAGCCGGGGTCGCACACACATTTGAAGGAACCTTCAATGTTGACGCATTTGCCGTTTTCGCACATTCCTAAAAAACAAATCGTTATTTTCAAACAATGGAGAACCGGCAAATAAAGCCGTACCCGTGTTTGAACATTCATCCAGATCTATACAGAAAGTTCCATCGTTCGAAATTGTGAATCCTTGTTGGCATCTACACGAATATGATCCAGGAGTGTTTTCGCAAATGCCGTTCAGGCAGATTCGTGGATTTTCATAGCATTCGTCGATATCTGAAACAACGGATATGTTAATATTTAGGCACAAACTAGCTAGCTACATATTTACTGTGTATAGCCCTCGTTGCAAAGCGCCACCAATTTTAACTAACTACTAGCTACATATTTCAAAAATAAGTTTTTTTTTATAATGATGCAATTAATTTTGACTGAGAAATATTAGCTTCTAATAATTATTGTCAGTCAAAATGTAATTACTACTGAATGGACAAAATAAGTCTTGTGGATATTTACCTATGCAGGCGTGTCCTGTGGGCGACAGCTTAAATCCTGGTTTGCAGTGGCACTTGAAGCTGCCATCCATGTTGATGCATATGCCATTGGTGCACATGCCAATTTCAGCGCATTCGTCATGGTCTGTGCACCTTGTACCATCGGGAGAAACATCGAAGCCAGGAGGACATAAACACGTGAAACTTCCTGGAGTATTCGTGCAATGTCCTCCTTGACATTTGCCTTCGCGACATTCATCGATATCTGCAAATTCATACATTTATATTAAGTACCTAACGCACTGATGAAGTTCCGGAACTAACGCTCATTTATTTAACGGTCTCAGGGAATTTTTTTAAATATAATTGAAATCAAGCAAAAACTTTACAATTGTATGAAAAATTGTTACCTAAAAATATAAATGTATGAAACCTAATTATCATATGAAAGTCTGTTTAGTATCAGGTTCAGAAAATCTTTCCGCAGACTGACGCCTATCTGTTACGCCTTAAAACTTCGAAAATTCAAATAAGGACGCGGGAGAGACTGAAACTCAAATGAAAACCGAGGGGATGAACGTTTAAAAATTCAAGTGGGAGGGTATTAAAAAATTAAGGTGAAAATAGAGCAAAATTTTCGTAAATCACTGCCTCAAACTAAACTGCAGAAAATATCAAAGAATTGCAAACGTTTAAAATTTCCGAACATGCTAAATGGTATTCGTTATATAATCGAAACAGCACTAATTGTTATAAATAAAAATAGCACTAGCCTTCACACACTTGGTCACGATTTAGCCGATGTCCTGGCTTGCACCTGCACTCGTACCCCTCCAGCGTGTCAATGCATTCGCCGGCCCCACAGATCCCTGGACGGAGGACGCACTCATTGATCTTGATGAAGGACACGGGCTTCTTGGTGCCGTCAATGTCCTTAGTTTTTGGTTCACTCTCGATGGTTATTAACCCTTTACCTCCAGCGCAGAGAATACGATGCTCATCTAAAAGGGAAACATTGATCACGGCCAAGTTTATGTTAAATTTAGTACAAATGTGTAGATTTATATTTAAATGCTGCCTTATTTACAATATACTTAATTTATTAACATACCTTCGTCCTTAATGTTGCAATGTGAAATAGTTTTGATTAATAATTTATTTAAGTATATATTTTTTTCGTGTGACATTTATTTAAGTGATGCTGCGCGGGAATTAAAGTAATTTATCATACGTGGGTTATGCCCAGATATATATTCGGTGAAATTAGTGCAAAATGAGTTTAATTAAATTTGTTAGAAAATGAAAATACATATTTCTGAGAAATTACTTAATATCTTAATGTTAAAATGAAAATTATCGATAATTCCAAAATGGAACAAGCACTGTTGATGAAGCTGTTGTAAAGGGTAAGGAGCTCAAAGGACCTCAGAGAACTTACCTTCCCCGTGTAAAGGGCACCTCGTGCATTCATCGCCCCACCCTTGGCCCATGTTCACTCCACAGCAACAGTCCTTCTTAGACAGTTTCATCTGCAGGGGATTTCGACAATAGCCACTTCTTGTCCTTTGCGTAAAACAAAACCCTTGTCGACCATCTGAAAACAGTATGGAATAAGTATCTATAAAGTAAAACCATTTTGCGCTAGCTCTTCAATCACGTTCAAAACAAAAAAATACAGGTCAATTTTGAACCAGCCTCGCATATTTTGAAAAAATACAATAACACTAACCTATACAAGAACGCCTATCTTGACTTTGTATAAAACCAGGATTACACAAACAAAAAAATCCAGGATCTGTATTAATGCATCTTCCATCCTGGCAGACACCCTCCTCTTCGCACTCGTTCCGATCATCGCATCTGTTAGTTTCAGGATTTCGCGCTTTCCCATCTGGACATTCGCATGTGAAGCTGCCCACCGAATTGACGCATTTGCCCCCAGCACATAATCCAGGTATCGCATCGCATTCGTCGATATCTATAACGAAACAAGTTAGATAGAACAACACCAGGGTATATTGTAAGAGAGGAACTGGAAAGGGATAAGTTGAAAGTGGGTACAGGAAGGAGGGCGGTTAAGTACGACGAGAAAGTTAGAATAGAAACAGACAAAATAATAATGAGGGAATGCTGGTAGAAAAGAGCCAGAGAGGAACAGAAAGGAAGATGGTACGCATGGGGGGAGATGAGAAAGGAGTATTACTGGAGATGTGGAGTGGATGCGACAGAGGTGGAAAGGAGAAGAAAAGACAGGCTAAGCATGATTGAGGAGTTGTGGGGGAGGGATAAGGAAGTGGGGGAGCAAGAAAGGACAGTCAGAATAGACAAATCAAGGAGCGCAGGGAGATATAAGGAGGTCAGAACTATAGGGGTACCAAGCTACTTGAAGGGAGAAAGAGGAAGGTCAGGAGGGAGGATTAGGAGGATTGCGAGGCTAAGGTGCGGGAATGAAGAGAGAGGAAATAGATATTGGAGGAAACCGGAGGATAAGATGTGCGAGGATGAGGTAGAAGATATAGAGCACCTCGCGAAGAGGTGTAGAGAGATGACAATATGGCCGGGGAGCACATTAGACCTGTTGCACGAAGATGGAAGGGGGGAGAGGTGGGCGAGGGAATTAGAGACGAGAAGGATTGAGATAGGGGAAGGATAACAGGAAGGGGTAAAGGAAGGAAGAGACCCGGTGGGAAGCAGAAGGGGAAAAATGGAAGGAAGGAATTGGGATGAGGTTATCTGGAAATGGGGAGGAAGGAAGGGAGAAAGATGGGCGAGAGAACTGGAAGCAAGAAGGAAGGAGATCGGACGCCGCAAGGCCTAGGGAATAAATAAAGACGTATATATAACGAAACAAGTTTAATGAAGATGCATTTATCTTACTAGCACAGGTGCTAACATCAGAGGGCAGGGAGGCAATTCTAATATTCATCTTTGGATCAATCAAAAATTACTAAACGACATTGAAGTTTTCTGATTAACGTAAACGTAGTGGTAAGGTAAAAGTTGACGTTGAATGTGAGTAGTTGAAAGAGAGTTGTAGGTGTCCGTTGGTCACGGTAATAAGTTAATTATTATTATTATTTGAAATACGAGGTGTATAAGTCATACCTACACAATCTCCAGTCCTGAGGTTCTTGAGGTAGCCTTGTTCGCAGTCCATGTGCGTGGGGCAATGCTCGCAGGGATGGCCCCAGGCCTTGCCGACCGTGGCGCAGCACAGGTTCCTGGTGCACACCACCCCCTCCAGCGGGGACGTGCACAGGGCCCCTTTCACTCCCGTATAGCATGGTCCAGTGCGGTGATCTGAAAATTAAACCTTATTTAAATTCATCAACATATTATCGTACATATATAATTAGCAAGTGTGTGTATGAGATCTGGGTAACATAGTGACATCAATTTTTCCCAAGGTTCTCTTCTGTCTCTTGATTGGCTGAAAGGTGACACCCTCTCCCGTGATTTGTTAATGGGTGATATCCTATCCCGTGATTCGCTGACCGGCCATGAAATTAATATACGTTAAAAAAAAAACCAAATACACATACAAATTTTTATATTATAAATCCGTTATTGTTGACGGGTAATAACCTAGTAAAGAAATAAAGAAAAAGTTATTAACACTTGAATCCGTCATAAGAAACTAGTAATGTAGGCAAACCCGCAGTGCACCAACACGTAATGTTGGTTGCCTATACTGCAGTACATGAGAAAAACTCTAGTTTTGACAGCTATATTCATAAAACTGTACGCTATATCTGTTGATGATTAAAACTGTTTATTAAAAAACTTAAAATATCTTCCCTTACTATTAACTTACGGGGGGACACCTTAAAACTAAACTTTTGAAATCACTTATTACTGACTTAACAGCATAAAAATATTTATAACAACAAACAAATCTCATTGTTTTATACACTTTCTTGATTAGATGAATATTTGGAACATTTAAATTTTGTGAAATCACATTTTAAAATCAAAAATTATTAAGTTTCTAATTTCACTTGAAACAGTTTTACTACAACCCTTGATTGACAAATGTAAACTGAAATATTACTTGTGAACAACATATTATTTATGGATAAAACCTGTATATAACAAGAAAATTCAAGTAGTTGCAATATTTTTGTCCAAGCAAAAATCAAGAAATAATTTACTATTAATCTGTAAGTCAGGTTATTTGACTATTGATTGATGTAACAGACAAAATATGTAGGGTGACCATTTTCTTAAGAAGGCAATGCGGGACGGAGCAAAAAAAAGGTCCTCATCTCCCAAATCCAAGTGAAGAGCAAAAAAAAAGGTCCTCACCTCCCAAATCTAAAATGCGGGACAAAATGTTAAAATGCGGGACGCATCTTAATGTGGGACAAAATGTTAAAATGCGGGACGAATGGTCACCCTAAAAATATGATTAAATTATAGAACTAAGAGTATTTATTTTCCAATATTATTATTAAAATTTGAAAAATTGAAAAATGTTAAAATTCGCAATCTTTATGACCAATACTGTATGTATATTATTTAGGACTCCAAGTGAAAAATCATGCGCTGCTTACATATAATTTTCTCTTATTTGTTAATAATTTATTTTTATAATTCAATAATAATTTGCAACTAATCTGAAATTACAGAAACTTTAATCATTTCAAATTGATAATAATTAAACAATAAAATTTTACGACTTAATTCCTCGTAACAAAAATGTTGTTACATAAGACATAAAGCGTAAAGATAATATGCATATCCATGAGCGAGGGCCGGAGCCATACGAGGTCTGCAATACCTACATGAAGGAATCTCTAGTAGGTATCTGCGCTATTGCGACTGCGGCATTAAAGCAACATGACGAATAAATCAGTTTGAGATAAATGCAAATTACATAGTTGGATTGCTTGTTAAAATGTGCCATAACTCAGATGAACCGTTTCAGATAATTTCGTCGGCCGTTCCATTTAACCAGCCTAGAGTTCTCTGCTCGAACAACTTAACAACGGCGTCTGCCTCTACGTCAGCGTCAGCCAATAGCTAACAATTATACCTTTATTGTCAACTGACAATAACTGAAGCGCCTCTAGTGAGATTTTGAGAAACTGACAGGTGGAGGATAGTCGAGTTTGCTTACTGTTGTTTCAGACTCCTTGCACCCCCCCCCCCCTTGTGTGCGCCCCTGCGTTTCATGGTCCAGGAAAATCAAAAAAGCTCTTTTCGTCCGTATGTGTGTGTGTCTGTTTGCTTGTATATAACTCAAGAACGGTTTAACTTAGAGAGTTCGTTCTGGTACTAAAAAATTCTCCTGTTAATTGGGAAGAAGTCTATTGTTCTTTATGAAGATCCGGAAACGGAAGTTATTAATCTTTTTAAAAATTCATAATTAGTACACCAAACCTTGAACAAAAATTTGTATAAAACATAATTTGATGTATTTGCCTAAATCTCTTTATTTATTTTTTTATTTTGCTATTGTTTTGTTATTATTTATTTCTTTTTCTATGGGAGGGCAAGTCTAGCGGATGTCTCCCTTCGCCACTTCTTTTTTTTTTGTAGTGATTGAAATATTTTCTTTCACTGTACCTAATCATAACAGATCTCATAAATAATATTTATAGAGCTGTGCTTATTATGAGAAATAATTAAAATGTAATGATTGATTAACAACTTACCTATCTCACAAAACTGGCCAGTAAATCCCCAGACACAGGAGCATCGGTCCGGGCTGTGGCACCTGCCACCATTCAGGCAAGGCTTGCTACATATCGCTGAGGAGAAAATCATCATTACAATAAATAAGGTAATGCTCGATAAGCCCACATACCGCACAACGCACTACAACCGGAGATTCAACTGAGAACTGAGCTAGCGTTAACCGTCAGCTGGACACGAACAAAAGATAGTTAAGCGAATGTTCCCATAGATTTTTTGAAACTAGTGAAAAATGTCCAGGCGATTGAGAGCCTGGGGCGCGGGCGGAGAGGGGGCGGCGACGGCGATCATTATTTGAATAAGGAGCCGACTGAGAACAATGAACTACAGTAATACTTGAGCACGATTATTTTAACCGGGAGCATGTGTTCTAATAAAAATTAATTTTAAGCACAATCATATTTTTTCCCAAAAGAAGTGTTTTTAATAAAACAGAATAAACTTTCACAATTCTTATATAGTATTTACATGTTAATATTGTATGGATGTAACTGCTATCTCTTGATGGAACATGATGGATCAAATAGAAAAATAACTTACACTTGGTAATGCTCCTCAAAAATAAATTATTAAAACTCTCATAGAAAATCGTTGAAAACTGTTCGTATCTCATGAAAATGTTCGCAATTTTATTTTATTTACATTGAAATTGGCCGTTTTAACATATAAGATAGGGTGACCATTTTCTTAAGAAGGCAATGCGGGACGGAGCAAAACAAAAAAATAGGTCCTCATCTACCAAATCCAAGTGAAGAGCAAAAAAAAAGATCTTCACCTCCCAAATCCAAGTGAAGAGCAAAAAAAAAGATCCTCACCTCCCAAATCCAAAATGCGGGACAAAATATTAAAATGCGGGACTTTTGCGGGACGCATCTTAATGCGGGACAAATTGTTAAAATGCGGGACGAATGGTCACCCTAATATAAGATCATGTGTCATAGAAAATATTTATAAAATGTTCCTATCTCACAGAAATACTCCGAATTTCATTTACAATGACATACATTTACAAGCATTCTCATGACATACGTACATTTTTCAACTAATTTCTATCAGAGTGAAAGATTTTTATTATTTAATTTTGTGTAACATGTAATAAATACTAATTCGGCGCGATTACACTGCAAGCCGTTTTAACATTTAATACTAAATTTATTCCACTCTCATAGAAATTAGTTGAAAAATGTACGTATGTCATGAGAATGCTTGTAAATGTATTTCATTGTAAATGAAATTCGAAGTATTTCTATGAGATAGGTAATATTTTGAAGAGGAACATTTGAGATAGGAACATTTTATAAATATTTTCTATGACATGATCCTATTATTAGATGTTAAATCAGCTTGCCATAGAAATTCGAAACAATTTCATAGTAGTCGCAGGAAAGCATAGGTAATACTGATAACAGCAGATCTATTGCAATTGGCAATGTTATATAATAAGTAAGTAAGACAGTGAACTTGTACTCACGGTCAGTGCAAAATTCTCCGGTATAGCCCGGAGCGCAGACGCATTTGCCATCCACACAGCTGCCCCCGTACATGCAGATGGCCCTGCAGGGCCGGCCGCCCCCTCGGTCCGCCCCCCTGTCGCCGCCTCTCTGATCGCCTCTCTCCCTCTCTCCCTCATCTGAAACAACACAACAAACACTAAACAATCTATCGACAGGTACCTACGTACTCCACTAGGTAACTGGCAGCCTTTGCACTCTTACATTAAGGGGAGGTTAAATATCATACTTCTCAACAGTTTCTTACACACAATCTCAAAAAAAATTACTAAAGATCTATGCATCAAAATTTGTAACGAATCTTCTAATCTATATATCTAACAGAACTGGGATTATTTGAAATAAAGTATTTAAAGTACTTTCAGGTATTTGAAATATTATAACTAAAATTGTTCGGCACCCTCCAATTATGCTTAAAGAAAATTTAAAATTAAGTGCCCAGTTCATTTTGGGAATATTTCGAATTGTGAAAGATAGAAGCGGTTCAGAGGGTCGCTATCATAATTAATATCTACAAGGATAAAAGTGTGGTGTCTCTCCTGCCCTTAAGGTAGTAATATCATCCCAGAGAGTTGGGCTCAGTCTACATCCGTGATCAGGAGAGACTACTATGAAGATATTTCAATTAAAACTAAAACAAGAAACTTAATCCCTGTCTTTAAATCAATGACACCCTCTCATTTGTCTCAGTTCTTTTGTTTTATCTTCAGCTGTTTTAACAATCTGTTAACAGTAGGTACCGTGCATCACATCTCGCTCTTCGATAAATCACTGTTCACAAACACGGGACTGGCATACCGACATAGCGACATCCAAGCATTCGTCTCTTTAATCAACACCAGACAAATTACCTGCCCGGTTCCGGTTAATCGTACATTTCATTTAGTCGCTGATTAGCTATGGGTTTTTATTGAACTTTCATAGGATAGTGAGTGATATTTTATTGGTGAGAATAAAGAGGTCGTATTTTAATTTTATGTATAATACCCAGGGTGACCAGATTTCAGTTGAGGTAAACCATAAGATTGAAAAAAAAAAGAAATACAGCATATTTTATTTTGCTCATCTCCAACAAATATAAGTGATGAGCAAAAAAAAGGTCTTCACCTCCAAAATATAAGTGATGAGCAAAAACAAAGGTCTTCACCTCCAAAATATAAGTGATGAGCAGAAAACAAAGGTCTTCACCTCCAAAATATAAGTGATGAGCAGAAAACAAAGGTCTTCATCTCCAAAATATAAGTGATGAGCAGAAAACAAAGGTCTTCACCTCCAAAATATAAGTGATGAGCAGAAAACAAAGGTCTTCATCTCCAAAATATAAGTGATGAGCAGAAAACAAAGGTCTTCACCTCCAAAATATAAGTGATGAGCAGAAAACAAAGGTCTTCACCTCCAAAATATAAGTGATGAGCAGAAAACAAAGGTCTTCACCTCCAAAATATAAGTGATGAGCAAAAAAAAGGTCTTCACCACTTAAATACAAGTGATGGGCAAAAAAAAATCCGACAGTTGCGTTGCCCATACGAAGATATACTGATAAAATTATTATCGCTAATCAATAAATAAATAAAATTAGCTCCAAGTGATTTCTACGTATTCCCGCTGATTTGCATAAATATACGTAGGTAAACATTGACAAAATCAGTTACGGTTTATTAAGTTGTGGTTACAACTTCCGTCCATTGGCTTGGTGGTCGATGGGGCGGGGGGGGGAGAATCGCGGGATCAGCTGCGAGACCAGCGTAAATAAACGAAATGATTTAATTCCGTGTAATTTACATGATGGTATGTTTGTTTATCGGGCAACCGCACTGCCCCCCCCCCCAAACACACACACTCCGAGTACCTAACTGCTGTTACAGGCATCGAGTCGCGCTCTAACTGCACTTCACACGAATTGTCTGGAAACAGATCTGATATCACAATTATTGTTTTGAATGTTATTTTGATTGGTTCAATGTTTGATTAGAACAATGGTCTGCTAAATTTATCGACTCACGAAAACTTTAAGATTATAATCTATAGGTAGTCTATAGGTAAATGCATGTTGCCTTATGACTTAAAACAACCAATGGAAGAGATAGGCGCAATTTTCAAAATCTTAATGAACCTTGCTATATAAAAAAATACTACACATATTTAGGCAAGAAACAGACAAAAGAATAATGAGGGAATGCTGGGAGGAAAGAGCCAGAGAGGAACAGAAAGAAAGATGGTACGCATGGGGGGAGATGAGAAAGGAGTATTACTGGAGATGCGGAGTGGATGCGACAGAGGTGGTAAGGAGAAGAAAAGACGGGATAACGTTGATTGAGGAGTTGTGGAGGAGGGATAAGGAAGTGGGGGAGCAAGAAAGGACAGTCAGAATAGACAGATCAAGGAGCGCAGGGAGATATAAGGAGATCAGAACTATAGGGGTACCAAGCTACTTGAAGGGAGAAAGAGGGAGAGTTAGGAGGATTGCGAGGCTAAGGTGCGGGAATGAAGAGGGAGGAAATAGATATTGGAGGTAACAGGAGGATAAGATGTGCGGGGAGGAGGAAGAAGATATAGAGCACCTCGCGAAGAGGTGTAGAGAGATGACAGTATGGTCGGGGAGCACATTAGACCTGTTGCACACGAAGATGGAAGGGGGGAGAGGTGGGCGATAGAATTAGAGGTAAGAAAGATTGAGATTGGGGAAGGATAACAGGAAGGGGTAAAGGAAGGAAGGAAGAGACCCGGTGGGAAGCAGAACGGGAGAAATGGAATAAGGTTACCTGGAAATGGGGAGGAAAGAAGTGAGAAAGATGGGCGAGAGAACTGGAAGCAAGAAGGAAGGAGATCGGAGAGGGAAACCAGAATGAGAACAGGAAGAAGGAGAGGGACAATAGAGCAAAAAGAAAGAAATGAGAAAAAATATTATAAATTGTAAATTTTTGGATTGATTATTCTATTTTTTGTAATGGTGAATACCCCTGAACGCCGCAAGGCCTAGGGAATAAAGAATATATATACTTACGATGTCTAATGTGGTCTCTGGTTGTCAGGTCCCGGCACGGAACTGTCCTGCCTGCCTCGGTGCAGTGGCAAACATTGGGTGCCACGCACGTGCCTGAGCAAGGCCTCACGCACACCGCTAAACACCAACACAAAAACAATCTTAATAATTAAAGCATGCGAAATGTCGTCTTGCACTAAATCTGCCCTATATGTTGTCACGTGGGTGGTTTGATTGAAAGGCAACTTAAGCTATACGCGTATCTGGCGTCGGTGATACCGTGCGACGTCCATGTAGTTGTACTACTGGTTGACCTAGTTCCGATATTCATTCGTCATGACAAATATTACCTCATTACGAAAATGTGGCGAATGCATTTCGTAATCACGTAACATATGCTAGACGCTGACTAATAGTTTTTTAATGAAAGAGCTGAACGTCACAATATCTAGGAGTCGCAATCCTGAGCTAGGATTACCTTTGTGACAATATGATCTTAATTCATACTTTCTATCGACCAGAAAAAAATAAAATGCAGGTCAACCACCCTCATAATAATAAAGAAATACATTAATAATGATTGTAAAACCATCTTAAATAATAAAGATCGAAACTTGGAAATAAATTGTAAGAATACGTACGTATTAAGCAGAGTCTCGTTCTATGTTTGAATGTCCAGCCAGGGCAACAGTATTTGATGTGTTTATTTTGGCAGACATGGGGCCTGTAAAACAAAAACAATATGTAAACAATCAAAAGAATTTTATTAAAACTTCAATATTAGACGCGAGTAAAGAAAATAATCTTATTTACAGCCAAAGGAAAATTGTAAAGTCAATTCGATAGCAGTTCCAGCAAGGCAGAATCACCGCTGAAGCATTCGAATCGATTTACTCTACATTTATAAATTGAAAATTGCCCTGCTCCCCAGAACTGCTTGGAGAAAAATGTATTTTAAAAGTGAGGACCTTTTTTTTAGGTCATCACTTGTATTTTCATAAAGGATAAAAAAATTATTTGAAATATTTCTTGACCCCCCACCCTCAGATTTAAAGAGCTGGCGCCGCCACTGGCGGAAAGTGGTCGAGATCAGTCGAGAGAAATTGTCAAGAAATATAAAAATGTTGTATCGCTAATTTATTAATGAGTGTTGTTAGGAACAGGAAGAGAAGAGCCAGCCTGTTGTTGGTAATCTGAATATTATAATGTTGATTATCTGTCTCCACGGTTAATAAGCACCGTGCAATTATCTTGTTAGAATTAACATTAACGTTCTCTGTTAGTGGCGTCTCGAGAAACTGGGACGTCTCAGAACGCCTTCCATCCTCCATCAACTTCTTTCCTCACAAAAATCTACCAGCATTCATCATTGGCAGCAGTTCTCTTGGCTTTGGCTCTTGATGCGAGACATCTACCATACATTATCTCAGGTATCTGATTGAAAATATTGTCATGAAACCCAAGAACCGGGTGTTCCTCCAGTATATTTCCCGATTTTTTTTTTTTTTTCTTAGAAATATGGTTACAAGTCAATTAAGACCTCAAGATTTCAAAAATTTCAACCGCAGGTCTTTACCGCATTTCGTTTTTGAGATACGTCCATGCGAAGCTGAAAATTTCTATAAATCACGCCATATTAAAATATGTCATAACTTTAAAATACACTAAACGAATAAGACCTCAATTTTTTTCTAGACTAAATAAACTACGAGGAATCGAAAAATTCTAACCGCAGATCGCTACCTCTAACCGTTTTTGAGTTGTGTTGTTTTTTTAATTCACAATTTTCACAAATAATGTAAATTTTGTCATTAAAAAAACTTGTCGTAAACTAAAAACGCGTTAAACGATTAAAGCCCCAAATTTTCTCTAGACTAAATAAACTACGAGGAATAACAAATTTCTAACCGCAGGTCGCTGTGTCCAACCATTTTTGAGTTGTGCTTTTTTTTAATTCACAATTTTCACAAATAATATAAGTTATGTCATTAAAAAAACTTGTAAACTAAAAGATTTTTGCCTACAACTCCAAAACTTTTGCTCAAACTTCAAAATAGACTCAATTTTCACAAATACATTATGCCATTTAAAAAAAATGTCATAATCTCAAAAGGCACTGAAATTCAGATTGAAACATTGAATTTATAAGTACAAAACAAACATGGTTGTAACAATAAACCTGTTGATCAAATATGTAATGTAATCATAAGTAGGTACACTCTCTGATGCTTATATCCCAATGTACACTTGTGTACTTTCGTGTGAACTGCTCGCCGTTATCAGGTCGGTTCCTTTACAAAGGCCCGCTGCTGTTCCCACTGCTGCTCCTGCTCCTGCCCAACTCGAGCCGCGATGTTGACTCGAACAACACTTGTCCAACACTATGCTTACATTCCAAATTACCTCTAATCATTGTTTAAACATTAAAGAAATTAGCAGGTTATATATTTGTTTGTGGCATTTAGAGGGTTGTGAAATAATTTCTTTCGCCGACTGGCGAGAACAAAGATCTCTTTACTTTCAAATGTACCCGAACACGTAGAATGATGAGCGGTACTTGTATACGCACGAATCATACGCCTATAAGTAAACAGGAATCTTTGAAAAATGTCAATACAATTATTAATATTAGTTCAGAGCCTAAGTACGTCCTGTTAATACTAGATATATCATAATTTTTATGATTTGCCTATCAGTGGAAAAATAATAAATTATCAGTAATCAAGTAATGTTATAGAAACAATAAATAAATGTATTAATAAATTGATGTGAATATTCTAGGAAAGATTCCGTCATGCCCTATATTTGATGAAAGAGAACTCACATACTTATGTATCAAGATTGGAATGTACATATTTCAAATTCTTTCCATTCATTCATGAAAGTAGAAAAACTATATATTTTATTTTTAGTTCAAGTGACATTGATAGTAACTTTAGAATGACGTAGGCTTTAATTTTAGCACAAAAACATTATCAAAAGGAAACTGATAATAGGAATTATGTCAGTTAACTGAATATTTTATCTATTTACTTATTCAAAATATACGTACGCTAGCTTTGTCCGCGGATGGAGTTTCTAATGAAGTATCTACCAACAATCAAGGAATAAGTTCATCAACAGATATATTTGTCAACGCGAATTCTAAAACGCAGTTTATTAATTAAATTCAACGAAACTAACAAAGTGCATGTTCTGACTTGGAGTTTTTGCTGTAATCTACAAACACAATTGACTTGCTATGAAAAGGTTACGTAATTGTCTGACCACCGCCTCTTCCCGGCGATCCTCCGCTGAGGCCAGCAAACTGTCTGAAAACGGGGCCAGTTTCGATTTGGTTCGCCTGCCTATTTAAATACAAAGCGTGTTTCGTCGCATCAAATGCAAGGCGATAGTAACGTTCTGTACTTAAATACGTATATACAGTGAATTTATTTTTTAATGCGACATGTACTATGTCATTACCATGGATACAGTTTTTGACAGCAATATAAATCGTGTTCATTTTCATTTGCAACATAGACAATTAGTGTGTATACTTTTGCTCATTGCTGATTGAAAAATTAAGCAACATGTATACAGATGTAGAAAAAATAATATTGGTAACTTGGTGTAACTCCCAAATGGGTTTAAGAGAAGTTTCTGCTGTATTTAGTGCAACTTATCCAGATCGGCCAATACCAAATCCCTCTACAGTTTTAAGACTAATTAATAAATTTCATCGCGAAGGATGTTTTAAGTCAAAACATAATAAAAAAAGAACTATATCCCACGTGCTTACAGAAGAGAAGCAGTTGGAAATATTATTACAAATGGAAGAAAACAATCAAAATACTTTAAGATCAATTGCACAAAACGTTGGTGTCAGTATTGGATCTGTTTTTAACTTCTTACAAAAAGAAAAGTTTCGATCATACAAATTTCAAAATCATCAAGAATTGTTAGAAAGGGACGCAGCAGTACGTATGGATTTTTGTTTTGAATTGTTTCAAACAATTAATTCCGTTCCAACAATGCTTCAAAGAATTTTATTTACTGACGAAGCAACGTTTACTCTAAATGGTGAAGTGCACAGCCAAAATTTTAGGTACTGGAGTCGAGAAAATTTACATTTGGTTCATTCCTCCCGAACTCAAAGGCCGCAAAAATTAAATGTTTGGGCAGGGATAATAGAAACCAATATTATAGGGCCCAGCATGTATACCTAATCCAGAATTTCAGGAGTCCTGTTGCAATGTCTACATACATTCCACTTGAGTAGAAAGTAAAAATGTACCAGGGTAAATTCTGTTCCATTCGTTCTATTTTTGTTTGTATAGGTATGTTCCGGTGCACGTCAGTGTCTGTGGCCCAGTGGGGGCCCGGCTCGGCTACATATGCGGCTACATGCCTGGATACACTCTCATTACAGAGTGTGACCGCCAACTGAGACCGATATCTAACGAGAACCACCTCATATATATATATTTAACGAATAACTTCATTATACAAGCTCAATTATAATAACTGATACATACATCATTAAATGGACGGGGAAAGTTGATTGTTTTACAGACGTTTATAATTATTATTAACAGTGAATAAGCTTTTGAAAATAATAATTTTGTTTTGTTAAGAAATTTAGAAAAGAAGCAAAGTAAAACTCATTTTACTCTAATAAATTTGTATGGATTTTAACTAAGATATTAAGATAACAAGATATATATTCATATATCTTGATTTACAGGAGGAACAACGAAAATCTGTTGCTAAATTAATATTTGTTATTGGCGTCTAAAGAAAAACTATTCATTTAATGTTTAATTCGTAAGATAATAAAAATATAACGTACGCCTATGTGTACATGTCCTTGGAAATAAGTTTGATAACTAAATGTTTCTGTCAAGTATTACACAACGTTCAGGAATGAATGATCGCACTGTACCTGGCATATACATTGAGCCCGAACTTGTTCATTTTAATTGCACTTGACGGAGGGATAAAAGACTTTTATTACAATCAAGAAATATTAGATTTCTTATTTAACAATAATTTACCATTGTTTTCACTAGAAAAATATCAGTAGTTAATTACTTAAACACAATTATAATTGTTTACATTTCGATTTCTAAACTGATTCTTACTCGACTTTACCTATAATTTACAACCTTATTTTAAATTAAAGTGTCAGTGTACAGTTCAAGAGGAAAATAAAAATTACTACCTTAGGTTCTAAGAAACGAACTCCCCACCCCCATGACTACTCCCCAAATGGAATAGTTGTTTTTGTCAAGTCCAGGATAACTTGATATGATCGTATCTGGTTGAAAGGAGTCCTCTAATGGTCGGTTGCGTAGCGAAGAGAGAAGAGAGCATTTGCGTGCGACTGGTGCAAGAACAAGAGCGGATACAGAGCAGAGTTCAGAGTACAGAGTGTTGATTTGCCGCTTGGGCGAACCTCGCTGGGCTCCGGGAACATGTGTGGTCCCGGGAGATGAAAGGCCGCATCTATTACATCACCACCACCACCAGGAAGAACTTACTTTTCTCAGAAATATGTCATATATCTTGATTTACAGGAGGAACAACGAAAATCTGTTGCTAAATTAATATTTGTTATTGGCGTCTAAAGAAAAACTATTCATTTAATGTTTAATTCGTAAGATAATAAAAATATAACGTACGCCTATGTGTACATGTCCTTGGAAATAAGTTTGATAACTAAATGTTTCTGTCAAGTATTACACAACGTTCAGGAATGAATGATCGCACTGTACCTGGCATATACATTGAGCCCGAACTTGTTCATTTTAATTGCACTTGACGGAGGGATAAAAGACTTTTATTACAATCAAGAAATATTAGATTTCTTATTTAACAATAATTTACCATTGTTTTCACTAGAAAAATATCAGTAGTTAATTACTTAAACACAATTATAATTGTTTACATTTCGATTTCTAAACTGATTCTTACTCGACTTTACCTATAATTTACAACCTTATTTTAAATTAAAGTGTCAGTGTACAGTTCAAGAGGAAAATAAAAATTACTACCTTAGGTTCTAAGAAACGAACTCCCCACCCCCATGACTACTCCCCAAATGGAATAGTTGTTTTTGTCAAGTCCAGGATAACTTGATATGATCGTATCTGGTTGAAAGGAGTCCTCTAATGGTCGGTTGCGTAGCGAAGAGAGAAGAGAGCATTTGCGTGCGACTGGTGCAAGAACAAGAGCGGATACAGAGCAGAGTTCAGAGTACAGAGTGTTGATTTGCCGCTTGGGCGAACCTCGCTGGGCTCCGGGAACATGTGTGGTCCCGGGAGATGAAAGGCCGCATCTATTACATCACCACCACCACCAGGAAGAACTTACTTTTCTCAGAAATACTCTAAATGTTTCATATATCTATAAAGATTCTATTTTATTCACTTTCAATATTACTTTCATACATGACAGGAAGACCGACTGCCTGTCAGCTATTGTGTTCCTTGGAATGCAATAAATATTGTACCACAGGGCCGGAGGAGCGCGTTATGCAGCATATGCAAGGCATTAGGGCGCTTGATACCAGAGGGCGCGCCAAGGTTAAAATGAGGACCTTTTTTTTAGGTCCTCACTTGGAAGTTAGATGTGAAGACCTTTTTTTTAAGTCTTCACTTGAAATTTAAAAGTGAAGGTTTCACGTCTTGTCATATGACAAACTTTCTGGTGACAGTGAACAGTACATAAGCTATTGATTTAAGAGCTCTGAATGCGGCTTAAAACGTGAAACCGTTCAGACCTCCAAATTTAATACGCTGTTTGTTGTGGATTGTGAATAATTTTCTAAACTTATAGCTAGTGAGATGTTTTAATGAGACAGACATATAAACACATTGGTTATCGCATTCTATCAGTGGCACCGTAGTTATCGAATGCCTTTTGATGGTATGGATTAAGTGGTATTTAAACATATTATTTACATTATGGATCGTGTATGTATGTAAAGAGTGTCTAACTGCGAGCATAACCACGTAGCGTCAAGGTCGCCTGCACATAATGTCTGTCACGCAGCTTTTTATTCATGCTTTGGAATGTTAATTTTAAATTAATAATATGTTGAAAAATAGTTGATATACATAATAAATGACTGCGATTGACATGAATGTTTTTAAAAAGTTCTTACTTTGTTTTACACACTTGAACACGTTAAAAAAGTAGGGTGACCATTCGTCCCGCATTTTAACATTTTGTCCCGCATTAAGATGCGTCTCGCAAAAGTCCCGCATTTTAACATTTTGTCCCGCATTTTGAATTTGGGAGGTGAAGACCTTTTTTTGCTCTTCACTTGGATTTTGGGAGATGAGGACCTTTTTTTTGCTCTTCACTTGGATTTGAGAAGTGAGGACCTTTTTTTTGCTCTTCACTTGGATTTGGGAGATGAGGACATTTTTTTTGCTCCGTCCCGCATTGCCTTCTTAAGAAAATGGTCACCCTATACAAAAGTCGATTTAAAGGACTTTATAGGGTATCTAAAATCTGATATTATTCCTATCCTGTTGAATTGAAGTCGCTACCCTATTGGATGTTGAGTGAAATTAACGAGTCAGCAGCCAACGAACGGCGAGAGATCGATGAAATTATCACGTGAACAATGCGTGATTACTATCTGTTAATTCTGAATGAAGTATGGCTATGAATTTCGTGTGGTATCCTCGAGTGACGCGTGTCGAATATAAAACACGTTATACCTATAAGCTGGTCGTGTTTGTACAGCACGTTAATTGGAAGTAAGTACGTTATCTAAGGTCAGGTCCAGGTAAACTACAGGTAACTCTGGAAATGTCGATACGATCATTGTTCTCCAGATGTCAATGTCCCCAGTTATGATAAGGCCTTTTCTGCATCTCTTACAAAGCACAAAGCCAGCTCTAGTTTATGACTACATGCCTAACCTAGACGAAGGTATTCAATACTTTATTGCATAACGGCCACTGAGATTTCGATTATTGATTTAGAAAATATTATAAAGTAGATATATTCGTACCTGAAACAAGGCTAACATTTCATTAACTGGCAGCGGTTACCGGTTTGACGTATGGAATCGAAGCATGGGACATGACAAAACTACAGCATCTAATACTATCTTCCGAAAGATGATTTTTACGTAGTACATATCATACAGACGACTTGAAAATGACGACGAAGTAGCCATTCAAAACGTCCAAAATTTAACCGAAAAGGGATAATTTTTCATCATGAAATGTAACGTTGGGAAGACGTAATAATTAATTATGGAAATTATATTTTGAAATTACACATAATAAAACATCTGGAAAAATATTTTGTTCTCTAAAATAATGGATTTCTTTTCACGAAGACAAGCCCAAAAGCTATTAGAATTGATTTTTAAGAATTGAATGGATCAATAAAACCATAAATTCAATTAATTTGAATCCTTCTGGAATGAGTTCTGTTGAAGTCGACCATAAAATGAATATTAATAATTTTCGCGAACTACTAATAGGTAAATGTAAGTGTTGCGGTAGCGGGCATTATGGCAAATGACCCCGGGGTCAGAGCCTAGCGGTCAGACGGCTGTACCTAACCATGTCGCACTAAGGCTGACAGTTGTTACTTCCAGACCGTACTTAATTTATATTATAATTTATAGCCGGGGATTGATCGCCGGACACAATGTCAGATAAACTTATACTACCTATTACGTACCATTGACGGAGAAGCAAAAACTGATAAACGAGACACACAGTGCTGGCTCGTGAAAACCTCTGATGGAGGTGGTACAACCAGAAGAATAATTGAAATTTTCTTTTCGGAAAAAAAAATCATTATTAAGATGGACAACATTTTTTACCCACATTCACGTTCAACCTGCCATACCGTAGAAAAGCCTTTGCCTTTATATTGCAGTGAAGTTTTAAAATGAAATCAATGTGTTGTCATCGCATTGCGTACATGCGATGTGCACATCTGATGAAGCAGTGACCCGTTTATTCCTTATTAAATATAATTTAATCGCCTTTTAACGCAGAATGGAATGCACTGTGCCACTGTGCATAAATGTCTTCTTTAAACGAACTGTGGCTGTTTGCGTGCGTGCAGTTACTCCCAGAGAACATCCTCCTATGCATTGAACTCATACATATGTTATTAAACCACGCATTGCACTTGCACTGCTTTTATCTCAGGGGGATTGGAAACAAATCCATTATTTCAGAATACCAAAAAAAAATTCTTTCAAATTTTTTTATTGTGTATTGAGGATAAACATTACCTATAGAGCTGTTGTCGCTTGCAAAATGGCGATTGGAATAGGATATTTTTGACATTTGCCATTAGATACACAACAATTCACATTGCAGTTAATTTTCTGTTGCGATTTTAAAGATATTTTATTAAAGTTTTCTTCACTTACAAACAATGCAATTAAATGAGCCACATCCAACAAAATCCTATTCCGTTAAGTTCCAAAATATTCCGCTAGGCGTCACTTCAGTTATTGTCAGTTCTCAATAATTACAAAATGTAATTTCATTATTTATTACGGTGGAACGATGGAAGCATCGTTGTATTAATTTTTCTTCACCCTCTCTATACAAGGTTTCTGAGTGTATGTTCCATAGATCTAAATAGATGAAAATGTGGAATAATTTCCAAGTCCTGAATTTTTTCACGGGATATTTGCTTAGAGGACATTGTCATTGATAAAAAAATATTCCTTTTCGGTTAAATAAATTTGAACGTCTTTCTTTTAGTTTCTGCTTTAGTTTACCCATATATTGAATCTAATATAAATAAAGTCTTTTTTTTGTAAACTATAATATTAAAATAAATTTTAATAATAAATTATATTAATAAAAATATCCGCAACAAAATCAATAGATGTTGCGGATATCCGTGGATACAAATACGGATATTTGGAACATCTCCAGTACCTACTCATCTGATGAAAATTCAATGTCGAAAATAATAATTAAGATATATAAACGTTAGTAATAAATTACTTCAAAAGAATAAAAATCAATGTAAATTGATTGTATTTTGTCTATTTGTGTAATTTCGTACGAGACGAGGAAGTAAATATTTCAATTATGGAACGAAATATAAAATGCAATTAACTGATAAAGTTGGAAAATATGTCGTTTATAATGAAGTAGGTCGACCGGATCATATTGTTTCTATTTTAATTACAAAATTGGATAATTACAAGTGCCCTTTTCAACAATGAGCCTATTAGAAGCGCGCCACGCAAAATGCGCGAGTCTCGTGCGTCTCGCGACGGGCGACGTGCGGCAAACGGCGTGCGGCAAACGGCGTGCATACAGACGAACCGCGCGCGGTCTCTTTATCACATACTCGCCTCATTACATCATGTGGTATTATCCAATTGCGTGGACAGTCCTCATTACATACACCGCTAATCATTTAACAAGATATTTACCAATTTTTTCACAGATTTCATTATTATTTTGGTCAGTTGTTAATTTATTATTTTGACAACTTCGCTATTAAGAGCGGTAATATAATGAATCCGATGTTTTTACCGACATTTACATATAAAAATGTCATATTTGCGGATGCGGATTAGAAATGTGCCAGATACTGTATCCGTATCTATGGATATGATCCGGCACATCCCTGACACAGATACGGATTATTTTGTAGAATTGTAGAATATCCGCAGATATGGATAAAAATGTTCTGTTAACCATCATTAATAAAATGTGTTTTAAATTTCCGTTTGCCATTACAGCATTCCCAAAAATATCTAAAATGCGCCATGGTTAGGTAGGCCGTAGGCAGATCATTCCGTCCTTGACTCCATTAACAGAGATGTCTATCCTAAATTTTTATAAATGCAAGTCACAAGTGCATGAGCCATATCAATTCTCCATGGCTGTTATCACTATTTGCATGACCGTTACCAGTTACATCATAACCTCGATTATTTCGGTCATTTCTAGAACAACCAAATTATTCTATCCACCAACAACAACGTTACTCTTCACTCTTTCTTAAAATTACTCATTGCCTAGATATGTTTACTCATTAAATTCTAATTACCAGCTTCGGTCAAATTTTATATTCCTTACAATCATACGCCATATTTAATAATGTCCCATGTAAGGTTCCCGGATTTTGTTTAAAGGATGAACTGCAGTAGGATGTTCCCTGCTCTATATTCCTTACTGGTTGGTAATTTACGAGGCCCGATTGAATTCGAAAAACTCGAAAAATACAACAAAAAATCGTAATAATAATCAATGTAATGTATTCAGTTTGATCAATATGGGTCTGCTAAAAAACAGCATGGAAATCGGAGCAGCAATTATCGAGTAATGTGTTAAATATAAATTGAAAATCTGGATTTTGTACAACCCGCTCGCACAAATATTATTATATTTTTGGCACAACTGAGTAGATTTTCAAAATTCTTTCAATTCTGAATAGTGTATAAGTCGTGTATCAACTATGGCGCTGACGAAACTATGTTGTCGCTGTTAATTTCAAGAAAATGTGTTAAATATTAACGAAAGACTTGGATTTCGTTTTACCCGCTCGCACAAATATAGTTTACGATTATTAAATCGATTTAAATAAAACATCTAACTTAATACAACGTAAGTATTAATTAGTTACGAGTATTAATTAGCAACAAGCCCTTAATCGCTAGTTAAGTGCCCTAAAACTTTTGATACAATTTTGTACTAAGAAACAACATCAAGTTAGAAGTTATAAAATTCTAACTTAAAATTATATCTCAAACGGTTTCAAAATTTGTGTACACATTATAAATGTATGGAGAAGCAATGTCAACTGACATAATGTCCAAAACAACTCTCCTATATCTTCTTTATTATAAAAGACTGTTATTAAAGTAAATTCCTCTTGTTTGTGTGTGAGATGAGTCATCCGGGACGTATGTATGTTAGAAATTAGACATGAGTATCTCACGGTTGACGGCTGATACAGGCTGGTCCTTTGTGAGCCCGTGTGGAGACGGAGACGGAGACTCAGGTCGTGAGACTGTCACTGTGAGCCGACCCGAACCGATACATCCGATACGATATGCTGAACTGAACGATAAAAAAATTACCTAAAATAACAAAGATGCCTGTCACTGCCTTAACATAACACATGCATACATGTGAGCTGTGGTTGACATGGGCTAAAACCAGTGGCGGGGAGGACATTATTATACTCGCTCTCGTTACTTGGCTTCTTTGGTACTTACGTGAAGAAGGTCGCTAATTGGGTTCTGCTCCCGAACTCGACATTTTCCAGCCCTGTATAGCTACACCGTGAACAACAACAGCGACATCACCGAAGAAATAACTTTAAGAATCCTTTCTGCGAACAAAACCTACTATGCCCTTAACAGTCTACTAAGATCACGCTTGCTATACGGGCACACAAAAATAATATTATACAAGACCCTCTTCGATCCATACTCACATATGGAAATGAATCTTGTACACTTACACAAGAACAAGAACGTCGGAAGATTCTACAGAAAATTTTCCAGTCCAAGAGGATGGAATATGGAGAATTAGAAAAAATGATCAGTTGCGCGACCTTTAAAAAGTTCCAGAATACATTGGATTGGACATGGCATCGGAATGCCCACCAACATGCCAGTGAGAAGAGTATTCGATAGGGTTCCAGGTACAAACAGACCTCGAATGAGATGGGTGGACAATGTGGAGAGGACTAGCGTGTGATCGCGAAAGATGGAAGAAGTTTGTGGAGGCGGCAAAACCCACTAAGAGTTGTAAAACCCAATTGATTGATATATAGCAGAAAAATGTTTAGGATATGTTTTATTAAAATCGATTCAGTAATTCCAAAGTTATATTTGTGCGAGCGGGTAATACGAAATCCAAGTCTTTCGTTTATATTTAACCCATTTTCTTGAAATTACCAGCGGCAACATAGGTTTCGTCATCGCCAAAGTTGATACACGACTTATACACTAATCAGATTTGAAAAAAATTTTAAAATCTATTCAGTTGTGCCAAAGATATAATAACATTTGTGCGAGCGGGTCTTAAAAAATCCATATTTTCGGATTATATTTAACACATTACTCGAGAATAGCTTATCCGATTTTCATGCTGTTTTTTAGAAGATCCATACTGACCAAACTGAATACATTAAATTGATTGTTATTACGATTTTTTGTTGTTGTTGTCTTTTTTGTCGGTTGCGTAAATCTACAACGAAAGCAAAATCCGCCACTGTTGAATTTGCGCTGTTTTCGCAGTGTTCTGCCTAACACGAACGATTTGTTTTATTGGGAGTAGTCAGCCATCAGCCATCATCTGCCTGTTAACAAGTGCAAGACAGATCATTAATTCAATGTACATATGTATGTATGTACACAGAGATGGTTGCGAGGCGCCAGACATTGCTTCATACAATGTTTACAAGTACGGACGGACAAATTCTACACTTGTACAAGGTTAGGATATTATAAACATGCGAATTTATTCATTATTTGCCACTTATAAATATTTTATTCAATATTTACACAATAATAAATTCAGGAATTCTCGAAAAATACCTACATATTTAAGAAAATTAAATGGAATAGATTCCAAAAAGTATTGTGTTCAATAATTTCTTGTACAGTCTGTTCCAAACGCTTAAGCGGAACTAGATTTTGCAATCTAGTTACTTTCATCGTTTAAATCGTGCCTTTCGGCCGTTTTGTTTAAGCTTTGTAAATCATACTTACAATAAACATTTTTTGGTTAAGGTTAATATCATTTTAAAATGTCATTTTCTTTATATTTTGATTTTTTGTGTCATTCTTAATACAAATTTCCCATTTATTTATTTTTTTGTCATTAAAATATCTAAAAAAAATATTTAATTTTGACATATGTCATTCGTTTCCATGGTTTCATTGTTGGAATATTATAGCATAACCTCTGAATATATTGTTTGTGTTTCGTTTTCAAATGTGACAGGACTTCGAACGTTCTAATTTACCATCATCTAGGTTATTTCTTTTGTTTTTGTTCACAGCTCGTAAATTTGGGAAGGTTTTTTCAATATTTTCATTCTGACAAATATGTCAACATGTTTTACAATTGGTAATGTAAAAGTTTTCAAAAAAATTGATAAATAAATTGATGTGTGTAAAGTGATGGTTTTGTATCCAAGGTTACCAATAAAATTTTCAATTAATTGACAAAAAAACTTGATCAATTTACTGATCAATTAATAGAACTGTTTAAAACCAACTTAAGAATTGTTGGTTTGGTGGGCGCAATGATTTTTTAACCCTTTCATTGCGCAAACCGGATAAAGACCGTGTTGTACCTGTATTGCAAAATGTTAGCAATGAAAGAGTTAATTGAGAACATTTTAGTATTTCAATATAAATTGTTTTTTTATTTATTACCAAATTCCTTGTTTATAATTGAATGAGAAAGCATTAGGTGAGTTGCGGATGTCCACAATACACTCGCACACTTAATCCCTGGTGTTTTAGTTGGCAATCCGGGAATCAGGAGGTAAAAATGTCAACAACCTGTCTTAAAAATAGCACCCACTTTCCACGCACGGGACTGAAATAACCTCCTGATGTACGCACGCACGCACGCACGCACGCACCCACAAGGTAAACCATGCTTATAGTTTATATAAACATATTCATTTAGTAGTTTAATAGTTTACGACCTTGATGTATTGGTTGTTAATAGGACAGCAAATTAAAATGTGTCAAAAAATGTAGGTTTCTCATTTCAACACGTGTTAATAAGTTTACTTCACTACTTAATAAGTTAAAAATATCTAATTGATACAACTTGGAGGTGTTAAAATGGACTTGTATCACTCATTTCAATTTTTAATTACAAAAATCGCACAGGGCTGGTAGAGAATTATTTATTTTCGGTTAAATAAATTTGGACTTTTTTCCTCTTTTCTGATTTAGTCTCTCTGATCGTTGAAACTAAGGGAGAAACATCTTTACTTCACATTTAGGCTACGGAAAGGTGATTAAAAAATCTGAATCATCTAATTTCGTGAAACATTTAATAGAAGGACCATTGTAAGGAAGAAAATTTTGAAATTTTACATTTTCAAAATAAAGCGAAAACCCTGTATATTGTTAGGCCACTGGAACAACGATTTTTTTTGTCTTTATAAAAAACTAAACATGTTTATAATGAAATTTTTTTAATACCTGAGATATCAACGTTACAAACTTATAAAGATTACGATTAAAAACTTACATATAATAAAAACAAAAGTAAAAGTTACCAAGTATGCTGGTTACAAATATTGTTCGAATAAATATACATTATTGTTTAAATACAAGCTTATTCTTTATTTTATGTTTCGCATTACATTGCGTAACATATTTTTAGAAATTTTGCTGCGTTATTGATAATATTACATTTGTATAAAGTTGTTTCGTTGAGTGTATCTGAATATTGGGTGGTCCATAAACAAAAGAAAACCCAATGACATGTGATTGATCCCCGCGACTCCATGATTCACTCACAGGTGATATTACATTAATGGCATGTCTCTGACAATGGTGCGCCGCATTATTCTCTATGCATTGGGAAACACTTTCTTTCAACGAACCACAGCCGACCATTAGCCATGTATCTACCTATAATATTCGACTCTCACTATTTGTCAACACCAAATTAAACAAATTCAATTCACTATTATTTATGGTATTAGTTAACAGACGAACAATTTTATATATAATGCAGTGGCGGCCTCTGCTTTTGTTGAAGGTTTGTGCAACACAAAAAAAAATGTAATCGTCTACAACGAAAATTCTTACAGCAGGATCCATTAGAATTTCTTATTTCTGCAAATGCGACGTCCCAATGATTCTAAAACTAAATTTCTCTACCTTAAATGACAAAACAAATAATAAAGGACTAAAGTGGGTTTTTAAGAAATAAATAAATAAGGACAACGCTATAAAATAAAGGAGTGTCCTCCAGTGGCGGATTAATCCTGTGCAGGATTAAAGATGTACATCTTAACGAGTGCTCCTTTTAAAAGAACATAATTTTGATTTGTTGTTACATTTCCGTTTCCTTTCAACTTAAATATCATTATTAAAATTCTTGTCTAACATCGGCATTGCACTTAATCTAAGGATAATTCTAACTTAAATTAATACAAGGTCCAGACTGCACTTTTGTGCAATTTAACAAATAAAATTTCCTGTTTAACAAAATCTCATGGTCATCAAAAATCAAAATCCCACCAGTTATTAGCGGTCTTCCTTTAAAATCCAGCGTTATCAGATTCGCCCTAATAACTGAAATTGCGGTGGTAACATTAGATATGGCACAATGGCGTTCAGCCGCAAGGACATCTGACACTCTGCGATTACAGATATAGATATGGTGTTGAGAATATATCACGTATTGTATGGTAGTATGGCAGTATGGCAGTATGGCGCCAACCACCGACATTACCTTAATTATATCGTTCAACTCTCGATATGGTTGCAGGTTGATCCTGGTAATTTTAGTAATTGTCTCTGCCCACTGGGGATATTGTTTCTATATTAGATTGAAATGTCAACACGATTATGCTATTATTTCCACATAGGTATTCAATGTATTTACATTTTAATTTATTGCATAAATAAACGGAATATTCATTTTAATATTATCCAGCATCTTCATTTAATAGTTTCACAGATACAGTAAAACCAAAATACGAAGATAGGCTAGAATCCAATCCAATCATGTGCCGTATCTGCTACAGACTTCGGCTACCACGAAATGCCACAATTCTCTGTCGTCAATAGTCCTTACAAGAGTTTGAAAATTGTTTTACTTTGTATCACATATTATATTAGAGATGAATGTTTTTCTTTTTCGACATCTGCCTCTTTTTCACATTGTCCACTAATAATATCCCATTCCAAATCCCTCTGACGCATAATATGTACTAATCTAAATTGTCGTTTTCAAGAATCTTCCCTTTTTTGAAACAGTAAAATAAACATAAAGTATTGCATATCGCCAAAGGTATAATGGTAACGGTTTCGCAGCAAAGCGTATTATTTTTAGTTTAACGGCGTTACACTGGATCTGTATCAGGCCGGGTTCAGGTTCATCTATTCCCGTCAGTGACTGCACTTGTGAAATATTATTGTGCAGAAATAACAATGCATGTCTTCAGCTGGTACCGTGTTGCGAATCCACTTAGCTCTCGACTCTGCGGACGACAATGGACGACCGTGCTCTCCACATCGCTTATTTACATGAAAATTGGATTTTTAAGCTCGCTTTATAGTGTAGTCAGAAGCTCTTTTGTTTTAGCATACTGTGATTTATGAGGTGCTTGAGCGTTAATTTATGTGTTCTAAGCATCATAATATTCGTTATGTTGACATGCTGCTATAATCGTAACGGCGATTTGTTCAAGCCTGCTCATTGTTTTGTTTGGATCAGTGCTTTGCCTTGGAAGAATTACAATATATATTAGCTGCTTTCCTTTTACAAGTTAAAATGCTTGACTAAGCTAAGAAGTTAGTCAAATATCTTAGCAAGGGAAAGGAGGGAGGAAAAAACTTAGTTTATCTTAGCCAATGTCTTATAAATGGAACGCTCTTACAACTTAGATTAACTTAGCTTAGCTTAGATTTCTTAAGTAAAGTGGTAAAAGGAAAACGCCTATTTTATAATTTATTGTCTTAAGGGTTATGAGTTGAATGATTAGTCAACGAATGACGCGCTTGTACTCACCCTCCAATTGGCTGGGTATGGACGGTGTTGTCAGTGTCAACTCCCGGGTAGTGCCTGGGAGGGGTGGCGGGGTCAGAGTTGACTGACGCGAAGGCGATGGACAGTAGCACCAGGCATACACCAGGTGACCACCGCATTCTGGAGAACGCGCACTCCCTCTGCAACAAAAACATACAAATCAACTTAACAAATAATCATTATAGCTTTACCAGGAAAATGTGTACAGTTAGCAATTGTACAACACAGGCTGTGGCGGTGCTGTAAAAAGTATTTCAAATATTTCCCTAATGTTGACCTGGAACCATCATGTACAAAATCTGGCAACTAAGCTATGTAGAACAATATATTTAATTCGAAACCTCGTTGACTGTGTATCAATGTTTTAAAAATGTCCAACTATGCTTTATTCCAATCGCACATCTTTTACGCCCTGCTTGCTTGGGGACATAGTGCCTCAGCAAAACGAATTTTTGCCTTACAAAGACGAAGTTAAAAAAATACGATTACAGTGCTTTCTGGCATACAATTTCTTTCTTTTGTCCAGATATGATTCATTGATAATAAAAGCGTTTTATTTTGCAGTATTTTCAGAAAACTGGGACAAAATTGTAAACCCGCCGGTATACCGGGGCAAAGACTGAAAATCGGGATTGTCCCAGTCAAATCGGGACGTATGGTTACCTTACCTATAGATAGGGTGACCAGATTTCAGTGAAGGGAAACCGGGACACAGGGAAAAAAAGAAGGTCCTCACCTCCCAGAACAAGCGAAGAGCAAAAAAAAAGATCTCACCTCTCAAATTAACTAATTGTAATATTTCTTTTCTTGCACATGCATAATTATGTAAAAACCGGGACAATCGCCGTCCCGAAAACATTTTTCGGGACACCGGGACAATGTACCTAAAACCGGGACGGATGGTCACCCTACCTATAGATAATGCTAAATATTTTTTGCTGTAACAAATAGTGAACTATAAGTTTATTTTTTTTTTCGTTCTTCTTCCAACGATGGACCGTGTATTCCTTTAGATAAATAACATACCGACAAAAATGAGATAAACAGTATGTTTGAATGGATCATTAAGATGATGAATGGCTCATTAAATTAATAATATTGTTTAATAATGATGCGTTAATGTGTTGGACGCATGTATTTTAGAGCGATGGCTTCCTTGCAAAAAACCGTTGATAAGTGAACTTCCCGGGTCTGGTATCTGGTGACGCGAAGGTCACTGATAACGCTTCAATCTCATCGCGTGTACATACTCCTTCCGCGCTATCATCGCTCTCTCTGACATCGCCCATTCAGCATGCGGAATAACTGGCATTCTGGCGTCCTTGCCAAATATACAGATTCGCGCCTTTTCCCCTCGCCCCTGGGGAGATAAAGGGCGACAGTCTTAAACAAAAAAGAATCGTTTCTAAACCCCGAAACATCCCCTTAGAATAAAAATGTTTAGATGCCATATTGCCTTCGAATGCTGATTTACTCTAGCATCATACCAAATTACACGTGCTTTTTTTCTTTCTTGAATGTCTTAATTTAGTTGCAGAGATAATAATATTTAGATTTCATCGTATATTGATGTCTTCAGCGGAAATTTTACAATAACATTATGTTTGTCTCATTCTTGTTTGTTCAAATATTTATTGCTTCGAAGAAAAAATTGCAAATAAAATTCTGACTGGATTTCTTGGTATTTTCATAAAAAATTATTTTGACAAGATATTTTTATTGATGCTTTATATATTTTGCAGTCCAATAGAAGACTGAATATTATTATATAATTAATAAATGTGTACATCTTTAAATTCAAATTTGTTTTTAATATGTACGAAAGAAGTTTTTAATAAGATGACTATTTGGTAGGGGAGTGATACTTAATATAATATAAAATTGAAACATCGCACTTCATATTTATTTAACAGCAAAAATGTCTATAACAAAATGTGTATACGTAAGTTCAATTAAATGGATTAAAAAGTGAGATTAGTAATAAAGTTGTGGTTTTTCTGTTGGTTAATTTATTGATGAGAGTGTGAGGATGGCATCTAAATAAGGCTATGTTGCAATGCGTGCATATATTCTAATCTGTCTAACTGAATAAATAAACGCATCATCAGTTAATCCAATTGAGAGGCAGATTACATATATATGCATGCTGTTACTTCACCGCTGTTAAATCATAGGACAGGCTGCTGCTGCTGTGAAAAATGTGTACGAGTGTTACTTGAGAACTGTTCCTTAATCTACTTGTCATAAATTAATGTATTAATCAACTTGCTTACTTAATGCAATTGGTAACTTGATTAGAATTGCGCCACTGTCTATTGAAAAAAACCCTATTCATTTAAACTGAATAAATAACTCAAATAGCACAGATGAAGTTACTTATTTATGCTTATCATTTAGACACAATTCGAAGATAGATACAAAGTAACTAGTTTATTCCGATCCATACACAAGACTTTATATTTGGGCCCCAGCACATATTTTTACTTGCCCGACCTTAATATATAAGGGGCAAATATAGTAATCGCGAAAATTTTCGATGTCGAGATTTTGACTGATGACCACGTTTCATGGTCCAGGGAATCTAAAACCTATTTTCGAAGTGCCGTCCGTATGTGTGTGTGTCTGTGTGTATATACGATAACTCAAAATCGGTTTAACTTAAAGAGTTCGTTCTGGTACTAAAAAATTCTCCTTATAATTGGGAAGAACCCTATTGTTTTTTATTAAAAACCGGAAACGGAAGTTATTAAACTTTAAAATTTTAAAAAAATCGTAACTAGTAAACCAAGCCTTGGATAAAAATTTGTATAGAACATAATTTGATGTATTGTTGAAGATTTACCTAAATCTTCTTTAAAATTTTTTTTAGTTTTTTTTTTAGTATTATTATTTTTTTTATGGGAGGGCAAGTCTAGCGGAGGTGCCCCTTCGCCACTGGTTTCTAGAAGAGATAGGCATCAATTGGCTAAGGACAAGGAACCAGGAACGGCCCCGGAAAGTTATAGAACCCCTATCAAATCCTCTTTCGAACTTATACATATATCCTTGTACGAGTAGGAGAGACTGATGTACCTTTGGGGGGGGGGGCACGTGCCCGCAGTACCCGAATACGCCCCAGCATGCACGTGACGGTAGGTAAAATGTATGCTACGGCACTGGTATGAAATGATGGGTTAGTATGAAAAAGTTATAGATGCGTATCCTCCACAGAGAGCAGAGAGTTGAGAGCAGCGAGTGAGTAGACGCTTCTACTGACCTATATATGATACGGCATTTCCTACACCCGCACCCATCATACCTAGCGCCGAGCCCACAGAACAATTGCATGCATACAAGTATTGTAGGTACAACAACAACAACAGCCACGGCATTAATCACAGCCCAAATACTCGCGACCCCAACCATCATTCATTATTGTACGTCTGTACGTCTGTACGTCGCCCTTCATGTCTCGATAAAACTCTCACTACAATTTGCTGAGAATTCAAATTGTTTTTTTCATTCTCTAGATGTAATTATCACATCAGCAGATGAAGGATTCCAAACTCTTTCTTCTTATTCCATCAATTTCGAGGTTTTTGTGGAATATTGATACATTTAAAAATTATTCTGATAAAGAACAATTAGAATTATGCCAAAATGTCGATGAAAATCTCAACGAGATGGATATTATTGTTGTAGAGCTCGTTTAAGAATCACAATTTTTACTAAATTTACCTAGTTGATGAACTTATTAAGTCTCCAGAAGAAAATTTAAATTATACAACCATTTACAACTCAATGAATTTGTTTCCTAACACAAGCATAATACTTTTCAGTTTCTGTCGCGACTGCAGAGCGTACATTTTCAAAACAGAATAAAACATTATTTGAGATCAACTATGGGCCAAAATCGATTAAGTAACCTTGCTATTATCTCAGTAGAACCGGATCTTATAAAAGAATTAGAACCGAAGATTTAATTAAGAAATTTGCCAAAATTAAAGCACGAAAAGCTCAATTTATTTAGAAACTCTTAAATTGTTTTTTATTATCGATTGTATTGTTCTACGTTATATAATGATAATATACAAATAATAATAATAAATGTTTAGATGTATATTTTTCTGTTTGCATGTATAAAATTATTTTCAATAGTTATTGACCATAATACAAAATAAAACATTGTTTTAGTCAGTCATACAAGCAATACAATACAAAGTACAAATTCATGTTAATATGAAGCAAAATAAATGGCAATAATTATTAGGGTAGTACAATAATATATGGTGTTAATATATGGACATAAATAAATTTAAAATTTAACATTCAATAATTCGTCAGTCGAGTAGAATGGGTTTCTAATTAAAAATTCTTTTAGTTTTCTTGAAATACAGAAAACGCAGGACTTTATATTCCTCGGGCAGAATATTGAAAAATTTTATGCTGTAATTAGAGGCATTGCGTGATTTAGTTAAACGTAAAAAGTTTGGATATATATGGTCTTCATTTCTAGTAGCATATACGATTGCATTCTGTCGCCAGTTGGCCATACATTATTTTTATAGGCATACAATACATACTGATAAATATGGAAGGTAATATCATTATTTCTAATGCTTTAAATGCATTCTTCAGCTCTATAGTTAATTTTTGCTAAAATTCGAATAGCACGTCGTTGAAGGGAAAAAATTCTATTAGCTGAAGCAGAATGTCCCCAAGCTAGAAGAGCATAAAAAATATGTGATTGAAATAGGGCATAATATGATATTAACATTATTTCTTTTGAGGCAGTATTGACCTGATTTCGAAAAAGAAATATAGTTTTGCAATTTTTTTTGGCAAGAATCTCTACGTTTTGATCCCACTTAAGTGCAGGGTCAACATAAACATATTTCCATATACTGTATCAGCCATATTAGACAAGGGCGCCGAAGTTGCTGGGCACGGATGAGGCCGAAAGATAAAACATAGCCAGCCTCCAATTATATCAATGTATGTAGATATTTGATTGGGTCATTTGGACAAGTGTCTGTTTATAATGTTTGGTATGCTGCCTGCTGCCTGCTGTCTGCTGTCGTGATACTGTTATATGCTTTCTCGTATTTATTTTCAATAGAGTGTAATTGATATTAGACATTTTGCCATTACAGGCACGCACCGGACTGCGCTCCGACTTCCAACACAGATCTCGCCTCTCAGATCTCGTCTCTCTGCTACGAGTACCTTATTTCACTTCACAACAGCCTATTAATTATGACTTGTCAATTTTTGACATTACAAATAGATGTTATTATCTTACTTTCTGTCATGTTTTTGTTAGGAAACACATGTTTAGATATAAATGACAAGATTTATAATAACTAATAGAATATTTCTCAAATACTTATTTTTACAAGTGATGAAATTCAAGCTTAGTTATTAACTGTTTAAGTGTTTAATTAATATTATTTCATATTTATAGTACACTAGCTGACATGCCCGTACGTTGTACGGAACTTGTTATGTACATTTTTTCGTAAATGACATTCAAGTAGAACACAAAATAATCGTTTCTTTATTCTAAACAACTCTTTCATAAATATTTTTGATGCTAAGTAAATATTACGTGAGATACTTCGTTTATAGGTAGCTATTCCCATAGCTCCCTAAATATATATCTTATTAAAAAATGTATTAAAGAGAAATAGTTTATTTTCTGATATTCATTTTTACTGAGAAATAAATGATAAATGAGATATCTCAACCTTATAAATAACACTCCCCTTGCCCCCTAAAAATAATCTTCTTATTAAAAAGTGCATTGGGATGTACCCCCTTAACTCCCCAAATATTCATTCAATAGAAAAGTGTATAGAACAAAAAAAGATTTGTTTTCTTATGATAATTTTTGTTATATAGATTTTTGCTGTTAAGTCAATAAGGGAGGCATTTCAAAAGTTTATCTTTAGGGTGTCCTCCCGTAAGGCCCCAAACATACATCTAAATAAAAAGATACAAACAAAATATTTATTTTCTTATTATAAATTTGTCATGCAGATATGATTTTGCTATGAAGTCAATAATAAGGGAGATATATGTAGATTTTAGTTTCGTGTCCTCCTGTAACTTCCCAGATATTCTTCTAATTGAAAAATGCATCAAACAGAAAAGATTTGTGTTCTTACTATAAACAATTTTTGTTTTACATATTTTTCTGTTAAGTCAATAATAAACAGTTTTTCCGCTAAACATCCCCTTAGTATAAAATTTTTTATATGTTCGAATCCTGGTTTCATCATACCAATTACGCGAATATATCGCGTAAAAACAATCGAATAAGTAATCAAATATGAGGTCGAAAAAATAAAAGAAAATATATAGCCTCCGATTTTATTAATATAGAATGAGTTACTGCTAAAAAATTGAATTTGCATGGTACTTAAAATTATATTGAGATTTTAAGTTGTTTTTTTTTTTATAAAATTAGCTAATTTGTTGAACTTATTGTTGAACTTACTGTTGTTTTTATAGAATGAGCTATTTTCCTGTTTTTTTCCTTAAAAATAGTAAGTACTCATCCTTAGCAACAAGTAATGAGGAAAAACAATTTAATGCAGAAACCACCTATGTGCACGTTGGAAAACATTTGTTTTTTATTTTTGAGAGCCTGAAAAATCATAATAGAATTGACAACACCAAAATAGTGTTTAAAAAGGTAGTTTTTAAATTAATGATTGTTTTTTAAATCTAAAAAAATTTCTATAAATTTAAGTGGAGATCGGCGGTTTCTGAAATAAAGGATACTTCCATTGAAATCCAAAAAATCTGCATTGACAAAAAAAAAAAAAAAATTGAAAAATGATACTTACATAAATGTGTAAAAGGAACGTGAATAACGTCACTATAATGTCACTGGAAGTCACAAATAATTAAAGAGTCATTCATAGCTGGTTTATTACATAATGTTATATAAACACAGTGGTAGCTCGGTCTGAGTAGATAGGTTGGTGTTGTATGAAGGAAGCACACACAGTGATACAGGCAGGACAGGCACGGTGTTCGGAGCGCGACTGGCACCGGGATAGGAAGCTGCGATGGACCATGTACGCCAGAGTGGGAGCGTGCCATGTGCAGGGTCGCCTCGCTCTCACCCGCGGTACACGGGAGGCCCGCGGGATACACACTGCCCACCACAGCTCGCAATATCTCAAAATATCGCTATTACTTTATGGTATTTGAAATATTGTATTTCAAATACTGCTCTTGGTAATTGGATTTGCAAATACTTTCCCCGTGGCATAATTAAATATTTGTTGTTTGAAATGTCAGTGTTTCAAATATTTTAGAAGTATTACAAATATTTCCTTAGTAAATATTTCCCTAGTATTTAATAATAATACATTTATTATAATTCCCTGATATATACATAAGAAAAGGTACAAAGTGTAAGTGTTATAACAAATGTAACATAATAACATTAAAACAAAAATACATATTACAGTATTAATAATCAGATATGTATAGGGTGACCATTCGTCCCCCATTTTGCGGGACTGTCCCGCATTTTAACATTTTGTCCCGCATTCAGATGCGTCCCGCAAAAGTCCCGCATTTTAACATTTTGTCCCGCATTGTCCCGCATTTGGATTTGGGAGGTGAGGACCTTTTTTTTGCTCTTCACTTGGATTTGGGAGATGAAGACTTTTTTTTTTGCTCTGTCAGTAGGTACCTATGTCGTAGTATGAAAAAAATAAAATTTTAAATAATGTATTTGATATACTTAAATTGTATCTGAAAAACCAAAAATATTTCAAATTCTATTAATGTAACTGAAATACTAGAAGAACTTTAAATACTGAAAATTGTTCAAGTTACTCTAGTATTTGATATACCTAAAATATTTGAAAAATAGAAAAAGAATATTTTAAAGAGTCATAAAATAATATTTTGTCATTCTTGAAATTAGTCTCCTAAAATTACTTCAAATTTTGGGTTCCATGGCAGTCCAAACTGACAACATTATTAGCAATGTAGGAAACAATTTGATTTATTAGGGAAGTAATATATATTTTAACAACTAAACTAACGTTTTCAGGCAATAAACATCAAAGACAAATTACCGCGGTAAGCATCTACAACTCCAAAAATCAAGTTAATAATTAAAGATACTTATATAAATTATATCAAAAATACAATAACAAACAATACATTATAATTTCCATTATTTGTTACGAATAGGACTACTGTTTTCAAAAATAAATAAAATAGTGCACTCCTGTGACATATATACAAACTAATGCAGCCGGTATAATAAGTAACTTTAAAATTTATGTTGGTAAATTAAATATTGATAAATTTTATTTATGTATTCACCCCTATACTATAGATGTCACTGACTGTTGAATTATCAATGACATCTAGCGAGAATAACTGCAACTATTATTAATTTTCGCTGAAAATCATTGTTGCTGTGCAATCTTTCATTATAAATTAATTTGTAATTAATCGAATGGCGTAATGCAATGGTTTCAAATATATTTAAATCGTGAACCACATGTTGAAAACCTCTGACATAATGTTAGTTTGAGCTTTATCCGTTGGCAGCACCGATATACACAAAAAATATTAAATATTAAATTTATTCAAGTTAAATAAATTTAATTGCAAAAAGAAGAAAGTTAGCATCGTTATTTTTAATCAACTATTCTTGTATTTAATTTACTTAGTCCTTATTAATGAATTTAATAAACAAAGTTGCGACAAGCGCCTTTGTTGTTTGTACTCAAAAATAAACATATTGTTGTGCAAGTAGCATTGTTGTAGAAGTATTGTTAGTAAATACGTTATTATCGAAATATCTATATACTAAAAGCTACAAATATAAAGATGGATTGTAATGATACACCAATGCAACCAAGCACATCAGGGAATCAAATGTCTCAAAACGTGAGTTATTCAAATTAAATTATTCTTAAAAACCAACAATGAATCATTTCAACTAATCTGTCATTTTAGTACAATGGTTGTAAAAACATACAACAATATATATAAATATTCTGTTAAATTGTAGGTTGTGTTTAATATTTGTTAACAATTTTTTTTAAATTAACTTTTTGTAGTGTGATGGAGAATTAGAAACAGTGTTTGGAGGAAACATATCATTTGGATCAAATTTTTCTGACTCCGTAAATCAGATGAGTTTCAGACCACAATCGAATTCAGTATTGTCTCAACGTAACAACTTGTCTGGTGGATCAATAAGCAGACCAGTAACAATAGTAAGTACAAATTTATTTAAAAGATAAAATTTAATAATAGTTTTTAAATTACAACTTCAATGTACATTATTTTGTGTATTTTATTAATTATTTCGAATTGTATATTAAAATGTTAGATTTATGATTCCACTAATAATATACCTGATTTTTTTTCTAGCCATACAGATTGCCGTTAATTGAGAAGCCGAAGCAAAGAACTTGTGTTCTTAGTGGAACCATTGAACAAATTGTTAACTGGCACCGATCACTTACCCCAAGTAGCACCAGATTCTATGAAATCATAGGGAAGTATTTGCTTTTCATACCAATTTTCCCATAATATACTGTAACTAATTTTTATTTAACTTTTATCTCATTTTTTACTTTACACTTATACACGGTCCTTCAATTATGAACAGACCTTAGATATTTCATTTAAACAATGAGATTTATCAGAAGGTAAATTTAACAATAATGTTATTCCTGATTTTATATGATTTTCAATAACAGGAGTTTACGTTTGTGAGTGGGACGATGGTAGCAGACACCACAGAATCTTTCTCCTGAGACAACCCAGAGGTCCTGTTATCAAAATCCTTACATTCCAAGGTCAGCAACCTCCTATCCCTCATTGCACTCCTGGATCCTACCTCAGGTAAATGTTATATGATATTATTCCCTGATATACGTATGTGGATCGCACACAACGAACAACCCATGTCTTCGTGTACGTATCGAACCCAGAGCTCGGTATTACTTAAAGTCAAAGTACGTACAACAGTACTTTAAGGACAGGGTACTGTGACGTCAGCAATGTTACTGTGCCGTCTTCAAAACATTATTTTATCAAACTTACTAATTTACTTGTCATCTGTTGATGAAAAGTTGAACTACTGAACTTTTAAAAAACATATTTTTTCATTACATTGCGGTTACTGGATTAAATTATTATGTTTATTATAATTATTTTCAGGGTGATGGGCACAATGAAAGAAGGCAACATACTGCGTGCTCATATTGTGAACAGATCGACTGAACTTGATTATTCTCGAATGGATCGGGTTTCGCACATCAATGATCGAGCTGTACGACATTTCTAAAGCTTAAAAAAAAAATCTAAATTACATTTGTTCTCGGTATATTCTTATGAATAATATCCTTGATTAGTTTCGTAGTTATTTCAGTTTTTGATAATAATTATTAATTAATTCAGTAATTAATGTATCCGACAAGTATTCTCCTGAAATCTTCCGTAAATGTAGTGAAAAGGAACTTAATTTTGCAATCTAGGCACTTGTGATAAAACTATTTATTCATAATAAACAAATATACAAATTAATATATTTATTTTACTTATCAAAAAATTAAGTAATCATAATATAACAATATAAATATAATTTATTTAACTAAAACTTCTTTCCTTTGTGTCCTTTCTTTTTATTTTTACTTTTTCTTCCATTACGATTTTTCTTCTTTTCCGCAATGATTCTGGCCTTTAATATTTGGTCCGTTGTCTTCAGTTCAGTTCTTCGAGCCTTCTCTTTAGTATTTCTGTTGTGTCGGGCCCAGTGGGTGTTGATATCTTTATCAGGCATATCTGAAATAGAAAAGTCAAATAAAGACAGATCTGATAAAAGCGGAGGCATCTAAGGGCGCCTAACGAAATGAGGCGCCCTGAGACTGAAAAAAGGCGAAATCCCATAAAAAAATAGATTTTTCAAAAATAAAAATTTGTTTAACAAAAATTATAATATAAAAAATTTTGAAAAACATATATTTTTCCATTAAATACATATTTATTTATATTTATCACGTGCTGTATTTTTTTTGAACTCTCACTATTTTCTTTTTATATGTGGGTCAAAGAGTTGTTCAAACTTTCTATGTTCAGCTGTTTTGCAACAATTTCTACCATACAGACAGACAGACACATGAGTGACGTTATAAGGGATTTTTGGTGGTCATACCTACAAAACCCTAAAAAATAATAATTTATAAATAATTTTAAAATAAATTTGTTTCACGTTTTTTATATTTTTTACGCGTAGAAATATTTTAAAATACTATACTAGCACGTAACTTGAAATGAATTCTACTGTAAATGATAGATTTTAAATTCTTACTGTTTCTCTTTCCGGCGTCTTCATCATCACTATCTTGATCTTCTTCTTCTCTAGCCTTCGTCTTTTCTTTCCACTGTTCGTATCTGTTGCTTTTGTATGTAGCTGGTATCCACACGCCCGACTCAGTCAAAATCTTCTTATTCTTCATATCCTGAAAAGTTCAAACGGAAATTTTTACATCGATGCATTTTTTAATGAAGGTTTCACATACCTTATTGACTGTAACCATTTTCTTCTTTTTGCGATCCCATTTCTTGATTTGTCTCGAGAGTTTCTGAGTCTCTTCAGAGTCTCCTGTTATATCAAATTGCACTTTCGAAGCTTCTACGTGGAAGCTATTAACTGCCAATCTATAAAAAATATATATATAAAAACAAATTTCAGGGTGACAATAAGGAAATATTTGAAATATTAAGAAATATCTGAAATATTCACTAATAAAATAGATAAAATATTTGTCTTTTTATTCATAACCCCAAAAATTACTCCCTTATTATTGACTAAACAGCAAAAACTTATATTACAAATATTGTTAAGAATAAGAAGACAAAGCTTTTATCTAAATGCATTTTTTTAAATGGATAAATATTTAGAGAGTTATGGTAGAAAACCCCAAAAATTAAAAATTTAAATTACTCCCTTATTATTGACTTAACAGCAAAAATTTATATTACAAATATTGTTAAGAATAAGAAGACAAATCTTTTATCTAAATTCATTTTTTTGATTGGATAAATATTTAGAGAGCTATGGTGGAAAACCCCAAAAATTAAAAATTTAAATGATTCCCTTATTATTGACTTAACAGCAAAAACTTATTATTATTTTGTGTTCTACTTGAAACTGAAATATCTCACTTATCATCTACGTTACAGTAAAAATGTACATTACAAAAACCGTAAGAAGCAGGGGTACGACAGCTAGTAAAACTTACCCTTCTTCTGTGTGCCTGTCAGCTGCTACATATGGAATATAATTATCATCTCTTACAACCTTCTGTTTCTTAGCTTTAAGTTTGTACAACTGCTCCATTTTCCTCTTCTTGGGTACAACGACCTGATTAAAAGCACTATTTATTTCATCGGCATTGCTCTCAGGCAGATGCACTCTTTCCACTTCCTCCGCAACTTCACACTGGCTCTTCAGCTGTTCTAATTTCTTATGATATAAACCAATTGTTTCTTTATGTAACGCCCTCTTCGTTTTCATAGCTTCATAATCGGTAGATTTATTTTTAGAACAAATTTCAAACACTGTCTAAAATTTAAAACAAATTATTATTAAATAATCAGTGGTAACAAGGCAAATGAACTGACTCCATTTGGTCTGTAAGTTTTCATTCTGTCCAACAAAGATTCTCTGGTTAATTCTTCGGTTTGTCCTTTGACGTTCTTGAAGATCGGATTAACGCCCGCTGTACTGAAGGGCAAGTTTTTGACTCGCCTGTTGCTGTCAGCAGAAGCGGCCGGTCTGGATCTGCAATACTGCTGATATGCGTTGCTAATACAATTCAGCATGCTAGACTAAAAACAAATAAATCAACAAACAACCGACGGGATAAGTAAAAAAGCTGTTAACTCTACGTATAATCTCAGATATAGTATATTACCAAATGAACTTACCAGGTCAGCGTAACTCTCGTGCCAGTTAATAAGGACTCCATGTTGTTCTTCAATTAATTCTTGAGGCATTCTTCCCACAGCATCGTCGCTCTGCTCTTTACTACCGGTATTTGAAATTATTTTCAGTGGTCTGCCTAAAAATAAATGCAGATCCAGGAGGTATGAATATTCCTCGGGAGCAATCAGGGAATACGCTGTTCCAGAACGTCCAGCTCTCGCACAACGACCTGCAAAACAAACATTCTAACAACCACACATTTAAAAATAAAATAAAATTGTTGCGAACAAACTAAGAACATTATTTATGTTATTATCCTGATCAGAAATACCTATATTAAGTTTTTAGCGCAGAACTACTAATAGAAAAAAAATATTTAAATTTCAATCGCATTATTTTCAATATTTTTATTATATAAGGATATTACACTAATACATGGTTGAATTCAGAAAAAATACGCCATTGAATAGGTATAAAAAATATAATCTCATTTGAAAAAATATAACTTTGTACTCTTGTACGTTTAAAAAATTATTTTCTTCCTTAAGAAGATATCCTTCTTGTCTCTCCTACAACTTTGTTTTATAGTATTTTTTTTGTAACTATAATAAAGATAATATTGGTCGGTTTCGCTGTTACACCCTGAATACAATGTATGAAAAAACTTACCAACTCTGTGAACAAATAGTTTCGCTTTGGCTGGAAAATTGAAATTAATCACATTGTCCAACATCGGAATATCTATACCGCGTGCAGCAACATCTGTCACAATCAATACTTTTACTTTATTCGTAGAGAATTTTGCAGCGTGAATTTTACGAGCCGACGGATCGAGATTGGAGTATATGTAACTGTTGGATATCCCAGCATGATCCAATACCTAAAACCAAGCTTATTATCAACAGACCTGTCACAAATACTGTTATTTTTGTAAAACAATTTCATTTAATAAACTTTTATGATGTATCTCTTAACATAACCTCAATCTTATACTTGATCTAGTGACATAACACAAAATTAAATACTTAGTCTACTCCAAACTTATAAAAGATTTTTTTTTTATATTTTCGATAACATGTGTTGTACAGTACCTAACTTTTATTCTATTTTATTTTATTATGGCGTAGTTGTATGATAACTTACCATATGCAGATATTCAACATGGTGTTTAGTCGCAGCGAAAACAACAGTCTGTTGTTTTTGATCAATAACATTTTTCAACAACACCAACAATGCTGCAAGTCTCTCCTCTGGTCTCACGGTGATATATCTCAACTGCAACTCGGAAGGAAGTTTAGACTCGACATCCAACCGAATCAACACTGGGTCACTTAACCCAGCTTTTGCAAATTCAACCAAAACTTTAGGTAACGTTGCAGAAAATAATACGGTTTGTCTAGAATCAGGTAATCTGTTGAATATATCACCTAACTGTTCACCAAAACCCATCTCGAAAAGTCTGTCGGCTTCATCAAATACCACATACTCAATACTAGATAATTTTAGGTCCATTTCAACACAAACATGCAGAAATCTGTAAGGGATAAATCATGATCACATACTGGTATCTAAGGCTATGAAAATAATGTGCTTACCTGCCTGGCGTTGCGACAATAACATCTGGATTTCCATGGATAGCACTAAACTGATCATCCATCGAATCTCCTCCCAACACAACTGCAGCTTTAAGCCCAGTGAATTTACCTATCTCTTTTATGAACTTCAATGTCTGTAAAGCAAGTTCACGAGTTGGAGACAAGATCAAAGCCCTTGCCCCTGTTTTAGCACTGCGTATTTTCAATTTTTCAAACAGTGGAATAAGAAAACAGGCAGTTTTACCACTACCAGTACGAGCCATAGCTACTACATCTCGACCTTCTAGAGCCAACGGAATTGCCTGTAAAAAATTAAATGTAAATTTTATATTACATTACGAATGATAAGTATATACCTTTCGTTGGATGGGGGTTGGTATTTTATATCCTCGTTTGGTTATTCCTTTCAGTACCGGATAACTTAAACCCATAGACTGAAAACCTCCACCCTTCTTAGATCCTTCTTTCTTCTTCTCAACAGGAGCCTCATTGTCAGAAGCTCCATTTGGGTCAGCAAATCCTGGTAAATCTACCCCCATGCTGTCAATTTTCATGTTTAAATAAAAACAAACAAGTGTTTATTATTTTATCACAGGTTTAATCAAAAATTTTATAAGTTAATGCCTTATTTTTACTATATCTACATTTCTAATTACTTAAAAAGAACGTATTTTACGTATACACGTGTTTTTTTGAATTTCTGATGTCACACATAACCTCAATCTTTACCTACGCAGTGTTACTGCAGCACTATGCAAGTGAGCAGCGGCAGAACTACGATCAAATGCAGCACTGTGCAGGTGAGCGGCGGCTAAACTACTATCAAGTTTGGTGCTGTACTGGTGAGCGGCGGCTGAACTATAATCAAATGCAGCACTGTGCAGGTGAGCGGCGACTGAACTACGATCAAGTTGGCGCTGTACTGGTGAGCGGCGGCTGAACTACAATCAAATGCAGCACTGTGCAGGTGAGCGGCGGCTGAACTACGATCAAGTGTGGCGCTTGTACTGGTGAGTGGCGGCTGAACTACAATCAAATGCAGCACTGTGCAGGTGAGCGGCGGGTGAACTACGATCAAGTGTAGCGCTGTACTGGTGAATGGCGGCTGAACTATAATCAAATGCAGCACTGTGCAGGTGAGCGGCGGGTGAACTACAATCAAGTGTAGCGCTGTACTGGTGAATGGCGGCTGAACTATAATCAAATGCAGCACTGTGCAGGTGAGCGGCAGGTAAACTACAATCAAGTGTAGTGCTGTACTGGTGAATGGCGGCTGAACTATAATCAAATGCAGCACTGTGCAGGTGAACTACGATCAAGTGTGGCGCTGTACTGATGAGTAGCGGCTGAACTACAATCAAATGCAGCACTGTGCAGGAATAAGTGCAAAATGATACATCCTCTTTGATCCTCTTCGTCTGCGGTCTTTTCATTCGATGAAATCGATTGCTAATCGGCTTTTACATTGGTTAATTTAGAAACGCGTCGATTAAAAAAATCGGTGAATTAAGAAACGGTTTGATGCAATCGATGAATTCTGGAACTTGCCCGTAGTGTGAGAGCAAACCTATGTTAAACATCGGTGGACTTTAAGTTCACTCATCATAAAGTTCTAGTGTGAAAAGGGTATTCTGAAAGGGGCATTCAAATTTGTATCTGTAATAAATAATCATCACGGCAATAATCAACCGCGGCAACACTGGTGGTACCCAGACAATGATTCTGAGGGGAGGGTTACTAAATATTTATTATAAAAAATCGTATATTAAATTAAAAATGTATTTACATCTCATAATAATTGCTACTTAAAGTAAATTATAATTAAATGTATTAAAATTTCCTAAATTGTTTTCTAAATTTTTCATAATGATAATCGTCAGTTGCTCTTTCGCCTTTTTCTTTTCCTTTGGGTTTTTCTTGTGGCTTCACTTCCGCTTCTTGTTTTTCCTCAAGTTTCACTCTCTTCGGATTATCTGAGTAATCTATATTAACTTAAACAAAAATACCGTTGATACAAGGATCTGAACCCTGGCAAAATATTTGCTTCTAATTCCATTAAACAGATCAATATACTTACACCTGTTATGCTGCACAAAGTTTACAGCCATGTTAGTAGGTACAAACTGTGAAGGGACATCTTTTTTATTATGTTTTTCCCAAAGCAACTTTAATTTAGCCTCTTCGGTAGCTTCAATATTCTTAATTTTAGCCTCTATACCTAAATCAACTTCCGGAATGCCACTCAACATTTGATTAGACAACATTTCTTCAGATCTCTGCGTTGAGGATTCCCGTAAATGTTTTGGAACAGCGTGCAATGCAGCTTCTTCAGGTGTAAAATATTTTGATTTACTATCTGATACTTCTGAAGTTGACTGGGAAGAAGTTTCTTTTCCTTTTCTGTTTGACAGTTGTTGTTCAATATATTTCATCATTTCTTCATCTTCGTCACGTTTGTTCGTTTCAACTGAAAACTGTGTTCCGATTCCGGTGTCGTAAGCATCGTCAGTTTTGATTTTTCCACTTTTTAAACCTTGGAGATCAATCATTCCACCAGATTTAAGTTTAAATAGATCTTTCTGAAATAAAATAATAAAAGACTTTTATAAAAGCGGAGAGGTGGCGGAAATAAAAATAATAAATATCAACAATGCTCACACTGTCAGAATCATTTGTCGAATTAACTTTTTCACCGATTGCGAGTCCAATAATGTTAACACCATGAGGTCTTTTTCTTAATTTTTGCAGATCTTTCATTTCTTCTAGTTTTTCACTGTAAATAAATTAAACATAAACTTTCTACAAATCCAGGTTATGTTCATATAAATAATTTATACATAATAAAATTAAATACCTAATACATTCAGTATCATTATCTGATTCCTCGCTATTTGAACGCTTTCTTTGACGAATTGATTTAATTTTTTTCTTTTTAAATACAACCGGTGCAGATTCAGTGTCAGACATTTTTAAAATTAGGTTATGAAGTCATCCGCAAGAAATGTCAGTATTTTGAAATATTCTATTTTTAATTTTAATCTTACATAAGTTAGTTTTAGTCGCATTTAATCATAGTGCTTATTATATTCGGTTTGTTTAAATATTTATTTAAGTTGATAAAATTGATACCCGTATTTTTGCGGTATTAAGTTTTTTGCGGTAGTTGTACCGGATCCGTGAATCACATATCACGCCCAAGTGTATTCGTGTTATAACTCTTGTAAAAAAATTGATTTTAGTTCAAAAATAAATTAAAAATGAGTGTCAGTGGTTTTACGGATATAATACAAGGACCTTTTACGCAATATTTATCATTTTCTAAACAAATTGGTGGTGATATTGCTACCCAAAGCCAGCTTGTAGATAAAGCTTTCCAAGCTCAGTTGCAATTTTTAACATTTGCTTCTCAAAATAAACAGCCGGCCTCTCAAGATCAATTAAATGCATTGCTTAAGCCAACCAGTGATAATATCAATGCTATCCAAACATTTAGAGAGAAAAACAGAGTATCTCCATATTTCAATCATCTGTCTGCGCTGAGTGAATCTATTCCTGCTCTGGGATGGGTTGCGGTTAGTCCGGCTCCAGCACCGTACATCAAGGAGATGAATGATGCCGGACAATTTTACACCAATCGTGTCCTGAAGGAATGGAAGGAAAAAGACAAAAAACATGTCGATTGGGTCAAATCCTGGATTCAAACACTCAATGATTTGCAGGTGTTCGTTAAACAACATCATACCACAGGTACACACAAAATACATTATTCAATTTATTTCAAACATTTTATTCACCCAAAAATTTTGTAATAATTATTTATAGCTGTCTGACCCCCCTTGGACATGTATTTATATTTCTTATATAATAAATTTAATATTAATTTTTATGTTCATCGAGTTAAAAATGGTTCAATATGAAAAATTGCTGATTTTGAATAATCTGTAGGCTATTGACCTGAAGAATCCAGTTAGTATTTTCAATAAATCCTGTTTTACTGCAACAGATGTTATACTTGATATCAAACAGTAATAGATATGTAAGTACATAACTGTTATCAGTATTCTCTAGACAAAATGTAACAAAAAATGATAAAACAACACTACGAATAGGAATATAATTATAAAATTTAAATAATTTAGTTAAAATAAAGTTCATTTGATTCGAGAGCTTTCATTAAATACCCTATGTTATATTAAAAAATGTTTATAGTTTTTCAAAAATAGAAATAACCCCTTATCTTCCAAATATCTGTTAAAAAATTCAGAGTGTACTATTCCGGATCATATCTATAACGAGCCCTCTAGGTTACAAGATGTGACAAAAGATTTTGGAAATATTTTTGCAAGTCATTCATTTGCTTATGAATCATTTTTGAGTCATTTTAAATCTGATCTCAGCTTTAATTATCTCTTATAAATATTCATAATTCTATGAAAAAAGTTGTTATTTTATTTTACTACATGTTATTTTAGATAAAACACCTGTTAGCTGTAGCTAATGTTGTAAAAATAGATTATTTCAAAATATTAGTTTCACAAACATCAGACTACTTAAAAAGGAGTACTTAAAAAAAAGAGATAAATAATTAAATAAATACAGATAAAGTAATTTAATGAATAAAGTAAGAAAATTAAGATAAAGTAAAGATATATATTTTATTATCAATCTGTAATGATGTCTTATGATTTCTATTTTCCACCGTTGGCCAATTTGTCATTGCTCTTCGTTCACTTCTCTTGACAGATTCCGTCTATCCATTTTTTTATTGGTCTTTCTTTTTTCTCCTCTATTTTACGCAACAAAAAATTGTTAAAAATAATCGTATATTTTGGCAAATTAGCAGAATTGAAGTTAATAATATTCTTGTGTTAATTAAAGCGAAAAGTATATTTTTCATGAATTCGAAAAATTGACCAATACCGCTCTAGCGACTAAAACTTTCATTCCACACAAAAACTAGTGAAAGCTAACATTTGGAGAATTTATTTCTCTTTAATTTAATATAAGTATATTTTATTCGAATTTAGCAACAGAACTGAAAAATTCCGGTAAAATGTTCCGCCAAAAATTTTAGTCGCAAAATTTAACTTTAAAACCAATTACCAAAACCCCGCAAAATTTTCTCCAAAATCACTATTTTGAAAACCAATTTCCTGGACTAATTTGTCTTTAAGTGCAGTACTCAGGTCTTTTCATTCTTGCATTTCTACTCCAAAAAATGGAATGTTTACATTTTTTTTTGTTTCTAGGTTTGGTATGGTCGAAAACAAGTTCAGGTGGAGCCCCAGGTGCTCCTCTACCTCCCCCACCACCAATGTTTGACTTATTAGCCGATGTTCCTCCAGCATCAGGGGATGCGAACGACCGTACGGCTCTCTTCGCTGAGATCAACCGAGGAGCCGACATAACCAAAAACCTGAAAAAAGTCACCTCTGAAATGCAAACCCACAAAAATCCAACTCTTCGTACTGGTCCAGCACCTTTTAAAGCTCCGGTTTCTCAAACAAAGTCCGTAGCTCCACCTGTTGATAAGCCTCCGAGTTTTAACAGAGATGGTAAAAAATGGTTGATCGAGTATCAAAAAAACAACAGTAATTTAATGGTTGATGGTGCTGAGATGAATAACGTGGTTTATATATTTAAATGCGTTAATTCAGCTGTCACGGTTAAAGGAAAAATTAATTCAATCATAATGGATTCATGTAAGAAAACCGCTGTTGTTTTTGATTCACTTGTTTCTTCCGTTGAATTCATCAATTGTCAGTCTGTCCAAATGCAAGTGATGGGTAAAGTACCAACCATCTCTATCGATAAGACTGACGGTTGTCAAGTATACCTGAGCACTGATTCACTAGCGGTTGAAATCATAAGTTCCAAGTCTTCGGAAATGAATATACTGGTTCCGAAAGGTGACGGAGACTATACAGAATACCCTGTTCCTGAACAGTATAAAACTACTGTCTCAGGAAGAGGACTCAACACTATTATTGTAGAGAACAAAGGCTAAGTAATATAAGCATAGCACATGAAAGTCTGGGGGATTTTTATAACAGGTTTCAAAAGTTGGTAACTGTTTTTTACTAAATTTACGCAGATCTAGTTGCATAAAGCATTATCAATTCTAATCACGTTGTTAATTACGCATACGTTCTCAACTAATATAATTGTCAAAAGTGCTTTATGCAACTATCTTTAAAATGTCTGAAAATAGCCTTAACGAACAATCATATGTTATAATAATATTACTAGGCGTTCTATATCATTAACAACATACGCAACTAGGGTTCAAATACGCAACTACTATTTGAATTTTATTTCCTTAGCCATAGATCAGTGACCAAGATAGGGGAAACTTTTTAAGATCGCAGCGCCATATGCGGCAAAGCTGGAACACTCGAAAGTGACATTAAAGTGTTACTCGTGTATTTGTTTACATGGTGAAAATGAACACAAGTTTTATTTTTCCTGTTTTCCGAGCTTTTTTTTAATTTAAAAGTAATCTACGATTTACAAGATATGTAAAAATATACTATTCTAAAGAAATTTCAAGGAAATTTTTAGTTTTTCATTGTATTTTTAATTCTTTTTGACTGACTGTCAATATAATAACAACAAAATATAGTAAATATATTAGTAAAAATTAATATCTCTGCCTGAAAAAGTAGAAGGGCCTTTTAATATATCAACTGATAATTTAGGCAAATTTTGGGTGGGATAAATGCTTTTTTTCAGTCTTTTCTTGGACGTAAAAAATCACTTTCCATAAAATGCAACGAGCAAACATGCATGGGCTTGGATTTTTGCCCATTTTTAGCTTTTAGGTCCATAAAAGCCTACGATCCATTTTCTCTCTGCCTCCAAACGTCGTTTCAATTGATATTTTTTTCGAATTAGTTAAATTATGGAATGTTTAAGAAGGATTCTTCTTTATTCACGATTTACATTGCGGCACACAACAAAATTGATTGTTTTATTTCCATGATTCACAAAAATAAAACACGAACAACAAAAAAACACGTATTTCTCTATTAAACAAAACAATGTCACTTTCGTATCTTTCGCAAATTGCCACCAGATGTCAGGGCGCTTAGGAAGATTCCCCTATTTGCGACTGCAACTTGTCAGACCTGAGTGACATCTTTCGGGATAATCAAGAACTAATAGAGTTGGTGACTTGTCGCTAAATGCTTAGCGATAGCTACCGACTTGTTGATACGTGTCATGGTGTCAGTTACTCAGTTCTGATTGGTCGTTTAATGTGTATGGTTTGTAACTGGTTACATTTTTTCACATACCAATGTCAAACATGAAATAACCCAAGCAAGATCCCTTCTCTGGACAATCTAAAAGAAAGAAATTCCCATTTAGTTCCGCCTAAACCTGTATTTAAAATTATACACTTACATTTACAATTATATATTAAAGAAAACAATGTTGACACCAAATATGGGCACTGTTTCTAAAACAGCGTGCCACTTAGACGTATGGAACCAGTTATTATCGTTGTATATTTGTAATAAAACACCGACAGACCTAATAAGTCAACTAAAAGTCCTATTAAGAATAAAATAAAAAGTGAATTTAGTACAAAATATAATAAACCATCTTGAAATTTCATTTCGTAGTTTAAAAATTCCAATTGTTTTTGTAGATATTATTTAATAATTACGAATATGATTTTTAATTTAATCTTTTAGGCAAAAATATTAATATTCAGCAATAATTTAGCAGGTCTGAAAGGTAAATTGTAATTTATAAGTACTTTAGGTGAAGCAAAAATGTCAGTTAAGATTTTTGAAGCCTGTTTTAGTAAGTTTTTAAGGTTTAAGTGCAATGATTGCTCAGTATTGCCTATTTATTTGCATTTATTTTAAGCTTGTAGTATTTAAATAGTTTTAATTTTATTTTATTTTGCTTAGCATAAACTTTGTGACCTAGACTTCTTCAGAGTAAGCAGTACGATAGAGATTAACACTGCAACTCGATGAAACTACTGGCGTTTATGAACTAATACTTTGTGCAAGGAAAGAACAAAATTTAAGATTATTTAAGTTTCATTTTCAGCTTTAAAATTAAATTTAAAAACAATGTTTACTTATGCCGTCTGTTGATGAAAAGTTGAACTACTGAAGTTTTAAAATAATTGTAGAACCGACTTTATATGGGTAGGGCCCATAGTGTTTCTCAATTGGTGGTCCGCGAAAGGCTTATAAATTTGAGAATTTTTTTTATGATCTTTGATAAATTTTCTGTGATTTTTGTTCATTTTTTCAGTTTTTATTACTGAGATATTATATAGATGTAGAGTACATTTACAATAAATTTGTTTAATACATTTTTTGTGGTACGCGGTAGAAAATTAAATATTTTACTGGTCCGTGGTACGTTTTCGGTTGAGAAACGCTGGTTTAGCACAAAATGTATGTATAATAACCTGGTAAATCGGAAATGTTTCAATTCTAGATTAATTTGCATTGCATTTCTTTGCACAAAGTACAGTTTAGTCTATTACGATGACAAAACTTTTAATCTTGTAAAAATTACAATTTATGGTTAATATATAGTCTACAATGCTATTTGCCAAAAACGTTGATAACGTTTTGATTTACCGGAGAAGTCATTTGCCTCATCTAAAGAATGCTTTATTTTTAAAAAATCTTGTATTTTTTTGATACCTGTTAAACCTCGCCTTTCATGATTCAATATGGTAATGTGCTTAAGTTTTGTCATTTTTATAAAGTTTTTACTCAGAATTTCTACACCAAAATGATAGATTTCAAACAGGAACGTTATATCTTAGGGCTAGTGAAATTTAATCATATTTTCTGGGTATTAATATATAATAAGTTTCTTTTGAAATGTAATAATTAAGTATCTTTTGAAAATTGTAATTTTGCTGTTTTCGACGCTATAGCAATAATAGCTATGCGTCCATTTTTAACTAATTAACTAACTCTTGTAATTTTGTATGTATTATGGGCATATTTATATGAATAAAAGTAAATGCTTGATCTTATTCTGTTGTTTTTTTCCACTGTCAAAATTTAATATTTTTGAAATTAAATAATATAATGGTTCCTGCGCACATCGCTATCTTGTTACGTCACGGCGTCAGTATAAAAATGGCTAGTGATGAAAATGCACGCATTTTTTTGTGCAGATAGTTTTCCAGAAAAACATTGGAAAATAATGCAAAAAAAGTGAAAATTGAAAATAATGTGATAAATAAATAATTTATAAGAGTGCTGGAATAAAAATTTAAACAATTTAAATAATAATTATTGAGAAATTAAATTTGAATTTCGTAGATACCTGTTGCCAAAGTTTGGAAATAAAGAAAAATAGGTGAGTGTTAATTTATTTTAAAATATTAGTGCCTTGATAGTGAATATTTTGTTTTTCTATAGCATTTTTGGTTATTTTTTATAAAATTTATGTTTTATTTTGTAAATGTTTGCGTCGCAAAAATCAAGGACATTAGTATATCGTCGGATTAATATAGATAAGGGATTAAAGTCATTAGTAAAATTATCATAGAAATATTTAATTTAATAAATGCAGGTGTTCTTTTAATAAATTTAACTTTGAAATTTTAAAGAAATAATATATTTGACATAAATAATGCAACAAATTTTGTTTTAGTTATGTTTTTATTTAATATTATCGTGGAATAAATTTAATTTTTCATTAATTAATTTGTTATTTATTTCCAGTCAGTTTCTGTGAGATTTTACCGGCGATTGTAGGCGATATCGGCAAGTGGCCGGCCGGTTTCCGCCAACATATAGGATGCCCGGACCCAGCTTAAAATGAGAATTTAAAAGGAAGGATAATTTTCGGTAAGTTTTAGGTTTTTTCAATTCATTATTGTTATTATTCATCCAGTTACAGTAGGCGCTCGGTTAAGTGAACCAACAGAAACCGGGGATGTTTAATTGCATTTTTTTAAATATTGGCTTATTGGTTTTCAGACTGTTTTGCCAGACTAACATTTTAGTATTTCCGTACATTTTTGCACTACAAGTAAGTGGTCAATATCGAATATATTTATTTGTCTCCTATGAATAGCTTTATTAAATGCTTCTTCAACCTCCGATGAACTTATTTAACTGTTTGTTCATGATTGTTTTCCATAGTCTTCACTTATTATCATTACATAGAACTCTATAGAACCTAATATGTTAAATTTTGACTGATCACTATAGTTGATGGTTCATTTAACAGAGTATTCACATAATCGAGTGTACTGTATTAATTATAAAAGTTTATAATTGTTATTTTTCTATTTTCTAATCTTTAACTGAATTTTTAGGTCTCTCATATTTGTGACAACTTGAATTCTGAGCCCAATATGTTTCGTACGTTTGGATTGACTAATGTTCCATACTGATGGAGATAGCGACATCGTTCTTGGAGAATAACTTTCCAACAGGCAGGTATGGAGACTGAAAAAGCCATCGGATAAAAGAAACTGAGGATAAGGGAGAAATTAGGTTGGATTAGAGTTAGAAGTGGACAAACTGAGCGATTTCCAGGAGACTCTATGACAGAGGTAAATTAGCTTTTTGTTATTTTTGTTTTGAAATTTTTGTGGCTTTGCGATTAGCCAGTTACATATAAAAAAACTTTGGTTCTTTGGTACAAATCTTGAATTAAAATTTGGATTAACGTCTCTATAATAGTCTTGGGTTCAAATTTCTGAGAAATATTTCGTTCTCATTTTGAAGACGGACTCTACTAGAAATTCCAGAGATAGACGGCGTTCAAAATTTAGAGACAGATGCGGATTTTAATACAATAATAAGAATTATTATATTTTTTATTCGATTTTTAGGGTTTCGTTGGTATGATCAAGTAACCCTTATACCGTCATTCATCTGTGTCTGTCAACGATATATTCATTTCTAGGATTTCGTAGATATAATTAAGAAACCATGAACCGTCGCTCATGTGTCTGTTTATGTTTCAATATTTCGGTAAATTCATTTGTGGGATTTCATAGGTATGATCAAGGAAACCTCATAATGAAAATTTAAAAAAAATCAGAGTAATGCACATTACTTGAATAATACGCTCGAAATTTTTGATTGTATTATTTTTTTGAAAGATGTTGTTCCAACATTTTTGAAGAAATATATTTTTAACAAATTGTCAAGACATTCCAACTGTTAAATTTTTATTTGATTGAAGGAGAAGCCCATATATTTAAAAATCCAATACTGCCTACTGATTTTTTTTTAAATGTAAGTTGTTTGTTTCAGGAGTAATTGGGCGCTGCAAGTTTCAGCGCCTTAGTGGAGATTGCGGAAACCATCTCCGTGGTGGCATTTGGTGATAAATTTAAAATATTCTTGTCATGGGGTTGCATTTTCTCTCGTGGAGTTTTGGGTCTCGGATGGAGTTGGTGCGGTAGAGGGACAGGTTGGGGTCGCGACCCGGGGCCTCTGGGCCTGGAGACCGGTGTTGGACTCGCATGCCCTGTGTCAGATCGTACTTTCCCACATTCAGAGCTGGTTCACTAACGTACCTGGGTTCTGGCTATCCATCAACCCTTCGGAGGAGCGCCCTTATGGGATTAACCCGAATAACCGGCATTATCGCCGCCAGCGGAAAGCTTTATTTCTGTCTGGCGCCGGAAGTGCTTGAACCCTACCTCAACCTTGTGCGGAACTCCCTCGTTGGGCGGGGGGGAGGATTGGAAACATAGTCACCAGCCTCTTTATATGACCAGAGGAAACGGTCGTCCTCATAACCTACCTATCAGCCCTTCCAGTTGGGCCGGAAGCATTCATTTGTTGCAGCATTCCCCGGTTCTTCACACTACCTGTGCGGGTGACCTAGCAAGCTTGTCTAGCCTGGTTCTCTGGGTCTCGGAGTGTTCTGGGTTCTGCGATACCACCAGTCCCCTACCTTACCTCTCGTACCGAGACCACAAACTCCTCGTTTAGAGATTACGCAACCTTAAACATGACAAGGATTAGTAATAATTCACCCTCGGTTGGGATTTAAATGCACACCACAGAGATTGTTTCTGCAGTCTCTATGACAACGGTGAAGAGATGTTCCAGTACGGGCCGAAGCAGTCGTCCGGATTGATGACGTACGGAGTATGCAGTTCTTCCGGGAGTTGCAGACGCAAAGAGGCCTCTATGCTGAAATAGTACGTACACCAGAATAAAAGTGTATTAACTCGTATTATACCAAATTTGCAGAAGAGCAAATTCAACATTAAATCCTATTACCATATATGGATTTAATATTATTAATGCAATATTTCTACTACGAACAGAAATGAAATAGAAAATTGTATTTGAAAGATGACTTTTAGGACCATATATCTTTTGATCAAAATGTAATTTTATGAAGAATTGGAATTGATACATTTTTATTCTGGGATACCTATAGATATTTAAGGCAATGAAATAATATTTTAGGGATATTATTTCTGACTTCAATTCGAATTATTTTCAATTTGTTTTTAAATACGATTTATCCAATATGGACTTTTTTAATTTATTCGGAAAGTGATCGATGCTGTCTAATCTTTTTAAATTTGTTTTGAAACCCTTCGATAAAATAAATAATTTAATTTAAATCTGAAACCTGAATACTAATATATATATTTTTCTATATTAAAATTTAATTTAGAATCTAATCAGTTCTATCCAAATTTTTTAGATATTTAGTTAAAATATTTGGCGCACAACAAAGTTGGCTGTTCGCGTTACATTAAAATTTAGTTTGGAAGGTAATATCTATTATTTAATTAAAAATTGATTTGGAAACTAATCAGTCATACCGTATTTTTTCATAAATTTAGTAAAGATAACCATTTTTAATTTAAAATTAATTTAGAAATTAATCATTTTTTTTTAGAAATCTATATAGAAAAATATCTAGCGCACAGCAATGATAGCTATTTGCGCTTTTGTGAAATTAAAAATTAGTTTGGAAAGTAATATCTATTTTTTAATTTAAAATTAATTTGCAAACTAATCAGGAATATAATTTTTTATTTTATATATATATAATTTATAATTAATGTGGAAACAAATCATTAATAATTGATTCTTTAAATTTTAAATTATTTTGGAAACCAAACAATAACATACAAACTGTTGGGATGCTTCCGATTTGTCTGGAAGCTGATCTATGATGTCCAATTTAAATTAATTTACTACTCACAATGTTTCATTTTTGAATGATTTTGTAAATTTTATTTAATTAACTCGAAGTTTCGTGGCTACGTAAGGCGATTGTTTACGGAGGTTTAGACTCTGGTTCAATCCCCGGACACCACTGCGGAATTAACATTCCACACTCCTGTGCACTCAGCTCAGGGGTTGACTCAGCCCTCATTTCATAATTAAAATGAGTAATAACAGATATAATAGGACTGAAAACGTCACCTAGGCGTTGGAAACCTTTTATTATTTACTTATTTAATTGATAATTTAATATTTTTATTTAATATTTCAATATTGAACAGTATAGTAGTTGAATATATTTCCTGTGTAGGGCGTAAGGGCCCCATTTACCAGGTTTGGGCCCGCCTGGTAAATGTTTACAACTTACCTAGGAAATTTTCAACAATTAATACATTTTAGAATTGAAATATTGTACGAAATATTTTCAAAAAAATAAGTAAATAATAAATATTTAAGATTAAATATTAGTAGGAAAAAGTTCAATTTTGAAACATTGTAAAATTTTTATTATTATCACTTTATGAAATATAAATTTTAGTTATAATATAATATATAGTTGACCAAATAAATTTAAATATTTTAACATTACATTAGTTGCTAAATTAAAAAAAAAAAAACAAGTTATGATTAGTTAACAAATTAAATTTAGATATTTTGAAAAATTAAAATTATATTTAACAGTAAATTAGTTGGTAAATTTTTTGAAAAATAAATTCAAGTTAAGGTTACTTGACGTATTAAATTATTTTTATTATAACAAATAGGATTATTTTGAGAGTGAATAAGCTATATAGTAAATCTTCAGAAAACTAAGTTCAAGTTATGATTAGTTGACAAATTAAATTTAAATATTTTGTAAAATTTAAATTTCTTTGACAGTAAATTGGTAAATTTCTTGAAAAATAATTTCAAGTTATTCTTAAAAGGCAAATTATATTTAGATATTTTGAAAATTCATAATTATATTGACAGTAAATTAGCTGGTAATTTTTTTGAAAAAAAAAATCTAGTTATGGTTAGTTGACGAATTAAACTTAAGTATTTTTAACAAATAAAATTATTTTGAGAGTAAATTAGCTGGTAAATTTTCTCATAAATAAATTCATGTTATAATATGATTAGTTGACAAATTAAATTTAAATATTTAAAAATTTAAATTATTTTAATGGCAAATACTTTTTGAAAAATAAATTCAACTAATGATTAGATGGTAAATTAAATTAAAACATTTTGAAAAATAAATTCGTTATGATTAGGTGGCAAATTAATTTTAAATATTTTGAAAAACAAATTATATGATTAGTTGATAAATTAATTATACATATTTTGTAAAATTGATATATCAATTAGTAAAATACAATATTTAAGAGGAATAATATATAAAAGAGCAATAATTGAGAATTTTTTGGGTTGAAATATTTGAAATGATCTCCCTTATTATTATAAAACATTGTATTTATTTATATTTTATTGTATATTTTGTAAAAATTATTGTTTATGTAAAAAATAAAAATGTGTTTGTTGGTGTGGAGAGGCACTAAATAAAGATTGTAAAAAATATGTTTGAGAAAGAATGAATGAATAAAAGCCAACAAAATGAATGTGGAAAAATAAATGGATGAATAAATGATGAGAAATTCAAATGAAAATGAGTTAAACTGAGTTGAATGTGGAGAAGAATGGAAGTAACTGGAGAATGAAAGACTTTGATGAACGTGGATAGGAATGCATGGAAAACTATTATTTATTTTCCCATGCTTTCCTATCTAAATGAGAGAATGATTTTGGAATGAGTGCGCTAAATGTGGAAAGAAATGTATGGAAGAATTATTCTCCCATGCATTCCTATTCAAATAAGAGAATGATTGTGGAATGACAGACTGCGCTGAATGTGGAAAGAAATACAAGGAAGAATTATTCTCCCATGCATTCCTATTCAAATAAGAGAATGATTGTGGAATGACAGACTGCGCTGAATGTGGAAAGAAATACAAGGAAGAATTATTCTCCCAAGCATTTCTATCCAAATAAGAGAATGATTGTGGAATGAGAGATGCGCTAAATGTGAAAAGAAATGCATGGAAGAATTATTCTCCCATGCATTCCTATTCAAATAAGAGAATGATTGTGGAATGAGAGACTGCGCTGAATGTGGAAAGAAATACAAGGAAGAATTATTCTCCCAAGCATTTCTATCCAAATAAGAGAATGATTGTGGAATGAGAGATGCGCTAAATGTGAAAAGAAATGCATGGAAAAATTATTCTCCCATGCATTCCTATCCAAATAAGAGAATGATTGTGCAATTAGAGACTGCGCTGAAAGTGGAAAGAATTACATGAAACCAAATAAGAGTGTATGTGGAATGAGAGATACGCTAAATGTGAATAGAAATGCATTACAGGATTATTCCCCCATACATTCCTATCCAAATAAGAATGATTGTGGAATGAGAGACTGCGCAGAATGTGGAAAGAAATACATGGAAGAATTATTCTTCCATGCATTCCTATCCAATGAGACTGCTGAATGTGGGAAGAAATACGTGGATGAGAGAATGACCTTGAAATAAGAAACTGCATCCTTGTTCCTTTGTTATTAATTTCTGTATTTGCTTTATTTTTAATAAATAAATATAAAATAATCCGCATTATTATTTCAATAACTACCCACCTACTAAATCCTTTCTGGGGTTGGTTTTTTTCTTTCAGATGACGAGAAAGTAAAGAGAGTAAGTATTAATGTATATAATTAGTTAAGCAAAGGGAGTAGCCCTTGATATGGTAAGTCTGTAGGCACCCTTCGAATTCATTGTATACGATTTGGCGACAACTAGCGCCATCTATTGACCATTCTGAGCTAAATATAACGTCAATTTTTTAAAGACTGGCAGGCAAATTATGTCGGAAATATCCTAAAACAACCCTTTTGTGGCTATATTCTGTCGATGGATAACATTTTTTTATCGACAAATAAATTTTAAGGGTTAAATTTAAGGGATGATACTTATAAGAGTACGTTATGTGTTCTACTACCCCCTTATCATCCACCTGTTATAGTGGGGAGATATTAGGTGTTTTTTATATCTCGCTACCTTTAAGAGTTAGAGGGTTGATTTTTGGCAGGTACCTATATCAAAGTATAAGGTACCTACTACTGCCATGGGTGCCCTACAACCCTTATAGATTCCGAGATATTATAAAAAATAAAATTCACTATGTTTGAAAACACCCAGCATTTTACACCCTTAAACCGTCGAATAACAATTTTTTTTTATCTTAAATTTTTTTTAGGGGGTTGAAATTGAGGGTTGAAATTAAGGGATGAAATAAAGGATGTGCTCTATTGGCCCTATATGCCATTGCACTATCCCCATGTGTCAGGAGTAGCCTGGTTCGGCAAACGGCCCGAGCAGTTCCCATCAAAACGTTGTTTTTGCTGTAATTTTGAAAAAAATCTGGCTTGGTATTAGGAGACCAGCATTTTGAAGAGGTATTTAATGGTTTTTAGGGATTATCTCGCGAACTATAAGGGCTAGGGCTTCCAGATTTGGAGGGACCCTTCGCTAGGTTCCATTCTATAATCTATCAAAGTTTCAACCCTCTATCACGTAAGGGTGGAGAGATATTAGGTGTTTTTCATATCTCGCTACCCTTAAGAGTTAGAGGGTTGATTTTTGGCAGGTACCTATATCAAAGTATAAGGTACCTACTACTGCCATGGGTGCCCTACAACCCTTATAGATTCCGAGATATTATAAAAAATAAAATTCACTATGTCTCAAAACACCCTGAATTTTACGCCCTTAAACCGTCGATTAACAATTTTTATTTATCTTAAAAAAAATTCAGGGGGTTGAAATTAAGGGATGAAACTAAGGGATGGCATTGATGATGTGCTCTAGTGGCCCTATATGCCATTGCACTATCCCCATGTATCGGGGAACGTCTCATGTCTAAAAACATGTTTTCACGTAAAACTAAGAAACACGGTTTCACGTAAAAAAAAACGAATTATAAATGTGGGGGTTTGGGGGGGGGTTACACACCGCAAAATATGCGGAGTCCTGGATTTGACAGAGGATAGAACGGGGATAAAAAACACGTTAAAAACCCCAAATTCTGAAGCCCTGAGGCGCTAGAACCAAAAAACTAAAATGTTTCCCTTAAGGGTAGGAAGTTATTAAGTGTTGCGAACTATAAGGGCTAGGGCTTCCAGATTTGGAGGGATCCTTCGCTAGGTTCCATTCTATAATCTATCAAAGTTTCAACCCTCTATCACGTAAGGGTGGAGAGATATTAGGTGTTTTTTATATCTCGCTACCTTTAAGAGTTAGAGGGTTGATTTTTGGCAGGTACCTATATCAAAGTATAAGGTACCTACTACTGCCATGGGTGCCCTACAACCCTTATAGATTCCGAGATATTATAAAAAATAAAATTCACTATGTCTCAAAACACCCTGAATTTTACGCCCTTAAACCGTCGATTAACAATTTTTATTTATCTTAAAAAAAATTCAGGGGGTTGAAATTAAGGGATGAAACTAAGGGATGGCATTGATGATGTGCTCTAGTGGCCCTATATGCCATTGCACTATCCCCATGTATCGGGGAACGTCTCATGTCTAAAAACATGTTTTCACGTAAAACTAAGAAACACGGTTTCACGTAAAAAAAAACGAATTATAAATGTGGGGGTTTGGGGGGGGGTTACACACCGCAAAATATGCGGAGTCCTGGATTTGACAGAGGATAGAACGGGGATAAAAAACACGTTAAAAACCCCAAATTCTGAAGCCCTGAGGCGCTAGAACCAAAAAACTAAAATGTTTCCCTTAAGGGTAGGAAGTTATTAAGTGTTGCGAACTATAAGGGCTAGGGCTTCCAGATTTGGAGGGATCCTTCGCTAGGTTCCATTCTATAATCTATCAAAGTTTCAACCCTCTATCACGTAAGGGTGGAGAGATATTAGGTGTTTTTTATATCTCGCTACCTTTAAGAGTTAGAGGGTTGATTTTTGGCAGGTACCTATATCAAAGTATAAGGTACCTACTACTGCCATGGGTGCCCTACAACCCTTATAGATTCCGAGATATTATAAAAAATAAAATTCACTATGTCTCAAAACACCCTGAATTTTACGCCCTTAAACCGTCGATTAACAATTTTTATTTATCTTAAAAAAAATTCAGGGGGTTGAAATTAAGGGATGAAACTAAGGGATGGCATTGATGATGTGCTCTAGTGGCCCTATATGCCATTGCACTATCCCCATGTATCGGGGAACGTCTCATGTCTAAAAACATGTTTTCACGTAAAACTAAGAAACACGGTTTCACGTAAAAAAAAACGAATTATAAATGTGGGGGTTTGGGGGGGGGTTACACACCGCAAAATATGCGGAGTCCTGGATTTGACAGAGGATAGAACGGGGATAAAAAACACGTTAAAAACCCCAAATTCTGAAGCCCTGAGGCGCTAGAACCAAAAAACTAAAATGTTTCCCTTAAGGGTAGGAAGTTATTAAGTGTTGCGAACTATAAGGGCTAGGGCTTCCAGATTTGGAGGGATCCTTCGCTAGGTTCCATTCTATAATCTATCAAAGTTTCAACCCTCTATCACGTAAGGGTGGAGAGATATTAGGTGTTTTTTATATCTCGCTACCTTTAAGAGTTAGAGGGTTGATTTTTGGCAGGTACCTATATCAAAGTATAAGGTACCTACTACTGCCATGGGTGCCCTACAACCCTTATAGATTCCGAGATATTATAAAAAATAAAATTCACTATGTTTGAAAACACCCAGCATTTTACACCCTTAAACCGTCGAATAACAATTTTTTTTTATCTTAAATTTTTTTTAGGGGGTTGAAATTGAGGGTTGAAATTAAGGGATGAAATAAAGGATGTGCTCTATTGGCCCTATATGCCATTGCACTATCCCCATGTGTCAGGAGTAGCCTGGTTCGGCAAACGGCCCGAGCAGTTCCCATCAAAACGTTGTTTTTGCTGTAATTTTGAAAAAAATCTGGCTTGGTATTAGGAGACCAGCATTTTGAAGAGGTATTTAATGGTTTTTAGGGATTATCTCGCGAACTATAAGGGCTAGGGCTTCCAGATTTGGAGGGACCCTTCGCTAGGTTCCATTCTATAATCTATCAAAGTTTCAACCCTCTATCACGTAAGGGTGGAGAGATATTAGGTGTTTTTCATATCTCGCTACCCTTAAGAGTTAGAGGGTTGATTTTTGGCAGGTACCTATATCAAAGTATAAGGTACCTACTACTGCCATGGGTGCCCTACAACCCTTATAGATTCCGAGATATTATAAAAAATAAAATTCACTATGTCTCAAAACACCCTGAATTTTACGCCCTTAAACCGTCGATTAACAATTTTTATTTATCTTAAAAAAAATTCAGGGGGTTGAAATTAAGGGATGAAACTAAGGGATGGCATTGATGATGTGCTCTAGTGGCCCTATATGCCATTGCACTATCCCCATGTATCGGGGAACGTCTCATGTCTAAAAACATGTTTTCACGTAAAACTAAGAAACACGGTTTCACGTAAAAAAAAACGAATTATAAATGTGGGGGTTTAGGGGGGGGTTACACACCGCAAAATATGCGGAGTCCTGGATTTGACAGAGGATAGAACGGGGATAAAAAACACGTTAAAAACCCCAAATTCTGAAGCCCTGAGGCGCTAGAACCAAAAAACTAAAATGTTTCCCTTAAGGGTAGGAAGTTATTAAGTGTTGCGAACTATAAGGGCTAGGGCTTCCAGATTTGGAGGGATCCTTCGCTAGGTTCCATTCTATAATCTATCAAAGTTTCAACCCTCTATCACGTAAGGGTGGAGAGATATTAGGTGTTTTTTATATCTCGCTACCTTTAAGAGTTAGAGGGTTGATTTTTGGCAGGTACCTATATCAAAGTATAAGGTACCTACTACTGCCATGGGTGCCCTACAACCCTTATAGATTCCGAGATATTATAAAAAATAAAATTCACTATGTTTGAAAACACCCAGCATTTTACACCCTTAAACCGTCGAATAACAATTTTTTTTTATCTTAAATTTTTTTTAGGGGGTTGAAATTGAGGGTTGAAATTAAGGGATGAAATTAAGGATGTGCTCTATTGGCCCTATATGCCATTGCACTATCCCCATGTGTCAGGAGTAGCCTGGTTCGGCAAACGGCCCGAGCAGTTCCCATCAAAACGTTGTTTTTGCTGTAATTTTGAAAAAAATCTGGCTTGGTATTAGGAGACCAGCATTTTGAAGAGGTATTTAATGGTTTTTAGGGATTATCTCGCGAACTATAAGGGCTAGGGCTTCCAGATTTGGAGGGACCCTTCGCTAGGTTCCATTCTATAATCTATCAAAGTTTCAACCCTCTATCACGTAAGGGTGGAGAGATATTAGGTGTTTTTTATATCTCGCTACCCTTAAGAGTTAGAGGGTTGATTTTTGGCAGGTACCTATATCAAAGTATAAGGTACCTACTACTGCCATGGGTGCCCTACAACCCTTATAGATTCCGAGATATTATAAAAAATAAAATTCACTATGTCTCAAAACACCATGAATTTTACGCCCTTAAACCGTCGATTAACAATTTTTATTTATCTTAAAAAAAATTCAGGGGGTTGAAATTAAGGGATGAAACTAAGGGATGGCATTGATGATGTGCTCTAGTGGCCCTATATGCCATTGCACTATCCCCATGTATCGGGGAACGTCTCATGTCTAAAAACATGTTTTCACGTAAAACTAAGAAACACGGTTTCACGTAAAAAAAAACGAATTATAAATGTGGGGGTTTGGGGGGGGGGTTACACACCGCAAAATATGCGGAGTCCTGGATTTGACAGAGGATAGAACGGGGATAAAAAACACGTTAAAAACCCCAAATTCTGAAGCCCTGAGGCGCTAGAACCAAAAAACTAAAATGTTTCCCTTAAGGGTAGGAAGTTATTAAGTGTTGCGAACTATAAGGGCTAGGGCTTCCAGATTTGGAGGGATCCTTCGCTAGGTTCCATTCTATAATCTATCAAAGTTTCAACCCTCTATCACGTAAGGGTGGAGAGATATTAGGTGTTTTTTATATCTCGCTACCTTTAAGAGTTAGAGGGTTGATTTTTGGCAGGTACCTATATCAAAGTATAAGGTACCTACTACTGCCATGGGTGCCCTACAACCCTTATAGATTCCGAGATATTATAAAAAATAAAATTCACTATGTTTGAAAACACCCAGCATTTTACACCCTTAAACCGTCGAATAACAATTTTTTTTTATCTTAAATTTTTTTTAGGGGGTTGAAATTAAGGGATGAAATTAAGGATGTGCTCTATTGGCCCTATATGCCATTGCACTATCCCCATGTGTCAGGAGTAGCCTGGTTCGGCAAACGGCCCGAGCAGTTCCCATCAAAACGTTGTTTTTGCTGTAATTTTGAAAAAAATCTGGCTTGGTATTAGGAGACCAGCATTTTGAAGAGGTATTTAATGGTTTTTAGGGATTATCTCGCGAACTATAAGGGCTAGGGCTTCCAGATTTGGAGGGACCCTTCGCTAGGTTCCATTCTATAATCTATCAAAGTTTCAACCCTCTATCACGTAAGGGTGGAGAGATATTAGGTGTTTTTCATATCTCGCTACCCTTAAGAGTAAGAGGGTTGATTTTTGGCAGGTACCTATATCAAAGTATAAGCTACCTACTACTGCCATGGGTGCCCTACAACCCTTATAGATTCCGAGTTATTATAAAAAATAAAATTCACTATGTCTCAAAACACCATGAATTTTACGCCCTTAAACCGTCGATTAACAATTTTTATTTATCTTAAAAAAAATCAGGGCGTTGAAATTAAGGGATGAAACTAAGGGATGGCATTGATGATGTGCTCTAGTGGCCCTATATGCCATTGCACTATCCCCATGTATCGGGGAACGTCTCATGTCTAAAAACATTTTTTCACGTAAAACTAAGAAACACGGTTTCACGTAAAAAAAAAACGAATCATAAATGTGGGGGTTTGGGGGGGGTTACACACCGCAAAATATGCGGAGTCCTGGATTTGACAGAGGATAGAACGGGGATAAAAAACACGTTAAAAACCCCAAATTCTGAAGCCCTGAGGCGCTAGAGTCAAAAAACTAAAATGTTTCCCTTAAGGGTAGGAAGTTATTAAGTGTTTTTTATATCTCTCTTAGTTTCATCCCTTAATTTCAACCCCCTGAATTTTTTTTAAGATAAATAAAAATTGTTAATCGACGGTTTAAGGGCGTAAAATTCATGGTGTTTTGAGACATAGTGAATTTTATTTTTTGTAATATCTCGGAATCTATAAGGGTTGTAGGGCACCCATGGCAGTAGTAGGTACCTTATACTTTGATATAGGTACCTGCCAAAAATCAACCCTCTAACTCTTAAGGGTAGCGAGATATGAAAAACACCTAATATCTCTCCACCCTTACGTGATAGAGGGTTGAAACTTTGATAGATTATAGAATGGAACCTAGCGAAGGGTCCCTCCAAATCTGGAAGCCCTAGCCCTTATAGTTCGCGAGATAATCCCTAAAAACCATTAAATACCTCTTCAAAATGCTGGTCTCCTAATACCAAGCCAGATTTTTTTCAAAATTACAGCAAAAACAACGTTTTGATGGGAACTGCTCGGGCCGTTTGCCGAACCAGGCTACTCCTGACACATGGGGATAGTGCAATGGCATATAGGGCCAATAGAGCACATCCTTTATTTCATCCCTTAATTTCAACCCTCAATTTCAACCCCCTAAAAAAAATTTAAGATAAAAAAAAATTGTTATTCGACGGTTTAAGGGTGTAAAATGCTGGGTGTTTTCAAACATAGTGAATTTTATTTTTTATAATATCTCGGAATCTATAAGGGTTGTAGGGCACCCATGGCAGTAGTAGGTACCTTATACTTTGATATAGGTACCTGCCAAAAATCAACCCTCTAACTCTTAAAGGTAGCGAGATATAAAAAACACCTAATATCTCTCCACCCTTACGTGATAGAGGGTTGAAACTTTGATAGATTATAGAATGGAACCTAGCGAAGGATCCCTCCAAATCTGGAAGCCCTAGCCCTTATAGTTCGCAACACTTAATAACTTCCTACCCTTAAGGGAAACATTTTAGTTTTTTGGTTCTAGCGCCTCAGGGCTTCAGAATTTGGGGTTTTTAACGTGTTTTTTATCCCCGTTCTATCCTCTGTCAAATCCAGGACTCCGCATATTTTGCGGTGTGTAACCCCCCCCCAAACCCCCACATTTATAATTCGTTTTTTTTTACGTGAAACCGTGTTTCTTAGTTTTACGTGAAAACATGTTTTTAGACATGAGACGTTCCCCGATACATGGGGATAGTGCAATGGCATATAGGGCCACTAGAGCACATCATCAATGCCATCCCTTAGTTTCATCCCTTAATTTCAACCCCCTGAATTTTTTTTAAGATAAATAAAAATTGTTAATCGACGGTTTAAGGGCGTAAAATTCATGGTGTTTTGAGACATAGTGAATTTTATTTTTTATAATATCTCGGAATCTATAAGGGTTGTAGGGCACCCATGGCAGTAGTAGGTACCTTATACTTTGATATAGGTACCTGCCAAAAATCAACCCTCTAACTCTTAAGGGTAGCGAGATATGAAAAACACCTAATATCTCTCCACCCTTACGTGATAGAGGGTTGAAACTTTGATAGATTATAGAATGGAACCTAGCGAAGGGTCCCTCCAAATCTGGAAGCCCTAGCCCTTATAGTTCGCGAGATAATCCCTAAAAACCATTAAATACCTCTTCAAAATGCTGGTCTCCTAATACCAAGCCAGATTTTTTTCAAAATTACAGCAAAAACAACGTTTTGATGGGAACTGCTCGGGCCGTTTGCCGAACCAGGCTACTCCTGACACATGGGGATAGTGCAATGGCATATAGGGCCAATAGAGCACATCCTTAATTTCATCCCTTAATTTCAACCCTCAATTTCAACCCCCTAAAAAAAATTTAAGATAAAAAAAAATTGTTATTCGACGGTTTAAGGGTGTAAAATGCTGGGTGTTTTCAAACATAGTGAATTTTATTTTTTATAATATCTCGGAATCTATAAGGGTTGTAGGGCACCCATGGCAGTAGTAGGTACCTTATACTTTGATATAGGTACCTGCCAAAAATCAACCCTCTAACTCTTAAAGGTAGCGAGATATAAAAAACACCTAATATCTCTCCACCCTTACGTGATAGAGGGTTGAAACTTTGATAGATTATAGAATGGAACCTAGCGAAGGATCCCTCCAAATCTGGAAGCCCTAGCCCTTATAGTTCGCAACACTTAATAACTTCCTACCCTTAAGGGAAACATTTTAGTTTTTTGGTTCTAGCGCCTCAGGGCTTCAGAATTTGGGGTTTTTAACGTGTTTTTTATCCCCGTTCTATCCTCTGTCAAATCCAGGACTCCGCATATTTTGCGGTGTGTAACCCCCCCCCCAAACCCCCACATTTATAATTCGTTTTTTTTTACGTGAAACCGTGTTTCTTAGTTTTACGTGAAAACATGTTTTTAGACATGAGACGTTCCCCGATACATGGGGATAGTGCAATGGCATATAGGGCCACTAGAGCACATCATCAATGCCATCCCTTAGTTTCATCCCTTAATTTCAACCCCCTGAATTTTTTTTAAGATAAATAAAAATTGTTAATCGACGGTTTAAGGGCGTAAAATTCAGGGTGTTTTGAGACATAGTGAATTTTATTTTTTATAATATCTCGGAATCTATAAGGGTTGTAGGGCACCCATGGCAGTAGTAGGTACCTTATACTTTGATATAGGTACCTGCCAAAAATCAACCCTCTAACTCTTAAGGGTAGCGAGATATGAAAAACACCTAATATCTCTCCACCCTTACGTGATAGAGGGTTGAAACTTTGATAGATTATAGAATGGAACCTAGCGAAGGGTCCCTCCAAATCTGGAAGCCCTAGCCCTTATAGTTCGCGAGATAATCCCTAAAAACCATTAAATACCTCTTCAAAATGCTGGTCTCCTAATACCAAGCCAGATTTTTTTCAAAATTACAGCAAAAACAACGTTTTGATGGGAACTGCTCGGGCCGTTTGCCGAACCAGGCTACTCCTGACACATGGGGATAGTGCAATGGCATATAGGGCCAATAGAGCACATCCTTTATTTCATCCCTTAATTTCAACCCTCAATTTCAACCCCCTAAAAAAAATTTAAGATAAAAAAAAATTGTTATTCGACGGTTTAAGGGTGTAAAATGCTGAGTGTTTTCAAACATAGTGAATTTTATTTTTTATAATATCTCGGAATCTATAAGGGTTGTAGGGCACCCATGGCAGTAGTAGGTACCTTATACTTTGATATAGGTACCTGCCAAAAATCAACCCTCTAACTCTTAAAGGTAGCGAGATATAAAAAACACCTAATATCTCTCCACCCTTACGTGATAGAGGGTTGAAACTTTGATAGATTATAGAATGGAACCTAGCGAAGGATCCCTCCAAATCTGGAAGCCCTAGCCCTTATAGTTCGCAACACTTAATAACTTCCTACCCTTAAGGGAAACATTTTAGTTTTTTGGTTCTAGCGCCTCAGGGCTTCAGAATTTGGGGTTTTTAACGTGTTTTTTATCCCCGTTCTATCCTCTGTCAAATCCAGGACTCCGCATATTTTGCGGTGTGTAACCCCCCCCCAAACCCCCACATTTATAATTCGTTTTTTTTTACGTGAAACCGTGTTTCTTAGTTTTACGTGAAAACATGTTTTTAGACATGAGACGTTCCCCGATACATGGGGATAGTGCAATGGCATATAGGGCCACTAGAGCACATCATCAATGCCATCCCTTAGTTTCATCCCTTAATTTCAACCCCCTGAATTTTTTTTAAGATAAATAAAAATTGTTAATCGACGGTTTAAGGGCGTAAAATTCATGGTGTTTTGAGACATAGTGAATTTTATTTTTTATAATATCTCGGAATCTATAAGGGTTGTAGGGCACCCATGGCAGTAGTAGGTACCTTATACTTTGATATAGGTACCTGCCAAAAATCAACCCTCTAACTCTTAAGGGTAGCGAGATATGAAAAACACCTAATATCTCTCCACCCTTACGTGATAGAGGGTTGAAACTTTGATAGATTATAGAATGGAACCTAGCGAAGGGTCCCTCCAAATCTGGAAGCCCTAGCCCTTATAGTTCGCGAGATAATCCCTAAAAACCATTAAATACCTCTTCAAAATGCTGGTCTCCTAATACCAAGCCAGATTTTTTTCAAAATTACAGCAAAAACAACGTTTTGATGGGAACTGCTCGGGCCGTTTGCCGAACCAGGCTACTCCTGACACATGGGGATAGTGCAATGGCATATAGGGCCAATAGAGCACATCCTTTATTTCATCCCTTAATTTCAACCCTCAATTTCAACCCCCTAAAAAAAATTTAAGATAAAAAAAATTGTTATTCGACGGTTTAAGGGTGTAAAATGCTGAGTGTTTTCAAACATAGTGAATTTTATTTTTTATAATATCTCGGAATCTATAAGGGTTGTAGGGCACCCATGGCAGTAGTAGGTACCTTATACTTTGATATAGGTACCTGCCAAAAATCAACCCTCTAACTCTTAAAGGTAGCGAGATATAAAAAACACCTAATATCTCTCCACCCTTACGTGATAGAGGGTTGAAACTTTGATAGATTATAGAATGGAACCTAGCGAAGGATCCCTCCAAATCTGGAAGCCCTAGCCCTTATAGTTCGCAACACTTAATAACTTCCTACCCTTAAGGGAAACATTTTAGTTTTTTGGTTCTAGCGCCTCAGGGCTTCAGAATTTGGGGTTTTTAACGTGTTTTTTATCCCCGTTCTATCCTCTGTCAAATCCAGGACTCCGCATATTTTGCGGTGTGTAACCCCCCCCCAAACCCCCACATTTATAATTCGTTTTTTTTTACGTGAAACCGTGTTTCTTAGTTTTACGTGAAAACATGTTTTTAGACATGAGACGTTCCCCGATACATGGGGATAGTGCAATGGCATATAGGGCCACTAGAGCACATCATCAATGCCATCCCTTAGTTTCATCCCTTAATTTCAACCCCCTGAATTTTTTTTAAGATAAATAAAAATTGTTAATCGACGGTTTAAGGGCGTAAAATTCATGGTGTTTTGAGACATAGTGAATTTTATTTTTTATAATATCTCGGAATCTATAAGGGTTGTAGGGCACCCATGGCAGTAGTAGGTACCTTATACTTTGATATAGGTACCTGCCAAAAATCAACCCTCTAACTCTTAAGGGTAGCGAGATATAAAAAACACCTAATATCTCTCCACCCTTACGTGATAGAGGGTTGAAACTTTGATAGATTATAGAATGGAACCTAGCGAAGGGTCCCTCCAAATCTGGAAGCCCTAGCCCTTATAGTTCGCGAGATAATCCCTAAAAACCATTAAATACCTCTTCAAAATGCTGGTCTCCTAATACCAAGCCAGATTTTTTTCAAAATTACAGCAAAAACAACGTTTTGATGGGAACTGCTCGGGCCGTTTGCCGAACCAGGCTACTCCTGACACATGGGGATAGTGCAATGGCATATAGGGCCAATAGAGCACATCCTTAATTTCATCCCTTAATTTCAACCCTCAATTTCAACCCCCTAAAAAAAATTTAAGATAAAAAAAAATTGTTATTCGACGGTTTAAGGGTGTAAAATGCTGGGTGTTTTCAAACATAGTGAATTTTATTTTTTATAATATCTCGGAATCTATAAGGGTTGTAGGGCACCCATGGCAGTAGTAGGTACCTTATACTTTGATATAGGTACCTGCCAAAAATCAACCCTCTAACTCTTAAAGGTAGCGAGATATAAAAAACACCTAATATCTCTCCACCCTTACGTGATAGAGGGTTGAAACTTTGATAGATTATAGAATGGAACCTAGCGAAGGATCCCTCCAAATCTGGAAGCCCTAGCCCTTATAGTTCGCAACACTTAATAACTTCCTACCCTTAAGGGAAACATTTTAGTTTTTTGGTTCTAGCGCCTCAGGGCTTCAGAATTTGGGGTTTTTAACGTGTTTTTTATCCCCGTTCTATCTTCTGTCAAATCCAGGACTCCGCATATTTTGCGGTGTGTAACCCCCCCCCAAACCCCCACATTTATAATTCGTTTTTTTTTACGTGAAACCGTGTTTCTTAGTTTTACGTGAAAACATGTTTTTAGACATGAGACGTTCCCCGATACATGGGGATAGTGCAATGGCATATAGGGCCACTAGAGCACATCATCAATGCCATCCCTTAGTTTCATCCCTTAATTTCAACCCCCTGAATTTTTTTTAAGATAAATAAAAATTGTTAATCGACGGTTTAAGGGCGTAAAATTCAGGGTGTTTTGAGACATAGTGAATTTTATTTTTTATAATATCTCGGAATCTATAAGGGTTGTAGGGCACCCATGGCAGTAGTAGGTACCTTATACTTTGATATAGGTACCTGCCAAAAATCAACCCTCTAACTCTTAAGGGTAGCGAGATATGAAAAACACCTAATATCTCTCCACCCTTACGTGATAGAGGGTTGAAACTTTGATAGATTATAGAATGGAACCTAGCGAAGGGTCCCTCCAAATCTGGAAGCCCTAGCCCTTATAGTTCGCGAGATAATCCCTAAAAACCATTAAATACCTCTTCAAAATGCTGGTCTCCTAATACCAAGCCAGATTTTTTTCAAAATTACAGCAAAAACAACGTTTTGATGGGAACTGCTCGGGCCGTTTGCCGAACCAGGCTACTCCTGACACATGGGGATAGTGCAATGGCATATAGGGCCAATAGAGCACATCCTTAATTTCATCCCTTAATTTCAACCCTCAATTTCAACCCCCTAAAAAAAATTTAAGATAAAAAAAAATTGTTATTCGACGGTTTAAGGGTGTAAAATGCTGGGTGTTTTCAAACATAGTGAATTTTATTTTTTATAATATCTCGGAATCTATAAGGGTTGTAGGGCACCCATGGCAGTAGTAGGTACCTTATACTTTGATATAGGTACCTGCCAAAAATCAACCCTCTAACTTTTAAAGGTAGCGAGATATAAAAAACACCTAATATCTCTCCACCCTTACGTGATAGAGGGTTGAAACTTTGATAGATTATAGAATGGAACCTAGCGAAGGATCCCTCCAAATCTGGAAGCCCTAGCCCTTATAGTTCGCAACACTTAATAACTTCCTACCCTTAAGGGAAACATTTTAGTTTTTTGGTTCTAGCGCCTCAGGGCTTCAGAATTTGGGGTTTTTAACGTGTTTTTTATCCCCGTTCTATCCTCTGTCAAATCCAGGACTCCGCATATTTTGCGGTGTGTAACCCCCCCCCCAAACCCCCACATTTATAATTCGTTTTTTTTTACGTGAAACCGTGTTTCTTAGTTTTACGTGAAAACATGTTTTTAGACATGAGACGTTCCCCGATACATGGGGATAGTGCAATGGCATATAGGGCCACTAGAGCACATCATCAATGCCATCCCTTAGTTTCATCCCTTAATTTCAACCCCCTGAATTTTTTTTAAGATAAATAAAAATTGTTAATCGACGGTTTAAGGGCGTAAAATTCATGGTGTTTTGAGACATAGTGAATTTTATTTTTTATAATATCTCGGAATCTATAAGGGTTGTAGGGCACCCATGGCAGTAGTAGGTACCTTATACTTTGATATAGGTACCTGCCAAAAATCAACCCTCTAACTCTTAAGGGTAGCGAGATATGAAAAACACCTAATATCTCTCCACCCTTACGTGATAGAGGGTTGAAACTTTGATAGATTATAGAATGGAACCTAGCGAAGGGTCCCTCCAAATCTGGAAGCCCTAGCCCTTATAGTTCGCGAGATAATCCCTAAAAACCATTAAATACCTCTTCAAAATGCTGGTCTCCTAATACCAAGCCAGATTTTTTTCAAAATTACAGCAAAAACAACGTTTTGATGGGAACTGCTCGGGCCGTTTGCCGAACCAGGCTACTCCTGACACATGGGGATAGTGCAATGGCATATAGGGCCAATAGAGCACATCCTTAATTTCATCCCTTAATTTCAACCCTCAATTTCAACCCCCTAAAAAAAATTTAAGATAAAAAAAAATTGTTATTCGACGGTTTAAGGGTGTAAAATGCTGGGTGTTTTCAAACATAGTGAATTTTATTTTTTATAATATCTCGGAATCTATAAGGGTTGTAGGGCACCCATGGCAGTAGTAGGTACCTTATACTTTGATATAGGTACCTGCCAAAAATCAACCCTCTAACTCTTAAAGGTAGCGAGATATAAAAAACACCTAATATCTCCCCACTATAACAGGTGGATGATAAGGGGGTAGTAGAACACATAACGTACTCTTATAAGTATCATCCCTTAAATTTAACCCTTAAAATTTATTTGTCGATAAAAAAATGTTATCCATCGACAGAATATAGCCACAAAAGGGTTGTTTTAGGATATTTCCGACATAATTTGCCTGCCAGTCTTTAAAAAATTGACGTTATATTTAGCTCAGAATGGTCAATAGATGGCGCTAGTTGTCGCCAAATCGTATACAATGAATTCGAAGGGTGCCTACAGACTTACCATATCAAGGGCTACTCCCTTTGCTTAACTAATTATATACATTAATACTTACTCTCTTTACTTTCTCGTCATCTGAAAGAAAAAAACCAACCCCAGAAAGGATTTAGTAGGTGGGTAGTTATTGAAATAATAATGCGGATTATTTTATATTTATTTATTAAAAATAAAGCAAATACAGAAATTAATAACAAAGGAACAAGGATGCAGTTTCTTATTTCAAGGTCATTCTCTCATCCACGTATTTCTTCCCACATTCAGCAGTCTCATTGGATAGGAATGCATGGAAGAATAATTCTTCCATGTATTTCTTTCCACATTCTGCGCAGTCTCTCATTCCACAATCATTCTTATTTGGATAGGAATGTATGGGGGAATAATCCTGTAATGCATTTCTATTCACATTTAGCGTATCTCTCATTCCACATACACTCTTATTTGGTTTCATGTAATTCTTTCCACTTTCAGCGCAGTCTCTAATTGCACAATCATTCTCTTATTTGGATAGGAATGCATGGGAGAATAATTTTTCCATGCATTTCTTTTCACATTTAGCGCATCTCTCATTCCACAATCATTCTCTTATTTGGATAGAAATGCTTGGGAGAATAATTCTTCCTTGTATTTCTTTCCACATTCAGCGCAGTCTCTCATTCCACAATCATTCTCTTATTTGAATAGGAATGCATGGGAGAATAATTCTTCCATGCATTTCTTTTCACATTTAGCGCATCTCTCATTCCACAATCATTCTCTTATTTGGATAGAAATGCTTGGGAGAATAATTCTTCCTTGTATTTCTTTCCACATTCAGCGCAGTCTGTCATTCCACAATCATTCTCTTATTTGAATAGGAATGCATGGGAGAATAATTCTTCCTTGTATTTCTTTCCACATTCAGCGCAGTCTGTCATTCCACAATCATTCTCTTATTTGAATAGGAATGCATGGGAGAATAATTCTTCCATACATTTCTTTCCACATTTAGCGCACTCATTCCAAAATCATTCTCTCATTTAGATAGGAAAGCATGGGAAAATAAATAATAGTTTTCCATGCATTCCTATCCACGTTCATCAAAGTCTTTCATTCTCCAGTTACTTCCATTCTTCTCCACATTCAACTCAGTTTAACTCATTTTCATTTGAATTTCTCATCATTTATTCATCCATTTATTTTTCCACATTCATTTTGTTGGCTTTTATTCATTCATTCTTTCTCAAACATATTTTTTACAATCTTTATTTAGTGCCTCTCCACACCAACAAACACATTTTTATTTTTTACATAAACAATAATTTTTACAAAATATACAATAAAATATAAATAAATACAATGTTTTATAATAATAAGGGAGATCATTTCAAATATTTCAACCCAAAAAATTCTCAATTATTGCTCTTTTATATATTATTCCTCTTAAATATTGTATTTTACTAATTGATATATCAATTTTACAAAATATGTATAATTAATTTATCAACTAATCATATAATTTGTTTTTCAAAATATTTAAAATTAATTTGCCACCTAATCATAACGAATTTATTTTTCAAAATGTTTTAATTTAATTTACCATCTAATCATTAGTTGAATTTATTTTTCAAAAAGTATTTGCCATTAAAATAATTTAAATTTTTAAATATTTAAATTTAATTTGTCAACTAATCATATTATAACATGAATTTATTTATGAGAAAATTTACCAGCTAATTTACTCTCAAAATAATTTTATTTGTTAAAAATACTTAAGTTTAATTCGTCAACTAACCATAACTAGATTTTTTTTTTCAAAAAAATTACCAGCTAATTTACTGTCAATATAATTATGAATTTTCAAAATATCTAAATATAATTTGCCTTTTAAGAATAACTTGAAATTATTTTTCAAGAAATTTACCAATTTACTGTCAAAGAAATTTAAATTTTACAAAATATTTAAATTTAATTTGTCAACTAATCATAACTTGAACTTAGTTTTCTGAAGATTTACTATATAGCTTATTCACTCTCAAAATAATCCTATTTGTTATAATAAAAATAATTTAATACGTCAAGTAACCTTAACTTGAATTTATTTTTCAAAAAATTTACCAACTAATTTACTGTTAAATATAATTTTAATTTTTCAAAATATCTAAATTTAATTTGTTAACTAATCATAACTTGTTTTTTTTTTTTTAATTTAGCAACTAATGTAATGTTAAAATATTTAAATTTATTTGGTCAACTATATATTATATTATAACTAAAATTTATATTTCATAAAGTGATAATAATAAAAATTTTACAATGTTTCAAAATTGAACTTTTTCCTACTAATATTTAATCTTAAATATTTATTATTTACTTATTTTTTTGAAAATATTTCGTACAATATTTCAATTCTAAAATGTATTAATTGTTGAAAATTTCCTAGGTAAGTTGTAAACATTTACCAGGCGGGCCCAACCTGGTAAATGGGGCCCTTACGCCCTACACAGGAAATATATTCAACTACTATACTGTTCAATATTGAAATATTAAATAAAAATATTAAATTATCAATTAAATAAGTAAATAATAAAAGGTTTCCAACGCCTAGGTGACGTTTTCAGTCCTATTATATCTGTTATTACTCATTTTAATTATGAAATGAGGGCTGAGTCAACCCCTGAGCTGAGTGCACAGGAGTGTGGAATGTTAATTCCGCAGTGGTGTCCGGGGATTGAACCAGAGTCTAAACCTCCGTAAACAATCGCCTTACGTAGCCACGAAACTTCGAGTTAATTAAATAAAATTTACAAAATCATTCAAAAATGAAACATTGTGAGTAGTAAATTAATTTAAATTGGACATCATAGATCAGCTTCCAGACAAATCGGAAGCATCCCAACAGTTTGTATGTTATTGTTTGGTTTCCAAAATAATTTAAAATTTAAAGAATCAATTATTAATGATTTGTTTCCACATTAATTATAAATTATATATATATAAAATAAAAAATTATATTCCTGATTAGTTTGCAAATTAATTTTAAATTAAAAAATAGATATTACTTTCCAAACTAATTTTTAATTTCACAAAAGCGCAAATAGCTATCATTGCTGTGCGCTAGATATTTTTCTATATAGATTTCTAAAAAAAAATGATTAATTTCTAAATTAATTTTAAATTAAAAATGGTTATCTTTACTAAATTTATGAAAAAATACGGTATGACTGATTAGTTTCCAAATCAATTTTTAATTAAATAATAGATATTACCTTCCAAACTAAATTTTAATGTAACGCGAACAGCCAACTTTGTTGTGCGCCAAATATTTTAACTAAATATCTAAAAAATTTGGATAGAACTGATTAGATTCTAAATTAAATTTTAATATAGAAAAATATATATATTAGTATTCAGGTTTCAGATTTAAATTAAATTATTTATTTTATCGAAGGGTTTCAAAACAAATTTAAAAAGATTAGACAGCATCGATCACTTTCCGAATAAATTAAAAAAGTCCATATTGGATAAATCGTATTTAAAAACAAATTGAAAATAATTCGAATTGAAGTCAGAAATAATATCCCTAAAATATTATTTCATTGCCTTAAATATCTATAGGTATCCCAGAATAAAAATGTATCAATTCCAATTCTTCATAAAATTACATTTTGATCAAAAGATATATGGTCCTAAAAGTCATCTTTCAAATACAATTTTCTATTTCATTTCTGTTCGTAGTAGAAATATTGCATTAATAATATTAAATCCATATATGGTAATAGGATTTAATGTTGAATTTGCTCTTCTGCAAATTTGGTATAATACGAGTTAATACACTTTTATTCTGGTGTACGTACTATTTCAGCATAGAGGCCTCTTTGCGTCTGCAACTCCCGGAAGAACTGCATACTCCGTACGTCATCAATCCGGACGACTGCTTCGGCCCGTACTGGAACATCTCTTCACCGTTGTCATAGAGACTGCAGAAACAATCTCTGTGGTGTGCATTTAAATCCCAACCGAGGGTGAATTATTACTAATCCTTGTCATGTTTAAGGTTGCGTAATCTCTAAACGAGGAGTTTGTGGTCTCGGTACGAGAGGTAAGGTAGGGGACTGGTGGTATCGCAGAACCCAGAACACTCCGAGACCCAGAGAACCAGGCTAGACAAGCTTGCTAGGTCACCCGCACAGGTAGTGTGAAGAACCGGGGAATGCTGCAACAAATGAATGCTTCCGGCCCAACTGGAAGGGCTGATAGGTAGGTTATGAGGACGACCGTTTCCTCTGGTCATATAAAGAGGCTGGTGACTATGTTTCCAATCCTCCCCCCCGCCCAACGAGGGAGTTCCGCACAAGGTTGAGGTAGGGTTCAAGCACTTCCGGCGCCAGACAGAAATAAAGCTTTCCGCTGGCGGCGATAATGCCGGTTATTCGGGTTAATCCCATAAGGGCGCTCCTCCGAAGGGTTGATGGATAGCCAGAACCCAGGTACGTTAGTGAACCAGCTCTGAATGTGGGAAAGTACGATCTGACACAGGGCATGCGAGTCCAACACCGGTCTCCAGGCCCAGAGGCCCCGGGTCGCGACCCCAACCTGTCCCTCTACCGCACCAACTCCATCCGAGACCCAAAACTCCACGAGAGAAAATGCAACCCCATGACAAGAATATTTTTAATTTATCTCCAAATGCCACCACGGAGATGGTTTCCGCAATCTCCACTTGGAGACAACTAAAACGCCTCACTAAGGCGATGAAATCTGCAGCGCACAATTACTCCTGAAACAAACACCTTACATTAAAAACAAGCAGTAGGCATTATTGAATTTTTAAATACGTCGGCGTCTTCTTAAATCAAATAAAAATGTAATTTTTTAAATATACTTGATAATTTCTTTAAAATTTATTTCTTTTAAAATTCTAAAACTTGAATCTCTTTTGAGAATATAATCCAATAAAACTTCCGAGCATACATACTATTCAAGTTCACATTAGTATGAATTACTCTTAATTTTTTCATATTTTTATTATAAGTTTCCTTGATTGTACTTACGAAATCCTACAAATGAATTTATCAAAATATAGACAGACAGACCGATACAAGAGCAACAGTACAAGGATTCTTGATTATATATACGAAATCCTTATAGCCAAATAAAAAAGAAAAAAATAATAACAATTATTATTATTATATTAACATAGAGATCTGTCTCTAAATATTGAGCCCAGCCGCTATATCTGGAAATTTTAGTAGAATCCGTCTCCAAAATGAGAACTCATATCTCAGGAATTTGAGCCCAAGGTTGTTTTCGAGATGTTAACCCAAATGTAATTTGAGATTTGGACTAGAGACCCCGAGTATTCTATAGGCAACCATCTAACCAAAAGCCACAGAAGTTTTAAAATAAAAATAACAAAAAGTTTATTTACCACTGTTGTAGACTCCTAGAAATCCCTCCGCTTTTCCACTTCAAACTCCAATACAACTTAATTCCACCTCGTCCTCGGCTTCTTTGGAGCAGCTCTGTCCCTCTACCGCACCAACTCCATCCGAGACCCAAAATTCCACGAGAGAAAATGCAACCCCATGACAAGAATATTTTTAAATTATCACCGAATGCCACCATGTAGATGGTTTCCACAGTTTCCAATTGGGGACAACTAAAGCGCCTAACTAAGGCGATGAAATCTGCAGCGCCCAATTACGCCTGAAAAAACACCTTACATTAAAAACAAGCAGTAGGCAGTATTGAATTTTTAAAAATGTCGGCGTCTTCTTAAATCAAATAAAAATGTAACTGTTTAAATATACTTGATAATTTCTTTAAACTTTATTTATTAAAAAAATTCCGATCGTATATACTATTATTCAAGTTCACATTAATGCGCATTACTCTGAATTTTTTCAAATTTTCATTATAATGATTTCTTGATAATACATACGAAGCCCTACAAACGAATTTATCAAAATATTGGCAAAGTACGACACACACATGATCGGTTCAAGGTTTCTTGATCATATCTATAAAATCCTAAGAGTTAACAAAGAAAAAAAAAAAAAAAAATTAACTGCAAACATTCTGGGAAATTTAAGCCCAAGACCATTTTCCAAAATTTGCATTCGATATTTCAACCAAAAAATACAAGTATTCTATGGATAACCGTCTAACCCCAAAGCCACAAAAGTTTCAAAATAAAAATAACAAAAAGTTTATTTAAAACTTACCGAAAATTCTCCTTTTGAAAACCACATTTCAGGTTGGATCCGGGCGTCCAATTTGTTGGCGGAAACCGGCAGGACACTTGCTGATATAGCGTGCAATCATCGATAAAATCTCACAGAAAATGAAACTGAAAATAAATAACAAATTAAATTTAAACAATAATCTTATTCCATGTTATATTAAATAAACATAAAAAACTACAAAATTAGCAACAATTTTGTCCAATATATTATTTATCTTTAAAATTTATTAAAAACACCTGCATTTATTAAATTGAATATTTCTGTTAATTTCACTAATGACCCTAATTCCTTATCTATATAATCCGATGAAACGTTGACCTCGAATTTTGCGACGCAAAAATTTATAAAATATAACAAAGAAATATTATAAAAAATAGTAAAAAAAATCTAAATTTTCAATATTAAGGTCTTAATATTTTAAAATAAATGAACACTCACCTATATTTCTTTATTTCCAAAACAAAGCAACAAGTTATTGAATTGATCAAGGACTCCAACATTTTTTTCGAATTTCTCAATAATTATTATTGTAATTGTTTAAATTTTTATTTCAGTGTCCTTTTATATTATTTATCTATCATCTCCCCTTGAAATTTCACTTTTTATGCACTATTTTCCAATTTTTACTTGGAAAAATATTCAGCAAAGAAAATGCACTTCTTTACGGTAGCCATCTCAACCGCAAGTGTGCGCAAGTGACGCCGTGACGTGACAAAATGTCAACTGCGCAAACTCATACTTTTAGCATATCGCTACATGAGTTCAAAACAGAAATAACTTGAAATTTTTACAAATTGAGTTATTACTGAAAAACTTCAGAAAATAGTAACCAGTATCAGTATATATGAAAAGTTTTGTTATTATGTCTCACCATTATTCATCCCGAAAATCACAACATAAATCAAAACTGAACATTATACAAGAAAAAGTTGACAATGAATTGGAAAAAATGGAACTAAGTAGAAAACATGGAAATATTACAACATTTTATACCAAACTATCTGCTGAACTGGATTATTGTGAAAAATTTCTAATGAATTTGTATGAAGGAACCACAAAAGACAAACTGGAAATTAATTTGTATAAGATGAGGTTACTAGAAATGAGCAAAAACAATTCAGAAATGGAGGTTGGAATAAATAAGGATGATCAAAACTAAAATTAAGTTAATATAATAAAAATGTTTTTTGATTTCAAATAATTTTAAATCGTGTGTCTGAAAACATTTTCGGCAACATGAATTTTTAGTTCATACATAATCCGGTAGGGCTTATGTTTGACAGCTGTCATTAGTTTTAGAAAATGACGGAATCTAGTACAGTCCAGTGGTTGTCCATAACCTCAAAGTATGTATTACAATTTTATTATTTAAAATTGTTTAATTTTTTCGTTATTTTAGGTTATTAGAGGGTGTTTCAATAAGTAATTCAATAGAAAACACAAAATTTTCTTTGTTATTATCAAGAATATTCAAAGCCCTACAACTGCAAATAGACAATCCATTTACGGAGGATGAAATTAAAAAATTAGAATCATCATTAAAACTAACTGAAGCTCAACTAAAATTAACCCTGAGTTCTTTAGCCTATATTATTAAAAGATCATCATGTTTTATAATGAAACCAACAATTTTACAAGAAGTTTTAACAGATGAACTTAAATTTGAGAATTCCAAAGCTGATATTTTCGTTAAATTGTGGACAGAGTGTACGAAAAATGATTTTGAAGATTTGCAACAGAGGAAACAGTTGGAAAAAATGTCTTGGGAGTTGAATTTGGAAGTTGCCTCTGATACAAATTTGAAGAAGGCTATTCCAGCGAGTCTATTACAGTTTCAAGTTAAAGATAATGACGGTAAAATGGAAGATATTACTGTGGAAATGGATGAACAACAGCTTTTAGAATTGTATAATCAAATGGAAAACATTCAGTCAATGTTAGATTCATTACATAAATAAGTTATATTTTGTTAAAAAAATAAAATAAAAGTATTTATAATAAAATTCTTGTTTTTCTCGAGTATTGACCAGGATGACTTTGTATGTTACAAGACCAAATCTCAATCAGGATTATTAATATACGTAAAGTTGGTGTTGGTATGCTTGGGAAAGTATTGGTACGTTAAACAAAAGTTTGACTGAATCTAATTGAAAAAGTATTGCGTTACACATTCCACTTTTTACTACGCAAATAATCCGTAGGTCTTAGAAGAAAAGTATCGTATTATCTGTCTCATTTTGTAATACGAAACTAAGAGGGGAATTTAATTTTTTATGTTGTATATTTAAAATATCATCTTAGGGTGGTAATTCTGAAGTGGCACGTTTCAAAATATTTGACATGTCAATTTGTTATCTGACATACATAGTTTTTTAGTGAATATAACCTCGATATAATAAAACTTAACCAAACATTTAAAAGCCAGGTTTACAAGTTCACATGTTTCCATAAAAGTCTATGTACACCACAACATTCACCAAAGTAACCAGATCTAGTTTCGTATTACAAAAAGAGAGATTATAGAACAGACTTTACTGCCATCATTTAGAATACACGAGTGGTAGTAAAATAATAAGAATATTTTATACAAATTTATTTTTAATAAACAGTTATGTTAAATTTACGACTAAACTTTTCTGCGCATCCACACTGGGTGTAAGATTGTGTAAGCCGCTGACAACAGGAGTGTCTTCACCGGCACTTGCACCTGCGAGTAACAGCTGCAGAGCCCCCTGTAAATGCGCCAACTGCTCCGCATGTTCTACTTCCTCTTGCAACGACTTACTTAATGATATAAACATCTTCGTGACATCAGCCGATTGCAAATGCATAACCTCTTCATATGCATCTAACAATATATTCGCAACTTCCAGAAGAATTTTCGTGTATCGATAATCACTGATATATTTAATAAGGAAACGTAAAATAGAGCACAATGATTTCGAGTTACGATTCGACATGGCTCTGCCCAACGCTTTTCTTTTCATTAATTCTTGCATAACAGAAACCGTCACAGAAGGTTTTTTATTTACTATGTATGGTAGCAAAACACAATCTAATGCTTTTGAATATTCAAATTTACGTAAACATACATCATACTTTGCACAAGATTCTTGTATATGTTCTGGCACTATAGTATCAACTGTAACGGGAGCTTTGTAACTCATATATTTGTACGATGCAATACTTTTATCAGGTTTAATCGTTTTCATAGTTTCTTCTCTTCTCCTGATAGATATTAATCCATCAACCATTCCTGCCACAACAGTGTCATCGTTCTTAGATACAGCCAGGCTTAAGACAGCGTTAGGGTAGTCCAAGGTGTGGACTACTTTGTATGTAGCAATGTCGTATATTTTGACGTGTCTGTCTAAACTACCCGTCATTAATCTCTTTCCGTTACTAGCTAATCTCATACACGTTATTGTTTTATGATGTTGTGAGAAGTTGGCTAATAATTTTCCACCGGCGAAAGCATCCCAAACTTTAACATCAGTCCCTCCGGCAGTTAAAAATATTCCTCCAGTTGGTAAAAATAGTACCGATTCGACAGGACTACCATGATCCACACTTAAAACTGTCGTACTTGTTCTTGTATCATACATTTTAACAGTATTATCATAACTCCCCGATAGTATTATATCAGATACAACAGGACTAACAGCACCAGCTCGAACATAATCGATATGTTCTGAATATGAACAAATATCTTTTTCAGTTGCTATATCCCATAGTTTAACACTTTTGTCATCTGAGAATGAAGCTATATGTACTTTATCATTGGTGAAAAATGTTCTGTGTACTGGTGCTGTATGTCCTTTGAATAATCTGAGTAAACTTTTTGAGTTTGTATCAAATAATTTAACATTTGTTTCTTCTCCTCCAGCACAGAGTAGTCTACCATCACTTCTAAATGAGCCACCGTATGCATTCTCTCGAAACCGTGAAAGGTTCTTAGCAACTAATTTTGTTATAGGGTTGTAAATTTGAACACGTACTGAGCAGGTGACTGCAAAATAATATGGTTCAATTGGTGAGAAATCTATGTAGTCTATAGCACCAAATTCTTTCACTAAAACAGGAACCTAAAAACACGTGAAAATAAAGGGTTAGAATTTTGTAAATAAAATAATTAAATATGCTTACGTTTAGTTTTCTCCAATATTCAGTATCTGGAGTAAAAACTGGGCCATTTCTAGCGTAAATACGTGGATTTAGTTTCTTAAATGAAGACATTTTAATTATTTTTACTACGTAAATAAAACTGACATTAGAACTTAATACTTAGGTTATGTTGTGTATAAAAAAAATTATTTTGTCTAACAATAAAATAAAAGCTACAATTACGTAACAATTCCATATAATAACAGTGTAGGCTTTGTAATTAAGTAATATATTAATTTTTAAACAATGTTTTGTAAAAATGTCAAAATTGGTAGGTTTGTAGAACACAACCCTAGTTTATTGTTATTGACAGCTTAGATCATATCCCATAATTTTGGTGAAAATCTTTTGTACAATAAATATTTTGATACTCTATAAGTGATATTTTATTTAGTGACTGAATATAGTATCTAAATTAATAAATAATAATGTCTCAAACAAGAATGATGGCCGTTTATGGCAGAACTCCTTCGTGTGCCCATCCTAGTCGATTAGAAGAGAGAAGAAACAGAGCAAAAGCTCTTAAATTAGAGAGAGCTCGTAAACCAGATAAACCAGAGGATTTTGTAACATATGAGGACAGTGATAGCGAGGAAGAATCTATAGCTTCTCAAAGAGAAACATTATATACATCGTACAATTTTGTGGACTATATTCGAAGTAGGGAATTAATGAATAAAGAAGCTCGATCTGTGAATAGAAACTATGGTTCAAGACATATTCTTACGCATGAAATGTTTAAAGAAACCCCAATTACCCTTGGTAATATGAACAAGGTTTTTTGTTCGCAATGGCTTAGTGATAGACAAGTAGTTTTTGGGACAAAATGCAATAAGGTGTGTAGCTTTCAAGATTTAACTTAGTGTATTTTAATATTACAGAATTTAATAATAATGTTTTATTCATTTAAGTAAATATATAAACTAAGTTGTATGAAGAATATTGATGCGTAAAGCATTAAAAAGAAAGGCTTTCAGATTGGACAGTCAGCTTTTTATTTGTTTAAAAAGAAATTAAACCTATCAGATATATTTTCCAAATGTGTGGACTGGAATTAATTTTTAAAACAGAGTGTGACAAAGTATTTTTTCTTTTCATGTAAATTGTTGGAACTTTTATGTAAAATTACACTTTTGTTATTATAATTTATTTTATTTTTTTATGCTAAATTTTATTCCAGAGAAATATTACAATACTGTGTAATTAAATAATTCTTGAATCGAGTCCAGTGAATTGTTGATGTTTGATGTATGAAATTTAAGATTATTTTCATATAATATATACATTGTGTCTGAGTTCCTCGGTATGAAAAGGTTTCAGAATTTCTGATAGTATATCTCCACGGGCGGCTTGTTATCATACAACTGGGCTTTGAGCATATTCATATCTAAGGTAAAAATACTACATATTTCATTTGAACAATTTTTTTGCATCTCTGAATACATCTGCAAAAAATCGTGCTGTTGATAGAAATATTTAAAAAAAATCAGAGCATACTGATGTGAATCAAATAAGTAGAAATTGATTTTTTTTTATGACCTAAAATCCCGGTAAAATAAACCAACTCCAGTAAGAATATGAATTTTTTTTATTGGTTTTTTTTTTCAAATTGGAACCCCTGAATTTATTTAGCGACCCATCCTCATGGCGTGTTTCGATAAGATAAGAACCCCGGCATTAAATGTAAACTCCTCATATTTAAATTAACTGGCGTAAATTGATTTAAAAGGAAATTTTGATACATTCAAAATCGAAGAAATAATCACAAAAAATTAGATACTTGAAAAAATGAAACCTTGACATGCCAAAAATCATATTTCATATTAAATTTGAAACATGACCCTGTTATTTTGAGTATGTACAAGCCGCCTCAGGATTTTTATAGGGTTGCACCGATTAATCGGACATTTTCCCGATTATAGGGTATTAGAATTTTGAACCCACTTTAGTGATTTAACTATTTTGTAAATCTGCTATTAAACAATTAATATCCTATGTCCGTCAGTCTGTTTCTCTCTTATGCGATGCCTGGGTTTACGAATTCCCGCTTTAACGCAATATTTTGTAAATCTGCTGTTAAACAACAAATATCCAATTGCCAGCGTGTATCTTTTTTATGTAAGAGCGTGCGAAGCGAATAACAGGTAATCTATTGGCTAATCTGCTTATCGATGCAACCCTAGATTAAATCAATTGAAAACGTTTACTCGTACAAGGATATATAAATGAAAGATTTTAATCAGTCTTAGATTTAGTTTGCAGCCTAAGCGAATTGATGTAATTTTTCAGTTAATGGTTTATGATGTAGCAACCCATTCATTAGACCAAATACCATCATTACTGGGCAGACGAGATCCAATGGGACCGCCTGATCAGCAGTGTGGTATACATTCTGTACAAATAAATCCATCACGTACCTTACTAGCGACCGGTGCTAGAAACACCTGCGAGGTGGCAGTCTACAGATTACCGACCCTAGATCCCATATGTGTGGGTGAGAACGCGCACAAAGACTGGGTCTTCGATATGTGCTGGCTGGACGATCAGTTCTTGGTATCGGGATCGAGAGACACCAGAATGGCCCTGTGGAGGATCACCGATGATATGATATGTACTAATAAAGAAATACCCGACTATCAACATATATCGGCTGTCTCTGTTAAGGAGTGTAGGAATTCACAGAAAGTCAGAGCTCTCTGTTTTAATAAGAAATATGATGAGATCGCAGCATTGTCACTAAATGGTTACATTCACATATGGAGTGCTCTTACCTTTAGGCAGAGATTATCGAGGAAGTTACCTTCATCGCAGGAGAATGTCTGTATTGCGGTACAGGACAGTGGACTATATGCGATAGGATGTCGATCTTACACACTGCTTCTAGATGCTAGGACCTTACAGGTAACACTTAAACTAACCAACTATTTTAGTGGATTCAGTGTTTATAATTTGTTTGATTTCAGGCTGTAAAGAAGATATCATCGAGATATTCTGGTTGTGGAATAAGATCTGCGAGCTTCCAAGGCAATATTTTAACAATAGGCACCGGTTTAGGAATGCTGATGTTCTATGATCTTCGGGCTGGCAAATATCTAGAAAGTAGCATCAATTCAAGCCGTACTGTAGTGCTAAAAGCTAGTAGGGGATACGTGGTAAGTAAATCCTTTACATATTTTTTTATTAGGTGGCTCAACATTGCTATCTTTGTTAATATTATAGATAGAGATTCGGTTAAATGGACAAAGTTCGAGTATTTTACATAGGAAATATCATGACAGACTCAAAAATATTTTTAGATGTTTCGTTGGCCAGATATTTTGAAAATATATATATTTTTTAATGGAATATCCTGTATATTGTTAGGCCATTGGAACAACGATTTTCTTTATAAAAAACTAAACATGTTTATAATGAAATTTTTTTAATAACGGAGATATCTCATTTTAGTTATCAACATATTAGTTACGCTACATTACTGGACCTCTTTAGTTGTGTCCCTCGTAGAGCATCGTAAAACTAAGTCACTTCTTCATTTAAAAAAACTATTAAATAATCAAATTTATGACCCCTTAACCCTCCAAAAATTAAATTTCAACGCTTCTATTGTTCCAATCAGACATCCACTATTATTCTATCTTCCACAGGTTCATACCAACCTTCATCTCAAATCTCCTGTAAATCGTATGTGTTCATACACGTGATGATACAAATTTCGAACCTTTTTAGAGCATTTTTATCGATTTCTTTTTTTTTTATATATAAATTTGTGTTTACAAAATTATTGAAATTTGTAAAAATTAGAGGATTTTGTTATTTTGTATTATACTATTTAATATGTATTTGTAACAATATTGTTTATATAGTATTTGAAAAGTTTGTTTCTTTAATTATTACTTTTGTTAGTAAGTTGTTCAAATTTTATGTATATATTTACAAAAAAAAAGTCTGTTCCAAACGGTTAGGCGGAACTAAATGGGAATTTCGTTCTTTTAGGTTGTCACGAGAAGGGATCTTGCTTGGGTTATTTCATTTTTCACGTTGGAATGTCACAATTTAAAATTCCAACAATGAAACCATGGTAACGAATGACATGTCAAAATTAAATTATTATTTTTTATATATTTTAATGACAAAAAAATTAATAAATGGGAAATTTGTATTAAGAATGACACAAAAAATCAAAATATAAAGAAAATGACAATTTAAAATGATATTAACCTTTACCAAAAAATGTTTATTGTAAGTATGATTTACAAAGCTTAAACAAAACGGTCGAAAAACACGATTTAAACGATGAAAGTAACTAGACTGCAAAATCTAGTTCCGCCTAACCGTTTGGAACAGACTGTATGTGCCCGTTTTGGGTAATACGGTTGGGCAGCAGTAATAAATAAATAAATAAATATCAACGTTACAAACTTATAAAAATAGTACGATTAAAAACTTACATATAATAAAAACAAAAGTAAAAATTACCAAGTATTTTGGTTACAAATATTGTTCGCATAAATATCCATTATTGTTTAAACACAATCATATTCTTTATTTTATGTTTCGCATTACATTGCGTACCATAGAAATTATGCTGCAAATGTGTTGTTAAATTATTTGTGTTCGCAGTACCCCGAGGAGGACATCGACGGTGTCCAGAATGTGAAATACGTGCCTGCCATCTATACCCACAGTTACGACTCGAGTGGTACGAGACTGTTTACGGCTGGTGGACCGTTACCCGCCACCCTTACGGGCAACTACGCCGGATTGTGGCAATAGAACATTCATAGACTAATCTATTATATAAGTTTAATTTATTTCAAAGACGATACTAGATTAATTTAATTTAAGGAACAAGGAAAACGGCAGCATTTTATCATTTTTACATATTTTTTAAAATTATTATTAAGTTATTAAATGTCTTTTTCAGTTATGTATTAAAATCAAGTTAATTGTTAATTATTTTGTGGAGTATAAACATACCTCGCAAATTCAGTAGCGTATCTATTATAAAAAAAAAAAAAATACTACTAAAATATTATGCATTAAATCTAGATAAAAATTTTGACCAAAAAATACTTGGACTAGCAACATAAAACTTATAGGCTCTTCCAAATGTTTAGGTGGAAAAGTTCAACATTAAAATAAAAAATCCCTAGTAATTGAAATGCGTGGGGAATAATTTTTTTAAAATAAAACTTATTTAATTATTAGGTACGCTATTGTTTAGCATCATTTATTAATTTTTATTTGATTAATTTTCTTATTCCTTAAAAATAAAAAATATTAAATTTATATAAATTTATTTTATTTTTTGAATTAATGTTCATTTGTGATTGTGTTACTAGCATAATTCAGTAAAATATAACAAAATTAAAATTGTAATTTATTGTTTTGTATTAAAATTATATCAGTTAAATTCAGAGATGGGCTTCTACGCGTTCTTAGTGTTTGTCTACTTTACATGTAGACAATGTAATCTATGTAGTCTATGTTGACTATGTAGACAAATATATTTCATTCTGTAGGGTACATCCCTGGTTAAAAGTTTTGCATTGATGGATTTTATTTATGAAATAAAATCTTAAAATTATATTAAATTGAAATAATACAAATTTTGTTTCTTGATATATTTAATATTTACTTATCATACGTAAATTTTATTTCAAAACTTATGTACAATACATTATATGTATTACTTATGTTGATATTTTATACCTATTATTTATACTGATAGCAGTAACGTTAAATAAAACATTTAAGCATGTATTTTTTATTAATTGAGAAGTGACATTACCGATGGCGGAGCTGTGCTCCAAGGCAATATGGCTGTCGTCTCTAGTTAATCATCCTAGGTAATCAATCAATCTATGTAATCTTTGTCTACTTAATCATTCTAGATTTGAACTAAATTTTCCATCAATAGATGTCTAAAAACATGTAGCCATCTGTTTTATAACTATTTTAATTAAATTTTCCACCAACAGATGTCTCAGAACGTGTAGCGATCTGTTTTATAACTATTTTAATTAAATTTTCCACCAACAGATGTCTCAGAACGTGTAGCGATCTGTTTTATAACTATTTTAATTAAATTTTCCACCAACAGATGTCTCAGAACGTGTAGCGATCTGTTTTATAACTATTTGAACTAAAATTTCCGTCAACAGATGTCTCAGAACATGCAGCGATCTGTTTTATAACTATTTGAATTAAATTTTCCACCAACAGATGTCTCAGAACGTGTAGCGATCTGTTTTATAACTATTTGAACTAAAATTTCCATCAATAGATGTCTCAGAACATGCAGCGATCTGTTTTATAACTATTTGAATTAAGTTTTCCACCAACAGATGTCTCAGAACGTGTAGCGATCTGTTTTATAACTATTTGAACTAAAATTTCCATCAACAGATGTCTCAGAGCATGCAGCGATCTGTTTTATAACTATTTGAACTAAATTTTCCATCAATAGATGTCTCAGAACATGTAGCTGTTCTAATACAAAAAAAAAAAAATGCTTAACATCAAAAGCTGGCAAGCGTTGCTTAGGATGGGAAAGAATGCTGTCATTCAGAATTGATTTGGACAGGTAAAATTAATTAATAATCAAATGGGATATTAAAAAATGAAGAATATGATCAGATGAAACGTTTATTGCAACTACTGTAGAATTTTATAACAAAAATTGACGCAAAATAAATTCATTTAACAATACAAAGATTAAAAACTGAATCAATAAGAATATATGTTTTTATAAGAAATGATTTAACAATTGATAAATAGTAAATTTACAAATAACATCTGACGAATAATAAATATTTTTTATCGTAAATACATTAAACGCATAACTTTACGTTTTCTGTTACATTAATATTATTACACATATTGCAAATTTATTGTTTTAAGTTATTGTTCCGACATTATATTGTCTCAAAATACACACATATACACATTTGATACAAATTTCGGTAATACTAGATGTTAGAAAAACAAACATACGTGAATAAGCCGGACATAACTATTATTTCATACCAGGACTAACATTTCCTAAATATGTCAACGATTTATCTAAAATTTTAGTTTTGAGTAATATAGACAAAATATTCGTCAGCTCTGAGTTCTTAAACAGATATTTTAGATTCAATTATATTAAATTTTCTCGCAATTTTGATTGTGTTTACTTAAAAAGATGACTTAACATCTTTAAAAAATAACACTTCACTCAATAAGTCTCCGGTATGACATATATATGGCAACACTGACAGACCCATATGATTTCTGGATAGTACCAACCTTCAAACGATACGTGTGAAAATTTCATGACATTCTGACAATTAGTTTAGAGGTACAGTGGTTTTAGTGACTCCAGTTTTGTAATTTTCAAAAGGATAAAAAATAATTTCGTGTGTTGATTAAACATTGTTTTTTATGGAAAAAAATACCGTTGAAGCCAAACAGTGGCTTGATAAGCGTTATAGAGACTCTGCACCAGGCAAATCAACTATTACTGATTGGTATAATGAATTTAAATTAATTCATTTTAATTTTAGGAGCGTTAGAATGAATGTATCACTTTTGAAGAAGAGTATGATGAATAAAGTTGAATTTCTAAAAAAAAATATGTTTTTCTTAGTTAGACTGGTATTGAGTGACGTGTTATTTTTTGTGAACTCTAAAGACAACATAAAGTAGAACAGTGTTTCTCAAAGAGTGATCTGCGAGACTTGGTGTTCAAAATGTTGTACAAAACGGGCTCAGTAGTCCTTCATAATTTTTAAATTTCGAAAGAGGTCTCTAAGGTAAAAGTTTGAGAAATGCTGAAGAAGAACAGTACAAATAATTACAAACAAGCAATTTTCTACTTTTTTTTACCGACAAATGTTTAAGTAAGATATCATGCTACGAATTTTGACTTTTTTTTTTTAATTTAATGTCTGTCAGTCCGTGGACAGATTTAGAGCGAATTTGGCTAAATGGATTTTTATGTATCTTCATATTTAACCTTTTGACATTAATGATCAAATTTTCGTAAAAATCTGTCAACCAGAAGTGGAAGTTTATTCAAGTTTCTTGCGAATAGTTCGTAACAAATATCACGAAAAAAAAAATCAACTAATAATAACATAGGAACTTTTTTTTTATTTTGTCTAATATACATTTATTTTGTCAACCCAGCGCTAAAAGATATTTCTTTCTTCTATCACGATCTTGTTAGATGGCTATCAATTTCACTTATTTAAATTTTTTTATATTAAACCAAAGAGTAAAAATTTACCCCGATTTCTGATTCCGAGACCTCTGTTCAGATTTTGACAAGCAGTTGTCACGCTTATAGAAAATTACAAAAAAACACAATTTTCAAAAAATTTACATTCAATATGAGTATGAAAAGTTTAAATTGTAAAACACGTATAAAAAACGGAATATAAAATATTATAAAAATAGTTTCACCGAGTCGTACTGCTAGTACCGATATAGAGCCGTAGGCAAGGGCCTTAAAATTAATCAAAAATTGAAATTAACAAATTTTTTTTAAAAAATTACTGAATCCCATTTTTGAATGAAAATATGACTTTCAAATTTGTTCCAAAATGGTAATATAATCAAATTAAGATTATTATTAAAAAACAGATATTTAAGCTGAAAAAATACGATCCAAGATATAAAACTTTTATAATTTACATTTAAAAATTTCATTCCAAAAAAAATGTTTTTGGGGGGAGATATAAAATCTTGCCTAGGGCCCAAGTAAATTACGGCACTGCCTATACTCTATCTCCACTCAAAGAAAATAAAAGGCCATATCTAAAACTCTGGTGACTCATTGGGAGCGATGTTTAAAAATATTGTCTTTTAATCAAAAACTAAAATTCTCTTAGATATTTGTTGAGAAACGTATGAAATTAAGTTAATGTACAACCAAATATATTTGGCACATTTCATTATGTACATTTAGCATTATGGCTGCAGTTAGAACGTAAAAAAAAAAAATATATATACATATAACAAACTAATATAACAAGAGAAATAACGTCCTAACTGCGTATGATCACATGAATATGGCTATAATGAATAGACGTTAATCTAGATGAACACAATATAAAGATATGTTTTTTCTTTTTTTTTTTTTTAATTTAAGTCTATCTTAAGTTACTCAGAACTAAAGAAATTATTCCCAGTCTTCGTAAGAATTTATTGCTTAAAGTGTTAAAAGGAATGTAATCCAATATTCACTTTTGCACTGGTGAAATAAACAGCTGCATTTAAACCAATATGAGATCTTACAATTAAACACCAGTTTTATTATTTTAAGTTTATACTGGCGGATAACATAATGGTAACAGCTAACAGAACACAATAATCAATACTAGGAGTAAGAAAAAGTACAGCGAATAACAAATAAAAACATAATTATAGAATATAATGTTCCAAAGGGGTCGATAATGACCCCGTGTGGGTTCCTCGGTTCCTCAATCATTGGTGTACTCGGGCGGAATCGTAAGGGGTTGGCGAACCCGTAGTTTTTAGTCCAGGTATTAAAAAATCTACTGAAATCGCTCGAAATCGATATCACTCATCTAAAACCACTCTTCCTTTAATTACTTCTTTTAAATGCGCAATTCGCGCACATAACCGGGGAATCCCCGAATAATATATTGCGAGAAAAACCTTGTAGTTATTGGCCACAATTGCCCCATTAAAGTATTGACAGGGCCGGAGGAACGCGATAAGCAAGGTAAGAAAGGCATTAGGGCGTTTGATTCCAGAGGGCGCACCAAAGTTTTTTTTTTGGAATTTAGAAATGAAGACCTTTTTTTAAGCTCTTTACTTGAAATTTAGAAGTGAAGACCTTTTTTTAGGTCTTCACTTGGAATTTAGAAGTGAAGACCTTTTTTTTAGGTCTTCACTTGAAATTTAGAAGTGAAGACCTTTATTTTAGGTCTTCACTTGGAATTTAGAAATGAAGACCTTTTTTTTAGGTCTTCACTTGGAATTTAGAAATGAAGACCTTTTTTTGGGTCTTCACATGAAATTTAGAAGTGAAGACCTTTTTTTAGGTCTTCACTTGGAATTTAGAAATGAAGACCTTTTTTTTAGGTCTTCACTTGGAATTTAGAAGTTAAGACCTTTTTTTAGGTCTTCACTTGAAATTTAGAAGTGAAGACCTTTTTTTAGGTCTTCACTTGAAATTTAGAAGTGAAGACCTTTTTTTAGGTCTTCGCTTGGAATTTAGAAACGAAAACCTTTTTTTTAGGTCTTCACTTGAAATTTAGAAGACCTAAAACCCTCGTTCCGGCCCTGATGGCTGTTAACGATATTTATATTGTATTTTCTAAATTATTTATTTATTGAAAAATAATAATCGGAGGAAAAGCCTAATGAGCAACACGCACAGATTGCATATTCCGTGCTAGTTGCACAATATACTATTTTCGTGTAAGGGATCGATCGATAAAAAAGGTTGGGAAACCCTGATTTAGACACTCAAAATTGAGATATAGTGACTAGATGAGAAAGCATGAACAAAGTAATAATATGAAATTTTGTAGAGATTAATGATTGATGGGTTGAATTTACTGTTGTGTAATTTTCGTCTCACAATGTTGGCTCCCTAGCTGTACATGACGTATTTAACCATTAACGTTCATCAGATATTTTTGACATTGACGTTTGAATATTTAATTTTGCGTTTTTATCAGTTTCCAGCGTGTTTATCATCAGAAAAAGTTGAATTGACACCCTTGTATATGCGGACACCGTTATTTTGGACGTTTGCCATTGCTAGGCTAGTATAGTACAATATAATTAGTATTAGTATCAAAAAGATATAATACTTCATGAGTATAGAAAGTATATTCGGACGTTTCGGAAACTGCTCAACAATCTGTTTCCGTCTTCAGCGATCACGAGAAGTGATGAAGACGAAAACAAAGGGTAAGAAAATTAAATAAATGTACGAAGTTCGGGGGGGGGGTCCTCTGGGGATAAAAATATTTTAATTTAGTAAATTTTATTTGTAATTTCACCGTACTTTTTTAACTGCTTATATAACATTAATTTGGTAATAGCATTATTTAAAAGTTATAAAATTTTGTAATATACAAAAATGATAATTGTGCTGTTAGCAAAGAGTACTTAGTACTCGTAGTATTTTACACAGGTACAGATGTTCCACAGAGACATCTATTAACTTATTACTATAATACTGTTTTTTATTAACGATATTGGAATTTTTTATAAATATTTTCCAAATCGTAATTTTAATTTTTGTATATTTTTTTATACTATTTTTTTCAATAAAATTTAAAAAAAAAAACAATAAAAATAATATCTTGAAAATAATATCTTTGTGATGGTTAATGATAGTTTTTTTTTTCTTCCGTGATGTTTTTAAGCACTCTAATTTTACCGCTTTCTTTAATTTATTAAAGCTGTATATTTGATCACAGTTTGTTGATGCTTTGAATATCAGTGACACTTTTTTTTTTATTATTTAATATTTTTAGTATTGCAATATTTCCTTATCATCTAATATGGAATGGTACAAGGCCTCACAATAATTCAAAACTATACAACCTTTTGAGGCGTTTTCTTTCGTACTGAAAAAACTGAACATAACTGAAAATATTTTTTTTGTCGTGAAATTCAATTTTTTTATTTCACGTTTTATGGCCTTTGCAACTTACGCAATTAACCAGGGAAATTGAGGTTAAGGTCTAATTTTGTCAATAAGTAATTTTTTGTTTAAAAAATTTAAAGCAGAAAATTTGTTAATTCATAAATTACGCCTGAAAGTCATTTCTGAAAGCCTGAAACTAATAAATACGTATAAAAACTATTTTTTATTCCAATTCTGAGATCCCACCATAAAAAAAATAGATATATAAAAATTCAACAACTCAGGCGTAAAAAAAAAAAACGCTTGTTAGCGATCGTATAATACGCTGGGTAAAATGCAGAACTCAAATAAGCTGACTTTTAATGTGCATCCAAACTGGCTAAAATCACACGCCCTGGCGTTGTTGCGTACTTGACGTAACCCGTTCTAGCGCGGAAATGCTCTCCCTTAAGCCGCATTCAGAGCTCTTAAATCAATTGCTTATACACTGTAGCTTATAGACTGTTTACTCTCACTAAAAGTTATATGGTAAGACGTTGAAACCGTTCAGACCTCTAAATTCAATACGTTGTTCGTTGTGGATTATGGATAATTTTTTAAACTCAAGCCGCATTCAGAGCTCTTAAATCAATAGCTTATGCACTGTAACTTATGGACTGTTCACTGTCACCAGAAAGTTTGTCATATAAGACGTGAAACCGTTCAGACCTCCAAATTTAATACGCTGTTTGTTGTGGATTGTGCATAATTTTCTAAACTTATAGCTAGTGAGATGTTTTAATGAGACAGACATATAAACACATTGGCTATCGCATTCTATTAGTGACACCGTAGTTATCGAATGCTTTTACATAACCTGTATCATCATTAACAAATCTTGCTCAAAATTACAAAGACGGACAGTAAATATGATCAATTTAGGTAATTAGGTAGTATCTAAGACAATAGAATTATAAGAACAATAATACATATAAAATATTTTACGAAACTAAATGGTTTCAAAATTCACAGATGGAGGGCTATTCGTAACGTACTAATTTATAACAGATGTAAACGGTACATGGAACATTAAAAAGAATGCATAGAAACATAACTTACAGCTAACAAAGCACAGTCTACAACCTCTTAATTTAAAGAGCTCTGAATTCGGCTTAATACAAAAGTTGTTAATTGCATTTTCTTCATATTTAGTGGAACGTGGGTTCAAGACGGTCACAAATCCATTAAAAAAAAAGATAGATTTCCAGGGGGCGCTGAGAATTTTTTTTTCTGAAAAATGGGCGGTAGGCCAAATAAGAGAACCACTGGACTAAATAATCAAACAAAAGGTTATGTTGACCGTGGTGTGCATTAAATAAATCTAGAATCAAAATTGTCATTTTGGTTTTCTCAACTAAATGAAAATAATTTAGACTTTAACTTGTAGTTAACTTCAGTACGAAAGAAAATGTCCATGTTAACGCACTTCAGGTTAAATAACAAGTGAACTGTGATTATTGACAAGAAACACAGCGGCAAAAAGGAATGGACATAAAAATTTAAAAAAAAACAGTCTCATCCCTTATAAATATTAAATAATATATTAATTTTCCATCAGATTTTTTTAGTGTCAATTTTAAAAATCGATGTTAGTTCCCTAGTTTCATTTAATTTATTATAAGAATTAATAAAGACATTTTTAACCCTTTCAAACACGTCCACATCATAAACCGACCTAGCCGTGTTTGAAAGATCAAAAGGTTCTTCTATACATAATAATTTCCACTGGTGGGGATCGTTTTTATGTGACCTCGCTATACGGCATTCATCTATCGGTATTCGAGCCCCGAGCCGTACTGATATCGCGTAAATATTATACTTAAATCGACAATAATAATGTAGAAAACCCATTAACAACTCACCCAACGCTTGATGGTTGTCAGAATGAAACTCGTGTAACTGTTCCTGCATATCTATACTGTGAATATCGGACTCCATGTGAAATTTACCGGGATACAAACCATGCAGGCATGGAATTACAGGAGGCGTTACACCACCTAAAAAACTTACATTAAAAACTCTTCAAACGGTGATAATTAAGTTGAGTCGTAAATAACTTCCGCCCTCCCAGAACCAATAAGCGACGGCGTCCAAAAGTGGAACATAACGATTATAAATTTTATATATAAAATGGTAGGTATAGTAATTTTAACTACCGCTAGGCAGTGGAGAATAAATAATTACTCAACACTGCCACCTTTTGACAAATTCCACAACTCTCAACATATTTGCATTTTGGGCTTCTGTTTACGCTGTGATACCTGCTTTATTATTAATCTTTGATGTAGAGTTTTAAATCCAGTCTGTTCCAAACGGTTAGGCGGAACTAAATGGGAATTTTGTTCTTTTAGGTTGTCACGAGAAGGGACCTTGCTAGGGTTATTTCATTTTTCACGTTGGAATGTCAAAATTTAAAATTCCGACAATGAAACCATGGAAACGAAGTATATATGTCAAAATTAAATTATTTTTTTTATATATTTTAATGACAAAAATATAAATAATTGGGAAATTTGTAATAAGAATGACACAAAAAATTAACATATAAAGAAAATGGCATTTTAAAATGATGAAAAAAATCACCAAAAAATGTTTATTGTAAGTATGATTTACAAAGCTTAAACAAAACGGCCGAAAAGCACGATTTAAACGATGAAAGTAACTAGATTGCAAAATCTAGTTCCGCTTAACCGTTTGGAACAGACTGTATATTATGATTCTACGTGAAATGCTATTTTTTTTGTTAATTTTAATTCGAATGCCTAATACCATTATTTAGGTTTCTAAATATGTGCAGTATTTTTTTTTTTTATATACAGGTGTTTGTTTGAAACGGGGCACCCCAAAAATCTCCTTTATTTGTAAAGAATCAAAAAATCTTCAGAACAAAAGTTAAACTAGACAAAAAGGCCCATCTAAAGGTTACTATAAGAATTCTGTGGCACTTCCGGTTTCACCGGAAATGATGTCAACTTTTGATCTAGCATAGGGAATCGATAATTTTATATTTTTTTTCCTAAAAGTACATTAAATTAGCTTTACAATTACACCAAAAAATCATATTTTTATGTTAACCATTTCAAAATGGCCATTAATTTACAAAATAATAATCAACATAAGTTTTACAAAGCTGAACGTAGCAAGCTTTGAAAACAATAAAAAAAGAAACAAAATATCTCTAAAATAAACTATTTAACTATTTAGAAAAAAAAATATATTACTTTTTACAATTATTTTGATATCAAAAGACTGCTCTTTTGATATTACACAATAAAATTTAAAAAAATTGATTTTTTCCAAAAACTAATCTGATCAAAATTCCTGTGAACTATTTCGGTTCCCATTATGTAGATTTTTTTGGAAATTTTTAGATCAACCTCTCTGGGAAATACGGTGGGGCATAAAAGTTTTTTGGGATATTTTTCGAGTAAATCCTATTATTTTATTGAAAAATAAAATAAAATAAACCTGAAGTTATTTACGACTCGACCAAACAAAATCCGCTTACATTGTAAGAAATGTAGAACCATGAGGGCGAGCGAATAGCTGGATATTGTCATGTTTTTAGCGTCATTTATATCATTGGATCGCGCCCACATTTTGACAACCAGTACTAGGGCACGAACACGCCAGTCCAGGCTGGCGTAGCAATGCAACAGATGAGTATTCCTGATTCCCACACTGTTATTACAGTTCAGATCCACATCCAGGTTTCTCTTGTAATCACGGAATTTTAAAATAGGTACTTTGGCCCATATCAATTCTATATTCTCCACGAAATCTAACACAAAAATAACATTTTAATATTAATAATTCCGGTTTATATTAAACCGCCTTCAATTTTAACAACCGGTTTCCGGAAACCAGCCGCTTGAGATCACATTGGCTCAGTTGCATAAAGTATTGTTAACCATGTCGTCAGGTAACCACACCGTCAGTTGACGACATGTTGCATAGTTAACTACATGGTTAGACTTAACAATGCTTTATGCAACTGTGCTTATGTGTAAGGTGACCAAACGTCCCGAATTTCCGCCTTGCGTCTCGATTTTTTTCAGAGGCAATTATTCTCCTCCCCCCCTTATTATTGACTTAACAGCAAAAACTTATATTACAAATATTGTTAAGAATAAGACATATCTTTTATTTAAATGCATTGTTTTGATTGGATAAATATTTGGAGGGTTATGGCGGAAAAACCCAAAAATTAAAAATTAAAATTACTCTTTTATTATTGACTTATCAGCAAAAATTTATATTACAAATATTGTTAAAAATAAGAAGATAAATATTTTATTCAAATACATTTTTTTGATTGGATAAATATTTGGAGAGTTATGGTGGAAAATCCCAAAAATTAAAAATTTAAATTACTCACTTATTATTGACTTAACAGCAAAAACTTATATTACAAATATTGTTAAGAATAAGAAGACAAATATTTTATTCAAATACATTTTTTTGATTGGATAAATATTTGGAGTGTTATGGCGGAAAATCCCAAAAATTAAAAATTTAAATTACTCCCTTTTATTGAGTTAACATCAAAAACTTGTATTACAAATATTGTTAAGAATAAAAAGACAAATCTTTTATTTAAATGCATTTTTTTGATTGGATAAATATTTGGAGAGTTATGGCGAAAAAACCACAAAAATTAAAAATTTAAATTACTCCATTATTGAAAAAAAAAAAAAAAAACAATGGTCACCTTACTTATGTGTTATGTAATACAGTTTAATTTAGTTACAATTAATTACAGTAACTTTAAAGTCAGCTATTTATATAATTAAGAATTGATTTTTTTCTTACCGCAATTTTGTAAAGCCTTTTGTATTTGTTCTAAAAAATTAATGGCTTCACCTCGTTGGTCAACAAAGGTCGGTCGAACCAGCAAACACATATCGACATCACTAGTATTAGTACCAAATCCAGACATAGTCGATCCAACCACAAACAATCCATACTTCGGAAAAACATTTCTAATAAACGTATACAAATATTTCCATAACATAATCTTATTCCTGTAAGTCGCTTCAGTTTGTTGAGTATTTAAATAATAATCCCATATTTGGCAACTGAGTCTATCCCATTCCCCACCCGTAATGAGTTCCTTCGGGTGTCTTCTAGTCTCTACGATATCTGTCCTTGATAGAAATCTATCCATGAGGTTGTCGACAAGATTCGCCTGTCTGTCCGGACTGATTGCAGATTTCTTGTGCTTGTTACAAGTACGATTTGAAAAATATCTATTTCTATGATAATGATTTACTCGTTGATTATTTGGTGTATAAAAGGTGAAGTATGGACTAGGACTGATAGATTCGTTTTGGTTTGGACTATAATAATTATTTGATGTTGTTTGATTACCATTATTTCTTTCATGTAACCGTTTTATACCTAAGAAAACACATACTATTAAAGAAATTCATTTCACTCTGCAATATTTTCTTTAAAACACTGTTCAGTAAAGTAATTTGATCAGTAATAAGATTACATGTAGACACACTGTTATCTACTAACCCAGAGTTTTCAAAACTTTAACATAAAGAACATCATTTTTATTTTGCGGCTAAATACAAATAAATTTGGTTTACAAATAATTTTAATAGCCGTCTGATAAAAAAATTCGTGAGAATCATAAAAGGTATTTAAATAAAAATAGCTTAAAATATGAAATATATTATTTCCTTCATTGTTTAGTCACACAACGTTCAATCAGTTTGAAACACTGTATAAATCTAGTATTTTTTAACAAATTAAGGTGTTTTTAAATAACTTGCCTTTATTTTCAGGTGATACTCGTGAACATGCATGTTGATTTTCTTGTTTTTCTCTTTCTCTTTCCGGATTTGGTTTTTCATTTTTAAATTCTTTGTTTTTTTTTGTATTATTCCAACTATTGCTCCTATTATAATTCTTTACGCTTGAATTATTATTATTACTTATGGTAGTTAAAATATTGTGTGGTGGTGGAGGCATAACGCTCTGATAACATCGTACAGGTACCTGTTGCGGATGAAACAACAATATATTTGGGCCAGTGCAGTCCGATACAGGCGAGTGCATAGCACCATCTTGCATATGTGGACTAATTGGTTGTTTCGCAGATGACTGTACTGTTAAAATATATCCAGGTGACAGCATTTTGACAAATCAGTCTTTATCTAATAAGAACAAGTCACGTTATTTCTGTAATTACGGGATTCTTTATTTATAGTTATGTATTAAAAATAATCACTTAATCTGAAAAATGAATTTTTATATTAGTATTTTATAATGTTATGAAGAGTATGAAATAAAATACCTGTAAGAATTCCAAGCATGTATTGTATATATAAATTATAAGTTAAAAATACTTATAATTTTAATTTAAAATTTCTAAAAATCCACGAATTTTCTAATAAGGTTAAATAAACGTGGACGACGTAGTTAAAAATAATTTGCTGTGTTTACAGATTTATCCCTATAAACTATTCACTGTATAATTATTCATTGTAAATTATTATAATACACAATCACTACGATGGGCGAAGTAAAAAATTATAATGGCACAACAGATAACCCTAAAAAGATCTTACCGGTCTTTTTATTCGGCCAAATGTGCAATGCACATGCGCAAATTATCCAATACGTCCAACATTCCGCCAACAAATATAATTTTGACGTTTGTTGAAATCTGTCAAAATGTCACGTCAGCAGCAAGATGTGGATGAATTATTCGATATTAAAAATTATTTTTACATAGGAAATTATCAACAATGTATAAACGAAGCACAAAAATTAAAGGTACATATATATTTCAAAAACTATAAGTTTTTAAATCATATAACCTCAATATTACTTGCCTTCTGATGTATTTTACTTTATATATTCTGCCTGTACAATGAATGGTTATTATTTTTTACAGCCCTCTTCTCCAGAGATTGGAATGGAAAGGGATGTATTTACCTATCGAGCTTATTTAGCTCAACGAAAATATAGAGTTGTACTTGATGAAATCTCGACTACTTCACCACCCCAGGTTTTACCTCTAAAACTTCTTGCTGAATACTTTTCGAATCCCCAAAAAACTAACGATATCAACAATCAGTTAGACCAAATGGTCTCTTCAAACACTTACGCAGACAGTGACATTATGCCGTTAGTCGCAGCGACTATTTATTTAAATCAAGAGAACCAAGAATCTGCTTTAAGAGTTTTACACAACTCTGACAGTATCGAAGCAATGGCTCTTATGTTGCAAGTATTGTTAAAAATGGATCGTGTTGATCTAGCCCGTAAGAAGTTGAAGGATATGCAAGAGAAAGATGATGACGCAACACTGACTCAGCTTGCGCAAGCTTGGGTTAATGTTGCAATGGGAGGAGAGAAACTGCAGGATGCTTATTATATTTATCAGGAGATTGTTGATAAATATGGAGCTACACCATTGCTGCTGAATGGACAAGCCGTTACTTTTATCGGCCAACATAAGTACGAGGAAGCTGAATCGGCTCTGCAAGAAGCTTTAGATAAAGATAGCAACTGCACTGAGACTTTAATTAATATGATTGTTCTTTCACAAAGTGTAGGAAAAGGACCAGAGGTAAAATTTTATATAGTTTTTTAAATGAAATTTTAATTGATATTTTCGAAAATCCTATCTCGAGAAAGGTTAAAGATAGAGACTTGCGGTTTGATTTTATGGAATTCTCATTGTTTTTTTCCCTGTAAAAAAATTGGGACCTTAAGAGTCGTGCTCAATTTTGATTTATATTGTTTTGAAATTGGCGAATATTACAAAAAAATTGATATTTGCTATAACTCAAAAACTAGTCAAGGGGGAATTTTTTTAATATTTTTTTCAGACTTCTCACCCCAAAATTAGTGTATTAAAACAATTTGAAACAAATTAACAAATATAAATTTTTTTGGTAAAATTTGACCGGGGAAAATTTCAAGATATCGGCGATCGACGCGTCTGTTGCCGTATAACGATGTTTTTGGCCACTCGCCATAGAGAATGAAATGTAATTTTATTTTTAAACTAAACTTTTTAACTTTAACTAAAATTGGCGAGGTTTTTGAAAAATATTTGATTATCAATTTATAATTTATTTGTATTTTGATTCTTATTATTTTTTTTTTAGGTCACAAACAGGTATTTATCTCAACTAAAGGATTCCCATGCTGAGCATCCATTTGTTAAGGAATATAACACAAAAGAAAATGATTTTGATCGTCTATGTAAAATGTACAACCCTACAAACACTTCAACCCCTGATTTAGCATAGATTTTTTTTTAGAATTCATAGGAAATGCATTTTAATATTCTTTGTACATTTAATTTTGAGTATTATATATTTTATGCAAATAATTTCTAAACTGGAAATAAAATAAATAAAACTGAAAAATATGCTTTATTACTTCCTCAATTTCCTTTGTAAAAATAAAAATATTTAATTTTCAAGTCGTACTTTTAAATTGTATCTTTAAGTCTTGAAAGTGAAATATTTTTTATTATATACGGCGCGACAGATACCTCAAAAATAAGTATGCGGAAGTGTTTAAATCAAAATGGAAAGCACTTTGAACACTTGTAAATAAAAATACTTTGCATTCAATTCGCACTTTCAAATTGTTTTTTCAAGTACGACTTGAAACTGAAATATTTTTTATTATTCTCCGAGCGAAAAATAGCTTAAAAATAATTATGCGGAATTGTTTAAATCAAAATTGAAAGCACTTTGAACATTTCTAAATAAAAATACTTTACTTTCAAGTCGCACTTTCAAATTGTATTTTCAAGTACGACTTGAACTGAAATATTTTTTATTATATTCGGAGCGACAGATAGCTCAAAAATAAGGATGTGGAAGTGTTTAAATCAAAATGGAAAGCACTTTGAACACTTGTAAATAAAAATACTTTACTTTCAAGTCACACTTTCAAATTCTATTTTCAAGTACGACTTGAAAGTGAAATATTTTTTATTACTCTCCGAGCGACAAATAGCTTCAAAAATAAGGATGCGGAAGTGTTTAAATCAAAATGGAAAGCACTTTGAACACTTGTAAATAAAAATACTTTACTTTCAAGTCGTTATAGAGAATACAATTCTCAAGGAGGTCAAGGCTCCCTGGGTGCGTTCTTGATGTATCCTATACGTTCCCTTTACCTATCTTATACATCCTGTATATATTATATGCAATAGACCTGTAGAGCAATTTTTTAAATGTATATTTATAAATTTTTACACAAATTGGCATATTTAATTTTGCAAATTTCCATATAATTTTGCTAAAAATTAATCATAAGATTACTAACCTTTTAAAATTTCTGTCGTTGAGACATAGCTGCCGCTAGTGAATGTTCTGCTTATTAAAATCCCACGTACGTTTATTTTCTCACTCTTGAGTGCATAAACGTTCATGCATTGATGTTATTTCTTGGTAATATTCTGAAACATAAAGCTTTTTGTTTATATCATTTTATATTTAGATACATCTGTTTAAAAAATTAACGAAAATGAAAAAATAATGGGTAGCTTCGATGTTATTTGCGCACATATTAATCTAAGACACTATAGTGGCCAGCTACGTTACTAAATAGTGGCGTTTGAAACTGTTTAATATTTAATAATTAACTTTCTTATAGAATAAGATATTATTTTTTTGCTTCATAATATTTTCTGAGGTGTAATTAATAAATGTTATTAAGTTAATATCCTACAAGTGTATTGTTATTTGTCCAAGTGAATTCTAAAGATACATTTAACATCATAACAAGAGCCATCTCGATATGGTTTGAATTATTTCTCAGTATGGAATATATTGAACAGCTACTGGTGGTTACAATATGGAAGAGATACTATCACGGAATATATAATGCAACATACAACGGTAGACAAATTTTATTACCATTTAAAAGTATCTACCTTACATACCAATACTAAATAAATATGCAGATTCTTATTATTGGTACTTAATCATAGATATTTTTACTGCCGTTATCAGCAGCAAAAGGGAGGGAACGTATTTATTGTTACAACAAAAAGTGTTCAAACATAATAAGTATAGTTTTACGTAGGAGTTTGAACCTGATCGCTTATCGAATTCTGCATACGCAACGCTAGGTAAGCACAGGAGTAATAATTCTAATTTTTACCGACCGCCAACATATATAAGGGAGGTATTGTGATTATACCGATTTTGACATTTCGATGAATCTCCACGAATTGTCCCTACATAACGTTTTGACTATTTTTTAGGGCTTCGAACCGGAACTGAACCGAAAACCGAAAAAAACCGTTATTTTTGTCGGACCGAAAACCGGAACTGAACCGAAAAAAAAAAATTGGTTTATTTCGGTTCAGATAATGTTTATGTGAGTGAATATAAAATACATTTTATTTTTTAAACTGATGAGCAGAAAAAATCGTAATTCATAATTTATTAACTCATAAGTAAAAAAAATGCGCTTCTGTTATTTCGGGAAGGGGGGGGGGGGTGCGTTGAACGCCCAGAACCCCCCCCCCCTATCAGCGACCTTGGTATGATTATCACAGAATAAGGAATAAAATGTTCTTCTAAATTATAGTAGAAAATAAATTTCTAATACAAATAAAAGCATTTAAAAATTTATCACTCGGAACTGAACCGAAAGCCGAAAAAAACCGTTATTTTTACCGGAACGAAAACCGAAACCGAACCGATATATATTTTTTTAATTGAACCGGAACGAAAACCGAAACGAAAAAAATAACGGTTCGAAGCCCTGCTATTTTTAGCATGATGCCTGTCGGTCTGTCTGTCGGCCTGTCCGTCTGTCTGTCTGTCTGTCCGTCTGTTTGTCGGTCTGTCCATCCGTCTGTCTGTTCGATCAAAATTGTAGCCAAATGGCTAAACGTAGTGTGTTGAAATTTGGCATGCTTATACAACTCTTTGATCAGCACATAGGAAAAATACTAAAACATCTAAAAAACATATAATAACATATAAATATAAACAAATATGTGCTCATCGAAAAAAAAAAATATATATTTATTTTGTTAAAATTCTAGGGTTTTGGTCTTACCTACAAAACCCTAAAAAAAGGACCTCATTTCTGAAATACAAGTGATGCCTTAAAAACAAAAAAGGTCCTCATCTCTATTTTTAAATACATATATTTGGTGTTTCCCTGTTTCTTGAGGGGAAGCCCTCATCTGGTTGCGCCACTGAAAGGGACTTTACCTATAAGTGGGTGGTATGGTTGACCCATATGGGACGTGCATGATATAGTTTTAAGAGTTTTCAGCACACAGTGCGACGCTTGATCACAATACAGATCCGGTTCTCCTCATGATAAATGACAGTAGTTAATGCATCCATATACAAATAATGACGCCTTATGCAGAGAATGGCATAGTAGGTAGGCAGATGTATTTTACATTCAGATATAATGTGCATTACACATGCTATTATATCCTGCCTTTTACGTCACCAGCACTATATTATTATATTATTTCTGTATTTCTATAAAAATCTTACAACGACTTTAATAAGACACCATAGAGCGATTCAAATGGAAAATGCATGAACGATATTAGATCTGAAAGAGGCTCATTAACTTGTCTGTTACAATTAAAAATTGATGTGAAGTGTGAATTTTCACACATTTCAGGATTTCGCAGGTATTTAGTAAGTGAATGATGATTATTTGGGAAACCAAAACAAATTATATGTTAAAATATTTTTTTTTTGTTAATTTTAATTCGAATCCCTAATACGATTATTTAGGTTTTAAATATGTGCAGTATTTTTTTTTATATAGCAAGGTTCATTAAGATTTTGAAAATTTCGCTTATGACTTCGCCTGATTTCGTGTACATCCAAATGAATCATCTAAACCAATGGAAGCCATAGGCGCAATTTTCAAAATCTTAAAAAACCTTGCTATATAAAAAAAAATACTGCACATATTTAAAAATGGTATTAGGCATTCGAATTAAAATTAACAAAAAAAAATAAAAATTAACATAAAATTTGTTCATCATTCACTAAATACCTGCGAAACCCTGAAATGTGTGAAAATTCCCACTTCACATCAATTTTTAAAAATATGATTTCAGTTAATATGAAACAAGTTAAATACTGCAAAATTTTACAATATGTTTTGTTAATACAAAGAATTGCTACTTTGTGGGAAATATTACGCCTTAGTGTGTATGTAGCCCGCAATACATTACTGTATAGTTGGTTGCGTTTCAGTTAAAATCAGAGACACTTGAAGAAATAACATTCAAAACGTGATTTGTTAAAAACGGTTAGAGATAGCGACCTCCGGTTAGAATTTTTGGATTCTCCGTAGTTCATTTAGTCTAGAAAAAATTTAGGGCTTTAATCGTTTAACGCGTTATGATTTTACGACTATTTTTTTAATGGCATAATTTTTTTGGCATCCCAAATAATCATCATTCACTTACTAAATACCTGCGAACCCTGGAATGTGTGAAAATTCACACTTCACATCAATTTTTAAAAATATGATTTCAGTTAATATGAAACAAGTTAAATACTGCAAAATTTTACAATATGTTTTGTTAATACAAAGAATTGCTCCTTTGTGGGAAATATTACGCCTTAGTGTGTATGTAGCCCGCAATACATTCCTGTATAGTTGGTTGCGTTTCAGTTAAAATCAGAGACACTTGAAGAAATAACATTCAAAACGTGATTTGTTAAAAACGGTTAGAGATAGCGACCTCCGGTTAGAATTTTTGGATTCTCCGTAGTTCATTTAGTCTAGAAAAAATTTAGGACTTTAATCGTTTAACGCGTTATGATTTTACGACCATTTTTTTAATGGCATAATTTTGCATTATTGTGAAAATTAACATAAAATTTGTTTTGGCATCCCAAATAATCATCATTCACTTACTAAATACCTGCGAAACCCTGAAATGTGTAAAAAAAAACTGCGTTTTACAATATAACCAGTAAGTATTTGATAATTTGATATTATCTTTGTAAGTTATGAACGTCACTTTAGTAAAATGTGAACAACCTTCTATAGCATCAAATAGGTTAGCAAAGATAATAAACAATAAATTATCAACATGTGATAAGATGTCCCAGACTTTATCTAACAATTAACACCAGTGAACATCAAACTGGTATGCACCGAGTCCTGAATCACTCTCAGTAACAAGTGCCACTTAAAACAGCCAAGTGACTCAAAAATATTTTTGTATGTTTCGTTGACCAGATATTTTGAAAATAAACATTTTTTTAAATGGAATACCCTGTATATTGTTAGCCCATTGGAACAACGATTTTTTTTTGTCTTTATAAAAAACTATACATGTTTATAATGATTTTTTTTAATAACGGAGATATCAATGTTAGAAACTTATAAAAATAATACGATTAAAAACTTGCATATAATAAAAGCAAAAGTAAAAGTTACCAATTATTTTGGTTACAAATATTGTTCGAATAAACATCCATTATTATTCCATTTCGTATTACATTGCGTAACATATTTTTAGAAATTTTGCTGCAAGCAAGAGATTTAAAAATAATTAAAATACAATATGATCGAAAAAAAAGTTTAGTAGGCCTTGAATTTAAAATGTTAAATGGACATTTCTGTTAATATAATAATAAATGATTCCAATAGATGCAATTAAAAGTGTTTAGGGTTTTTGCTTTTTTTCCCTTAAATAAATTTGTTTGTCATTTTAATGATGTACATATATGCTTGTATAGGGAAAACTATATATTTAATTCTACGAATACATAGAAAATTTATTGATATATGTATGCATTCTAATTTGTAAAAAAAAAATGTTTGATTGTACTAATTTGCAAAGCAATAAATATTTTATATATATAAATGATTCCATGTCTATCTAGACAGCTTTTTTTCTCGATCATATTGTCTAGCAATGCTTCAGACACTTTCTAAATTTAAAACGGGCATATATTACATCATTTATTCCATGATAAATTAAAATTTATCTGACAAATTATAAAGATGTATATCCTATAATCAATGCTGGGTAAAATACTTTTCTGATGTATTCCAAATACTGAATACAAATACTTTTTTGAAATACTCGTGGTTGAATTATTAAAAGTTGAAAGATGATAAAAGGTAAAATAGAAAAAATAACAACAAAACAATCATAAACACAATACGGCGCCGGCGTTTTCTTAGCAATAGCTGAATAAAATAAATGGAAATTGGGCAACTTGTTATACTCCTCGGGGTGAATCCCCCTTTCGTCTCCGCAGGGTATTGGCTTCATAACAAAAAATGCTAAGGCATAGAGCGTGCTGCGTCTATTCATATGACGTCAATGTGTGCACGCTACTTCTTCATGTTTGGGAAGGTCTGGTTTATAATATTTATAAAAATATTATCGCTACCTGAGCACTTATTAGTTACAATGAGTTATTTTCAGTCCGTATGATGCTTCCTATTTAGTACCATATTTCCTTCATTTATTCCCGTAACAATATTTTGAAAGAGGTACGTACGTATTATTTATTTACTCATACAAATTACTGATACGCGTTAATTAATTTTATCAATTGTTGCTATTTCTGTTTTATAATTCTGCTGTAAAAACATATTTTCATCAAGTTTTCTAAATAGAATTTATGAGAGTGTTATCTTAATTATGTTCTTTATCAGCATGCTAAACATTTTTTGCAGCGAATACGTATGCAAGTTGATATAATGCTAGTGGGCTTCTTGTTCCCGTTAACGTTAGCGACTAAACTCCGCTATTATATATTTATATATTATTATGTTTTGATTATTTTCGAAATGGTAGCATCAGGAATAAACACTGTTTGGCAAAAATGTGAGTTAATTATATTTGATAACATATTAATATTTACGGTGTTGTATTTATTGTGTGGCGGTAGTTCCTATATTATAAACATAGGTATATAGTTCCTTAGCATAATACACAATGCTAATACATAATACATAATACTCAGACCAATGGTGCTGATGGATGTGACCTAATTAATCAGTGGCCTTAAAAAAATCAGCGATTTCTAATCAGTTCCGATTGAACTGCAATTTATGCCAAACATTTAAGCGGAACTATGGTCTATTTTAAAGTAGAAAAATGTGTGTAAGAAGATAGGAGCTGTTTGTCCTTGCTTCGGATTGGTTTAGATCGTCATCCCTATTACACTGTTAAAATATTGTTTTTAGTCCAAGATGTTCAGTGTCGTACATTGGAAATATATATTATTTTATTTTTTTCGTATATTTTGTTATTATTTAAATATTTAGACTTTTATTTATATTCTTGGCGTAGATTTTATGGAAAAAATTCTCCATGTAATTTGTTTTTACGCAGTTATATATTTTTTAGGTTATCTGACATATAAATATATTTTGACACTTGACAATTAACAGATCAAGATAGAGGACTAATGTGAGGCCAAAAAACAGCCCAGCTGATAGGGCCCAAAGAAGACGTTATTGATATAATTTTTAGACCTTCATATAGACATATATTTTTAATTTTTATTTACAATAATTTTTTAAATAAGAAACTTTAGCTCTGAAGATATATTGTCTTTTTACATATAGTACATAATTTTTAAAAATAATATTTTTTTAACTTTTTCAAATTTCCCGTTAAACTGAATTTATGTCGTATAAATAACGTAAGTGTATTATCTGCCTTGTTTTCAATATCTTATTAATCTTTTATATATATAAAAAAAAAAAATCATTTGCTAACCCAGTTGCTACGCCCATGCCCTAATTGTAACTTATTTTAAATTTCCCGCTATACTGTATTTGATCAGTGTAAATCGTACTCGGTTCGCAGCGCTATCTACTTTTTTCTACTTTGAAATAGACCATAGTTTCGTATTACAAATTGAGACGGATTATATCTATTATATTAATTCGGACTTTTGGTCATTTTGTTTAAGCTTTGTAATTCATACTCACATTACAAATTCTATGATAGTTTGTTCTTACAAAAGTGAACTGCTTATATCGCTCAACCAAAAGAGCATAATACTCCAAATTGTCGCTACAGTGGAGAAATAGGTAAATTCAACATAAAAACAATTTGAAATAAAAAAATTACAACGATATGTCTGTCAATTTACAATGAAATGTCTGTCACTGTCACTTTTAAATGCATAACCAATAATTGTTTATTGAAAAATTATCAATAATATAAACTATTAAAGAATAATTATCAATATATTTTATTGTATATATTTGATTTTGTATACGTATTCTTAATGTTGACCCCCAAAATGATAAAAATGCCTATATATATACAAAATCGTACACTCTCCTCGGTCAGATGCTGTTTAACGTTCCGCTCCCCATCTTTAGAAAGCCAATGAGTGGACATTTATTATTTTAATAAGATTAGTCGGGAGTAATTTATTTACAATTTGTTCATATATTTATTTATATATTTTTTTTTCAGGTTACAATATAATGAACTGTCCTTCATCAAAAGTCCTTAATGACAAAAATAACGTCCACTGGGTGCATATTTACGACCACAGGGAACTACCCAAAAAACCAAAATGGGCCAAATATTACGATGACTTTTTCGAACTGAGTAAACTTGAGCTTTTCCTCGTACTTCTCACTGTGATATTAATTTTAGTTCTCATAGACTGGTTAAGAATTCAAATATGTGCCTTACTCGATGATGTTTTTTGTATGTATTCGGGAGTGGATTGTAAAACTAATACAGATAGATTTTAAATAAAATATTTATTATTATTGTTATGTTATTGAAAATAAAATAAAGAAAAAAAATAAAATAAAATAAAACAAACAATAAATAAAATAAAGAAACAAAAAACCTGACTAATTCACTAATTTTCTTAATTTAATAAAGCCTTTCATGCAGGGGTGTGAAACTCTAATGGCAAAACGAAAACCATATTACGTTCCATAACCCAACACGAATAGCGCCCCAGTCGCTATAGCTACGCGCATGACAGGATGTTACCTGTTACGGCTTCTGTCATTAGCGTCAAAATCTGTAATTAGTGTCAAAATCGTCTTCTGTAATTTTGTAATATCATTGTTTAATTCGGAAAATGGGTGTTAAATGCTTTGTTTTGGGGGGTGATAGTAGTGAACCTACAAGATATCGCTTTCCAAACCCGAAGACACGTGTGGCTCCAGAATTATATAAAACGTGGATGAGGAACATTGGAAATACAAAATTGGATGGTCCATGGAAGTGTCCATAAATATTAAGTATTAGTAAATATTATGTTATATGTTAGTCTACTTAATAAATAATTATTTCTGCTAGTTATTGTTTTTCTGTTTCTGTATAATTCCTAACTGCTTGTTCTTAATTGTAAACATAATTAAATGTTATTATTAAATGATACAATTGTTATGATTTATTTTGTCTATTTTTAATATTGTTGTCGTTAATAATATTAAAAATAGACAAAATAAATCATAACAATTGTTTCATTTAATAATAACATTTAAATATGCTTACTATATCCACTGAAGCATTTGAAATACCCGCGAAAACCCAACCGTTTCCTCCTCTACCAATTTTAGTTCCATAACCCAACAACTACAGCGCTAATTTGGTTTAAAAAAATATAACGGCAGTTTCGCATCTATTTCCTTCTTTATTTATGCTTTCATGAAAATTAGGCTATGAACAAAAACAAATGATCTTTATAACTACTTAATAATAACCAGTTCTGTAGCGTGTATCCTGCAAATTTGCCTATTGCTGGGAATGAGTATTTTGTAACAATTCATCAAACAGAAACTATTGCAAATAGTAATCCGTCTCATTTTTATATAGGTCTGTTCAAACGTTCATTGAGCATTTCGCAGTGAAAACGTTTTATCCAGAATCTCTTTTTAATTATTGCACAAACATACATCAAACAGTGATGTTGCGTTAATCTGATTCTCGCGTATGAGCGGCCGTTACCCTGCGGCCGACATCAACAAACGGAATCGAAAATAACAATCTATACTAATCTCCGTGCTCTGTAGGTACTTGTAAATAACGTCACTACGGACAGAGACGGACTTGGACCATCGAACAATTAGACACGCGTCAAGGAGGTGTTTGACCGGCTAACTGACCATGTCTGATCTACATTTTAATTTTCTCCTAAGCTCTAAGTCATTTTTAGGGTTTTGTAGGTATGACCAAAAAACCAATAAGCCTAGGGTGACTATTCGTCCCGCATTTTAACATTTTGTCCCGCATTAAGATGCGTCCCGCATTAAGATGCGTCCCGCAATAGTTCCGCATTTTAACATTTTGTCCCACGTTGTCCCGTATTTAGATTTGGGAGGTAAGGACTTTTTTTTTGCTCTTCACTTGGATTTTGGGAGATGAGGACCTTTTTTTTTGCTCTTCACTTGAATTTGGGAGGTGAGGACCTTTTTTTTATCTTCACTTGCAATTGGGAGGTGAAGACCTTTTTTTTTTTTGCTTTTCACTTGGATTTTGGGAGATGAGGACCTTTTTTTTGCTCTTCACTTGAATTTGGGAGGTGAGGACCTTTTTTTTTATCTTCACTTGGATTTGGGAGGTGAAGATCTTTTTTTTTTTGCTCTTCACTTGAATTTTGGGAGATGAGGACCTTTTTTTTGCTCTTCACTTGGATTTGGGAGGTGAAGACCTTTTTTTTTTGCTCTTCACTTGGATTTTGGGAGATGAGGACCTTTTTTTTTGCTCTTCACTTGGATTTGGGAGGTGAGGACCTTTTTTTTGTTCTTCACTTGGATTTGAGAGATGAGGACATTTTTTTGCTCCGTCTATTAGTGAAAGTATGAGCACTGTTTCGAGCCATTTATTGTTATATTACCAACTGCCTTTTACCAATAATCTCAGTAGGTAAAACTGTAATTTAGTAATCCAATCAGTAATGCTTTATACTCAAAGTAATTCGATATTTCAAGCCATGGTCTATGCTCCATCTCACATGTAAATTTATTTTTTCTCTGAATGATTCCGTTTATCCGCCATTCGTTTCGCATGATTGTACCGAGCGGTTTCATTTATAAGCATGACTGTACCGATTTTTGCCGACAATAACTACACAATACACAATGTAATCGGGTTTAGAATTTTTTTAACAAAACTAAACATTCAGCAGCAACATTCGGTTCTACTAGCGAAACGTTCTGCCGTTTCTATCTGCCCACACACTCGCATATTCAGGGTTGTATTAGTAATAAATACTCCTGTGATTAGGGAGGATATGTTTTTTTAGATATTTTAGTATTTTTCCTATGTGCGGGTCAAAGAGTTCTACTATGTATAAGCATGCCAAAATTCAACTCTCTATGTTTAACCGTTTGGCTACAATTTTTACCGAACAGACAGACGGACGGACAAACAGACAAACAGACGGACAGACGGACGGACAGACAGACATACAGACAGACAGACCGACAGACATCATGCTAAAAATAGTCAAAACGTTATATAACGACCTCAATTCGTGGAGATTCATCGAAATGTCAAAATCGGTATGATCACAATACCTCCCTTATATATGTTGGCAGTCGGTAAAATTTAGAATTATTACTCCTGTGCTTACCTGTGCTGACAGACAGACAGACAGATAGACTAAAAACCTATTAATTAATCGAAAACAAAAATATCATATGATTAATCAATTAACTGAAACAAAATAACACTGGTCAACAAATTTAAACTTTTTTTTTGCTGACTTAGATCTGATACTTGTTTTTAACTAATTTTGGGGTGCTAATTTCAAAAATGTTAACAGTTTCTGCCTATCACGTCAAATTTTTGTTCTATCGTATTTTGACTTTTTTCACCTTTTCACGTTCTGATATACGTCTACTTTAATTTCAACTTCGTTCTTGTTGTCCTATATATTTAGTAGGAACGCCTTACATGTAGGTACTTGTTATAGACCTTTTTACAACGGCGGGGGTTGCAAGGTCAAGGGTAAGGTATGACCGCTGCTTCCATTAAATGTTCAGGTTTGTACTTGTTGTTCAATAAGTTTCCCAGAAAAGGCTTAGTTGCAGGTAACTGACAGCAACCTTGAAAATTATCATCATCTGGGGGTGCAACATGAGCGTGAAACTTCATTTTTTAAATAGTCATCTTGACAAATTTCCTGTCAATCTTGGAGATGTTAGTGATGAACAGGGTGAACGTTTCCATCAGGATTTAAAAGAGATGGAAAGACGTTTTATCAAGGAAGGTGAATTACTCACATGATGGCTAACTACTGTTGGGAGTATTAAAAGAGACTTATCGGGAATGGTGCACTCCAGAAGATCTTACAAACGACCATTTAATCCTTATTTTGTATTTTTATTTTAACACTCCAATGCATTAAAATGTAATTAAAACTGTTCTCATTTTCTTTCTTTCACTATAAATAAAATTTTAAGAATATTTTCTAATTATTTAGTCCTTATTGTTCGCCAAATTTGTACAAAATACAGTATCGACGTCTAAAATTAAACGATAGAAGCATTATTTGGCCGAAAATATGTATTTGTTGTAGAGCAAAAATCTGATGTGATACGCAAAAACTGATGTGATATTTGAGTTCAGCAGCACCAAATTAGTAATAGACCGGAAGCTCGTGACATTTTTGGTCTCCGATTTCATACAGCATGCCTTTTGGAGGAGAGAATATTTACCCTGTGACAACAAAAAAGGGATGGTACTAAACGCCTGCACGCTTTCCGGTCATAGGTAAAATTGCATTTCCACTTGCACAAAATTTTTGTGTTTTTCTCTGATTTAATATTGCTTGCCTTTTTGTCAAAAGACAGTTATAACAAATTTAAAGTCTTTTAATTATAGGCATGCTGTATGAAAACGCGGAAAATCATATTTTTTTATTACAAGATCACATGACCGTTTGAGCCCTTTGGGACCCTCCGAATCGCATGCATATATTTAAAAGACTTTAAATTTGTTATAACTTTCTTTTGACAAAAGGGCAAGCAATATTAAATCAGAGAAAAGCACAAAAATTTTGTGTTTAAGTGGAAATGCAATTTTCCCTATGACCGGAAAGCGTGCAGGGGTTTAGTACCATCCCTTTTTTGTTGTCACAGGGTAAATATTCTCTCCTCCAAAAGGCATGCTGTATGAAATCGGAGACCAAAAACTGTCATGAGCTCCCAGTCTATAAGAAACAAGTCTTAGATGTAAGTCAGCAAAAATTGTGTTGACCAGTGTAATCAATTACTTCAATCATTCGATTAATCGTTGCCATTTCTACTGTGGAGTTCCTTCATACTGGAAACGTCCCATGTAGTTATTCTTTAATTTCTCGTAATATAAATCGAAATGATCAAAGTGGAATTTTCTTTAATCATATTCACTTGTTCTTAATACTAATTTGAAAGTACTAAAACAACATTGTGTGATATGTGGCGACATTACCATCACCATATACTACAAAATACAAGAACAAGTGGGTGCAGTGCATGTTGCCCACAGAACCGCAATGGTCACCGTCTCAGATAAGATAAACCAGTACACGGTACAGCTCTCAAGACGCCATCAACCCCCCTGTTCCCTCGCCACCATCTTAATAAATACACTGTCACAATACTGATAAGCCGCATTCGCACATATACTTGTTGTGGTCATTGACGTTTATGCAAGTATTAATTTGATAAGAATTTTTATTTGTCTCGATACGAAAGGTGTGGAATGATAATAAAAATTCTTTTTAAATTGATGGTTTAAATTTTGGGGATACATTTATTGATTGTTGTATAAGAATGGGCTTCAGATAATAGGTTTATAATAAAAATATTCTTAAAACTGTACATTAAATTTTTATTTTATTTACATTTCTTTATCGGAAGAATAATTTAAAATATATAAACAGCCAGGCATATTTCTTGGGGGGGGGGGGAGGTCTAAGAAAACAAAATTGTTTTAAAAATGCTGAAGCATTTTATTTTCCAAAATGCAAATGTTGACAGAATTACAGAAATAAAATTTCATAAATAAATTCAATATAATCATTCAATTAGGGCAGTGTTTCCCAACCTTTTTTTACCATGCCCCACCTAAGTCTGTCTAAAATTCTGATGCCCCCCTATGTAACATATAGATATTTTTACCAACCGCTAACATATAAGGGAGGTTTTGTGTTTATACCGATTTTGACATTTCGATGGATTTCCACGAATTGAGGTCCTTACATAGCGTTTTGACTATTTTTAGCATGATGTCTGTAGGTCTGTCCGTCTGTCTGACCGTCTGTCTGTCTGTGTACACGTGCAGAGCAAATTCGGCTAAAAGAATTTTTATAAAACTTCATATTTAACCTTTTGACATCAATGGCACGAGTTGATCAACTTTTGGTAAAAATCTATCCGTAGAATTCCAAGCATGTGTATTTTCTCGTAAAATATTTCTTGCTTGCAGCAAAATTTCTAAAAATATGTTAGGCAATGTAATGCGAAACATAAAATAAAGTGTTTAAACAGTAATGGATATTTATTCGAACAATATTTGTAACCAAAATACTTGGTAATTTAAAGGTAACTAAAAATACCGGCGTAGCGTAGTGGTAACACATGTGCTCTGCGTTGCGAAGGTCTCGGGTTCGAATCCCGTTCAGGCATGGACATTTTCTCAAATAAAAATTGTCCTTGCTAATTGCCTTAGCAGCAAAGACCATTAAATTAAATAAAAAAAAAAAAAAAAAATACTTGGTAATTTTTTCTTTTGTTTTTATTATATGTAAGTTTTTAATCGTACTATTTTTATAAGTTTGTAACGTTGATATCTCCGTTATTAAAAAAAGTTCATTATAAACAAATTTAGTTTTTTATAAAGACAAAAAAATCGTTATTCCAATGCCCTAACTATATACAGGTATTCCATTTAAAAAAATGTTTATTTTCAAAATATCAGGTCAACGAAACATACAAAAATATTTTTGAGTCTGTCATAATATTTCCTACAAAAAATACTGGAACTTTGTCCATTTAAACGAATCTCTGTCTATATTATTGACAAAGATAGACAGAGTTGTATGACTATGTACTCACACAAAAAATTTTATATTGGCATAACGAATTTTTTTAACACTTATCTGTAAATAAAATTAGTAAAATAAATTTTCAGTTCGAAGAGTTCTTTCTAAATTGAATGAACACAATTGTAATAATTTTCCAACCTTCCAGATCCGAAAAGAAAGAAAAATAAGACGTGTCTCTAATTTATTCCGTCATTCTCTTTTATTTTTATATACAATTATCTCTTTCTTCCAAGTCAATCTGAAATAAAATCCTAACTGATCTGACATCGTATGTATATTGTATGAAGAAAATGTGCAATGTGTATTCAGCAGCAAGTAGCGGCATTATTTCAGCGCTCTGTTCTATGAATCAGGCTGAGTACGTGCGGTACCAGTCCAGAATAACATTAACATCGATATTCTGGATACAGGAAAAATGCATCCCGGCATTATGCAAATTCCAGTGCATCGGCCGGGAACAGGAACTGGGAACAAGGACAATGGCGGACCGACCATTTTCGAAACAACACTCTTGTATAAATAAAATAAAATAAGTATGAGGGCCAAATTTAATTTTTTTTCTGTTAAATTTTTTATTATTTTTTTTGTCGAATAAAATACTATTTTTAGGAGCACGTGAACAATTAAAATCTACACATTCTTCCAGAAATTTCATAGAAATTGAACTGGTAATTTATCAAACAAAAAAATTATACAAAAATTTTTCGTTTTATCAAAAAACGTCTCAAATAAAAGTTATTAGTTATTGCATTTATAGCAACTTTTGTTCAATATTTTTTTTCGAAATATTTTTCTGTTGCTAAATATTCGCAAAAATCGACCCGAGTAAACTGGCAAACTTAAGGTAAACTTAAAGTAAACTCCCATTTTTAGTCAACCAATTTTTACCAAAAGTTGACCAACTTGTGCCATTGATGTCAAAAGCTTAAATATGCAGTTTCATAGAAATCCTTTCAGCCGAATTTGTTCTGCACGTGTACACAGACAGACGGACCGACAGACAGACAGACAGACGGACAGATAGACCGACAGACATCATGCTAAAAATAGTAAAAACGTTATGTAGGGACCTCAATTCGTGGAGACCCATCGAAATCTCGGCTACAGGGTGTGGGAAAAATTTTTTTTGCACTATTTTGGCAAAAATCGCTTCAAAATAATTTATTTTGCAAAAATAAAAACTTGATCGTTAATCCACGTACCAAGGGCTTTCATTTGATACCCTACTCATAATTATATATATATTTTTTTCGATGAGCACATATTTGTTTATATTTTTAGGCGGATATGTTTTTTAGATGTTTTAGTATTTTTCCTATGTGTGGGTCAAAGAGTTGTATAAGCATGCCAAATTTCAACTCTCTAGGTTTAGCCGTTTGGCTACAATTTTTACCGAACAGACAGACAGACAGACAGACAGACGACAAAATGACGGTATAAGGGTTTTTTGGTCATACCTATAAAACCCTAAAAATGTGATTTACAAAGATTTGTTTCGATAAAAAATGAATAGAGATGTTATGAAAGATTTATTTGAGTATATTTAAAAGCGTCATCCTCTGTAGATTCCAAAATTTGATTAGTGTCCTGAATATGACATATGTATGTATGTAGCTGCACATATTGTGAACTGAACATTAAACACATACATTGATTTGTACAAAATGGATGCGTACATTTGACAAACAGCGCTCTACTAATATGTAGCTAAACAGTAGTAATTAGTACTAATTAGTTTTCTATACCATGTAATTAATGCAATTCATATTGGGGAGGGGCGGAGAGGAGCGCTTTAATCAGGCTGGGTAACATGTCAAAACACATGAATGGAATATAATTTTATATGTGGCTTATTTAAAACTATCAACTGGAGTTGGATTACATTTTAATGAACTTTTAAAATTAAAGTTGGGGCGTTTCAGAGGCCAAATGGTACAAGGAATAAATTTGGTTTATTTCGGAGACCAAATGGCACAAATTAGCCTCTTGCCTGCAGCCTCCCGGATTTTTTGGGTATTCAAAATAAGTATTTTAAAATTAAAAATTAATGTGAAGTGTGAATTTTGACACATTTCATGGTTTTGTTAGTTCAATCAATATAAATAATATCTTTATTCTTGCCTTTCGGCCTCGAATTGGAGTACATTATTTTCTCTTATTTACATTAAATCTACTTCCTAATTAACAAATATATATATATATATATATATATATATATAATTCTTTATTTACGCTAGGCCTTGCGGCGTTTAGGGTTTTAACCAGTACATTTAAAAAATCATAATAATAATAATATAATACATTTTATGACTTCTTTCATCTTCTTCTTCTACATTCTTCCTCCGGTCTTCCTCTCTTTCTTCCTATTCTCTTTTCGGCTTCCGTCTCCGGTCTCCTTCTTCTTGACTCCAATTGTTTTTCCCGTCTTTCTTCGCTTCTCTTCCCTATTTTCTTTCATCCTCTCTCTTCCTTCCTGTTCTCAGTTCTGTCTTACCTCTCCGCATTCCTTCCTTCTTTCCTCGAGTACTCTCACCCACCTTTCTCCCTTTCCTTCTTCACTCAACAGCTCCTTTATCTCTTCCTCTCATTTTGTCATCTTTCCACATCTTCTTGTTAGGTGTTCCAAGGATTCTTCCTCCTCCCTACACATTCTGCATAGCCTATCCTCTGGTTTTGCCCAATACCGTTCTTCATTTCCGCATCTTAATCTGGCAACCCTTCTAACTCCGAATAACAAAAATATAAATAACAAAATAACTTACAAGAAATCTTATAACTATGAAAATAAACTATAAAAAATGGCTAAGCAGTATTTTATTTCCTCTGGAACGTCTGGCCTTTCTTTGAATTTGCTCGAGGCTTCTTTTGACTCTCGTCATCCATTCTATGCCACTTCCTGCCTCCTCCAAAATTTTTTCCAACCGTGCTGGCTCTTCCCCTATTTCTGGACAGCATCTTAAGTGATTCATGGTTTCTGGTTGTTCTCTACATGTCCTTTTTCTCTTCTTCATCACTCCAAAATTGATTGGCTGCCTCCTCGTTCCCGCATCTGAATCTGGCAATCTTCTGGTGTCTGTTATTGTCTCTCAAGTATCTTGGTAATGTTTCGCCTTTTATCTTCTGGTAGTCTTCATTGTTGTTTTGTCTATTCTGTTCTGTCTTTCTTGGTCCTGTACTTCCTTGTCTCTGTCCACCATCCTTTGCAGGTAATCCTCGCCTTTTTGCTGCATTCTCCTTACTTCCTCCAGGCCATATCCATTTCTTTCATAGTACTTTCTGTTCCCCAACTTCTTTGCGTTTGTTAGTTAGTTTTGTATAAAATTTGCAAGTTCTGGGCGTAACACGTAGCGTTAACTTATATAATCTATAACAACTGATATCTATAAGAGTTTCACCTCCCCCCCATTACGATAGAACGAGTCGCGACTGAGTTATATTATTTTAGCATTCATTTTGCTTTGCACTAAAGCTGTTGATTGCTTCTCATTCCTCTTAGTAATAAATTTAATCACTTTATATTAGTTTAATGATTAGCAGTCTAATTTAATTTGAGTACATCTTTCAAATTACCACGCCTTCCGTACTTAACCTTGCGTTACCTTAGCAAATATAATCTATAATCAATAATTCAATCAAGAATAACAGCACAACTGTTTCAAGTCACTTTAAATTACTTAATGGAGGTTTAGTTATCATATTGACACAATTATTTTGCACAAAATAGACATTTTGGGAGAAAATTCACTTTTATTTTTTAAAAAATTTAAAAAACATAATTTCGTACATTTTCACTATCATTCATCCCTCATCCAGGTGTAGGAGCTCACCCCCTGGCATGGGCGATTTTGCCGTAAATGTAAAAATTTTAGACCGTAATTCAAAATTGACCATATATTTGTGATCCAAGGCTAAAAATATGTACAGGCATACCAATTTTCAAACAAAATTTAAAAAAAAATCCCTAAAATTTTGATCAACATTTTTTTGACTCCGATATTAGCCAAAATATAGTTTTAAGCTAATTTTGGGGACTTTTATTTAATTTTTGACATAAATAGTTTACGAAAGAGGACGGGCTCACATTTCATCTCCTCTGAACCTGTTTGTGGACTGTCTTTTTTTTTACTTTTTTTGCCGCAAATGTCAAAATTTTAGACCGTAACTTAAAAATTACCATATATTTGTGATCTTAGGCTAAAAATATGTAAGTATACCAATTTTCAAACAAAATTGAAAAAAAAAAAAAAAAATTAAAATTTTTTTTTTGGCCAAAAATTTTTTGGCTTCAATTTAAGCCAAAATATAGTTTTAAGCTAATTTTGGGGTGAGAATTATGAAAAAAATATTTCAAAAATTCATGCTTTCCTAGTTTTTGTTTCAGAGCCGATTTGGTTCAGTTTTTTGCCTATAATTTCAAAACTTTTGCCCAAACTTCAAAATGGACCAAATTTTCTTGATCTATGACCAAAAATACATATATATACCAATTTTCAACAAAATCGGAGACAAAAATTTTTTACTTCAAAATCACGATTTTTTTAAGGTCTACCCCTTACGATTTTTTCGATTTTTGGCCATTTTCAAGGGTTTTGGATTACTGCCCATACAAAACTTAATAATTGGTATATTAAAGCCCAAATTTTTTCTTAAACTAAACAATATAGGAGAATTTAAAAAATTCAAACCGCAGATTTTTATCCCTAACCATTTTTTAGTTAGGATTTATCAAAATTTTCAAAAAATTAAAAAAAATATTAAAAATTTTCAAAAAATTTTTTTGCTTCAAAATTTTGTTAGAAGTAAATTAGGACCTTAAGATTTCAAAAATTCCAACCGAAAGTCTTTATCGTATTTCGTTTTTGAGATATGTCCATGTGAAGATGAAAATTTCTATAAATCACGCCATATTAAAATTAGTCATCATTTTAAAATACGCAGAACGAATAAGGCCTCAAATTTTTTCTATACTAAATAAGTTACGAAGAATCTAAAAATTCTAACCGCAGGTCGCTATCTCTAACCGTTTTAGAGTTGTGTTTTTTTTTAATTCACAATTTTCACGAATAATGTAAATTATGTCATTAAAATAAATTGTCGTGATCTCAAAACGCGTTAAACTATTAAAGCCCCAAATTTTTTCTAGACTAAATAAACTACGCAGTATCCAAAAATTTTAACCGCAGGTCGCTACCTCTAACCGTTTTTGAGTTATACTTTTTTTTAAATTCACAATTTTCACAAATAATGTAAATTATGCCATTAAAAAAAATGTCATAATTTCAAAACGCATAGTACTATTAAAGTCCCAATTTTTTTCTAGACTAAATAAACTATGAAAGATTCAAAAATTCTAACCGGAGGTCGCTGTTTCTAACCGTTTTTGAGTTATACCTTCTTTTACACCTTTTCTCACAATTTTCACAATAACGCAAAATTGTGCCATTAAAAAAATGGTCGTAGAATCAAAACGCGTTAAACGATTAAAGCCCTAAATTTTTTCTAGACTGAATGAACTACGGAGAATCCAAAAATTCTAACCGGAGGTCGCTGTCTCTAACCGTTTTTGAGTTATATCTTTTTTTAACTCACAATTTTCACAATAATGCAAAATTATGCCATTAAAAAAATGGTCGTAAAATCAAAACGCGTTAAACGATTAAAGCCCTAAATTTTTTCTAGACTAAATAAACTACGGAGAATCCAAAAATTCTAACCGGAGGTCGCTATCTCTAACCGTTTTTAACAAATCACGTTTTGAATGATATTTCTTTAAGTATGTCCCAAATTTTAACTGAAACGCAACCAACTATACAGGAATGTACTGCGGGCTACATACACACTAAGGCGTAAGAGTTCCCACAAAGTAGTAATTCTTTGTATTAACAAAACATATTGTAAAATTTTGCAGTATTTAACTTGTTTCATATTAACTAAAATCATATTTTAAAAAATTGATGTGAAGTGTGAATTTTCACACATTTCAGGGTTTCGCAGGTATTTAGTAAGATTTATTAGAACGCGAAAATGGTTGTGGACTTTTTAGCTCTAAATGGGCAAAGAATGCCGCCTTTAAAATTGTGCCGGACATTTACCTAACACCCTGTATATGTGGGCGGTCCGTAAAAATTAAAAAAAAAAAAAAAGAAAAAATAACAAATGTAACTAATCATAATTAGAGTTTCTCCATTCAACAATCGTCTCAATTTTCTCTCTTAATTAATACACGATATTTTAATTTTGATGTCTGTACAATAATGGCAATGTAGCACAGTAAATAATAATTAAATTCTAGCAGAAAAATAATTTAATTGGGAGCTAACGAAGGTAAACGATATCTGTGCTGTGTATACATTCATTAAAACTGTTGCGGTTCGATTTTTTACCATTATACTTTAGTTAGTACATACCTACTTCTGAACAAATCTAATAAACTCTCAACTCAACATTCTACAACTAAATTGAAGAAGAAAAAAAAAATGATACAAATTCTGTAGTTAATTGGAGTCTTTATTTTTTAAGGTTTTGTAGGTATGACCAGAAAACCCTTACACCGTCATTTTGTTTACCAAACGTTTTTTGAGATTTCTGAAAAATGACTTAGGATGCAAGTAGCGAGTTTCGGAACTTAGTGCCTTAAATGAACAATTTCTGGTTTTTAGGGTTTTGTAGGTATGACCAAAAAACCCTTATACCGTCATTTTGTCGTCTGTCTGTATGTCTGTCTGTCTTTTATTTGGTTAAACTTTAATCAAATATTAAAATATGATTGCACATTATCTATATTTTATACATCTGTCTATTAGGAATCACAAAGTAAAAATTAAAAAGGCCAAACATATTAGATTAAAAATATGTTTATTGAAAATTTAAACATTAATACAAAAATCATTAAGTAATAAAAAAAAAAAAATGAGATGTTTGAGGCTGATGGAGTATCAATAATTTGTTACCCCGGTTCGGGGTAGTGCTTATTTACGCGATAACAATAAGAGGGAAATTTTATATTTAGATAAATAAATAAATAAAATGTTTATTCATGAAAACGGTATTTTAAAAGTATTATAATATTAATTTCTTAAAAGGTACGCCGTCTCCCTTGACTACCTTAACGCCCCCCATTTGTCTCTTCACTCACTACCGCCCCCATGAAAGGTACCAGTGCCCACCAGGGGGGGGGGGTACCACCCTCTTTGGGAACCATTGACCTAGAGAGTTGAAATTTGGCATGCTTATACAACTTTTTGACCCGCACATAGAAAAATATTGACTCGCAAACTGAAAAATATTTTTCTCACTCTCTGAACGAATAAAAACGTTTTATTTTTATAACATTTTCGATTGAATCATACTTATTTTAAACGGTCATTATTCTCGTCCGTATAGTGCCTTTTTGAAATCTTTTAAATGAGAGAATTGTTTAAACCGTTTGTCAAATGTATTGATGCATAAATTTGATCCTCCTTGATGATGTAGCGGTCACTGGCTTTGTCCTGAAAATTGTCCAGGACACTGGGTTGACATAGTCCCAACATTTATCCAAACATTATTGCAGTAAACAGTGGAATAGCCGCTGGAGCCTGGAGGGCGCCTCTCTTTCAACAGGACACACATGTCCAATGGATACAATCGATATCCATTTTATTGCTTGCTATCCAGTACCTGCATACAGTTTACCTAGACCTAGACTGCTCTACACTCAACTCTCCACGCTCTACGTGTACCTGATTGCTTTGCACTGCTAGAATGCCTTTGTATAACGGTTAATTGGGCTTCTGCCCTAAACATGCCGGGGTTTCCTGCACTGAGTTAATAAAATATGGCGTACGTTTGACGCTCCTCATGAATACCTACTCCTTCAGTCCTTTAATCTATTAATATGTTTTCAATTCGTTTAATTAATTAAAATTTCATGGGCTAGTTAAGGTATTCAACATGAAAATAAGCAGTCGTATGTTCGGTGTGTATTTCATTAACAATAAACGGGCTACAACATTATACATACTTTCAAAGTTAACAGCTATACGGAATAATCTCTGATAGGCGGTGGACCATAAGGTGGAAAATATTGATGTGAAGTGTGAATTTTCACACATTTCAATGTATTTAGTAAGTGAATGATGATTATTTGGGATGCCAAAACAAGACAGACAGACAGACGACAAAATGACGGTATAAGGATTTTTTGGTCATACCTACAAAACCCTAAAAAGGTCTTCACTTCTCAAATACAAGTGATGACCTAAAAAAAGGTCCTCACTTCTAAAATCCAAATGATGACGTAAAAAAGAAAGGTCACCACTCAAATACATTTATTATGCAAATATTCTGGGGTCCTGGGCAAGTGCCCCTGTTGGCCTGCCTAGTTACGCCACTGGGGTACCAAACATTTATGGTAACATTACACTTAAAAAATTAAATAATGAAATTTTTAATTTGAAATTCAAAAATTTATAAAAAATATTTTACTTGTAAGCATGTCATAAATAAGACATAAAAAATTCTAAATAAAAGAAAAAATGTACCTGTTATGTTTTCCATATTTTAAACATTACACCGTGAATATTTTGAATATAATATGAACACCCGAGATAATTATCTCATTACTTCGATACAAGGCATAAAACATATCTTAAGATCATAAATTTTGACCATTAATGTTCCGAATGGCTCAGAACCGGACTGGCTCTACGAATTATCAAAAAAAAAGAGAAAACTTAAGTGCCCAGGCGCCATACACTGAAAATTGGTAGGGGGGGGGTCTAAATCGCAAAAACAGTATCCACAAGTTTTCTCATGTTTTACTAAACTAGCTAACCAAACAGATTTATTCTTTAATACATTTTTCAGTATATTGAAAAGTAAGTTGATATTATATTTAAAACCATGGAAAGAAAATATTAAATATTTTTCTCATGACCACTATAGAATTTAACAATTCTAAAACCAATTTTGACTACAGAAAGTTAATATTCTAAAACAAGAGTTGGAATGTTATTCTAAAGCACTTATCTTGTTATACATTTTGCGTGTATTTCATTCCATCACTTGTTATGGAATAACTATTCCATACTTGTTGTCTTTTGTTTTTGTAGGGTAACATTAAGATATGCAGCGTTTACATTAAATAAATGCAACATAACTTCCTAACCTAAAATAGTGGCCGATGTGCGGCAAATTAAATTAAAATTAAACAAATAGTAAATAAAAAAAAATAGTTTAATTAATTGATTAATTTGTTATGTAATATAAATTATTTGTTAAGATAAAATGTTTGTTAAAATAATTATTTGTTAATTTATTTTTCTTTTTGGTGATCGTGGAGAAAGTAAGATCTGTGACTCGGTTGGAAGAGAAAATTCGTTGCTCGTGGTTCCTCACGCTCGCCTGCGGCTCGCGCTCGGAATGTTCCACTCGCATCGAATTTTCTCATTACAACCTTGTTACAGAATATACTATTCTAATTTTTTAGTAAAAATTGATAGGGCTAAACATTGCACACAGGAGAAACGTCAGTTGATTTTACAAATGTTGATTTCTTGTAAAAATTCTAAATTTATTCGGAATGTGCTAGGATGCTACGCTAAAATGATATCTAATGCTAAACAGTGGACTCTAGAACCTGTAAATCGGGGTTGGATATCTACAACTTCGACAACAGATAGAAAAATTGTAAGGTATGTAAAGTTAAACCCTTTTCTTACTTCTACACAAATAAAAAACGAATTAGACCTGCTAATTACTGCATCAACTGTAAGAAAATGCCTTATAAAAGCAAATCTCAAAGCCAGAAGATCAAGAAAAACTCACATTCTATACAACAATGCTTTGTAATATAAAATTAACAAAAAAAATTAAAAATACCTTTCCAATCGCTCCAATTTTGGTATCCACGGAGTCCAAACACAAAAGTCCACAAGATTACACACTTTTTCAAGTTCACTCTGCATTTTTATCACTTAAAAACAACTAAAAACGACAGAAAAAAATGCAAACGCCACTTGCAAAAATCTCGCGTCACTACTAATCAAGATGGCTGACCCTGATAAAGCTCATTAAGGAATATAGTCATTAAATATTAGTCAATAAGGAACAAAATCGTTTAAAATAATTCTTAATGGGACTAATCACATACGATATTTTATCAATAGTATACAGGAGGTTGAAGTTATATTTTGATATTGAACCCTTGAATTTTATTTTTATATTATGAAAATAAAGTGTAAACTTACAAAAAAACAAAGTATAAACTTTAGCATATGCGTAATAGAAACCGATTTACATAGCATCTCCCTTGTGAAAAGTAGCGAGGTGAAAATGTTAACACATTTTCTTGTCCATTAAGTTTTCCACACGCAAGAAATTACTAATATCTTTCAAATGTACAAAAACATATTTCACAAGATAAGAGCCAAATAAAAAAGGTATAAAACACCTAAAATAACTTTATAAAAAGCACGTTTCAAATGCGACAGTACATTATGACCCTACAGATAATTTTTTGTACTGAAAATATGCTTTTGCATCTAGATTTCTTGCAATAACCTTTTGGAAACTTATAAAATACTTATCTATTTTTTCCTGAATACAGCACTGATATTAAGAGGAGGGGTGGTGAGAAATTATATTGCCTTGGGCATCAATTTATCTAAAACTGACCCTGTCGAATGGTTGTAAAAAACAGTGAGATGACCTGTTCTGGTATACAGGGGCGGACTGGATCATAATATGTGAAAGTACGATTATGCTTTTCAAAAATATCTCCTCTAATATTGAACCTAAAATATCTAAAAAAAAATTGAAGTTGTGATCCAATACCTAATAAAAGGTACAACTATGCAACTTAAATTTAGAATATCAAGATTAGTTCGATCAAATCTCTTCAAGTGTGGAATTTACGTAAAAAACTGGTCTCACCAACAAACCATTATTTAAAAGAATGTAGATGCTGTTTTTATTTCTGAGAAATTTATCTTAATAATGCGAAACGGCGCGAAGATTAACTATTTTTTGTTTTGTCAAAAGAAACAAGGATGTGTAGCCAGAAAAATGAAAAAGAAAAAGTTAAAGATATGTTTTCGACAGCCGTAAAGCAGCAGCCAATTCCGTAAAATTGACACTTAAATTGTTTCTCTCTATAATTTTCCAGCCATTTGAATTTAAACAATAGACATATTTAAACTAAAATACAGTTTTTTTACTAAATACATTATTTTAGAACCGGATGAAGAATGTATTATGGCAAATAAAAATAAATATTGTCTTTTAATTTAGATATGTCTCGTTGGATATATATATATATATATATATATATATATATATATATATATATATATATATATATAATAATTAAATTCATGGTTTGGTTTTATAGGCATGCGATACGCATGGTCCCAAAGGACTCAAACGGTCACGTGATCTTGTAATAAAAAAAAATAAGATTTTCATGCAGTATGCCGATGAAAAGAATTAAAATTTGTGTCATAAAGCCCTTATAAAGACACTGGCATGCGGCCCAATGGTGGTTGAATAAAAATTTCACAAAACTTTTCCGAAATTTTCCACCTTTGGGCCAACGAAGGCCGATTGCCAATTTTTATATAGTTCTATGACACAAACTTTAATTTTTTTCATCAGCATGCTGCATGAAAACGCGGAAAATTATATATTTTTTATTACAAGATCACGTGACCGTTTGAGCCCTTTGGGACCCGGCGAATCGCATGCCTATCCTAAAAGGTACTAATGGACCTATTAACTGACCTTCTACATCTCCTGATTTAACATTTTTAGATTTTTTGTTTGGGGATTTCTGAAAATGCAGTCTAGAGAGATCCAATTAATAATTTAAACGAACTAAAAAATAAAATATTTCTTGCTTGCAGCAAAATTTCTAAAAATATGTTACGCAATATAATGCGAAACATAAAAAGAATAAGATTGTGTTTAAACAGTAATGAGTATTTATTCGAACAATATTTGTAACCAAAATACTTTGTAATTTTTACTTTTATTTTTATTATATGTAAGTTTTTAATCGTACTATTTTTATAAGATTGTAACGTTGATATCTCCGTTATTAAAAAGTTTCATTATAAATATGTTTTTTATAAAGACAAAAAAATCGTTATTCCAATGGTCTAACAATATACAGGATATTCCATTTAAAAAAATGTTTATTTTCAAAATATCTGGTCAACGAAACATACAAAAATATTTTTGAGTCTGTCATAATATTTCCTAAAAAATACTCGAATTTTGTTCATTTAACCGAATCTCTATCTATATTATTGACAAAGATAACAATGGTGAGCCACTTGGCTGGGACATCCTGTATATAGATTAAACTTAGAAGGAAACACTTAATAAACATAGCAGAAATAGTAGTATAAAATGACATTAGGTTTTTTGTAGAAGCGGATAGTTTAAAAGACGTAATAAAGTTTATATAAAAACAGTGTGTCACGAAATACAATATATCGAAAACGTAGAGTCAAGCACGAAATATACGAGCCGAGTCGAATAGCATTTTATGAAGACATTAAAAATCTCCCGTGGCTAGAATTGGTTTTACACGCTCATTACCTCAGCCAGGCCACGTCACGGCACGTCTACCTCTACCCTGTTTATATCGCTACAGTTTAACCGGCCACCTTAACCTTACACCATTTTATAACCGCCCAACTTCTTAAATATAGAACGAGTTGATTAGTTTTTAAAACATTTTAACTTAATGTACTTGTACAAGTGTGCTATGCTTAGTTAATATAGCTACCAGTGACGGCTCGTGCGGTACAAATGTGGGGGGGGGGTTGCAACTTTGATAGGTACAAGTTATAGGATATATGCAGGAGCGTCGTGAGTATATATACTTAATTACGTAATGCATACGTTGCATTTTCGTATTAAGGAAATGTTTGTCATGACGAATGAAAATTGGAGGTCAATCAGTAGTACAAATGTATGGACGTCGCACGGTATCGGGACAGAGGAACCTAGCCAACTCCTCTACAAGTTCCAGTCAACACGGTGACGACCCATATACCCGTACATCGGTAAACCAAACAAATGTCCATGTCGTCGTCAACTGGAAAAAATTGTTGAATATGTCCTGGTCCATATTTAGACCTCACGTGGAGCCCATATTTCCAACATTGCACCTAGCAATCTAAATTAATGTTTGACTTTTTTGAAACTGAGGCAGTAGCTCCGAGTAACACAATACACCACGATAGCAATACAACAGCTTCAAATATAAAACACAAGCAGATAGGATAAAAATCTCGCCCATTCTTATAACAACAACTTTAATAAAAGAATCAAAATTAAGCAAACACATTTACTGTAATTTGTTTCTAACGAAACAAGAACTCAATTGCACTAAATTTGTAAAATTCTTGAACGAAAGGTAGGTCTGTTTTAAGCTATTGCCGAAAGATGATTTTAGCTATATTAGTAGATTTTCATTGGGGGACCATATTAAATGCAGGGACCTATATTAGAGCCTTCTTCTCTAATATTTTTGCAAAAGGGCCGTCGAAATGTACTGTATACAACTAAGATCTTAATATTCATTAGCTAAATTCTAGTGAAGAATTAAAGTACAACTATCACAACGTTGAAAAATAATTCTATCTCTCCAAGGGGCTATTTTGTATGTATCATTACTGTAAACTGTGCATTTCGGTTGATTATAGCTTATTTATTTAATCCAATATCATGCTTGATTGAGCAACAGCTGTACTTGTAGTCAAAGTTGTCGAATATACTCCATTATATTTGTATCCTTGATTTGTTTTTGGAAACATCCTCTTGTGTAGAATCTGTAGCAGTCGATCTCCGATACAAAATGATACAAAATAAACAGAATCATTTGTAGTAAATTCCCGCAAACATAAAGGTATTATTTTACAGGGTACACAGCAGAGCAGAGCAGAGAGACAGTATTCGATACTCTTGATGTCTGCCTAATGGTAGGTGAGTTCGGTTATCCGGTATCGGTGATTGATGGCAGCCCCTTTATCAACCAGTATTTGCTAACACAGACACAGCACTACGTGCGATACACCTACATGTCCTAATCCAGTGTTTCTCAACCTAAATATTACCACGGACCGGCAAAAAGTCTCTTTTTACGCGGAACGATAATATGTCTATTTTATTTACACGAACCGGTGAAAATATTATTTTACAAGAATAATTTATTGTAAAAGTCTGCAAATTTACATTAAAAAGTATATATTTTTAAGTTACTACTACACACAGGTTTGTGTAGCAAATAGTCAGTAAAAATATTTAAAATTTTACTGTGTAATAGTTTCTCAAAATTTATTTCAAACTGATTTGGGATATAGTGTAAGTACGCTTTTTTCCGTGTGTGTATTAATCCGTGTGCATTTTTTCCGTGTGCGCATTTTTATATTATATAAGAAATTGTAAAAATTATTTTAATAAATATTTTTTAAATTTAACGTCTCTAATCATTTTTAGTTTTAACATTATAAATGTTAAACTGAGTGAAAATGAATCGTTTTCCCATCTTAAAAAGTTAATGAATAAATAATTCGGAATGATACTCATTATCTGTCCAGTTTTTAATAATGGGCGAAGAGTTGATTCAATTTGAATTCGATGAAGTAAGGCGTATGGCTAGAGAAAGAAGTCTGAAGTGTCGAGTAAGTTCCACATTAAAGTAATGATGTGTTTGCCAACACAGTTGGCAACGAGTGCATTAGTTTGAAATATTTACTAAGGATATATTTGATATACCAGGAAATTATTTGAAATACTAGTGCAATATTTCCATAATGTTATTTTTATAACACTCCTAAGCAGGTACAGAAACATTTTAAATCAGCTTTAATAAAGAAAAGGGAACAGTCGCTTATAGGCGACAAATCGGTGCTGAAAACAATCTCTGGGTTCGTATCCTTAAGGAGTATCCTAACTTTGAATAATTAATTAAACAATGATTAATCTTCCAAATCTGTTACCAATATTAATAACTGCAACAAAACCGTAGTAAAATAAGAATATATAACTAATATCACCCCATTAATTAACTATCAAAACTCCCTAATTCGCTGTTAAGTCCAAAGTGTCGTACAGTTTGTCACCGAAGGGGTGAAACTAACCTAGTTTGTCACAGCACCTAACTCAGCACCCGATGGCAATGACAGTACGTCCTGCACCTCCCCCCCCCCCGCTCCCCTGCACACACGGGGATGGTTTATTCCGTTGCATCCTGCAGGCTGTCCAACACAAGGACACAATCACATTACACTGTTACAGACCTATATTTGATATAATTGAATTTCAGGTTGTATGGACGACGAATTAATTTTGGATTCGTAATTTCATCAAGCGTTTTGAAGGGCTGATGAAGTCAATTTTTTTTTGTTTTCGTCATTAATTTTGTACAGAATTTTTGTAATTTAATTATGGAAATTATGTGTATTTGTATAATTATTTGAAACAATGTTGTATTAACATTTTTGACGTACATTTTTATAATTGAATTTGCTTTGCATATCAAACATGTTTATTTGTTTTATTTTGTTCTTATGGACAGAAGGAAATTGAATGAAAACCAGTTAAACACTGTAAACAACAGAAAATTATGAAGAAAATCTAAAAGCTGACTAAATAACTCTAAAACTGGTGATTTAACAATCAATGATTTAACTAAGATATGGCTTAGCAGTAAAGTGATTGAAATACAGCGCTCATACACCAGGTCTGGAATGGAGAGTTTGGACACACAGCCACGTTGGATTTGGAAGTCCGCATTGTATTCGCGAAATAGACTAATACACACGAAGGTGAATGCACGCTTAAAATGTGTTCACAACAAAAATAAACGAATTGAAGTAGAACACTGTCCAATTCTACCTCTTCTTAAAGAAGCACGATACTACGACTCGAGACGAATGTATATGATACATATATTCGTGAACGCAACAGTACAAGTAACCTGCAATGAAGATCTAGGACAGGTAGAGAAATTTAAAAAAAAATCTGGGTTTATTTCTTTACGACCTTATAAGACTTGAATATTTAAAAAATTCCAAATGCAGTTGTAAAGAAAAATCTGTTTCTTGTGAACAGGGCCGGATTTATATAACGCGATGCCCTAGGCTACTTAAATTTTATCACTTTCAATGCACAGAATGCTCAGTGCAGATAATCTGTCTTCAGACATTTTGCTCCTTAATTAATTTTTAAGTTTGAAAAAGACCTCTCTTCAAAGCAGTTAGTGACCAATAAACTAAGAAGTAGTCGTAGGATTGCTTCTATGTTAGGTAAAGCCATCTGTATTTTTTCTTTATGCATTATTTGGTAGAGGTCTGCATAAGACTGAGGGAGTTCTTAAGGGGTGAAATTCTTTATTACGGATTCTTCAATATCTCTTAGGCCCAATGAGATATCGTTTTGCTACCCATAACCATGTTCAAAAACGTATTTGCCCTAGATAACCATAGCCATAGTGAATTATAAAACCCTTCGTATGGTCTGTGTTTCTTGAGTTATAGGATATTTTTTAATTTTTTTTAGTACATATGCATCTTTTTGAATATTGAGGTCTTCTGCACTTAGGAAGCCTTAGGCTTAAGTCTACTTAGCCTGTAGGAAAATCTGGCCCTGCTTGTGAATAAAAACCATACCAACTGCGTATGCTATGTACGCTATCTTTTTTTCTCGGTACGTCCCCATGTTTGATTTGTAGCTATCTGGCAAACATCATAATCATCTACAAATAATATAAAAATAAGACGAAGAGATATATTTATGATTATAATCCGATATAATTCCATGAACTTTACTGTAAATAATCCGTTAAATTCGGTAGCATTCTCGTAGGCATATTTTATAATACATAGGCATATGAAACAAACCCCAGAAGTTCATAAGTAAGTTATTACGCTATCTAAATCTCGCAGAGAAATTACTGTCGGTGTTAAATGAAAATATTAAGAGAGAAATATGTGTGAAGGGGCAAGTTCTTGTAAATAACACCGAGATGCACTTTATAGCCGGAGCATATGTCGATAAGTGTGCATTACCGCCACCGTACGGTAAGAAACTCAATTAATTTCTGTCGTCATAAATCGCCACTCCAATAATACCATCAGTCCATGGCTTAAAATGGCAACTGCAAAAAGAAAAAGACGAAAGGTGATCCTGAGATATTAATAATATTATATTATGTACAATATTCATTATTACAACTAAGAAAAATAAAATAACATTATAATATGAACCTTTTACAATATTTTTACCGACCGCCAACATATATAAGAAAGGTATTGTGATCATACCGATTTTGACATTTCGAGATTTCGATGGATCTCTACGAATTGAGGTCCCTACATAACGTTTTTACTATTTTTAGCATGATCGGACCATTAAATATTCTGGCTTTCAGTTTTTCAGAGTTAATCTAAGGAAATTTACGTGTAAAGTAGCCTATACAAAGTCCATCTCGATTTAAAGCCTTCAAAAATTTCTACATTAACCTAAACTTGATATGCAAGGGTGGAAATATAATTTTCTCTCTCGCAACCAAAGGTTCGACAACGTTTTGTTGTTCTTGAATTATGACATTTCTTAATGGATATCACCCAATTTCTGTTAACCCAGAGTTGATCCTTAGCTCTTCTGTCCCAAAGACATAAAAAACAAGGACATTTTGCTGGCCAAGGAGGAAGTTTACCGTTTTTAGATAAAAAACTAAAATCAATTAGTCTTTATCTCAAAAACTAGAGCTGCTACGAAAAAGAGTCAGGTATTTTTGGAATCGGCACATCAAAAATATCCAAAATCAGTACCTACTTTTCCGGCACCAAGATAAAAAAATTATTTGGTTGGGTAGTGTAATATGCACCAAGTTAAGTGATCAAAATTTCCTCAGTACTTACAAATGTTATCGTCAGACCGATTCCGGAAGCTTTTTACAACAACCTCTTATTTAATGTTCAAAATAAAACGTTTAAACCATAATTTGACGAATTTCCTTTCGTCCAAGATTAATAGTGACCTAAATGAACATTAAAATATTCAGATGGTCAAATTTGTCAAGCGCAAACGTGGTAGCGTTGACAAGTTCTGCTGTAATTATACATAACACTATCTTTCCAGAGTGCGACCCTCGCTGACCGTCACTGACCCCTTGTCAAATAAGGGTGGGTCACCCAAGTAATCATGAGGGTGGTTCGCAGCGCCCCCTGTCAAACACGCATTGCACTACCGCTAATTCACTTAAGAATGTGTGGCACTTCTCAATATACAACACATACTGATTATTTACGCCAAATAAAATTAAAGATCGGAAATGGCTTTAGCAGATGGACATTAGGATAGGGTACTGTTTAGTGGAAAAGAGATTGATATGTTATTTATCTTGGGAAATTGTATTAAGCTTAATTTAACGACAATGGCAGATTTTCAATGGATTTAATTACAGTATTGTACTCACTAGCGTCCAATAGATGGAAATCTAATTTATTTACAGATTTGGCAAGATTCTGAAACGTGAATGGATTCAAAAGAAATGTCTACATGTTAGAGTCCTTAAGCTAAGATCACGTAGAAAGATTGATGGCGAATATAGGCTCTGGGTACCAAGCACCGACCGTATAGAACAAGGGCCCCAACTTGCTCGATATGGACCCTCAGAAGTCGTCTTTGGTTCGGGGGTCAATTGGGTGTCGTTGGAAAAAAGATGGCCATTTGTTGTCCAAGGACCTCTGAGCTATTTTGTTTACTTAATTTCTTAAAGGTGAAGGTTTACACACGCTAAGTAGGACGATTTAAAATGAATGAATTTGATTTATTAAAATATACTATTTACAAGAGTTTGAAAAATTAAAATATAGGTATTAAAAAAATGAAATGATTAAAACAAATAGAATCGGATAGACCACCAGAATGCCGACACAGAGCCTCTAAGAATTCAACAACTTAGGTGTTTACGCAAACCGGACCAAATACTTTCTGAGCCCGTCTTCAGAGAGATGGGGATTATATAAGAGAGCTAGTTGCGTTTCTAGGAAAAAGGGTTTAAGCATTGTTCAAGGAGATGCTAGTGTTCAAAGTTATTAAGCAATAACTCTGAACAAATGTCTCTTTGGACAATGAATCATAAGAACTATATTTCGAAAGTTACATGCTGAAACGTAAGGTTTTTAATTTTGATTTATTATCTGAATTCTCACAAATTTTGACTGCAAAGTACCCTTTAATAGCCCTAAAACACGATTGCAGCCCCTTTCAAAAAAATCCTCGCGAGTGGTAAAAAGGTAAAATGGTAAAAAGTCTTTTTTCATGACAATGTCTATGTAAGTATATTTAAAAGTAAAAATATCATAATAAAAAATACCTGTCTTTAAAAGATTAAGTTTCTTTACCTTATTTAAAAAAGAAAATTAAAAATAGCATTGCTAAATAATAATTTGCAAGTAAAATTGGCGAAAAACACTTTTAAAAATAAATTCAAAACATAAGACCATTAAATTTTGTTTCAATAAATGCAAACGTCCAAAATTATCATAAAAATATCATAATTTGAAAATTTGCATCCAAAATGTACAGGTCACGAATATCTAAACCCATAATATTTTTACCATCATAAATTTAGATATTTAAAAATGAAAACAATACGTAGGCGATAGTATCGCGCGTAGGCATTATGATGTGTTATAAATATAGGCTATGTTTTACTATATTTCGAAAATTTAATTATAATGTCTTACTTCAATATCATATATTATAAATCTGTAGTCTTTATAAAAATATAAAATTTGGTTACATGGTTATTATGTACCTACAATATACGTATAATACCTATGTTCATGTTACCTGTTATGGGCAGTGTATTGTTTACGCGGGTTTTGTTCTCAAAGGAATTTGAATTATTTGAATATGGTTAGAGCCAATAATATATTTTAGAAAAGCAGCGTAACAAGATTATAGATTTTTAATTTAACACTAGGTTATTACCCGTCAACAATGACGGATTTATAACATAAAAATTTCAATTGTTTGTGTATTTGGTTTTATTTTTTAACGCATCTTAATTCCGTATAATTATCCAAAAAATATACCACCATGTCAGGTATTTTCGAAAAACAACATGACTCACTATGTAATGAAAGGAATATTATAAGAAAAGATGCAGAAAGGATGGTAAAGAACCAAGTTAATACAATCAAAAACATTTTTTTTGTTAAAAACTCGTAATTGTTTGTGTAGTGTTTCTCCATTCTTCTTGTAACGCTTGTTCTATTCAACTCTTCTGTGGCTTGTTTGGCTGCTCTGTCGGCTTCTTCATTTCCTGGTATTCCTGAATGAGACGGTATCCAGATAAATTTTATTATTTTTCCTAAAATTACTAGTTTTTAAAATCTAGTTAAACCAAAGAAATAGGCTTTGTTTTATTGTCAAAACTTAATTTTACGTAGATGATGTGATGATGACGAAGTCCTGACTGGAATTCAAACAAGGGATTTGTAACAGCATTGCTATCGAGTTCAGTATTTTAAAAATGACGATAGGGCCAAAGTCTTATCAAAGAAAATACACAATAAAGGCTGAGTCTCACGCAAGATTTTTATGGTATCTGATAAACAATAATTTGTGTGGAAATTCAAAAACTACATTGTCTCTTCTTCATATTTGCAGATATTACAGAAATATATGTGAATTTCGTGTATTTTCATATAAACTTAGAATTTTCCGAGTTTCCATTGACCTCAAAACAAAATGGCCATAACATATAAAATATATTTCCTTCTTTATAGTTTACATACTAAATTATATTAGTTAAATTCAAAATACAGAAGAGAATAGAGAATTTCAATTTTCCTCTATCGTTTCGTGTAAACATATGAAATATATTTTATTTGAAGTATAGAAAATAGTGGTCCTTAGGGATTTTTCGAGATATTCGGGATAACAAAACCACTTGCATTGTATATGGTGTTCACTATAGACTGATAATTCTTATGCCAAAACAGTGGTACTTAAAATATATTCCGTAAATATCATTGGATAACCAAGACTCTTTTTGGAGTTTTGGATTGGTAGACAATGTAATCTATGAAGTCTATGTCCACTATGTAGACCAGTATTCTTCAACCTTTTTGCCCCCGCGGTTCGGTGAAAATATGATAAATATATTGCGGATCGGCTGAAAGCTAAGATAATTTGACATACGCGGCAGCAGAGTTGTTTCTGAGAGACGAAGCGCTGCTTTGACATCCTTTCGATTTCTCTGTTTGGTTTTTATTATTGACATGGCTGAAAAAGTCTTTTCGCACAATAATGTAGAAAATATTACCAATAATTTGATAGCTTTATAACTCAAAAATGGATATTCTTTTTCTAGCGATTTCCAAAATTGAGACAATGATTGCATTTTATGTCTGGCTACCAGATTGACATCAGAAGACAACTCGATCAGCTTTTCTTTTTCACGTTTTAATTTAGCGAATATTTCTCGGCAATCTTCTCTATATGAAATACCCATTACAATTCGTACAACTTTTCGCTGTAAGCTGAATACTCTTTTAACTTGGGCTGAGTGGCCCCAAACTAGAATCCTGTAGATTATTGCAGATTGGAAGAGTTCGAAGTATGCTAGTAATGTTACATCTAACGAGACTGAGTTATGAGGTGTCTAAATAAATTTGTGGTTTTTCGTTTTTTGAGTTGAACATAAAACTGATTGATATGTTGGCTCCATTGCAGAACAGGATCCACATAGATACCCAAAAATTTGACTGCCGGCGGATTGTCAAAATCGTGTTTTTTATTGGACATCAACATTTTTTTAGTTTTGTTGGTGTTTAATGTTAGCTTATTGCTTGTAAACCATAGTTACTGATCATTGTGTCATTGTCTAGTAACAAAGAGTCAAGGGAGGAGCTTTTATTGATCATGGTTGTATCATCCGCATATCGAATTGAGTTTGTGGAACAAAAGGATGGAAAGTCGCTTATGTAAATCAAGAATAGTAGAGGCCCAAGTACAGATCCTTGTGGCACACCAACATAATTTATTAATATTTCAGATTTTTCAATTTCTATCTGAATGTACTGTTGACGATTAGCTAAATATGACTTGGATTTAGTGTAGATCCGGGATAACTCTACTATACATTAATGGGGAGAATATTTGCACTGTTGTATAACGAAACACTGTCTGTCTTTTGTTTAATTTATGTAATATCTTTTAATTCCTGGCCCATGGTCTCCATTGTCTGCAGACTTAATGTAATATTTAAGGCAATACAGTGAACTAATGTAGTGAACAAATGGCCACAGGCTAATGTCAAAATAATTGACGGGGGCGAAACTCTGTTGATTCTCAAATTACTTCCTATTTACCATTCACAAGATTTATTATTAATGCTGCCTTTCAGAACTATGGAAGAGATTTTTCAAGTGAAAAATGTAGATGTGTATATTGTACGGGAAACAAAAGAAAAGCTAGCAAAGATTTTACTCTACAGTCGGATTTCTACGCGCCTATTACATTTACTGGTTTTTATGAATATCATAAAATACCACGTCTCTCAATAAGTCTCCGGTAAGTAAGAAAAACAATTTTTCTTTTAGAAATTCGACTTTATTCATCAACATACTCTCCTTCAATATACATTCATTCCAACTCCTAAAATTAAATAATTAAAGTTAATTAATTAATTTAAATTCAGCATACCAATCAGTAATAGTTGATTTGCCTGGTGTAAAATCTCTATAACGCTTATCAAGCCACTGTTTGGCTTCAACAGTATTTTTGCCCATCAAAAAACAATGTTTAGTCAACACACGAAATTATTTTTTATCCATTCTTTTAAAAATTACAAAACTGGAGTCACTAAAACCACTGTAACCTCTAAACTAATTGTCAGAATGTCATGAAATATTCACACGTATCGTTTGAAAGTTGATACTATCCAGAAATCCTATGGGTCTGTCAACAGTGTTGCCATATATATCAGACCGGAGACTTATTGGGTGAAGTGTATGTATATTATAATATAAATTATTATAAATTAATATAAATAATTATTTTAAATGAAATGTTTAAGTTGGATAACTGATAACTGAAATTTAATTTAGAAATTGGGAGGGGTGAGGTCAAGCCCCCCCCCCCTCCCCGGATGGGCACCTGAGATTTTTCTGAATATCAAAAGATCTGAGTTAAATGAAATGTTTAAGTTGGGTAACTGATACTGAAATTGAATTTAGAAATTGGGAGGGGTGAGGTCACCCCCCCCCTGGGTGGGAACCTGAGAATGAATTTTCTGAATATCAAAAGATCTGAGTTAAATGAAATGTTTAAGTTTGATAACTGATACTGAAACTGAATTGAATGAGCCCTTGACGGAGCCTTGACAAATCAACTTAAATAATTCTTGTGTCGAACAATGGTATTCACATATCCATTCCCTTTAGCTAAACTAACTGCATTCGTTATGCCTAAAAGGGAATCTTATGGGACATCAAAGTAGATTCTGATAAGAAATGTTAAGCTGGTGCTGTAGCTGAGTGTACCCCGGATCGAATACTCCGGTTGTGGGGGAGTATTAGTCCGGGTGCGCATCACAACGCGCACACAACCTCGTGTTGCCGGTTTCTACCGCTATCTGCCACCGTATAAATTTAGTTTGATTCAACCCGTAGCATAAACTGGTTGCTACACCTAGGGATCTCTTTCAACGCGATCGGAGTGTTTTTGTCATCAAATCAAATATATACTAACCCTTTTTAAACGAACTAATACTCTTTTCCTAAATATAGTTTAAGATTCTTTTATAGTTGGATGGTTTAGTGGATTGTTTTAGAATTTGGTGTGTTTCTCGTAGTGTTGGTGCGTGGATTTTTAGCTGAACTACATTTATTTTGTTCAGGAACATTGAGAGCAGCTCAATTCAGTGAATTTGATGGATTATATATAAGGTCTGAAGCTTTTTAAGGCTCTTGATGGTAGATTTTCAAAATAAACACTTTTGGGTGTTACATGGAAATATATTTGCACAAATTATTAGTTTGCGCTGTTGTTGACACTTCTGTTAACACTATTTCTAGCATGCCATGTTTCCTAGACAATGTTTTTTCAGCTTTCCGAAAATTAAACAAACAAAACAAACATTTTCATTAGTTGTCATATTGTTCCACATTATTGCTTATTATGCTTTTCATCTATTTATCTGATTCAGCACACCAAACACACAAATTCTTAAAATAAAACACAAAACACTAGTTTACAAAACATGTTGTCATATTTTTTTCATATATTATGATCAAGAAAAAAGTCGTCTAGATACACATGGAACTCATGTATTTCTAAATTAGGATGACAATATCATCCTCCAGTATCATTTAACTGATATTTGAGGTTATAATGGTCTGAGGTTTGAGGTTATATCCGAAACAAACCTATATTCCTAGAAATATCTATCTGTATTACAATGATTGAAAAATACATATTATGATCTCAAGCAACTAGTGTTGCATCCGAGAGGGCGTCCCCTTGGAATCCCCTGTGTGGCAAAAATCCCCCCGTGTGTAAAAATTCCCCTCTCCGGTATGCCAAATCCCCCCGGTGTGGCTAATCCCATGGTGTGGCAAATTCCCCCGTGTTGCAAAAATCCCTCCCCGTGTGGCAAAAATCCCTCCCCGTATGGCCAAAATAACCCCCCCCCATGTATAAAACCCCCCCCGTGTATAAAATTCCCCCCTGTGTTGGAAAAATCCCTCCCCGTGTGGAAAAAATCACCCATGTGGCAAAAAAAGTGTGGAAAAAATTTCCCCGTGTCAAAATCCCCCTCCCCGTATGTCAAAAATCCCTCCCCGTATGGCCAAAATCCCCCCGTGTATAAAAATCCCCTTCACAGTATGCCAAATCCCCCCGGTGTGGCAAATCCCCCCCGTGTTGGAAAAATCCCTCCCCGTGTGGAATAAATCACCCATGTGGCAAAAAAACCGTGTGGCAAAAATCTCCCCATGTCAAAATCCCCCTCCCCGTATGGCCAAAATCCCACTGTGTATAAAAATTCTCTTCACAGTATGCCAAATCCCCCCCGTGTTGGAAAAATTCCTCCCGCGTGGAATAAATCACCCATGTGGAAAAAAAACCGTCTGGCAAAAATCTCCCCGAGTCAAAATCCCCCTCAGCGTATGACCAAAATCCCCCCGTGCATAAAAACCCCTTTCACAGTATGCCAATAATTCTTTTAATAAAGTACGTATTACGATTTTCACATTTCAAAATATACTTTTGACATTTATGTTTTTTAGATTGTTTTCATTTTTTTTTAATCGTCGTGGCTCCGTGGTAAGACGGTTGCCTACGGAGCACAGGGACGAAGGTTCGAATCCCTCCACCCCTTCGGATTTTTATCTTCCGATATTATGCAGTTCTCCGCTTTTATTTTCAAAATATAAAATTTCTAAATTTTCTATTAAATGTTTCGCTTAATTAGATAATTCAGATTGATATTTCCACGCCCTCAAGTGTCCTTGAAATCTGACTTTAAAATTAAGTTTTATGTAACCTATATAATACGCATCACAATCATTACATTGGAATTTGTAAATTCCTGAATGAGAAGTATTTTATTAGCTTGTCAGTTATGATTTTCAGATAGGTTTTTTTGTTTTACAAATTCAAAGTTAAAAGAAAATAAATATAATAAATAAATAAACGATTTAAGAAATAGATAAACTTGAATTTATTTTAATAAAGATACTTTTTTTTTATCTTTTTCCTATTGAAATAATCATATGAAAACCTAACTTGTTATTGTTACATCTTCGCTAGCTATTATGAATGCAGTTTTTCAGTTTTATGTATTCTGTTTTTTTTTCAGTTTACACTTACAATTTTTACACAAACATTTATATAGTCTCTTTGTTATGAAATAATAGTAGAATACTTTTTTGTTTCAAAATAATAACGGAGTTTTTAAAACCCTTTTATTGCCTTTTGTAATTGTTGAATTTGTTGTCAGTTTGTTATTAAGCTTTTTTTATTGTGGTGCAAATAGCGATATATGTGTGTCAAAAATATTAATTTTCTAATTAACCTATTTAAGAAAAGGGTTAAGCATAGTAAAGACAGTCACCATTTCGAAAATATGATTCAATCATAAATTTTTTGCGTTCTATTGCAAAAACCATTATAATTGTAGACAACAACAGTGATGACATTTAATTAATTGACAGTTAAAGCTTGCAGTACACATTATTTTACTTTTTTAATTTATTTAACAACGTTGTATCGTAGACGATTCTAACCAAATGATTAAAAATCACCTCAAAAAAAGGTATTTTTTCACGGGTTAATCTAATTGAGTATTGAAGTATTGATTTATGACATTAATTATAAGTAAGGTTGATATGAAGGTGTGAGGTGTGAAAGGATTGGGCTGTCATCCCTCCATTCGTTTCCTGGTTGACATTTTGTGGACGGCTGTCGCCTGATCCGAACTTTTTGACTTATTTATGAAGTAATCAGGTTTCTGCTATATTTGGAGCTAAATTTCACCCCGCATCAAAGAACAATTTATTGACTTCCTTTCAAAAATAAATAAAGTCACAAATTACTTTTGTACTATATTAGCTTTTTATTAAAAATTTCCAATATATTTACATAATTGTTGAAGAATCTGGGTCAAGAAATACTAAATAAATATCTATTTTCAGTTATATAAAAAAACTCTGTTCATTCGACCAATGAGAATATCGAGTAAAATAATTTTACTAAAATCTTCTATCAAGATTCAATGAATATTATTATACAAGATACCTGAAAAGACGGGATAGATGATTTATTTGAGGCATAAACAATGTCTCGACAAAAGTTTTAATTTTGATTTTAATTCTGTCTTATTTCAAATGCAGTATTCATTTAAATATATAAACTTTGAAACAAATCTTAGCGTTTCAGTCGTAACTTTTTTGCGATTTAGTGTTTAATATATTCAAATATATTATAATATTATTATTTATCATCCGAATTTTAATATTTCATCTTTTTATACTCAAAAAAATTAAACACTCTTCCTTAATCGTACCGATGGATTGTTAAATTTTGTTTAAATTGGTCAATATTAGACATATATTTGAATGTTTATTATATTTCAAAATCAGTTTGTCATGCGATCTCACAATTATATTTATTGCCTACTTTATTTTCTATTATAATCGAAATAAATCTAAATAAATACGTCGCTTGGAAAACACTATATTTGTCATAAAATTTATTACACATCATATATTTATAATCGTTTGATATTCATTTTATTTTATTAATAAATTTGTTAAATACAAATATACAATGAAAATATATTTGTGTCAATTATTCGACAAAACAGAAATGAAAGACTTCTTCACGCTGGTATTCCAGGCAATGAACTCGGAGATAACACTGCCAAACTAACAAAAACGCCCCACTCAGGAACATCTGAACACCTACAGAAGACTTCCAACAAACAATTAGAGAAAAGGCAAAAATACATCTAAACTGTATGGACAAAATGTCTCCAACAATAAATTGCGTCAAGTTAAAGAGTTAAAGACACAAATATATGGAACTTGGACAGAAGTAGGAAACTATACGCACTAGACACTAAAATCCAACACCTACTTGCACGAAGCGAACCCAAAATCTGCACACAGTGCAATATACCTCTAACAGTGAAACACATAGTAGTAGACTGTCCCTAATAGAGTGTCACTAAATAAAGTTTAATAAAAAAAAACTTCTTCGAAGAGTGTGACCTAACCAACAATACTTCTAATTTTTATTTGAAAATTTGTCTATCGGGCAAGTCGTTTCCCTAAATCCTGTGTTATTCTACGTGACCGATAAATGCAAAGGATTCTTCGAAGACATCGATTTACAAATGCTTGCACATTTCTCTTCATAGCTTCTGTAACGAACCAAATCTCGCAGCCGTACAGAAATTCTGACTTTACGCACTGAAGATGGTGTTTTTCGTGGGGGTACTATAGTAGAGTATGCTAGTGTGGTATGGAGCCCATACCAGACCACGTTCTGCTATCGCCTAGAGAATGTACATGACAAATTTATTAAAATATTTCTCCACATAGTGGGAATCAACTACACTTTGTTATCTCGCGACCAGAGAAGACAATTAGCAGGAATCGACACCTTAAGAAAGAGGCGTGACATCAGTGGGTTATGACTACTCCACAAAATTATAAATGGTGTGATACCATCACCAGACCTCTTAGAAAATATTCTACGAGTTCCTGCACGCTCTACTAGAAACCAAGATACGTTCCTTGTGACCCAACACAAGACCAACTACGGGAGGGATGTAAATATTGTCAGAATCTGCCGCCTGTACAATTCCATTTGTTGCAACGACCTCAATACTGTTGACACCTTTGATTAAGTTTTTAGCCGTTTTAAAACTTCATTGATGGCCGCTTATGAAAATTTCTAATTCTGTATTATATTCATGTATTATTTTCAAATGTTTTACTTGTATATATATAATGAAATTTTGCCTTGTAACTGAAAAATTAAACAAAAAAAACTTGAGTTTCTAACTTGTTGTTTTGGAAAAAAATGTTATTCTTAAATCCCAGTGTTTCTTAACAATCTCCTTTATTTATGGCGGCGTTAAAATTAATGGCAAGTATTAAAAGAAAGTTAACAAAAACATCACAGCCTATTCCCATACAATCTGTAAAAAATAGGGTCAAACTCTTACAAAGAATAAAGCAATTTTTCTGAAAAAAAAAACTTCCTTGAACTTCAGCTTTAGTACTCCACACCTGACACCATCCATTCACTTCGTTACCCTTCATTTTAACACGCATTGCAAGATTTCATTTCGGGCGAGACGTGACATCAGCTGTAATTAGGAGATTAAACGTGTCCCGTGCTTTCACGAGTTACATTTCAAATATGTTAAGAAATTAGTTAGAGAAACTAATGTGAGAGCGATTCAAGACACGTCCGATCTCAATTAGAACCTAGTGTACGCTTCTGTATCGCTGATAATCTTCAAGATATTTACGGTCAAAGAAAGGGGTGAACTTACAAACTTGCTAAATGAACATAAATGAAACTTTTGATACTTTCAAGCTACGAACGGTGTACAGTATATGGCGTAAATATAAGAAAGTCACCAGAGGGTCAAAAACATACATGTTTATATGGATAGAGTTCGGGAAATTTCTCTGCAACAATGCTGACCAATCATTCCTGTCGAACAGATCCCAATATACAAATATCCGAATTAATAATAAAACATATCGCTCCAAAAATCAATCCTCAGAAATAGGGGTACCACAAGGCAGTGTAATTGGTCCGACTTTATTTATACTATACTCCAACGATCTTCCCAATTATTTTAACAAAATAAAAAATTTAACAGTAACTTCTTTCGCAGATAACAATAGTTTCCTTATAAAGTGCGAAACCGATAACGAATTAGCTTCACACTTTCAATCAATATTAAGTAACATAAACAGTTGGACCGAAAAAATTAACTTTAAAAATAAATTGTTTTATTTAAATCAATTCAGAATAAAATAAATTCTGACAACCACTTAATTTATAATGGTCAAGTAATTGAAACTTCAGAGAATGTAAAACTGTTAGGTCTCACTATGGACTCTCAAATAAATTGGACCGCTCATATTAACTATCTTGAGGATCACTAAGAAATCATTGTAATGAGAACACGATGAGAACAATATTTTTCTTGTTTCTATTCACTTTTAAAATTTAATATAATACACTGGGGTCAATAAATGAATGGAAACGCATTTTTCGACTACAAAAATCAGCGATTCGAACACTAGCCTCTATCAAATATAGAGATTCTTGAGTCTTTTAAAAAATTAGAGATATTGACGCTCCCGTCCGAATACATTTTATCCCTGTATATGTTTTGTTACAAAAATAAGAATCTTTTCTCTACCAATTATTATGAATACTCAACAAGAAAAAAAATCTACTTGTTCCCAAGTCTCACAATTCGTCTCGTTACCATAAAGGAGCATATTTTAATTGCTGAAATTACTTTAATTTATTGCCTGAAAAATTAAAAAACAAAATCTGTCAGCAAATTCAAAGACAGTGTTAAACGTCTTCTAATTAATAAATGTGTGTATGATTTAGATGAATGCTGTATAAATTAAAATAGTTATGCACAAACATTTTTATTATATTTATTGTTATATTTGTATCAAATTCGAACTTTTGACTTGCTCGACATGTATAACATTATATTTTTATTTATCATAATTGTTTTTGTATAAATGGTGAAATCTCTACAATAAATTAGCTATGATCAACCTCAATTAAAGATCTTTTCTCTATGCGACCACATGTTTAAAATAATGCTTACCCTCCATTCTATCATAACCTTCTCTTAAAACCTTTACGTATTACAAAAAAATCAATCGGATTTCCCACTTTTTATACTTGAAGAAATTTATTCTTCCCTCAAAATCTTAACACTCAAATTATTGTTTGATGAAAAGCAGCGACGGGTAAGAAATTATTTTTTATCTAAAACTTTCGGCAAAAGAATTACTTCCTAAAGAAACCCACCTTGAAAGCAGTTAAATATAGGGTGGGGGTGAGCTAGATCTTATCGTTAGGGTGTGATGTATTTAATTTACGACCCAAGGGAAGTGGAGGGAAGGAAAGGAGCTATTTTAAATTGTCGAGGCGTTAGATAAGGATAATGTACTTCTACTTTTGAATATACTTACACGTACAGTTGATTAGGGAATTAATGCCGTTGAATTCATACGAGATTATCAAAAGTAAGATCATTTCAGTTGCATCCCAGAATTTCCTGACAAGATCACACAAAATTGAAGGGGTGATATAAAGGAAAACAACCCTTCTCTCCTCAATTTATTTTGGGTAATTCATTTCAGAGTAAATACGGATTTTCTTACAACTTTAGAACTGTTGCGAGCAGAATTTATTTAACAAAAATCATTTTCCATCTTACTTTTCTCTTTCTCTTCTTAGGTACTGTTAGTCTAGCTGCCTTTTGTCATAACTCTTCTATCTTACTCTGTTAATTATTCTTATATACCAGTGATTCCCAATCTCGTACGCGTACTCCCAGGACAGTGGTGTTACTTCAGCCCTCCCCCAACGCTAATTTATACTCCGCCACACATATATGCACGGAGCCACGGGCGAGCGAGTATTCGTTTGGAACCCGCGGAACCTCCTGAACCCCCGCGGAACCTCCTGAACCCCCCGCGGAACCTCCTAGCTGCGAGGCCTGGATTCATTATAAAATAGAGTGACGTCAGTGAATTTACTATGCCATCTTGCAAACATTTTATAAAACTTAAAGAAAAATTTACTTGTGTCATCTGTTGATGAAAAGCTGAACTACTGAAATATTTTTCTATAGTAAATATTCGCAAAAATCGACACGAGTAAACTCCCATTTATAGTCAACCGATTTTTACCAGAAGTTGATCAATTTGTGCCATTGATGGCAGAAGCTTATACATAGACAGACAGACAGACGGGCAGACGGACGGACGGACAGACAGACATCATGCTAAAAATAGTCAAAACGTTATGTAGGGACCTCAATTCGTGGAGATCCATTGAAATCTCGAAATGTAAAAATCGGTATGATCACAATACCTCCCTTATATATGTTGGCGGTCGGTAAAAATACACACACTGACTAAGCCATAAATACAAAAAATGCATAACATTATTAGCCATAATTTCACTATGAATTAAAAAAATAATTTGTCAAAAAAACTAAAACTGAAATATTTTCCAAAAAGGAAATTCGATCAAAAATTCCTATACGTTTCCAGTTTAGATGTAAAATATATATAATTTTTTCAGATTTTTAGTTTAACCCTACTGCGTAAAAGAATGCGGGAAAGTAATTTTTTAGTACATTTTTGGAAAAAAAAAACATTAAAAATAAAAAAGTTTAAAAAAACTATTTTCCGTTCCTTAATCTACGTCTCAACTTTCTTATGATTTCACACAATAAATATTTCAAAAAATTATCATTTTTCAATGACAAATCTATAATTTTCGAAAATTCGTATCAAAAATTTCTGTTGACCTATTCCGTGTCTCATGTACATTAATGATTTTTTTTTAGATTTTTAGAACAACCTCTTTGAGAAGTAAACTGGAGGACAAAAGTTTTTGACTTATTTTTTGCATACATCCCATAATAATTTGTTTATTCATGCATTAAGAGGTTTCATTTACAATACCACTCAAAATTTTAAATAATCCTTCTATCTAGATTTTTTTCCTTCTTATCTGTTTTTATTTATAACAAAAAGGAATGAAAAAGATTAATACCATTCCCTTATTTTTCTTTTATAAAATAAATTTTATAAGAAAACCATCAACGAGTAATTAAAAAATAATAATAAATCTAAGTAAAATCTTAATTTTTACTGTCTTGGAGGAAAATATTAAATTTCTATTTAATTGAGTAAACATTTTCTTTGGTTTTTAATTTTCTTATTAGTATGTCATTGTGAAGGAGGTATCAGGTATGTTTGTGAATTTTGTTCGTCTTCCGCAGATGCCTGTGAAAAGTTTGTTTTATATTTGTGCAGCAAGATCCGGGCAGCTACTTGTGCATTTTTGTCATATCATGCAGACAAAGTATTGCGGTTCATTATGACATTTTTGCAGAACTTTTAACTTAAATATATCAGAGTTTCCGTGACTTTATGGTAAGATATTCTGCATTTCTCATAGTTTATATTTAGTTTAAAATATGGAAATAGTTTATGAAAAGTATATGTTGCAGGTCTATGAAGTAGAGGAAAATGTCTTGTCGGTTTTACAAATGATATTATGAGAATTTCTTCAACTATCTTCTACCTCTCACACTTCAACTTGAGAATTCTTTTTCATATTATAAAGACCATAATGTTAAAGAAGGATAAAGTATGTAAATAATATTTTATTTCAACAACTTTATGTAAAACAGAAAACTAAAAGTGTATCATTGTCAAATGCCGCATAAACTTCATCACTAACAGGGTAATTCTGGATATAAACAACTGGCACGCACACCAGGGGGTGGTCCTGGGTTCAAAGTCTTAATTTTTTCTTACTTATATGTAACGTTTCCATGGTCATGGTAAATAATATCTCTGTTAGAAAATATTAGGCCAAGTTATTTCTACTCTGCTGATAGAATGTAGGTATAAAAGTACTTTGTGATGGCGGTCAGTCCTGTGGTGGCCACAGCTGATTTTTTTAAATTAAAAATATAATTAAGAAAAAAAAATTAACAGCTGAAAACTGAGTTTATGTATGTAGAGTGTAGTGTGTAGAATTCAGTAGGCTCCTACTATTATACGTCGTAATTCAACCGATTTGGATAATTTTAGTTTTTTGTGTTTGAGGTATCAAAGAGGAATAAATCATTTATAGTAGTGAAATACTTATAAAACAAATAACACATTGTTAATAGGGAGAAATATATTTCTAAAATTGTTTGTGTACGGTTTTTAAATTCAATGATCTGTCTTAGGATTCCAATGGCAAATGCGTATTTTGTATTAATTTCGAAACTTATTTTGCAACCTATATATTCACGAGCATTATAGATTTTGAACGTTTAAACGTGTTAAACATTATTCTGATTTTTGATAATGCGCTATAAAAGCTAAGCGATCGGATATTTTTCTTGACCACTTTTTTATTGTTTTGTAAACACTATTGCATGCAATGGGAAACAATGAAATAACAGATGACCTACTTCTCAAAATTATAAAAGAAAAATACAAGCAACACAAAAAAGGAAAGAGGAAGTCGCGAGAAAAACAAATATTGTAAAAACACAAATTATCAGACAACGCGAAAAACGTATAAATAAACAAGCAGCAAATACTTTGACACCATTAAAAAATCAATTGAATAAACTAATTTATTACCATAAATTAATTTAAAGTGACTTTACAATGAAAATGTAAATAGAGTTGAAGGTAAGATTATGCAGATTCGTGTTGTACTTTTATGACTGCAAACTGTTTGACATCATGTCGACCTTATCAAAAACACATTTATATCCATTATCCGGCCGTAAAGTAACTCATAAGTGCAGAGCTGTTTGCTCCACTTCATCGCCTGCTACCTAAAGTAAATATTTGGCTACGCACCTTAACTTAAACACACATATTTTGCATTTGTGCGAATCTTAAGGCTGTTTTACACTATATGGTACTTCTCACTACACTTTGAAATTTCTCATGTCATTCAAACTTTTAAATGTGAAGCAAGTTGCATAAAGGGATGAGAAGTAAAAGTATTGCCGTTAAGCGGAGTTAAGCAAGGCTGCCTACTATCTCCTCTATTATTTAATACCGTATTGGACTGGGTTCTTCGAAATGCTGTGGGACTTCTTAAACTGTTGAGTTATGTAGACGATATATGCCTTCTGTCACATAATTACGAAGATATGCAAGCCAAACTTGAAAGTATAAGTACTTTGGCAAATTTAGTTTAAGCATAAATAAAGCGAAAACCAAAGTAATGTGGATTGGTACCAATAACATCACATTTTCCAACATTGGCCAAGATTTGGAATATGTGGAAAAATTCTGCTAGTTCGGTAGTGCAATAAGGAGAGATGGAGGAACTTCGAGGGACGTGAACAATAGAATACTTAAAGCTCAACAAGCATTCAACAAGCATTCGGCTTGTTGAAAAAAGTCTGGTAATCCAAGATCTCTCGCAACACTAAGATATTTAAAACCAATGTAAAATCAGTTCTGATGTATGTTTCCGAAACTTGGAAAGTCATTAAAGAAATTACTCATAAACTCATGTTTTTATTAACATATGTCTGCGCATATTTTTTCACATTATTTGGTCAGATCATATTCCCAGTCTTTGGAAATCGTCAGCACAAAAACCTATCCACTTGGAAATCCAGGAAAGTGGAATTGGTTTGGGTATACCTTTCAGAAGGCAGTAAACAACACTGGCATTAGAGTGGAACCCTCAGGGAAGCCGTCATAGAGGTCGCCCTGTATCCACATGGAGAACAATACACAAAGAACTTGATATCCACGAAACTACCTGGCGCCAGGAGAAGAGGCTTGTTCTTCACAGAACCTGATGGCGCGAGTTTGTAAAGGCCCTATGCTCCAGCGAGAGAATCTAGGACGCAATATATTGTATATAAACACTACCTTCTAAAGTAAAAAGCGACAGAAAAAAGCATTCAACATTTTGTTATTTATCATTGCCAATAATTTGAAGCGTTAGATAAAAGTTTGGTTATAATAATCAAATTATCGTTGAATTATGCTAGTTTATATTTAATTTTAGTAACCATTAGCCAGGTTTGTTTTGATAATATTCTTTTTAATTCTACATCCCTTAATGTGAAAAAAATAGCATATGTCATCAGACAGATGATAGATAATTTATACACGAATACTTCATTAGTTAGACACATACTGGTTGGTCAATATCCCTCCATCTTGATAAAGAACAAAAAATAACACATTTACACGAAAAGGAAAATTCGAGGGCTGTAATTACGTGCATAACAAAATTATAAAAATCTGAAAAGCGAACTAAATTATTGGTTATTAATTCATGGTAAAGATTTGAAAGCAATAAAGACAAAACCAGTGGTGAAGGAAGACCTCCGTTAGACCATAAAAAACCGAAAAAAATCATCTCTATTTGTGAGCGTATTTTCTACTAATATTTCATAAGAAATGTACAGTTATAATTATGTTAATATTAAGCAACAGGATTAGATATTTCTGACAAGCTCAGCTTTTTTTGTTGTCCAATCGAGAACTAACTCTTATAAAATGACTAAGTAACAGATGCTATTTATTTTTCTAAATAACTTTTAAACTTTGTTCGAATGTGCATCGTTATTCGGATTGGTAAAGAAAATCTATTGTTCTAATGCATAAAGCATGTATCCAGTTCCGCTCCACTTACTCTTCGCATCAGCCACATAAGTAATGTTAACTAAAAACCTATTTTATAAAGAACAGTAAAAATAATACACCAGAAAATATACTGAAGACTTTAAATCATAAAATAATTACACAGTACGAGAGAACAGGGAGAATGACTGGTAAATTTGGATCTTAACAAAATAGGATCGACAACGACAGTTTTTGAAAATGGAGTGTTACGTCACATATTTCATATTAACCATGTCGATGGTTACAGTGTCAGATGTACGTAAATGCTCGGTCTAGTGCCCTGCAATTTAGGGCAGTGTTCTTCAACCCCTGGTCCGCGGACCGGTACCAGTCCGCAGAAAATTCCTGCTGGTCCACGAAATATTTCGACCGAATCATGTAGATGCACAATTTCTATTCACGAGTATATAGCACATTTTTTTAGTCGACGCAGAAATTGCAATTAGTTTAGTGTGCCCCAAGCGCCAAAATTATCGGCCCTAGCCTAAGGATATGGGTAATTAGTTTATTTATTATTTATTATACTTTATATTTCATTATCCTTCCTACTTCTTTGACACTTTTACAAATTTAATTGAATGTTGCAAGTGCATTAGTTTGACAGAAAACACAACAAAATAATATGTCTAGCAGAATGTATGTTGCAGCCAACTATAAGATTTATTTAACAAACTAGCAAACTCTCATAAATCCTTTTCATATTTATTGAAAGCAGTTTTCAATGCAGATATAAATCTAAAAAACTTGCGTGAAATCAACGTTTTAATCGAAAACAATTTTTTGAGTGATAAATCAAAAGTTAACGGACGTAGATCAAAATTTATTGCTGAAACAAGATTACTTTAGTTAGAAGATCTGTTATGTAATTTAATTATTAACAAAGTTAGTGTAACACATGGTTTAATTACTTTACTTTTGTGTGAAACTTACGATATAATTCATAATATTTACAACACATCCATGGAGTGTAACGTGTTCTGAAGAAAGGAAGCGTTTTACTCACGAAAACATATATAATAATTACTCTAAGACATGATGTTGTTAAGAGTGATGTGCAGACTTGCATCCTTTCCAATCCAGGCAAAACTAACCAACAAAACTATTTCTATTTCTTGCGCAGACACCTTTTGAAATGTGGGTGTCGACGATAAGATTTCATGGATGGACAAGACCACAAATGAAGAACTTTTACTGAGAATGAAGAAGAATGAAGAATTACTTATTCTTATCATTCAGAAAAGTAAATTGCAATACCTTGGACATACCGTGAGAGGGCGAAAATACGAATTACTACGTCTTATCTTGCAGGGAAATTTTGTGAAATTATCTACTTGTTAGAATGTTGAAAATTCGATGGGTAGATAGAGTGACAAACGAAGAAGTATTACGGCAAATGGAAGAAGAACCATGTAGACAATGACGATGGACTATTTTTCCAAATCTTGATTGCAATAATCTTATGAAGAAAGTGAAATTAGTCATCTTAATTTCTGATTAATTTAAATTTTCTATATATTTTTTTGGGCGCACGTATATATATATATATACATTGTTGTTTTTTTAATGGAACTGTCACAAAATTGTTTGAAGCCTTTTGATAAAAACTGTGTTGATTAAATTCAGAAATAAGCATTGTCTTAATTGGTTTTGTTTCCTTTAGTTTCGTTACTGCGGAGAATTGTCTAATTTCTTTGGTTATATTAAGCTTTTGTCTTTCCCGCTTTTATTTAGTGAAATTTTGTTGTTTCTGCTGTTCATCACTTCTTTGTATCTCATATAGCTCCGGGAGATATGTAAATTATTATCATTTAGTGTCTTGTAGCCATTTTAGAATTTATCTTAATTTTATCATTTATTCACTTGTTATTTTGACACTGTTCTCTGTTTCATTATTAAATTTATTTACTTCTGCTCACGAGAATTTAATCGTTGGTTAATTTTATAGACAAATTTTTAAAACGCTTTCTCAAAATTTTTCACCATTGCTATCTTTGTTAATATTATAGATAGAGATTCGGTTAAATGGACAAAGTTCGAGTATTTTTGCTAGGAAATATTATAATAAACTCAAAAATATTTTTAGATGTTTCGTTGACCAGATATTTTAAAAATAAACATTTTATTAAATGGAAAAGCCTGTGTATTGTTAGACCATTAGAACAACGATTTTTTTGTCTTTATAAAAAACTAAACATGTTTATAATGATTTTTTTACAATGATTTTTTTTTTTGACAATTTATTATACCGCGTGTACCGCAAGGAAGTGTACTTGGGCCACTTCTATATATTTTATATGTAAATGACATTGCAGGGGATACTCTGAGCTCAGAATTTGTAGCCTTCACTGACGACACCACGATAATGGGCTCTGATTCTGATAGTTAAAATTTTGTTCAAAAGATTAACAATGATGTTAAAATTATGTACGATTGGCTTGTGTCAAATGATCTAATTATTAATGAAAGTAAATGTAACTTTATTACATTTACTAAACGTAAAAAAGAACGTGACAAAAGTCAATTAATTAAGATAAATAAATCGATTGAACAAATCCAGTCTACCAAAATACTTGGAATTTATATAGACGAATGCCTGAACTGGGATATACATATAAATAATCTTTGTAAGAGAATATCCCGGGAATGCTGGAAAGTAAAAAACCAAAATGTTGCAGTAAAGATATAGACAGAGCGTATTACTTTGGTCACATTTATTCCATTTTGTCACATGGTTTATTATGCTTGAGCACAAGTTCAAAGTTCAATAGATTATTTAAAATTGGGTGCTGCCGTAGAACCTCTTGTGTTCCTATTTTTAGTGAGATAAATATCTTACCCTTACCGTGTATGTATATATACCAGGCTAGCCTTCATGTACAATAAAACTTATCAGTTTTCGATAAGCGGTCAGATATACATACATATAATCCTAGACAAAGCAGTAATTTAGAAATTCAAACAGTTAGATTTGCAAAAACGGCACAAAATCCAAATATACTAATGAAAAAAATGTATAATGAACTACCTTCTCACATCGAAGATAATACAACCTTGCCGCTATTTAAGAATAATATGACGGGCTTTTCTCCTGGTCGTCATATAAGAGCATAACTGACAAAAAAACACAAGCATTCATTACATTTGAGTTGTGATTTTCGTTGGCACATGTAACCAGCATTAAGTAGAATGAAATAGTTTATTAGTTTGGTAACACACTCCCTATAATCTTGGTGGATAGATAAATGTATTATTTCCAAAACAGCAGTTTTAGCCGATATGAAATGTGATGGACAATTTGCTCCCCTCGGGTTCGAGTGGCGCTGCGAGCGGATTGGCCGGGAGTGCTGCATGAGTTATGCGCCATGGCGACAGCTGCATATGACGAAAGTGAATTATGCCGAAAAAATTATTAAATGCATTATGGTGCATTTTGAGGGCGGATACTCACCGATTACTACTAAGTGAATGGTGATTATTAAACCTTTAATAAACTACGCTACAATTACTTAGTTTAGCTGGTAAAAAAACAGTTAAATTAGGATGGAAATAAAAATTTCACTGGTTGCATAACACATTTTCGTGATGACAATAAAATATAAAACATATTTGGTTGTGATTTTGTCTATTTACTAAAACATCTAATTAACGATTTAGAAAAGGAGTGCACCCAAAATGCTTTCTTGAGGGAGCCGCAGTAAGTTAGTTAAAATTTTTGGGGGGCAGCAACAATGGCTATTTACGCCTAACACAGCCCATTACTATTGTTAAATGTGATTAATTTGAATGTGATTTAAAAAAAAAACAACTTAAGAATGGTTAGAGACAGCGACTTCCGGTTAGAATTTTTGGATTTTTCCTAGTTTAATTAATCCAGAAAAAAATTGGGGCTTTAATCGTTTAACGCGTTTTGTGATTACGACAATTTTTGTAATGGTATAATTTACTTTATTTGTGAAAATTGTGAATAAAAAAAAATGCAACTCAAAAACGGTTAGAGATAGCGACCAGCGGTTAAAATTTTTGGATTCTCTATAGTATATTAAGTCTAGAAAAAAATTGGGGCTTTAATTGCTTTATCCGTTTTGAGATTATGACAATTTTTTTACTGGCATAATTTATATTATTTGTGAAAATTGTGAATTAAACAAAAAACACTACTCAAAAACGGTTAGTGATAGCGACCTGCGGTTAGAATTTTTGGATTCCTCGTAGTTTATTTAGTCTAGAAAAAATTTGAGACTATATTTGTATTGCGTATTTTAAAATTGTGACAAATTTTAACATGGCATGATTTATAGAAATTTTCAACTTTGCATAGACGTATCTCAAAAACGAAGCGCGATAAGGATCTGCGGTTGAAATTTTTGAAATCTTGAGGCCCTAAATGACTTGCTGCCAAATTTTGAAACAAAAAAATTTTTTGAAAATTTTTCATTTTATTAAATTTTTTTTAAAAATTTGGTTAAATCCTAACAAAAAAATGGTTAGGGATAAAAATTTGCGGTTTGAATTTTTAAAATCCTCATATATTATTTAATCTATAAAAAAATTTGGGCTTTAAAAAACCTATTATTAAATTTTGTGTGGGCAGTAATCCAAAACCCTTGAAAATGGCCAAAAACCGAAAAAATCGTAAGGGGTATACCTTAAAAAAATCGTGATTTTTAAGAAAAAAATTTTTGTCTCCGATTACATTGAAAATTGGTATAAATATGTATTTTTGGTCGTAGATCAACAAAATTTGGTCCATTTTGAAGTTTGGGCAAAAGTTTTGGAATTATAGGCAAAAAACTGACCCAAATCGGCTCTAACTCAAAAACCAGCAAAGCATGATTTTTTCAAATATTTTTTTCGTAATCTAGACCCCAAAATTAGCTTAAAATTTTATTTTGGCAAAAATCGGAGTCAAAAAATTTTTGACCAAATTTTCAAAAAAAAAAAAAAATTTTTTTTTTTAAATTTTGTTAAAATTTTTTTTTTTTAAATTTTGTTGGGAGATTGGTAGATTTATACATTTTTAGCCTTAGATCACAAACATATGGTCACTTTTGAGTTACGGTAGTAGAAAATACTTATTGTATATCTAGATTCAATAAAATAATTTATAATTACATTTTCTATACATCAATCAGTAATTCTACTCATAAATTTCAACTAAGGTAAAGAATTTTTAGTAAATCAGGAAAGATAAAGATGTTAATTAGATACTAAAAAATTAAATTCATCCTTTCACAAAATATATGTAGCAACTGAGGCATAAAATCGGGAACATTATTACAGATTTAGGATAATTTATAAAACTCCCTGTGTTACTCTCTCTTCCCCTTCTTAAGACATTAAGAAAATTGGCTCATCTACTTACATTTTTTAATTAAATCATAAAAGATATTTTGGGATTTAAAATTTAGATTACCTCAATATTCTCAAACATTAAGTTTTTTTTTTTCATTACACTATGCATAAATCAAATTTCTTCATGCTTGACTTTTGTATAATTTCGTGTAAATCCTGCCGCTAGCTCAATTTTTAAAAAGTCAGGACGGATTTGAACAAATTTAATATAAAATTTTAATACGTATCATGTATTAGTACGAAGATCACAAAGATGAATCCTTGTTTAATAAGTTTTTCAACCCCATCACGTGTCTTAGCCACTGTGATCGGATTCCTCGAACATTCTTTGTAATCTTCTAGATATATGAAGCTAATCGTTTTCCCTGACTGAGTCATCAACGCAGAGCCCAAAACACTGGACCTAGAAACATGAAATTCGGGGAGAACAATCCTTCCATGACATACGTTCCCACTCAGAAGCGATCTTAGCTTTATTCTAGATATATAAAGCTAAGCGTTTTTTCTGACTGAGTCATCAACGCAGAGCCCAAAACACTGGACCTAGAAACATGAAATTCGGGGAGAACAATCCTTCCATGACATAAGTACCCACTCAGAAGCGATCTTAGCTTTATTCTAGATATATAAAGCTAAGCGTTTTTTCTGACTGAGTCATCAACGTAGAGCCCGAATCACTGCACCTAGAAACATGAAATTCGGGGAGAACAATCCTTTCATGTCATAAGTACCCACTCAGAAGCGATCTTAGCTTTATTCTAGATATATAAAGCTAAGCGTTTTTTTCTGACTGAGTCATCAACGTAGAGCCCGAATCACTGCACCTAGAAACATGAAATTCGGGGAGAACAATCCTTTCATGTCATAAGTACCCACTCAGAAGCGATCTTAGCTTTATTCTAGATATATAAAGCTAAGCGTTTTTTTCTGACTGAGTCATCAACGTAGAGCCCAAATCACTGGACCTAGAAACATGACATTCGGGGAGAACAATCCTTCCATGACATAAGTACCCACTCAGAAGCGTTTTTTTTTTTTATTTGACCTTTAAGAGGGTTAAAAGGCGTGAAATATGTTTTCATGGATTCCTCAATATCTCTTAGGATCGTTAAGATGCCGATTTGGATTATGATTGAATGATTTCACCACTAGAACAGTTGGCCAATTTTTCGAATTCATGATAAATGTACTTCAATTAACACAAACATTTTGTTATTACTTGAATTCTGCTAATGTCCCAAGATATTAATTTAAACATTTTCCCAAAATTCCTAGGTGTTTGCTTGTTGGCTAGTAGCTAGTTTCTATTAACCAGTTGACTGAATCAACATCCAATTTTATTCTAATATATAGTAAATCCTTTCTCTGGTATTACGTAAAAAAGACAAGTTTTTAAAGCGGCAAACACAATACTGTGAAAAAAGTCAATCCTTTCAATACCCCAATATCTGATTAAACTACTATCCTTACAAAATACGTCACTATTCACAATCTCCTAAATCCATCAAAGTATACTCGTAAAACAAAAAAGACAAAACAGTTTTTTCCTGATTTAAAATAACTTTCGGCAACAGGGAATCTCATCAATTTTCTATGCTGTCTACAACATGCTTAATTTCATTTACGGCCAGAGAAAATATCATACTAGCTCATACAAAACTAACAATATGAAATAAAATTATTAACAATCTAAACAATAAAGTTTCTCCAACATTCTATGCTAGCTTGGCTGACAGCATCTCCAGAGTTTTCGATCAAAAAAGCATAGAATTTCCTCAACTCTGGCTTTCCGTTATTCAAAATAATTCTTCTAATCCTCAAGTCACTAATTCGGTAACAAACATCTCATTATCACACAATAATGTGACAAACAACCTTAATCCGGTTGTGAATTTTCCGCAGGTAATCCCGTCCTTACCTATAGCTGATCCCAACCACCCAACCAATAGCAACACACCTATAACCTGGTCCACTCTTACAATACCCGGTATAAAAACTCGAAGAAAATTGAAATGTTTATCACTTCTCGCGTCTCGCTATCGTGATCGCTGAAGACGGAAACAGATTGTTGAGCAGTTTCCGAAACGTCCGAATATATTTTAAATACTCATGAAGTATTATATCTGTTTTGATAGTAATACTCATTACATTGTACTATTCTAGCCTAGTCCTATCAGCAATGGCAAACGTCCAAAATAACGGTGTCCGCATTAATATTGGACCATTGCAAAATAATTTCAAAGATTACTTTTTTTGTCGGCCAGTGTATATGTTTTTTTATATTTCATAATCGACTAATCGATTAATTAATTTTTATTGCCATCTCTAATTGCTCCAAAGCAGTGAAAGGAAATAATGGAATAAATGCCCTAAAATCTTAATAAGTAGATAAACTGTATTAAATGCTATTCAATGTAGTTTTTTAGATAATGATCTAGAGATTTTCTTGAGAAAGCTTAAGTATTATATAAAATATAATGAAAACGTCCATAACTCGCTCCGGTGCTAAGACCTAAAACAATAATTATCCAGATTAGTTGATTATCAAGGTGTCGGAGCACGGCAAAGGCTTAACGCGGTTAAGGCGAGGAACCGATAATACCTTTACGAACCGGTAGAGGTGGAGCTAAAGCCCCGCGGCCCGCGATAAGTGGATTAAGTGAAAATATTGTCGCGAGTAATGCCGGCACATCTGTCAATAAAGTTGTTTTAATACAGGTTGTGATTTTCCCACGCTGGAAAACGGTCCTCACCAAATCGGTAATTGGTCGGGGAGCGCTGTAAATCAGGATAGTTAGGTCTGAGCACTAAGAGGATTAAGACTAACTATATCCTGCTCCTGCTCCTGCTTATGCTCTCTATTCAATTTCAAGATATGTAATTGAATATGGTTTGTCTTTACCACGTTCTGTGATGTTATAGTGCGTTCGAAGGTGAGTTTGCAGTATAGATCTTATGGCAAATGGGAGCGGTGTTGCCAAATGTTATAAAAGTGTCAAATGTGTCAATTATAATAATATGAAAAACTCGTATTATTTACAAAAATCAACTCTTATAAAACTCAAAATAACACTCAACAAAAACAAATGGCCATTTGTAGAATACAGCGTCTTCACAGATCAGCGCGTTTTAGAGCTGGCAACGTCGACTAGCAAGAAAAGGATAGCGTCATTCTGTAAACCCATTAGAGAGTATGAAAAAGAACTACTCCATATGCCCTGTACTGCAAACTCACCTTCGAACGCACTATAGGTACGTATTTTTACCAAATATCATCACAAATGTGGTAACGAAATGTTTAATGAAGTATTTTCAACCACTGCGTAACAAACCGTTGCATTTGTAATAATAATAATAATAATAAGTTTATTGACCCAATTACAAACTCAGTGTTTTAAGTCAGTCGATATTACAATATATTAATTTAGTATAATAAACTTTACAGATCAGAAATTACATTGATAACATTAAAGATACATTGAAAGATTTGTACATTTTATAACTTTACAAAACTGAGAAGAAAGAATTCGTCTATGGAGTAAAATGGATTTTTAATAAAATAGTGCTTCAAGACATTTTTAAATTTGTTGAAGGCCAATTGTTTAATGTTAACCGGTACTTTATTCATAAATTTAATGGAGTAGTGGTTAACAGCATTTCTTGATTTCGTCAGTTTCGAGAAATTGGGATAAATATTTGACTGGTTTCTTGTGTTGTAATTGTGGACTTCTGAGTCCAGTTTTATTTTTATGCATATATAAGAGAGTATAATATATGTAGATAGATGGTAGCGTCATAATTTTTAAGGTTTTAAATGAGTTTCTACAGTCAGATCTATAAGGAATTGATGCAAGAACTCGTAGGCTTGCTCCCCCGCCAAGCATTCAAAAACACGTTTTTAAGGGATATATTTAACTTATACATAAAAGTGAGGCCGTCTCAAGAAAAAAAAATACATCTTTTGCTCCACCCCTAAGAAACAAAATCTAGGTGCGCGCCTTTTATAATACCTCTTTCTCTATATGTGACGGTCGGTAAAAACAAATTCAGTTGAATTTCATTGAAACACCGTATAACAAAGTATGAACTCGATCAGAGAAACGGCTTAGTCGAAATACAAAAGACTTGTATTTAGTTCAACGGTGAACTACAGCGAGAGAAGCTATAAAAATAATCGAAATAGCTTGAACGCTGTTGAAATGAGATATTTAGCAGCGTATGGCGTATGTCTGCGATGCGGATTGTAATAAGAGGATTGGGGAAACTGAAAATTAGACATACGAACCCGAAGTCTGGAATACAGGGATAAGGAAAAATGATCTAATACTCAATTCTATCAACAGTACAAGTGTAATTTTGATACGAAATTACATTTTCACAAAAAAAAAAACTAAGCAAAATGCTTGCGAAATGTCAAAGGATACAATTTTTTTATCCATAACAAAAAAGGTAGTAGATAACGTAAAACGAACAATCGACGAAATTAAAAAATCAGCTGTGGTAAAGCGGTAAAATAATATCGATCGTAGTTCATTCTAAGACTTTGTATCGTACTATATTTTCGTTAGATTTATTTACAAAATCATGTCATGTCATTAAATTTTCTTGTGAACACGCGTTCTGAGTTGATGCTCGTGCTGATGAGAGAATCCAGCTAGATTCTCAGCCCTGATGTTTGTATCTACGCCTTTGACACAGCAATCGATGACGTGCGAGGACCTCGCTGTTCTCAGATGTTTTGCTAAAGAAGATGTTCGTTTTTACAAGATACTCTTGTCCGACATGCGATGTTTTTCCTTTCACGAAATATCAGGAAATAATTATTTTTATGTTCTTGTTTATTAGAGTGAAGGAACAGAAATTGAATAAGAACCATGTTAATTGAAAAAATATTGATTTGCAGAAAATGCAGAAATTTTGCGTTCTGGTCGTCTAATCAGTGAAAAAACTGATGAAATTCTTGAAAAAGTCCAGCAAAATAGACATATCAGCAGTGTCGATATTGGTACGGAGCTAGGCATTGACCACAAAACTGTTTTGAACCATTTACTCAAAGCTTGCTACAAAAAGAAGCTCGATATATGGATTCCTCATGAGTTGAGCGCGAAAAACATGATAGACCGAATTAACTGCAATGCGCTGCTGAAACGCAATAAAATCAAGCCATTTCTAAAACGTGTCATAACCGGTGATGAAAAACATATGACAATCGGAAGCGTAAAAGATCGTGGACAAGGGATGGTGAGCCGTCACAAGCGTTCGCGAAGCGAAGATTGACGCCAAACAAGGTGATGCTGTGTGTGGTGGGGCATGAAGAGAATCGTCCACCATGAACTACTTTCAGTTGGTCAGACAATTCTCAACTCTACTGAGAACAACTAGAGAGATTACGCCAGGCAATTGAAAGAGAACGGCCCGAATGGAATAATAGGAAAGGTGTTGTCTTTCATCATGACAACGCAAGATACACTTCTTTGATTACCCGTCAAAAATTGCGAGCTTGGTTGGGAAATTTTGTTGCATCCACCGTCTAGACATAGCACCCTCTGAATATCACCTATTCCGATCTCTGCAGAATTCAGCTGGTTTCAAAAGAAGCCTGTGAAAACACTTGATTCAGATTTTCAACCAGAAACCACAGAAATTCTTCACCGATGGCATCATGGCTCTACCCGAAAAATGGCGAAACGTTGTCGATAATAATGGAGCATATTTGGTTTAAATAAATTCATTTACACCATGACAAAACCAATTGAATTTTACTAAAAAACGCCACGAACTTTTTCCCAGACCGATATTATATTACAGTTCATATAACCCGTATATCTAATAGTGTGGAATCATTAGATAAGTATTCCTCCCCTCGCCCACAAAGTGCACCCGATATTATTATGTTGGTATTTACTGTCACATTACAGTTGCAGCTCCAGCTTTCCCCTATTGACTGCCGCGTCACTGTTCTCCTGCCGTTATAAGGATATTATGCCTGCGTGTCCACACAGTTATTTATTGAATTTTAGTAGAAAGCATGGAGCAGACTACAAAAGAAAAGCAATTAGAAGATAATAGATATGTTAGGTGGGGCTAAAAGAGTAAATGTTTGAAGAAGATACGAGGAAAGGATTTTTTTATTGAATTTATCCTAAATAAAACAACTTTATTGGAAAAATATTAACTTACTTTTATATAAAGATAATAATATTTTGTTTTTTAGCACAAAATTAAAAAAAAAACGTCTGTGGCTACTACAGAATACGTAAACAAATAAGATATGCAGACCAATTCTGTAACTTAGTTACTATAATCATAGTAACTAAATTTGTCACTATGAGCAAGGTCAGTTACTATCATGGTAACTTTGGGGTATTTCGTATTCCGTAAGGCGAAAGTTAGTACAATATTTAATAACATGTTACTATAAAACTTCCTATCTTAGTAACTACCAAATGCTGGTGTTTATAAGTAATAACTTAGTTCTTATGAAGATAAAAATGGTGGACATTTGATTTTATGTGTAATTTTTAGATATAATTGAAAATGAAGAAGATTAGTAAAGGAAATTATATAAATTAAATATATATAAAATATGTATGTATGAGTGTAGATAAATGTTTATATTGCAAGAGATGAAATATATTAAAGATCAAAAAGTCTTTTCCAATTCCTCATTTTTAATGAGTATTTTTTTAAATTATTAAAAAAAAATAGTTTTTGTTAAAAAAAAAAAAAAATAACAAAAGTTCTATTCAGTGACGCAAAAATAGTTTCATGAGGGGGAGGGTTATAAAATGAGACGTATAGAAGTAATGACAAAACAAGGAAAATGCATCAAAGTAATAATCGAGCTACATGGGAGGTTCTAACCCTTAAATCCCACAGTGACACCCCTTTGTACTCATCTTTATGTACATGCCATGCATTAAGCTACAGCCTTAAATAAACCAGGAGTTGATTATTATTCTCTAACCTATCTACGATTTTTTTTGTACATTTTATCACTTTTAAACGAGACTAGTTTAAAAATTAGCATAAAATGAAGTGAAACACAACATTGGAATATTCTAAATATCGTCCATGTGCATGCTCGTAAAACATGTCGTTACAACAGGACCAGAATGTCCTTAACACTTAACATCCTGCCCACTTCACTTCTACACACTGCATTCGGCCCACACTGTCGCGTAATGTCGCACTTTACCTCACAGGCTACATGCTACACCGACAATTCAAACGTTTTTATTGCTTTTAGCCAAACATAAAAGAAATCAAATCTCGTAAATATCAGTTCACCAAAAATGAAACTCGAAGGAAAATACGATGTCAATTAAACATTAGTTTTAAATGTTATGGGAATATTGTTTTTATTTTGTAATCATTCAGTTGTAATACTATTTTCGTCGTTCTATTTCGGATGTGTCAACGAAATTGTGTTTGTGTTTATAGGAGGAAATATGAGTGAAACTAATTTCATAACTGTAAACGTATTAGCTAAGTCAGCATTTGTAATTTCAGACTCTTCATTCGAGATGCAAGTTTGTTACATGCTGAATTTAAACCAAACTCGACACGATATTAAATGTATCCAACACATACATGTCTCTTTACTTATCATTATCATTTTCACTGGATATGCCTGCATTTCAATCCAATTATTTAACAGATTACACATATTTGTTAACAGGATGCTACTTTCATGTAGATGGAAAAGCAAATTCTAAAAACAGGTCATGTCTATTAAGAGTGCTCATTTCAAAACTCGCAGTTGGCCATGTAAAATTTATCATGTCCAATCTTTGTTAGACTTGAGTGTTACCAAATTCTTCAGGCAATATTAGAAAGATACAGAATTAGAGGAAGGGCTTTAGCTTGGTTCGATTCCTATTTATCTTGTAGAACTCTCGCAGTCAAAATTCACTCAGTTCAGTCACATTCTATTCTTCTGTCACTGTTTTCACTGGAATTCCGCAAGGATCCATCACCGGACCATACATTTTTAGCATCTACATTAATGATCTCCTCAAGATTCTCAATGCTCTTCCATTTTGGGTGAGAGCGGCCCTTAAGCCCTGAAAATTTAGCATGTCGATCAAGTTAGACTTGAGTATTACCAAATTCTGCTGGCAAAATTAAAAAGATACGGAATTAGAGGATGTGGTTTATTTTGTTTCGAGTTCTTTTTATCCTGTAGAACTCAAGCAGTAAAAATTCAGTTGGATCAATCATTTTCTGTTCTTTTGTAACTGTTCTCAGCTCTGGAGTACCGCGAGGATCCATTACCGGACCATTAATTTTTAACATATACGTTAACGATCTTACTAAGGTTTTTGATGCTCTTCTATTTCGGGTGAAGGCACCGCAAATTATCTTTTAGCCCCTTCCATCTCTGAATAATGGTAGATGTGCATGTATAATGATATGACAAAAGTCAAATTGAACAAAAAAATGTATTAAAACATGTTAATAAATATCTCATTGATTACGTATTCTCTAATGGCAACAGCTTATTTTTTACCTTTTATATTTATAACCCTTTTCTGATATTAGTTTCACAACGAAAAGATAAAATTTCCGTACACATTAAATTAAAAGCAATAACGTAATAAAATACAGCATTAGAACAAAATTTGTTATTTGGTTGCTAGCAATTTATTCCGGTATCAACAAGAAACTGCAATAACTTTTCGAAACTACCTATAAACATATATTTGCATATACAAGTAATCCAATACGTTATCAAATAAATTACGAATAAATAACCATTTTAAGCTTGAAAACGACAGAGCAACGATGTTAAGCTGTATCCAGCAGTACTATTATTTATCAACTGGTACGTAACGATGGACGAAGCCAGTTGGAAGATTTGTAAAAGCAACAATTAATGATTTGTGCTTATCAGCCAGTGGCGCGTCCATGGAAGCAATGGATGCAGTGCATCCCTTCCTCAATCACACTCAAATATTTCTTACTAAAAAATTATTTATTAATATATTTTTGTTACAATATAATCATCATCAATCAAGCCTTCTCCACCATCGGATGATTTTGGACTGCCTCTAAAAAGAGCATAGGCTGTCAATAAAATTTCTCCATCTAACTCGTCTATCTGCCATAGGCTTCAAGTCGGTGATGTTGTTATACAGTCTTTTGTCTTGGTTTTGAGAGCTCCACGCATTTATTTCTAGCAGGGTTGAGCGACACCAGGTGTTTTTGGGTCGCCCTCTAGGCTTACTGCCCTGAGGGTTGTATGCTAGTGCATAGCGACACACTTCGCTAGGAGCCAGTCGATGAGTGTGCCCTAACCAACCATACTTTCTTCTTTTTATTTGCAAATTAATGTCCATTTGACCAGATTTCGAATTTAAAAAGGTGTTTTCAAGAAAAGTTATTTTTGCCTTTTGAGCCCTCTCTAAAAATAAATCCGGGTTGTCTGATTGAAAAGACTTAGAAACTTCCATAAAAAAAAATCTATTACGAAAATTTAACACTGCAAATAGTTTATTTTACTGTATTTATTTCTCAGATTGAAAATTAATATATATTTTTGTTTGTTAAACATGTTAATTTAAAAATAAATACATATTTTTGCCTACATGCATTAATTTTCAGTGCATCCCTTGATCAGAAAATAACAGCACAACACTGTTATCAGCACCGGACTGGTTATTGTGACAGACGGACTGAACAAGATTACTGATCGCTGAAATATGTGATGACATCAAAACGATAAATTTCATTAATAATAGCGATTTTGATCGGCTTAAATAGACGATGAATTACGATATAAACAGTTGGATAGAAGCGGAAAGAGCGATGTATGGTCACAGGAGTTTGATAACGTATTCACTGGTTGAAATCTAATGTATCTGTATGCTGTAATGATTCTAAATAGCGATTGCACTCAGGCAGTAACCCCTTTACATTCCGTTTAACATATTTCAATAAAAAAGATTTTGTCAATAATTTTTTTGTACTTGCTAAACTGCTTTTATAACCATGTACTAATAATTTTATTTAATTTTCAGGTGAGTTGCTCAATTCAACATCCAAAATATGAAAACTAATTACGTAAGTACAATTAAAAATTCAAATTCATGTTATATATGAGCCATTTGGACACAGAAATGCGCCGATGCCCATGCAGCAATTGCCAAAAGTCTGGAATTCGATTCCCGGCCAGAGTATGGTTGTTGTATTCGCTTTTATTATCTCCTTTAGTAGTATAACTACGTCATAACTGTGACACTTTGACCTTGAGTAGTGCGGTTGGCTTTGTTCATCTGAGACGTGTCGATTTTAGCTGAAACCAGATGTAAAAAGATCTGACTTTTAGAGACTTGATCTGAATAGTTATATAATAAGCGATATTGTAAAAAACTGGACATATGGCAAATTTTTTATTCATAAACTTTTTAAGATGGGAAATCCAACGCATTACTCAAGGACAAAGTGTCACAGCTATGACGTAGTTATACTACTTCCATTAAAATGAATAAAGTAAAATCGAAACCATAAATGACACACAAAAGAGCTTTAGATAGCTTTTTCAGTTAAAATTTTCATTTAACAGTCAATTTTCTCTTCAAAAACCATGAAAATAAAAACTGTTTTATACTTTAGGAGGATTGAAAATAGTTTCCTTTAAAACTAACTCATGATTAAATAAATGAAAATGGTTTTTCATTTTGTACGCGACAAGTTGGTAAAGTTTTCTACAAGTTTTTATGAAGCTAACTACTATATCCACGTGGCGTTTACAAAACTTCCTAACGTCCATTTCTATCATCAAATGAAAATCCTGAAAATCTTTTACTAAAAGAAAATAACGTATGTCATTACTTTTCCAACTTTTCAATATGGTGAAGACGATGCAATCACATACATATATCCAGTTGTATATTGTATAACTTTTGTGAAGATTAACAAAGTTTTATGGTGAGAATATAAATGGTCAACTATGATACACCACTTGTGGGATACGGGTTTACCTGTATGATACATTCATTAATAGGATTGCACTATTTCTTTAGTAATTTACAATTAAAATGTAAGAAAAGTATTAGTTTTACAGTATTTGATCTTGCAGCAAGGAATTAAATAATAAGTATTTCGACAATTCCATTTTATATTAGAGTTCCTTCTTATCTTCAACAGTATTTTCGTTCCTTCATTCTCAACATGGTTAATTTCATCGCTGTTTATCACTTTCACAATATTATTCTAATACGCAGTCACGTAAGGTATAAAAACTATATTTGTATATAATTTATAATATAGAAACACAAACATGTCTTTACCTATATTTACAATTTATCCATTTGTAAACAGAGACAGGCTGAGTCATGTAACACATAGATCGAATATCGTGTTTGACCAGTACATTATCATTACAAGCCGCGGTAAAAAGACAAAAACTACTTGTCATATAGAAATGTAAACTTCACAATGAAGAATATTCCAGAATTACACCGGTATAGATTACATGGTTATTTTTTAATCATTGCGGTTTTGAATTATTTCATATCAAAGTTATTTGAAACGTCGATGGAATATTTGGTTTCCCAGTTTGTGTCAGTTATTTTAAAGACTATTTTTTTAAATACTTATTTTTTAGTTTTATTGAGAAGCTGAGGTTAACGTGCATTGTATATTTTTAGACCAACAAACCTTTATACAGTCAATCATTTGTCTGTCTGTTTGGTTAAAATTGTGGCCAATGGCTGGACCTAGAAACTTGGAATACGGGTACCAAATTTCTCTTTCATCCACACGTAGAAAAAGTATGTCATCAAAAAAGCACATCGCCAGAAAAACAACAAATATGTATTTATCAAAATTTCTTTTTGTTTGAGTGCAGTATCAAATTAAAACGCTAATTACGTTAGCGATCAATTTTAGTTTTGATACGGATAAATCAAGTATACCATAGATACTTTGTCTATATATTTTTCAGAGTTAACAATAGTTTCAATTAAATTAATTTTTCCGGCACCATGGCATAAAAAACAACCCTAAATTATTGGATCTTTCTTTTGGATGTCACTGTTCTCAACACAGGGGTTCCGCAAGGATCCATCTCCAGATCATTCATTTGTAACATCTACGTTAACGATCTCCCCCAAGATTCTTGATGCTGTTCCATTTCGGGTGAAAGCACACAAGTTGGTGGTACTGTTTGTACATTTAAATTTTTCTTAGTATTTTGGCTTTGCTGGCTTTAATATGATTAGTTTAGATCATTTTTATGTTTGTCTGTGTGTCTATTTGTCCGAGCAAAACTCAATAACTACTGTTCTGATTTTGATTAAATTTTGAATGTATATTTATATTGCCATTTCCATGATAGGATACTTTTTACGAGCGTATCTCGCTTAACGAATTCCCACTTAAAACTATTTTGTAAATCTGCTATTCAACTACAAATATCTATTATTTCGTGTTTTTCTTTTCTGTAAGACTCAAGCGACGATGCTTCTTACGTATGTATCCCGCTAAACGAATCCTTATTTAATAAAAGTATTTATAAATATATGATTTAAAAACCGATATAAGACATGATTATTTATTTAATAAGCAATTGAATTTAATTGAACTTATCCTTGGCGAAGAGCGGTTACTCGCTAGTAAATAAATAAGTCGGTTGTTTATTCATTTGTCATTGAACAATCTTCTTTAAAAAAATGATTTGTACCCTGAATTAAACTCTGCTTGTTAATATTTAGAACAAAAGCCTTTTATTCTTTTCAAACATCCCATCTGTGTCTTAAAAATTTCTTTTCACCACTCCAAAAAACCATTAAATATAATCAAAATACCATAACCCTATTCTTTCTGATTTAATAATCCAGAAACAATCGTACCCTCTGGCAAAGAGTCTTCAAGCCAACCGGAAGAATCCACAAAAATGGCGCAGTTCTAATGAAGTGTGAATTAGAGGGCGAACTACGGCTCGTCAGCATACAATGACTGACATCGCATGTGGACAATGGGGGGGTTCCCCCAAACCAAGGCGGAGCTATTGGTGCAATGTGCAAGCGGCCATATTGTACCCTTTGTTTACAGCCAGGCCTATTGTTTAATTAAAGCAGCCGAAAATAGGACGCCATATTTAATTTACAGACAAAATTCATAAGGGTATCTTTTGTTTTATGATGGGTTAGGCTGTTATATTTCGGTGTCAAGGAATACTCCGTCCTATTTCACGTCGTTCGTACTGATGTCGTAGTTTCCCTTGTTGACCGCATCTCACAATATACTGGAATTATTCTTTCCTTACCTCAAGATTACTCTCAGTTAAGAAGTTGGACATCACAGCTGTATAAGGATAATTAACATATAATTTACTGAGTTATCCTGTTCAGTAAAGACTAAAATCTCCCGTTAATCCATTGGCTACCCATTAGGGTTCCACCGATAAGCAAATTGACCGATTACCAATTAATATGCCACCGATTAAACAGATCGGCATGACTCTAGGGTTGGTGTTTTTGTTGCTATTTTGTATAGAGGGGCAGTTTATTAATTTCTTGTCACGTATAGTTTTTTAAAAATCGACCATTATAATTTTTACATAAAATCGCAAAAATATCATTACATTTATTTACTTTTTTTTCGCCACTTTAATTTTATGACAAGGGATATTCCAGTGAGAACTTAATACAATTTGTAGCGTTGAAAATATTCTCTATTTTGCCGATAAGCTTGACATGTAAACCAAGTCATTCGATTAACAACGGCTTTCTTGCTATTTATGCTATAGTTTTTTTTTTTTCGAATATTGTTTAAATGTGATGAAATGACACTCAAGTCGTCTAATATAACACTTCACTCAATAAGTCTCCGGTCTGACATATATGGCAACACTGTTGACAGACCCATATGATTTCTGGATAGTACCAACCTTCAAACGATACGTGTGAAAATTTCAAGACATTCTGACAATTAGTTTACAGGTTACAGTGATTTTAGTGACTCCAGTTTTGTAATTTTCAAAAGAATGGATAAAAAAGAATTTCGTGTGTTGATTAAACATTGTTTTTTGATGGGAGAAAATACTGTTGAAGCCAAACAGTGGCTTGATAAGTTTTATAGAGACCAGGCAAATCAACTATTACTTATTGGTATGCTGAATTAAAATTAATAAATTTTAATGTTTTTAAGAGCTTTGGAATGAATGTATCACTCTTGAAGGAGAGTATGTTGATGAATAAAGTACAATTTCTAAAAAAAAAATGTTTTTTTAGTTAGACCGGCGACTTATTGAGTACATTGTGTTATACATTAAGAAATATGATTGAGTTTGTGAAAAATGCTTATTTGGTTTCAGAATATGAAATTTTAATTCTACTTAATTGGAAAAAAACTGGCAGAGCGGGGAACTCTTTTCGTAAATCTTTAAGTAGATATTTTTGTCCATAAATTAAATAATATTCCAAGAATTATTGACTGGAGTCATAATAAAATACGTACGACTAATTGTTAATTATAACTTCTAAGCAAAATTCTTACTTTGTCGAGAGAAATGCTTTCATTAGTCTTTCATTTAAGATGAAAGATCTAAAAAATAATTAATTTAAGGTTATTAAAAATTATTAAGTTCTCATATTGTTATCGTAATCTTTTAGTAATTGATTGATTTCTCTGTGTCAAAGTTTTAAGAAAGTTATTATTGAACTTTTCGTTAAGATCTGCTTTGGAAGAATAAGAGATAATTGAGCGATTATAAGAGTTTCTAAGTATATTCTCTTCTTATTCTTTAAGATTAGATAATAAATCAATAAAAATTTAATGAAATTTATTTGTTTTATTGTTGTGGTAGCAATTAATTGAGAAATACTTTCTCGGGTATTTTATTTTGCTGACCTATAGCTTCAAGATATAGAGATATGACAGAAATAAAAGAGAAAATAGAATTTCGACATTTCAGTCAACAACTTAATAATATCCTTGTTAAATTAAATATCATTCTTTTTCTGCTTTATGAAATTGCTATTAATGTTTCGACAAATATACGACTGAGAGGAAATTCTTATATACCTGCTCTAACATTTCAGTGCAATATTTCTCGATACACAGAGTTTAAAAATCCTGTAATGAGAAGCAAATCTACAGGAATAAAAGCTTAGCAGCAGGAGCACAGTAAAGTCGATAGAATTTTTACAATTTTCAAGCAATTGTGTGTAACAGATTCCTATTTTATTCTTAATGGGCCACTTACGACATTTTGTTTATGTTTCCCTGTTAGTCTGTTATAAAAAGATAACTTATATAGGTCTAAGTTTGTTGTGCGTTTATTATACAAAAGAATAGTGGTCCTAAAGGTATTGTAACTGTACTTGTGGCACTTCAAAGATTGTTCAAAAAATGCCACCGCTGTATTAATGTTTACTGCGCAGTGCTTTGCTAGATAAAAAAATCAGCTGTGGCCACCACAAGACCGACCAACATCACAAAGTACTTGTATCAAATACATTCTAGCAGCAGAGTAGAAATAACTTGGCCCAATAATTTCTAACCGAGATATTATTTATCATGACCATGGAAACGTTACATATAAGTATGAAAAAATTGATACTTAGACAAAAAAAAATTCGGTCACATTATTTCAAAACAAATTACCAGTGTACCTAATTTAGTTGACTAATAACAGCTATTTTGTTAACAGTTTTTCGATACAAAGGCTAAATTGTTTTTAAGGTTTTATTTGGTAAAAAAAGCAGCAAAAACAAAAGCCATTACTATTGTAATGAATGATTCAACCTTTTCTCTTCTTTGAAAGTACCCATTAACGCACTTGAAAACAGAACGGGTAATTTTTTAGCTAAATGTGCAAAAAGTGCAAATTTGAGACTAAATAATTAAAGGCATCAAATAGATTTTTTTTAAAAATAAACAAATGATTCATCCCTACACTAGTCATATGGTTGATATATTTTTAAATTTGAGTTTTCCATTTAAGTCTCTATACTTGAAACATGATTATGACTTAACGTGGATAGATTGTCAGCTAGATTTTGAGGCCAACTGTCACTACTAAGGTAATTTATAATTCTTGGCAAGTTGTGTTAATTTTGAAACAAACTTTAGAGATTTGATCAAGAAGTCTCGCCCTGTCAACCAGAGTCGTCTCCTGGGTATATGACACCTATAAATTTAACAGGTAGACCAATGTTACCAACTCGTGGGAAATTTCCCATAACGAGGGAAAAATAGGCACTATTTCTTGTGTTGTGGGAAAAAGGAAAAAAAAACTCTAAAAATCGTGGGAAATTTCGGAATTTTCTCTGATATTAATAAAAATAATGATAATAGCAAATACAGGAAAAAAATACATGAAATTTCTATAACTTTTGAACTTGTAATAGAGCCCTGTGTAGTTTTCTTATGGCAACACTGCTTATGCAATATTTTGGGACTCCCCCTGTTTCTTTACATTTAGTTGTAATATTTTCATTGATAAACAAAGAAAAGAAACAGAATGGGCGACGAAGTTCTCAATGCAGTTTTAGTTTTTAGGTCGAGTTTCCACGCAAAAGATATTAACTGCACAAAATGTCATGGCACACCGACAACTAGACCTTCACAAGACACAGACCAATTCTGTAACTCAGTTACTATGATCATAGTATAAATCTGTCAGTATGAGCAAGGTCAGTTACTATCATGAATGAAAGTCATTATACTTTTTATAATATCTTGTGCTAACGTTACTATACAGTAACTTTTTATAGAATTGATCTGATATACTTTATACCAGTAAAGAATGTTTTGTATTCATTTTTTCGTTACTGTATTTTTTTTTTGCCACTTTCAAAATAGTTATGACAACTTTTTTGCGCTATTCATTTTGTTACGCTATACTTGAAATTGCATAATGTTACATTATGGGAATTTTTGTCCGTTTGTGGGAGTTTTTGTCCGTTTGTGGGAGTTTTTGCCCGTTTGTGGGAAATTTGGGAAAATGTGGGAAACAGCAACAAAGGCTATTTGCGCCTAACGCAGCCCATTTACATGACTACACTACATATTGAAAAACAATAAATTAAACAATAAATAAATTCAGTAAATTTACGTATACTTAATAAAAGAAATCTTGCACTGACAAACACAAATAAATAATATAAAAGGTCTGTTTTATGCCGATCTTCAAAAGAAATATGGTATGTTCTGTACTTTGAAGGGGACAAGGACCAATAATCTGTAAAACTAATAATAAAGTTCGGTTATTTTGTGAACATATTTCGTACTAAGTCCGATTTGTTTCTGTTTAAAATACCTGCGCCAGCCGCTGTTTCTGTGCGACGGTCAGGAATAAATGAGTGCGTCCCTCAATTGAATTATGAGTGTAATTACAGTTTTTCATCCTCAGATGATTTATAAGATAATGGATTTTAGTTTGTTTTTGAATAATGGCGCAGGTAATTGGTCGATAGAACAACTTACAGTAGACTTTGTTAAAAAGTTTAGTTTTTTTATTTTACTTTCCTAACTTTGACAACTTTTGGTTACCGGATGTGGTTCTTTCTTTGTTTTTTAAAGTTTTAAACAATTTATTGAAGATATATATTTTTTCTTTTTGTGTTTAAATTGTCTATTTGACTTTAGGTTTAAAATTTAAAGAGAAAAGTTTTTAAATTTTTTACAAATAGTTAAAGATATTTTAAATTGGAGGTTCAATTTTTAAAATACCTTAGAGCCATATTAAGTGATAATATACTGGCATGAACAAGCATTAAAACATTTGCACAGGTATGGACCTGAGTTCAATTCCTGCCTATGTCAAATGAAATATGTAGAAACCAAACATGAGGCCGAAAACATAAAAAATAGATATAGCCTTCAATTTTATTATTGTAGATGATAGATAAGAAGTAAGTATTAGTTTATTAAGATAGTTTAAAAAAAGGGGTAAGCTCATATTTCATCGACTCTGAGCCTTTTTATGGACTGTCTTTTTTTTTACATTTTTTCCCGCAACTGTCAATATTTTAGACCGTAACTCAAAAGTGACCATATATTTGTAATCTACGGCTGAAAATGTGTAAGTATACCAATTTTCCAACAAAATTTGAAAAAAAAAATTTTTGTTTTAAATTATGGTCAAAAAAGTCAATTTTTGGTCGTTTTATATTTGGCGCCTTTATATGATTGATGCCTATAGCTAGGGCCGGAGACCATTGCCTCGGAACGTCACTAATTACGGATCTGCTTTGGGTAAAATCGAAACCTTTTTCTTATTTCATCATTATGAAATTTGACACCGCCGAGTGGCATTGACTTTATTAATGAAGTCGTTAATTATATTACTGAAAGACGGAAGCCATTCACACTAACTAATCAATATAACGAATTTTAATTACATGGGCTGACGGGAATATTTTGATCCACCAATCAGAACGAGAAAATCAAAGTTAAACTTGTTAATTAATTACGAATTTGCAATGTCAGTCTTACTAAGGTTTGATTAAGTGGATTTAGATTCAAATACTGTTATTTTGAGGACGGTTTTTGTTATTTCAGAACCAGTTATTAGTTCACCTTGCTTCGGAAATACAAAGTGATGACTTACTACACTTCTAAAATACAACGATCTAAAAAAAAGTCCTCATCTCTATTCTTAAAAATTTCTAGTGTTTGTGTGTTTTTATTTTTATTTTCGTCCTTCTTAGGTAGGGGGGGGGAGGCACCACTGCCACAGACTTCTTCAAAAATGTGAAAATTTATTTCAATTTTAAATAATTGTACCATAGCACTGAAAAAAAAAGAAACATATTTTTCATGGAATTTGCTATGTTGGTTTAGAATTTATTCATTCGTTTAAAAAATTTAATATATTTTAGAGAAATAAAATCGATGATATTTGAAAATGTAAATGAAATAATAAAAGAACAGTAGATTAACAGAGGAGATAAAGACATACGTAAAATTCCAGAAGTTAAATCGTTGGGTAAACTGAAAAGCAGGTATTATATAAACGCATGGTATTTTGAAATTGGAATAACGGTTTGAACCACAGACGGATCTAGATGAAATACTCAATCAAAATACAGGATTAATAAAATGAATACTCTACCTAATTCCAACAAATATCAATACCTCAAACAACGCATGCATCCCGAAAATTTGCGTAATTGAACATAGAGGGGAATGCTTAAACTTGAAAGACTAAATTGAATTCTAGTTATCCAGATATGTGGTCTAAGGGTTAACTACAGTTAGTTGCTGATCCGGCGGCTTGTGTAATCGATAAAGTACGGATTAGCCGAACTGAGAGTTGATTCCTTGCTTTGTGTCACATCTAGTGAGCTCTTTGAACTGTGTATACTCGCTAACTGCACTGAAATACATGCAATCTGAACACCGGCTTCTCCTGTTACTTCTCTACTGCGGTGTTTTGCCCTCATTATGCTCTACTCACAAGAACTGCCCATTCAAAATGTTCATCGTTCGATCTCTTAATATTATTATCTGTTAAAACTTTCACGTATTTGCTTCAAAGCATATGTACAATACAAGCTGCAGACGCGAAGGATGAACACAGTACTTATCCATCTTACCTGCCAACTAAGTTCACACCAAAGCTTGGAATATTTTAAATAAAGTATTGGAAATACTATTTAAATTACTTTTTGGTATTTGAAATTTTGTATTTTTATTTGATATCGGTCTGGGAAAAAGTGGCGTTTTTTTAGTAAAATTCAACTGGTTTTGTTAGTGTGAAAATGAATTTATTTAAACCAAATATGCTCCATTATTATCGACAACGTTTCGCCATTTTTCGGGTAGAGCCATGATGCCATCGGTCAAGAACTTGTGGTTTCTGATTGAAACTGAATCAAGTGGTTTTCACAAGCTTCTATTGAAACCAGCTTAATTCCATTGAGGGAATTCTGCAGAGATCGGAATAGGTGATAGAGGGTGTTATGTCTGGACAATACGGTGGATGCAATATTTCCCAACCAAGGTTTCGCAATTTTTGACGGGTCATCAAAGAAGTGTGTGATCTTGCGTTGTCATGATGAAAGACAACACCTTTCCTATTATTCAGTTCGGGCCGTTCTCTTTGAATTGCTTGGCGTAATCTCTCTAGTTGTCCACAGTAGAGTTGAGAATCAATCGTCTGACCAACTGGAAGTAGCTCATGGTGGACGATTCCCTTCCAGTCCTACCACACACACAGCATCACCTTGGCGTCAATCCTCGCTTCGCGAACGCTTGTGACGGCTCACCATCCCTTGTCCACGATTTTTTACGCTTCCGATTGTCGTACGTGATTTTTCATCACTGGTTATGACACGTTTCAGAAATGGCTCGATTTCATAGCGTTTCAGCAGCGCATCGCAGATGTTAATTCGGTCTATCATGTTTTTCGCGCTAAACTCATGAGGAACCCATGTATCGAGCTTCTTTTTGTAGCCAGCATTCCGTAAATGGTTGAAAACAGTTTTGTGGTCAATACCTAGCTCCGTACCAATATCGACACCGCTGATAAGCCTATCTTGCTGGACTTTTTCAAGAATTTCATCAGCTTTTTCACTGATTGGACGACTAGAGCGTGAGTTAGCTTTCACATTAAAATTACCAGAACGAAAGCGAGCGAACCATTTCCGCGCAGCAGATTTTGATAAAGTACCTTCACCGTACATAGCACAAATTTTTTCACAACCCTGCGCAATAATTTTTATGATGTAACGGACGTTTCAATTGTATGCATTTCAAAAATTTCCCTATTAATTCAAATATTTCCTAGTATTTAAGTTTTTAATGAGATAAATATTTTGGAGGCCTTGAAGAAATAACGGCAGGTAAGTTAATAAAATAATATTGACGAAATAAACCATAAAAATTGCTTGTAATTATTTCGATATTCATTGTAATTATTTCTGGTGAGAATATTCTCATTGTGATCTGTGTTCATTACAATACTTCTCAGAGGTCCCACACGTGGCGCAAACACACAGGCACAACCAGTGGTACCACAACATAAATCAACGCATAATAATTCCAACACAGCATGATATTATTTATTGGTGTAGCCATCCGACCACTTACCTACGATATTTTTCACTTTAATTATATGCAGAGACACTGTAAATTCAGTCTGACGCGACCATTATTTGACAACTGCTGTGAATGCAGTATTATTGCAAATATTTAACGGTCGGACATCTTTATACTCAACTTATTTGCATTGGTTATGCGTCAAAATGAAGTATGATGTTTGCGTGGACCACTCTAACTTATCATAGTTATTTGTATGGTGGCTCCAGCTGCTTTCGGTCCACCACAGTGTACAAAATTACAAAAACACTTCATTATTTTACTAATCTTCTTACTCTTCTGTGACATTTAGGCGATTTACGAAATGTTTAAAGTTTAAGGAAAGCTAATGCAATTGGCACTATCCATGCGTATTTGGAAATCTCTAAGGCCCAGTTTTTCCACTTTCAGATAAAGTTCCAGGTAACTATCTGACAGATAAGGTTATTTGTAACTTCATCTACTGAGTAAATGTCATCCCTTCTTTCTATACAAATGTATCTATCGGATAATGAGACTGACGTATTGGATTCACTGACTGGTATTGATATTTATTCAGCAGATGAAGTTACAAATAACTTTATTTGTCAGATAGTTACTTGGAACTTTATCTGAAGGTGGAAAGACCGGGCCTAAATCAAATAAATATAATAAAATAACGAGAAAATTTTTATTGCGGATCGGTCACAATATTATTAAATAGTATGTTACTTTCTTCCATTTCATCTGCAGAATGATGATGATAAATAATAATTTTGATAATTGTTTGCCCTTGTCCCCCTTAAAGTCTCTCGGTTCTCCAGCCGTTCCACCGTTTGAAAAACACTGTCTTAAGACATTTCTATTCTTTTAGCACACATAAAAGTAAAATATAAATTTGATAAGAGCATATTTCTGTATCTGGATATGACGGAAACTTTCAATACCCCTTTAACACAAATCACGTTAACAGTCCACAAATACTATATCATTTCCACTTGAATATACAGCCGATTCCCGATTCTATGCCAGACCATTCTCAATAAATCGACTGAGAACAACATGGAATTCAGGACAATATATATTGTTATCAGCGCATCTTCCTACACTGATAACCGTGTAGTAAGCCGCTTAAAGCGCGTACTGCTTTATGCAAATTTTCACCGTAAACGTTAAGAACTGGAGGCAGTATATTCGTAGATGGGTAGAACAACACACTAAATAACATGTGAATATTGATGATAAACGACGGTGATAAAGGCTGGAAAACATAAAAAATGTTTTCTGAAATTTTGTAAATTTATGTTTTACTTTTATTTATTACAGAAACGTCCACGGGAAAATTAAAAAAAGGAGACAAGCGTTAGACATGTTTAACAGATTCTGGAGCTCTAGAATATTGTAAAAAGTTAATTGTAGGTCCAGGATTGCGACACTTATGGTCTATTTCAAATTAGAAAAATGTAGATAGCGCTGCGAACCGAGTACGATTTACACTGAATAAATACAGTATAGCAGGAAATTTAAAATAAGTTACAACTAGGGCGTAGTAACTAGGTTAGCAAGTGATTTTTTTAAATATAAAAAAGGTTAATAAGATATTGACATAAACAAGGCTGATAATACACTTACGTTATTTATACGACATAAATTCAGTTTAATGGGAAATTTGAAAAAGTTAAAAAAATATTAATTTTAGAAATGATGTATTATACAGGATGTTAGGTAAATGTCCGGCACACTTTAAAAGAAAACAATATTTTAATTGTAATTCAATAATAGAATATCAAATTTTCTCAATGGAAACTACACAACAACTGGTTTATTATGAAAAATTAAAAAAAGTCGTTGCTTTTCGTTTTGGGGCATCTTTTTGTTTGTTTATTTTTGGACGAAATTCACATTTTACAAAAAATTGGCAAAGGAAAAATCGATTGCATTCTACGTCACCAGGCTGCCTTTAAAATTATGCCGGAAATTTACCTAACACCCTGTATATAAAAAGAGAGATTCGGCTAAAAGAGTTTAAATAAAGCAATAAAACAAAAAACATATCTTCAGAGCTAAAATTTCTTATTTAAATATTTATTGTAAATAAAAATTAAAAATATATGTCTATATGAAGGTCTAAAAATTATATCAATAAATTCTTCTTTGTGTACTATCAGCTGGGCTGTCTTTTAGACTAATGTGAGGCCTAATGTGAGGCAATTAGTCCTCTATCTTGATCTGTTAATTGTCAAGTGTCAAAAAATATTTATGTTAGATAACCTAAAAAATATATAACTGGATAAAAACATATTGCATGAACAATTTTCTCCATAAAATCTAAAAAGAAAATCCAGCTGAAATATTAAGAGTTGCCCAAAGATCGATGGTGAGATCAATACTAGGAATTAGTCTAGCTGATCGGAAAACAAATCAGTGGATTCTAGATCAAACAAAAGTATGTGACATCATGGAAAGAATTGCTCGTCTTAAATGGAACTGGGCTGGACATGTGGACAAGATGACAGATGGACAAAGAAGATCCTAGATTGGAGACCCAGAAATACCAACAGAAGCAGAGGAGACTCCCAACTAGGTGGGCGGATGACGTAGAGAAAGTTGCGAGGAACTGGAAATCAATAGCACAAGATCGAATGGAAAAAGCTTGGGGGGGCCTACGTTCAGCAGTGGACAAGAAAGGCTGATTAATGATGATGACTGGCCAGAACAGACCAGAGCGGTTATCAATATCCAATAGTCCAAAGGATCCAAAACCGTAATTGGCTTTTTAAATGCAATTCTTGTTAGCCAGTGTATTCATGGAGGGTTCTGATAAATGAAACTTCTCCTCGAGCTCATAAAGTAAGTTTTATTAGCGAGTGCCACAGTTAAATTTAGCACCGTACAAATACAAATAACCAAGATAAAATTTACTTAATATAAATAAAGTTAATTAAACGTAGACTACCTAGTTCTTATTTTAACAATAAATTCTAACTTCTCCAGTAGGTATTTTTAATTTACAATAGTCTTAATTAAACAAAACTTTAATAAAACTTTAGTAAAATGAAACTAATTTTTTTCTCTTTCTTTCGCATGAATCTTTCTTTGTACAGTGTAATATTTTCTACTCGACTGGCACATTCTATTGAAACTATAAGATGGATGGAAAAATACTAAGCAAATAAAAGAATTTATAAATTAATTCTAGTTGCTTGGTGTTTGGAAGAAGAAGAAGTAAAAGAAAGAAACGGATTCAATTCGCACAAGACTTCCAGTTACAATTAATTTATTTCAGTCAGTCCTGCTTAAAGCGAGTTTTATAAATTTGAAATTGCTCCAAAACTATATATTGGGGTGTTGATTTTTATGGCAAATAAGATCCAAAAGCGGATTTAAATAAGATCCAAAAGCAGATCTAAATAAGATCCAAAAGGGGATCTAAATAAGATCCACAAAAATTTGTGGCCCCCTTTCGTTTTAAATTTGTGTTTCGTGATCGAAAGGTGTTTTACAAAAAATTCTTCTAAACTCCCGCTAAGAATAAATCGTGGGTGCACTCATGATCTTGCATGATTCTTTTAATAGTTGAGGATTCAATCATAAGTTAATGCTCTATTACCGCTTAAGTGACTTTATTGTCTTCTTCAATTATTCTCTTAACAGCATCAATGTTTCATGGCAAATTCTTATAAGCTTTGCTATTTGGAAATTAAAAATTTGACGCACTAAACGACTGACAACCTTTTTAAATACCAGTGATCGGGTAGTCTGTTAATAGCTAAGGATCAAATTAATTTAATGCTCTATTACCGCCACTTTATTGTTTATTTCAATTACCTTCTTAACAGCAGCAATGTTTTTTTTAACAGCTGTATGACTGCTCTTTTTTGGTGTTAAACAGAATTCCTACCCAGTTAAAATTCTTTATACCAGTGATAAACTGTAGCCCAAGAAGGCGCTTGTTTTAAACTTTCATTGCACTCATAAGCACTTAAACCTTTTTTAAAATCATAATAAATCATGATTGATTGATTCGTAAGGATCTAGTTGATTCGCAAGGATCTAGTTGATTCGGAAGGATACACAAAAGATAAATTAAGTTTGAACTAACTTAACTTTTAAAACTTAACTTCAAATTACAGATAAATAACTACATAAAATAGTGCTAAATTTATATTTCCCGGCATACCGGGAAATTCTTCAACCTTCAACATTACAAATTATTCTTTATAAAATGGTTGGTTTAGGACGCAGAGTATAAATTAATAAAAGGGGTACATGAATTTAATTTAGAAAACATTTCTCAAGGGGTGTAACAAATTAAACAAACCTCATTTCTGTAATTTTTACATGTGTCCCTTTTACTTCCTGTTCTAAATCCGGAATTGCGGACAGAAAGAAAATGAAAATAACATGATCTCTTAAACCTTGCTTTGTGGCGGAAATAAAAAGTTATATAAAGAAAGGGTAATTTAAAAATGTTAGATTTTAGAGAATTTAAGAAAATAAATATTGGTAAATAAAACATTTAAATATATTTTTCAAAATGTGTTAAGGAAAAGAGAACAAAAGAAAATTGTCTCGCTTTATAAATATAAACCAAGTGATTTTTTTTATACAACAGATTCGAGAAGCGGAAAATTAGGTGTTTAAAACAATTTTAAATATGAATAAAAATTGTTTTGAGTTTATTATCCAGAACATAACCACTGGATAAGAATAACATTTGACATTCAAAAAAAGATTGCGAGTTTTGCTTGAGGGTTAGTATTTTATTAGACATTTTATGTAAATGTAAAATAATAATTTTTAAAATATTTACCAGCGTCTCTTCATGGGGACCACGGGCTTTACCTCCCCTCTAAGAAGCACTGAAACAACAATAACACAAGTTAATAACAAAATAACAGCATTAATAATTTAATAATTTTTGGTAAAATTTAATCAGAGTGAAACATTTGAAATGATTTACATTTGACATTTCCAAAACGATTGTACTTGTGTATTTAAATCTTACAGAGAATTGTTTGTTTTATCTCGTATGTGGAAAACAACAATTTAATTAAATTTTCATAGAATCTGTTTTAAAATTAATTAATGCAGTTCAAAATGACAATAAAGGTATTATTTACACTGTCCGTTTATTATCTCTGTAAAATTGTTATGTACTGCTCGTGTGTGATGCACCAGTTAACGACGGTGTTAATCAAATTAACATTATTTAATAATACTACATTTTACTTTTATTAACAAATTAACATTAATAGATTTGGAACTTAATTATTTACAAATTCCATGGTGATATCTACTACTTTTTTAATTTGTTTTAGTTTTATTTCGTATCCTAGACATCGTATTCTTGTTCACTTAATTATTGAAAGAAATGCAGTCTCATTAAATTATTTGTAGAGTTCTTTAGTACTTTGGATTTTCCATTAACTTTTCGAACTGACCCATATATTTGCCTTAAGATTTTATTTATTTATTTTATGCAGGCTGTGCAACAGAGCAAGTTGATAAACAGATTGATCCAATACCAACACGGCTATAATTCAGATACAAAAAATTTTTACAAAAGCTTATATTATTTCCTTAGTTATTCGTTTAAATATTTTTTGGACGTCCGCGTAAATTAAAAAATTTAAGTGAATGAAACACAAATATCATTGATGAATATCAGGAACAGCAAGGGACCCAAGCGGGAACCTTGAGGAACACCGGAGGAGACGTGTGTTTGTGTTGATTTAAAATTATTCAGGGTAACATATTGGCTCCTATTGATTCAATAAGATTATATCCAATGTCTCCACCAATTTTTTCTAGCTTGCAGAGTTGCAGTTGAGAGTTCAAAATTTTTCTTTCAAAATAGTTGAGGACATTTTCGTTTGAATTTGTTAGAAACCATGTTCCATATAACACTTCACTCAATAAGACTCCGGTCTGACATATATATGGCAACACTGTTGATAGACCCATATGACTTCTGGATAGTACCAACCTTCAAACGATACGTGTGAAAATTTAATCACGAGTTCTGAAAGTTAAATCACAAGTTCTGAAAAGTTTGCGAGAAAGGCTTTGAAAAGGCGTGGTCTAGAAAAATAATTTAACAATTATTTTCTAAAAGTATGAAAACAAATTGCCCATAAAATTAAAATTCATAAAACCATCGGGATTGCAACATGTGAATTTAAAAGTTTTAAATGAAATAAACTGCAACAGTTCAGTAAAATATTTAACAAAGTTGAATTGCTTTAGTTTAACACTGTATGATTAATTTTATTTAACATGTAGAGGTTTTTAATAATAATTAGGTAAATAATCTAATTAGTAGTGGAAGTAAGTATTTAATAATTAATATAAATGTAGTTTATAATTGAGCTCGGTGGTAGTAAAACATGTCTGAATATGTTGTACAACCATTTTGCTAATGAACGGGTAAACTTTGCAGCGGTCTGCACTGCAACTTCATGTATATCACTAGCATGCTGCTCCTCGTTATTAAAACATGTCCAAGTTCATACCTCTGGAAAACACTGTCCTCTGTCCCAGTGCTTCCTAACCTTTCAGGAATCGCGAATCACTAATCATACCGAAAACTATTGCAATCGATATTTTCAATTTTTTTTAAAATTTGTTTACCACGAAATATGGAATTTTTAAATAATCACGCATCAGAAGACTCAAACTTAATCACGAAAATAATGTATTCCATTGAAGAAAGAATGTGCATTGTAAAGAAGTAGGAATATTTCTAAAAGATGAAGGAATGTTTGATACAGCATTTGATTGATAGGTAAGATTACATTGTTTTGTTTTAAATATTCTGAACAAATGTCTATTTTGAAAATGTCCTTCAAAAAAGTGACAGTACCTATTTTGACATACACCTAAGAATCCTGGACCACTACAGAGACGCACAGGTCCAAAATAAGAAGCTCCGAAATGAGATTTTTAAGGATAATCGAAGGTAAAACAAAATTGGACAGAATAAGAAATGAAGTATTTAGAGAAAAAACACAAAACCAGTAGAGACTATAATAGAAGAAGGACAGCTAAGATGGCTGGGACATAAATATATATATACATAAAATAGTAAAAAGAGTTTTTGAAGCAAGAACAGTGAAAAAAGACCAAGAAGGTCGAGAAAAACCTGGCACTAAGAAACGAAAGAAGCTGCAACGAAGAGAGGCGTAAAGTGAGAGGAGATAAAAAAATATACAAAGGACAGAACACGATGGAAAGAAGTATGGAGAACAACACCAGAAAATAAGTAACTCGACTATAGCCTTACACCGCAAGGTAGAAAGGCTTCTGGATTAAGTAAGTAAATTTTGAATACTGTATTTACTTATAATACCTACCTACAGCGTTAATAAATTCATGAAAAATATACAAATGACCCTTAATTCAGCAAACCCTGTCATAAACAGCGACTAGGTCGCTTGTGAGGCCTAAATAGAAAGCCATAAAGAGCGTTTCAGATATCGTGCAAAATTCACATTACCGAACCTGTAAAAAACTAGTCGCTGGCTTTGAATTAAGAACTACTGGTCTACCCTTCATAAAATTAACTAATAACCAACTGAAATTGAAATATATGCATTTCCATGGTCTAGTTTTAGAGCAAATAACTTTTGAAACACACATGTTGTGACATGATGTCACATTTCTAGTTTAAAATCGAAATTATTTTCCGTGACGTATGCTAAAATCTGCAAGTTAGATCACTGGCCTCTAGCGGCTAAAAGTTGAAACAAGGATATGGTAAAGTTTTAGGAATTTGTAGGTATTATCCTTTTATGATAATAGTTTTGAAACTATTATTTGAACATTGTAAATGCAAAATGGCCTGTACTGACTTGTTTTAAATGAAACTGCAATGGGAATCCAAAACGAATAGAAAGTTAGTGACAAAACAGATTCTGTGTATGAGACAACAAATTTATGACATTGATTGATATTGTCACAATTATGGTATAATTGTGTTCTAATGTCCCAATTTCTTGAGCGGCCTTTAAGCCGTGAAGCTCAAGGTTGCTGACGTATGGTTTTGGGAATTAAACAGACGGAAAGTTTAAAGGTAAATCTACATATAAACTACGACAAGAATAATGATGAATGGAAAGAAAAACAAAATAGTTTTGAATGATATAAAAATAGAATTCGTAGAAGGTTTTATATTGTCAAAATTATGGTATAATTGTGTTCTAATGTCTCAATTCCTTGAGCGCCTGTGTAGGTCAAGGTTGCTGACTTACGGTTTTGGGAATTAAATATTGTGCAGAGTGTTGCGTGTTTGTCAACATAAGTTTTGAACTACATTCTAATGTGTTGATAAACATTATTCAATTGTGCTGACTATGGTCTTTAATTGCTACCAACAATTACACAAATGAATAATGTTTCCAAAACAATTGAGGTAGGACCTGACGTTATAGTGTCCAGGTTAACAGTTATAAAATGGTCTTAGAGAATAGAGTCAGGTAGTCAAGTAGTAGTCATTCTTGTGACCAGTCATCGGTCCACATCACGCTACCCAAGTACCAGCCCAACTGTTGAAGTCAGGGTTTCTCAACGTGTTCGCCTCGTGCGGATACCTGGGGTGGTTCGACCGATCCTGGAAAAGCCGGGGCAAGAACGAGACATACATCATCCTCTAAAGAACAACACCAGCAACCATTTTGACCAACAATTATATTCTGATGTAAATTAATATTATATAATAAATTTTGTAGAAAAGATTCCGTTCTTGACTTCACCCCGTGAAAATATATTTGCCAGCTGTAATGTTCTTTATAGGTACCCAACAAGTACAAGAAAACACAGTTTCCCTGTTTTATGCAGTTGTATCAAAAGTATAGACAACCCAAATAATAACCAACAATAGAACATACATTCAACAAAAAAGTTTGTTAGTTAGTTAAAATATTTGGCACACAGCAATGATGGCCTTTTGAGCCTAATACACCCCAACTAATAACCATTAAACAAAACAATAGAATTTTATTATTTATTATAAACTTTTTATGAACAATTCCAGGTTTTATATTTCACGTCATCCACAACCTGCCATTAAAGGAATAAAGTTACTACATGCAGGATATTAATTAGTAGGGAAAAGAGTGAATTGCAATTAAAACAAGTGTCAATAAAGGTGAACTGTGGCAAAAAAGTGAATTTGCAAACAATTCTCACATTAGTCTTTATTAAAAAGATTAACTAGACCGTAAAACCTGACGCAATAAAAGCAACATACGTAAAACTGTACGATTCACGGTTTACTGTTTTACTAACTACAATTCTGTTACTTTTGTTCATCTAATTTTAAAACTAAACAAAAATAAAGTGCTCTAGTTGCATTCATTTACAACCGCGAAACAAATTTATTTTCCCCCGTTAAATTTGGTTTGTTTATAAAGTGTAACTAAATATTTTATTTACAAAACGATCTGACAATTTCAGCAAATCTATTATTATCTATGTTTGAATCTATCTGGAACAACAATTTTATCAGGAAATGCATTAAAAACGGCCCAACAATTGTTCCCCCTAGTTTTAAAAATAGAGAGACTAAATCAGAAACTAAAGGAAAAAAGTTCAAATTTAACCAAAAAGGAATCATATTTCATCATGACAATGCAAGGCCTCACTCAGCAAAAATAACCCACCAAAAAATTCGGTTTACGGAAATGTTGTCCCCACGAAATGTCAAAATCGGTATGATAACAATACCTCCCTTAATATGTTGGCGGTCGGTAAAAAAATAGCGTTATAAATTTCTTCTTCTATGACTACGTAGGTGTGCTGTGAAATTCTTCTTCTTTGGATAAATGTGCCACGAGAGTAAAAAGATTGGGAAACACTGTCCTAAACCAAAGCAAGGAACAACTCCTAACTTCTTGCACACCAAATTCTTGTTTGGAATAGAGTATAGAAGCATTTATCGATTATATTGTATTTTAAGAATTCAGCCTTTGGCTTGTTAACTAAGTAACAAAAAAGCTCCGACCAGCAAGTAAAATCACAGAAAAAAACAAATAAAAGTAATGTGATTTGTTGAATTTTCTGCCATTTCTAAAACTGTATGAAATAAATAATGTATAAGATACAAATGTCCGAATAGCTGACGCATCCATCTCTGGGAGGGTTGCGGTCCATTTTTTATAGAAAATAACTAAGTTACCGGCACTCCAACTCCGGACTAAATCTTGTTTACATTGCCTCTTGTTTGCCCTACCTGACAAACAAATTGCGTTACTGTGATACGTGTACATCGCTAGGCTTTGCCTCTGCTGGGTTCTGCTCCTTCACATTATTGTTTGTTCTTTTTGTTGACTCTTCTAATAAGTTAATGGATCAAAGGTGGCACTGATTTACTAACATTCTCTTTTATCTTCTTGCAGATATGTATTAACAGCAACTATGTTTTGATCAGAGAGCAACTATGTTTTGATCAGAGATGGACGTCTACGCGTTTTTTTAAATTTAAATATCAACAAAAACCTCTGATATATATATATAGAAGCTCAGCGCGGTTTAATATTATTGCATTAAATTCCTGTCCAATTTTGGCTGTAATGTTGGGACAGATGTATTAAAATAAATAATATTGTTCAATAAAATGTTGTAAAATAATTCGTGTATAGTCTTATAAAGAGAAAGAATCATATTTTGTTTTTACCATAACATAGTTCACCTATAATTTTTTTTATAAATTACTGACCAAATTTTCTTTTCTGTTCATTTATATTCAAGTCTGTTTTTAAGGAGATTTATGTAGGGTAATCATATTTTCCAAAGCATTCTTTTTTGTCTTTAATATTCTTTTCACTGCCTCGGGTCCTTGAAATCAAATCCGTTTTTTATCGGAAAAGTTAAGCCCGTGTGATCAAAATGGATTTTTTTTCCTGACATTCTAAATTCGATTTTTAATACCATGTTTAGAGATTATAACTCTGATGCGTATTTACACAAATACATGTATATATTGTCTCTATTTATGGTTACTAGGCATGAATTTTATCTAACTCTTCTTGTTTACTATATGTATTGGGGCCTGGAAAGAAATCCATTATTATAGAGTACATTTCTGCTGCGTATTATCATTATTATAGAGTACATTTTCTTTTCCAGAAATTTTTGTTATGTACAATTGCAGAATATAATTTCCATAATTATTTATTAAGGCTTCTTAACGTTGTACTAATTTTTCCATACCCTCTCTATAGAAATTTTCTGGTTCTGAATTAAAATAACTGATCAGTTGATTTTCTACATCGGGGATATTTCGAATTTTTTTATCTCTGAGTGCATGCTCCATAGACCTAAATAGGGGAAAATCGAAAGTTGCGAGATCGGTGGCTTTGGAATAATTTCCTAATTAAAGTCCTGTTTTTCACGGGTTATTTTTGCTGAAAACGTGCATTGTCATGACGAAAACTTTTACTTTTCGGTTAAGTAAATTTCACGTTTTTCCCTTAGCTTTTGGTTTAGTTTCAGCAACTAGAGACAATAGATTTATGGCATATACCATCCTGTGCCCCATATCATAGAGAATAGGATAGGCCCGAAGTGAGAACCTTGTGGTACACCGGAGGTAACAGATATTGCTTCAACTGATTATAAAATACACCATCGTGTCCATGGCATTGTTTATGGTGAAATAGACCTGTTTTTCGAGTACACTGAAGTCATAGTGTACCCGAATTCTTTGAAACAATTACAATCAAGCAAAAACTTAAATTATATGAAAAAAAAAACATAAAAGCATATTATCATAGCAGCCGTCGAAACGCAAGGGAGGTAGAGCGGCAGAGGAAGAGGTGAACAGACACCGAAACGACAGTTACTTATAAATATAAATTTTAAAGAAAGGTTCTGAAAGTATTTGTTGTTTTCCTCACCTGCATTTTTATTAATGTACGAAAGTTCTTTTATATAACAAGATAATAATTCAGCGTTAAGAAGCGAGGGAAGAAGAGTCACAACTCAAAGTTTTCAGACAGAAAAATGATAAAACTTATGTCACTTATATTGTAAAAACACATACGATCCCTTCTTACAAGAGTGAAGTTGGTTTTACATAATCGTCAGGTTGTTACTGAATGGAAATAAAATTGAAAATGTATTTCAACTTTAAATTGCCCTGTACTCAAAAATGATGTAGTGTTATAGCCTGAGACCCAACATTACTCACAAAATGTCTATAACTGTAAGCATTTACTTTGTAATTTTCAATGTAACTTTACAATGCCGGGAAATGTATGTTCTAAGATCAATAAAAGACAAGTGGTTACCGTCCGCGAGCACGGTAATATTTCATTCAGGTGCACAAGCTAGACATTACCTGGTTATATTATCTGTACGATGTTCTGCATTCTGGAATACGTCAGTCTCACGCCACCCTATCCTCAACCCATTATCCGTCACTCGATATCCGACCACCACAACAAAAACAATCCAGGCACTTCCTTCACTTCATCAATACTAATCTATTGTTTGTTATGTACCTCTACCTAAAACATCCTTATTGTTCAATATAAACTGAGCTGAATACACTACAGAATTTTACTTTAAAAATATATTAAACCGCCTACAGACGATGTGCCAGCGTTTGTCAACGCTAGTTCTGACGCTGGCCGTAACATGTAGCACTGGCGGACACTTGTAACACTTCACTCAATAATACCCTTTTCACACTAGATCTTTAAGATCGGATGTTTAAGTGAATGGATCTTTAAACGCTAATGTGAAACCGTACGGCCTCGTCTAAACACGACCGATGTTTAAGACAGAGATCTGCGTCTTAAACTTCGCCCGCATTGCCAACTTAATTCCCATTATAAAAAAATACTCCTTGAATTTGTGCTTCTCTTCTTTTATCTATGTTCAGCTGTTATCATTTTATATATCGAGGTTATGAGAAGATTATTTGCGTTATTATTTAAATAAATATAAAAAATAAACTTCTCCTAACCTCGATATACAAAATAATGACAGAATAAATTCAAACGATATGAAATTATGTTGGCAATACATACTAGCTTTACATGGAGATTTCTTCTTCAAATTAAACATCAAGTGTGAAAGCAAACCGATATTAAACATCGATGAAGTTTAAGTTCAATCGTCTTAAAGATCTAGTGTGAAAAGGGTATTAGTCTCCGGTCTAACATATATATGGCAACACTGTTGACAGACCCATATGATTTCTGGATAGTACCAACCTTCAAACGATACGTGTGAAAATTCAAAGACATTCTGACAATTAGTTTAGAGGTTACAATGGTTTTAGTGACTCCAGTTTTTCAAAAGAATGGATAAGAATTTCGTGTGTTGATTAAACATTGTTTTTTGATGGAAAAAAATACTGTTGAAGCCAAACAGTGGCTTGATAAGCGTTATAGAGACTCTGACCAGGCAAATCAACTATTACTGATTGGTATGCTGAATTTAAATTAATTAATTTAATTTTTTTTAATTTTAGGATCGTTGGAATGAATCTATCACTCTTGAAGGAGAGTATTTTGATGAATAAAGTCGAATTTCTAAAACAAAAAAATGTTTTTCTTAGTTAGACCGTAGACTTATTTAGCGACGTGGTACATCTTAATTTCTATTTAACTTACACTAAATTAACTGGTAATTATCGGACTTATCTGAACGCTGTGTGTTTTAAAAATATTGAAAAAATATATTGGAACTTCATTTGAATGTCTAAATAGGCTGTAAGTTTTCGAAGACAAATGGAACGTTTCTTGCCGTTTGAAATTGTCATGGTTACATAAATCTGACTTACAAAGAATCAAAACAAATAATTCCAATGACACAGAAAACTCAGAGATAGCCAAAGAGCTTGTTTTGCAGTGAAGTGTTGGCAACCTTGGCAAATTGGGATAGTTTTTACAAAGGTTTATAAACAAAGATTAATGTTTTCCTTACTCGAGTTATTATTCTTTCTAGACATTGGACGAACAGGATATCTCAAATTGTGGCTTCCGGGCCACTGTTTCACGTTAGAAGTAAAGGTGCTTTATGGCTATCCTTTCTTTTAGTGGCTGTGTGCACTGTCAGTACTGTTTATTACGATTTAAAAGATAATCATAAATCACAAAAAAAGTATCCTTAGTGCACCTATGTTCCCGTAAAGGTAATACTTTGTAATATTAATAAAATGTTAACTGAAAATACTCAAAACTAAATTCTATTTTAATATTTGTAAAGTTGTGTAAATAATTTTATGAAGTTATTAACATGACTTTAGTAATGAAACGTGCAAGAAATCCGATCTAAAAGATAAATTGTTGCATGTATGAAGGTAGTAAACATAATTTTACCATCAAACAAGCACAAAACTCATACACACGAACTCTCACCGATATATCTTTTATATGAGTTTCCATATTAACATACACACAGTAATATAAACAAAATACATTCAAAACTCGGAAAATGTTGCAAAGGTGTACATGAAAATTCACAAAGAGGAAAATATAGTGGGAAAACATAGAATGGCTGGCCAAGATTAATCCATGATCAACATCATTATAACTTTGAAACTATTGAATCGATGTTAGTAAAACATGACCGAGAATCTGACCAGATGATGTAGCTACAGATAGAAAAAAAGCGCAGGAAAATCGGATAATGAGATCTCGAGTAAAAAGTGCACAAACGGACAGATAGATAGACAGAGAGACGTTGTTTTTTGTATACATAAAAATATATACAAAGCAGAAACCGCTACTGTGTTATAGTAATAAATTTTGCAAGTATAATGTAATAATTTTTCCGAAGTAATCTCTTATTATTGCTTCCAAGCAAGCACAAATCATCGAAGAGAAATAAGAAGTTAATTGATTATTTAATTAAGCATTTGGATGAGTTAATTAGTTTTTAAGTTCGCAGCCTTCTTTGAAAATAAATAAAACATCAATCAAAATATGTCAGTGTGCAATTTCATTTTGACATTTCAATTTACTGGGCCTTCTGTGTTTGCTCCTGGATACTATTAATGTATGCATTACTCATTGTACTTCCTTTAACAATACTGCAGCTTCATTTATTTCTTACGCAGGCGCACTTAAATATATTCATTAAAAAGTTTTGTTATTAAGATTGTTAGTATTTGCACAAAAGCAAAGTTAGTAACGAAGTGACTATAAAAAATGGGGTAAAACAAGGTTGTTGATTTTCCCATTACTGTTCAATATAACACTAGGCTCGGAAATGAACAAAATTAGTTCTGCAAACGGAAGAATTTTATGGACAATCCAGGAACGCCTAGAAGATCTTGAGTATGTGGACGACATGTCTACTAGCCCATACCAATAGAGATATGATAGCCAAACTGCAGGACTTAGTGACCCAAGCTAGACTTGTAAGACTAAGAATAAAAGTCAAGACAAAAACAATGTTAATTAGTACAAAAAACTCACAGATTTTATAATATCTTTGAAATTATTAATGCGGACACAATATCATTGGCGAATCTTAGTTGATTTAGCTTTCCACTATTAATTTGAATGTTATTGTTTTTTCCTGGATGGACTTTTGAACAGGTACTCTAAGACTTAAAAAAAGTAGTATGGTTTAGTTTAATAAAATGTCAGCACCATGATAGATTATTTATTAAATAAATCTTTGAAAAGATACCAATTAAAGTCTTTAGTTTGTGTTGTGTAGTGTTTTGTATGTAAAGAAATTTAATTAGATTGATAAATATCGTTGTAAGCAAATAATTGAAGAGAAATCAATAATGAAAACGTTGAAATACAGCGATGTGTCTCCTAATAACTAAGGAAACGAACAGAGAGAATCCCCAATAAACAGTAACCAAGAAACCAATCCATTTAACCCGTATCTTTGTTTGTTGAAAGCGAATGTATAGTAGTAAATTTGTGGCAATCTTCTAATCGAAATAGAGCTGGCCAAACACCACTAATTTACGTAAAGACAAATATCCTCCATTACGGTATTGAACATCTACAGATACATATTGAAAGCGCACGCGCATTTTGGGGATATTATTGTTTATTATTTGGATAATTTATAATGCCCCACTTTATAATTTTGAACAGGAACAATACTAAAATCACTCAGAGTACTTTGATAATTCATTCTTTTGTCAGTTATTCTACAAAATTCTACAAAATTCCAATAATAATTAACCCTCTATTGTAGTGATTCCGAAACTGTGGTCTGCAGACCCTTGGGGTTCCGTACGATTTTTTATAGGATTACTATCTGAGAGCCTAAATGATTATTTTTAAAAATATAGTCACCAAAAATTTCAAGGAAATGTGAATAAATATAAACATATATGAGAAAACAGATTTTCCAGTATCAATTATTTATTTACGACTAAAAAATTGGAACAAATTGGTCCATACATTATGAACTATTATGAGGATGAGCCAATATTCACATCAGAACCACTATGAGAATCCCACTTCTGATGTTAACGTTAGAAAAAATAAAAACAACTGTTTAAATAAAACACTCACATGGTCTATAATTCGTGTTAACTCGTCTTGTATTGTACGAATGAACACGAATAATAAACCATCTTATATGCGAATGGGTGTTTTAAGTAATTAATTGTTGTTTTTACTTAACCCACCGCTAACGAAGAAGAGATATTTAATTGGGAACATACCTCACTTTGACATAGTAGAATATTTCTTAGTGTTGATAATAGTATTTGTCAGAACTGGCAAACTTTATATTGTAAAATGTTAATAGCAAAAATATATTTTTGTCTCGTATTGTAAAATATTGATATTTGATATTTAAAATCAATAACCATTACTAAAGGTATTTACCTTTTACATTTAATATCCTTACAAATATCGGATTTCAATTTTACCCGGTATAGGAAGAAACCGCATTAGTTTCACAGAAACGTTATAAAATATTTGATTCGATGTTACAGTAACAAATACGTACATTGGAAAAATATCTTCTTTTAAGTATCAAGATAACGAAACAAAATTGTGTATTAAATTTCAAATCAACGATAGTTTCTCCGTTCCTAGACCGTCGGTCATAGATATAAAAACCCACGTGGTCAGTGTAACATTTCGACCGGTCTTAGCATCCCTGTATAAACAAGTACTCATTTTAAGTATTAAATAGTTTAGGCTGCGTCGACTACAGAGCTGATTTCCATCAAGAGGTAACAGCTACATTCATCAATTGTATTATTATTAATAGCATGAAAACATGAATAACTTACTTATTAATGATAACCTTTGAGAGAGTTTATACTTTCCAAAATGCTATCTCCCATGCTAATTCAGATAAATCTTTCTTTTTAGTTCTTTGGAGTTTGGTATGCTTATGGATATATCAGCGTTTCATGGCAATCTTCTCAACAAGGAGAAATTCTGTATTTCCTACAAATATATGCTCGCGTATTATGGTAAGAGCGATTATGTAAAACCATCTAGCGGATAGGAATAGAGAAAATGATGATCTGTAATAAGAAAGATCATATTTTCCTTTTGTGACAGATTCGAATTCATTTTCTTGTCAGAAAAGTTAGTTTTGCTGCGAAACGAAACCATACCCGCAACTGTAAGATTGAATATGTCATTCCGAAACATCATTCTTGTCAACTGTAATGTTAAAGGAGTATATACTAACTTCATACCAAACATATACATATTTCCACGTTTCTGTCTGACGTATCATTCCTTTCATATGAAGCGTTCTACAGCACCAGTCAGTCTAAAACTTTCTGAATAACAGTTTGCGGAATATCTATTTTCACCGAGAAAACTGAGCGAGTTTGAGCGCTTTGTTACAGCGTTGAAAACAGTTCAGTCAACGGCACATGATCCCTCGTTGTTTACAATATCAGATGAAACGAAATGACGCTTTAGTGAGAGTGGAAGAAAGTTCATTTGAATGCTTAGCAGAGAAGAAAGGGAATTAAAGAGAATACTAGGCAAATATATTACAAATTAACCCGGTACACATCTAGGGTTTTACAGCCGGAACCGTGACTTCCAACTTCGCCTTCCAGAAGCGAAAGCAACGGCCCGCACCACGCACAATTAGATATTTTATAACATTTCCCGGTGCTTAATGGACTTTATTTCAATATTATGTTCAACGATGTAAAGTTCGATAATCACGACCCAAGCACTTTTAGAGTTCTTAGCGAAGAACTTTTAGCGCGCAAAATACAACCGAGCAGAATTTTATTTTAACCTCTGCAATCTGGAATTTATAACTTTAAACTCTCACTATCAACATAATATTTCGCCATGTTCTACTGTGGAATTACTAAGGTAACCACCTTTTAGGGCTTTGTAGGTATGACCACTATAAAAAACCATTATAACGTCACTCACACTATAAAACATTATTCCTCCTGCCGTACGATGTGTGGACTCTAAACAGAAGTGGGATAAGATTAAGATTACAGAACAGCTGCCCAGACATGTCTGTCTGTACGGTAGAAATCGTAGCCAAACGGTTGACAATACCGTACATAATAGACAAGGAATTAAAATATTTATTTCCCAATTTTTCTATAGCTTTAAGATTTTTTTAATTCTGCCTGCAACTGTGGCATGAGAGGTAAAACTGCCTGGTTGCCCCATAAAATTTACCAAATAATTAAATATAATTTAAAAAGTTTCCAAAGAATTTATTGACATTTTTTAATTAACCTAAATTAACAAAACGTTGTAACAAATAGGCTAATGTTCCAATTGAGTAATGATTTTTTTCTGCAATTTTTCATTCATCAGAAATATAGTAATTTTGAGGTAATGCGCATGCCTTTGGTAGATTAATATTTAATGATGACAGCGAACAACGCTCTTGTACAACCGAACTATCTGATTAATGATACATCGGAATCGATCAGCGAAACTCTGAATTTGAAATTCCGTTGATTTTGAAGGATGCTCGTACGTTTGTTGATTACGTATTATATTATATGCTTGATTGCAATTACAATCTAAGGAGGAATCTACTTTTGCATTCGAGTATCAAGTATACTCTCGAAGACTCTTGCTTAATCTTCACTGTCCTTTGAAGAACAAATATAATACCAACCGAATTATATTCTAAGTTTCAAATTCTACAAACTATGTTTACGAAGACATGTCCGATTTGGGTTGAGAATAATTCAAAAACAAAACACCGTAGAATTTTTTAATCTAGTTAGTTATCGACGTGTGCATATAATAAATGAATAGGTTGTTTTTTAATCGTCGTTTTGCAAAGAATGCAGGGACGTTTCGCGTTTAATAAGTTAACGCATCTTTAGCCCGTGTCATATATCAGGTCGTCAAGGATGACGGGGTGCAATTAATGTGAAAATATGGGTGCATACTTTGACGAATAAAATAATTCCTTATATTTGTAAGTTACCAACCAACTTTGCCTTTTTTCCTACAAATTTCATCCTTGACGACCTAATAGTAGTTAAATATCTATAAAAGGATAAAAGTTCAAAACATCGAAGAAAGTCAGAAAAAAAACTGGCACGTCATTTGATAAAATCTAACAAATCTGCTTCCTTTACAATTGTTTTAATTAAAACTGTGAAAATCATTATTTGCGAAATTGAAATTAATTTTCAATTTTCTCTTGGTGTGTGTGTGTGTGTGCTAATAATTGCGCTGCTGTCGGTATGTGCATAGGTTTAATTTCGGGAGGAAATCCAGAAACTCCATCTGAAAACCCTCTATAATTGGCACTCCAGCGAACGTCTTGAGCTCAAGATCGACTTGGCTACCTCTGATTAATTCCAATCATTTCTACTTGTAATTGAATGCTTCAGCTTAGATTATGGTTGATATGTTCCGAGTTTTATACGCTAGATGACTCTCACTCCAAACTAGATTCCATTCTCGTCGGTTATTGTAAAAATTCAATCAGCCAAATGTAATTTTATTCAAATTACACTGTTTCAAGTTTCAATTGAAATATTTTAAGATATAAGTAAATATCCGTGTGAGATATTCATATTTATTTCCGTATTGTGGTGTTTTCTTCTGTCAAATACATTTCTGACAAAATTGAATTTTAGATATGAAGTGTTGAAACATATGGAATAAAAATAGAAGGAAAACTTTACCATTTGAGGTGGACTGCATATTGGTTCATATCATACAAATAAAATGTTCAGCAAATGTATTGAGATAAACTATTTCATACTAAATAAAGTTCATGCTTACGAGCAACTGCCCTATGGAGACTTTTAGTTTATTGCAAAGACCTGAGTTAATCAAACAAGACCCGGGAAAATAAATTATTTCCTGGATCGTCACCGGCAGTGCAAGGGCTGCACCATACCCGGGCAGATTTTTGGAGCAGCAATTTTTTCGAAAAATACGTTAATAAATAATAGCTTTATTACTGTGGCCGTAAAATTGAATCTACTTGGCTACCCACATTGTAAAACATTACTCTTCCTGCCGTACGATGTGTGGACTCTAAACGGAAGTGGGATAAGATCATTACAGAACAGTTGCCCAGTCAAAGACAATCTGCCAACCCTTCTCCTGAAATCACGTCCTATAGGGAACGACTATAAACTGAAACCTTCAGTAGACATTTCTATTGAATGGAACTATCTATGGACTGCTTTGAATAACAAAAACATTCGTGACGCAGCACAAAAATTGTAATTCACAGAACATATATCTGCAAATATTCTAATGGTCTACACATACCTTCCCTTATATTTCTAATACTGTTAGTATTTCAATGTCTCTATTCTATTCAATGCACTGATAACAAATTTCTAATAACATTCTATTACAAATGAATAATTTAGACAATTTTGAGACAGCATTCGAAGATTAAATTCTCTCATTAGTTCTGTAAACTCAGACATTACGGTGTTTCTGATTTATGAAGTATTTGTTCTGTTAAATACATACCTAACAGACAAACATTTACCGATCTTTGTCGGTAATTTCTGTTTTTGTCCGTTGGTACCATACCGCTCGTTAAAATATCATTGCTTACCGTTTTTGGCTATTGATAAATAAACAATCACAATATTTTTTCAGTCCTGTCACATAAAATTGTAAACAAACCTACACAGACTATTGTGGAATGTATATTTGGTTTTAATTGTTTATTCTTGTTGCAGGTACGAGTCCGTATTATGTATCTACCTATTAGTAAGTAAACTAATTAGCTGCCATCTGTGGACCGCTTAATCTTTTCATCTTGAAAATATCAAATTATTAAGAGTTTTTTCGAAACAAAAGAGATTTTCTTCCCCCTAAAAGTCGACACATTTAAATATTTATCCTGGTGAAAGATGAATAAAATTGAAAAATAGGCCTCACAGCGGATAGGCTGTGAGACCTACTTAAAAAGTACGAGCGTTTCAAATATCCTGCAAAATTCTATACCTTAGTAAGTTGTCAGTATTTTATTAAAACTGAATACTAGAAAACAATACAAAAAGTTATAAAATGTGATAATGCAATTTTCCATTATTCGAAACTATAATTTTGAAAGTTGTGTCCTATTAGCGATACGTCAATGATTTCAAATGAAATTTAGTTGGGTTTTAAACGTCCCGTTCAATCAAATTATAAAGTTATTGCTTTTATCTACATTGACGAGCAAACGACCGTAATATAATCCAAAAACTCTGTCCAAATTCAAGAGCTGTTTAATATTAAATTAATTAAAATATAGTGAATTATGATAAATTTAATAATATCGCATCAATCAATTTATAGATAACCTCGTTCGGTAATCACGGGTTTACTTTAATATGGCTATTCGGATATCGGTTCCTTTTAATAGGCATTAACTCGCCTGTTACCGGAATGAAGGTATAAGCCATGAAATTTGCCCGGCTTTATTATGTAGATAATAAATTTGTTACATTATAAATAAAATACATAGTTCAAATTTGGAGACGAGGAGTCAGTTACTATTTGGTTAGTAACTGACAACATCAGTCATCGTCTATGATAACTGCATATCACAGGCTGAAGAAGCTTTTACTTAAATAAAAATGCGAAACGTCCCATGAATTAATTAATTTATTTTACCTAAATGATGAATAAATATAATTTTTTTATTCTATATAAGTAAATAGACCGGGATGAGAGCGAATAGCCACAGATGCTGAGCGCCAGAAAACTAACTCATTTATTTTATGATGCTTTGTGCATAAATATGTACTTGTAAATAAATGAAAGAGAGCAGAGCGAAATTATAATCACGAGATGAAATGCTATCTAATTTTTTACTGTATACTACAAAAATTATTTTTAAGAATTAATTTATATTTATATTATTATAGGTTTTAAGTTTTATTGTTATTATTTTTTATATTTTTTTGTATACTTTGTTGTTGCAGTAACAAATAACTTAAAATTAAAATCTACGGAGTAAATAAATAAATGAATAGGTACAAATTCATTTATTTACATTTATATCGTGCAGTCGGAGTTGGATACAAAATTTTAAAATTCTATCGGAGTCGGAATCAGGATATTTTTGCCGAGTTCACAACCCTGCTGCAGAAGGGCGCAACATGTGTGCAGTAAAAAGGGCGCAAAATTTTCAGTTGCCAGAGACGCCAAGTTCCACAATGGGATACACCACACTACTCGTATCAGGCATTGCCTACCACTATGGGAGAATTATATTAAATCAATTTAAATAAAAACTTGTAACTGGAAAAGCATGTACTGACGACATTAGATTTTTAGTAGTCTTTCTCTCGAGAAAATGAGCAAAAACAAATTTAGCAATTTTATTTTAATAAAAATGCAAATTGAAGTTATCGATCGTCTCTTAATACACGTCTTCATAGTATAATATGATACAAAAAGATTGATTGATATTACTCCATTATTTTGACATATTACGTATAATGTTGTAAGCAAAATGTTCGACATAACGTAAATGGATCGTGATTGTGCTTCATAAACCCACATTTGTATGTATCGAAGAGTAAAACAAATATTGAACAAAGGACAACGGAGGCTGTAATGGAAGAGGCACACTGGACTTCAACCGGTAAACATATGAGAAGAGAAACGAAGAGGCAACACGACGCGTACATCCATGATAATAGCTGACCCAGTTGTGATCTAATGAGAACAGATCATGATTACATTCACCAATTTGAATTTGATTATGATGGAAACTCCAATACCAAAACATTTTTTGATAAAACCAACAAATTACACGAAATAACATCGTCACAAGTGTACAAAAATTTCTATTAATTTATATAATTTCATTACAATTGTAGGTATTAATATCGCAATTTGTTATTTGTTACCCTGAAGTCTTTGAGATCCCTATCAGCAAAAACACACGATAATTTTAGGTCCAAGTACTCCTTGATATCCCTGACCATCCAGAGTTCCCTTGAACTCAATGAGGTCCCTGACCATCCAGAGTCAACTAAACAACCACGACCATTTTCATTTCCTAAAAATCTAATTTAGCGAAACATCTAATAGAAAACGATCTCTATTGTAAGGAAGAAAATGTAGAAAATTTTGAAAATAAAAGCGGAAAACTGTACCTCTTAGAGGCTTTTGAAATTAAATATGCACAACGGGAAGGGTATAATCTTAGGAACGAACAAGTGGGTCTATTGGAATGTTTTTTTTAAGACTATGGTCAGTGGTATTTCCTAATCCATTCTCACACCAATTTATAATAGTTAACCCTGCATATTTAAGTAAAATTGTCAACATTTCATGTAACATTCATACTTCTGAAGATAGCCTAACAAGCAGAAATAAAATATTTTGGGGAATATTACCAAGTGTGTCATTTACTATTTAATCGTTGCTTTATTCAAACTTATCTTTGAAAGAGAATCATTAAAGAAGTTCCAGCCATCGTGCGAAATATATGCAATATTCCATTATTCTAAGAGCACCAATATACTTATATGAATTGAATGAAACGTCTTAGTACGTTGTAGCTTCGGTACTAAACGGTATAGCACTTCAAAGAGTCAGCCAGTAACATCGGCGTGTTCAAATTACAAGTGGCCATGTACTTTGATGTCTTAATAAGAGCTGCAAGAAGAGAAGAAGCCAGCTCGTCAACGACACGATCCACACTGGCATTCTCTCCTTCTAACATGCACGTGAGGTGGTGTTTCATCTCTCTCATGCGAGGTAGGTGAGGCTAGTTCCACATAGTCTATAATTTACCAAGTACTGCTATGGTCAACTCTTAGTTAAGTAGTGGTTTTGCTTACGTTGGACAGACTCAACAATTTAATCATATACCGGGGTTAACATAATTATTATCGCTGCAATTCTTGTTAAAAATCTCCATTAACTTCGACTTCAAAATGTATATTATGGTTTTTTATATTATGACAAAGTATTAAGATTCAGAATTGGATACAGGAACATGCGAATAACAGAAATATCATAGCAGATGACGTAGTAATAATAGCAAAAGGAAGAAACGAATTGCAAGAATATCTAAATATATGCAATATAACACTCAAAGAATTTAATATGACAAGGATCAAAAGTAAGATTAAAGTTATGATTATAGGAGCTGTTGAAGGTTTAAATATAAGAATAGAGGACACGAACATAGAACAAGTTAAAAATATCAGATATTTAGGAGTAGATATACGAGATGATGGAAAACAGGAAATGGACATAAACACAAGAATTGAGAAAACAATGAAACTCTACTATGATATAAATAGTACTCTTATTAACAAAAAAGAAATAACAAAAGAGACAAAAATAAATATATTTAAAACAATATACAGACCGCTACTGACTTTCGGATGCGAAACGTGGACACTTTCAAGAAGGAAAAGAATTTCTAGAAGCTGTAGAAATGAAGTGTTGAAGAAGGGTGAAAGGAGTGACCAAAATGGATCGAATTAAAAGTACGGAGATAAGGAAAGAACTTAACGTAGAGGCAATAGATAAATTTATATGCATAGACTACAAGAAAAGTGAAGCAAGTCTGGGAGACAAGAACAAAATAAGAAGACCAAGCAATACATGGGATAAAACATTACAAGATATATTAGAAGAGAGAGGGAAAACGACTGTAGAAGCCAAAAAATGACAAAGAATAAAAAAGAATGGGCTTCGTATATAAATACGTAACGCCAAAAACAAAAAAAAAAGAGAAAAGAGAAAGAAATACAGGCTACACCATATATGGTAGAAAGCTTTTAGATACATATATATATATATATATATATATATATATATATATATATATATATATATATTCATATATAAGATTTAACTTTATAAAATTAGATGTTACTAATAAGTAAAATTTTACAATTAATTGCAATTCTAACTATCGGTAAGTAGTACATTTTTAATTTCAACAAGAAAACAACAATAAACCAGCTCTGTATAAAAGTAAATATAATATTTTCAATGCAACATTGTTTGTTGAAACATAATATAATTTCAAAACAGAAAGTTTTTAACAAATATTATAATTAATATTCGTACATGTAACAATATCTTTGTTTACTATTGACCTAGTGTAGAATAGATCAACAAGCGCGGTAATGAAAGCTGGCGTATGACATAACAGTCATGTATTCCAAAATAAGCAACTAGAAATAGTAGTTCCGAGCAGAACAATGAACCTCCCCATCTATGAAGCGCGATACATCCAGAATATATGTATTAAAACATGTTATAACCCGTATCAAAGACTAAAAGGATTACCATTGTAGAATCATACAAATATCTCACAAATATAAACAAATCCCAACAAACACTCTTAACCCTTGAGGTATACAAACCTTATTAGCACTCTACAAACGTCGTTTTCCATTGTGAAAATTTTCGCAACTTTCAGAACACATTATACGAGGCCGCGATTAAATTTAAGCGGAACTTGCATCACGTAACTCAAAGTTAAAATCCAAATTAGCTCTCGTGCTTTTCACACATCAACGTTCTAGGCACGTAACACGACTTGGGTATCTCGGACTTGTTTTGTCTCGCAATATTTCCGCGGGAGTTTCTAAGTTGTGAGCGTGCAGTGTACGCTTTACCCCAGACACATTTATCTGAACTACGTGGGTATGGAGGTGACATGGACACCTCCCTCAGAACAAGGTGCTGAATTTACCCTTAACTCCAACACCGCACAGCCAGTAGCTTCTAAATTAGCTCTTTGCTAATGAAGATTTAAGTTATTTATGGTTTTAATGTCATGCTGCGTTTTAGATGAAGTTAAATCTTTTACCTTGCTACCATCTTACTTAAAATATACTGTAACAAAAAGAGATTCCATGACTAGAAACTTGAGATTGTTCATATTTTGTACCCGTTGGTTATTACCATGGCAATCCATACTTTGCTCTCTGATATCTGAAATATTTTTGTAGATGTAAAGGTAATCACACTAGAGTTATTATTCAAGTCTAAACTTGGAAAACTAAAGTCTTGGCATTCGAATCGAAGTCTTGGGTGTGTGATAGCATGACAAAAACCTAGGTCTTTAAGTCTGAGCAAATACATCGAGATATATTTCCCCCGTCTTTAGAAGACGAAATCCAAGTCTTCAAATGCGCGTGTGCGGTCTCTACCTCTCAGTCAGATCAAGTGAGATGGGTCTATTGTTAACGTTATGGACGCAGACGCAAGTCACTTTTCCCTGTTTCACGTGTGATAGCTGAAGACGTGAAGACTTGAAGCCTCGAAAAAGACTTACAAAATAAAACTTGGATAGCGTTCTAGTGTGATACGCCCTTAACACCGAACTATATCCTCAAGTTAGCGAAACAGGAGCTCTTTTTCTGTCAGCCCTTTTCTCCTTTCAACCTACCCTGTATAGTCGTAGTAACTTTACATGTCGATCAGTGGATCAAGATTTGATAAACAATTATAAGGGTTGGGCCACTGGCTGGATTCTTTTTGAAATTGCTATTTAACTACACCGTTCAATATTTTTCAATAATTGTTGTGTTATTGAAGAGAGTACATCTTCCATTATTTATGGAAAATAAACAAATAGCTACCGCTACTGGCATTGCAATAGCCCATTCTGTCAACCTATTTTGCAGTACACTGTCGATCATTTGGTCTTTTTCGCGAATAGCTCGATAGATGTTGTTCTTAAGTTCGTCAATTGTTTATGGATCATTGGAGTTACAATTGACCTTAAAAGTTCCCCGTAAAAGAAGGATCAACGGCCTCAAATCGCAGTGGCCAAGGTACAAAATGGTTGATTACACGATTACTGAACTTAGTACAAAAGATTGTTTGACGGCTGGTGAAGCACGTTGCGCCTTGCTGCTGGAACCAAAGCTCGTCCAAATTCAAATTGTCAAATTGCGCTACAAAAAATCATGTCTCTGTATCACTTCGTTATCCGCAACGTTGTTACCAACTTAATTTTTGCTACAGTTTAGCAAAAACTTACATTTAGGTCAAGAAATTTTGACAAATAAATATATGGTTTTAAGTACAATTATCCATGTTTTTTAAACTCTTTAACCTCGCATTTTCCAAGGATTGGTACATGACCTTCCACAACATTAGTCACCATGTATGATAACTGCATATCACAGGTTGAAACTTAAATAAAATGAGAAACGTCCCATGAATTAATTCATTTATTTTACCTATATGACGATTTAAGAAACACTTTTAGTATACTTCTCAAAATCACCCACTGATATAATTTAGATCAAAATAAATGATTTGTTAAAGTTATGTTCTAGTCGTTATTTTCTGGAAAATTTCATTTTATTTTCCAACCCTAATGGATACCCTATTATGTTCTACTCTTATCGACCATTAAATTGCCCAAAAATATCCGATTTAAAAATATCTGAAATAGTTTGGGACACTGAAGATACCACAGAGATGTGAATAGGCGATTTACCCTCCTCAATGATACCATCTCCGGTCGTTTTTAGTGAAGCTATACACTTCCCTTTGTAGTAAATTAATGGTCAGTATAAGGAGAATTAATTTAATTATAGGAAAGCCATTGTAGTTTCCAGAACATAAGAATAATTCACTATGCTCTTCAAAAGGCTTACAGATATTTTTAACATGTCTGAAGGGTCATAAGGCTTGAGTGATCTGCGTTTCCCAATCTGTGCTGGGTAGAAAATTTTCATATTGAAATAGCTCGTACACTATTTCAATATGAAAATTTTCTACCTACTATGATCTATGATGGAGTAATAGGTATTTGCTACTATTGTAACAAATGCGGCCTTGCTAAAGAATACAGTAGCCTTGAGACAGAGAGCGAAGCTTGAACATTGAGTTGTCCGAAGGTTCTAGAAATCTATGGAACGTTTTAGGGTCCGCTTACAAGGCGCGCGATATAGAACCGGAGGTAATATTCAGACAGTGAAGCCCTAACAAAAATAGACTAACGGCCAAAATAATTATTTAAAAAAAAACTTATTTCGTTTAATTATAAAAACAAATAAATATAAAAGCCGACGAAACTTTTCTTTAACTAACTTAGATTCAGAATTTTAATATAAATACAAAAGATTTTATCAACAAAATAAAAATGTCTACACCAAACTTAATAAAAGAAGTCATTAAAAATACCAATAAACACATTTGGTTATTTTCTAATTAGGCATTTAACGAAAGAGTAACCGCGAGAACTAAAGCATTTAAAATGGGTTCTTTAATTGGTTGGTCACAGCTTCTGGAGCCGCGAGACAACATAGGCTCTTATCTCTAACACATGTATTCACTGTGTTTTCTTTCACTTCCAATTAACCAGGCTCGGACTCACTACTTTATCCCAAAACCAATGATGACTTTTACCCAACACACACAAAAGACAATGAAAAAATATATATCCGCAACCATCAAATACTGTTCATATTGCAACGAGTTCTAGACCACGATTCACCCAGTCACAGTTTTTAAACGCTAACTCCAGAGCTGCGTTGAATAATTTGGGAGAAATCAGTTCGCCTTGTCGCACACCGCGTTCTATCCCAAATTTCTCCGTACTGTGCATCGACATTTCATTTATTTAATTAATTGTATTAGACAATACGATAATAATATAATTAAAATTTTGTATTTTTATTGTTTCGTGCTATTTAATGTAACTTAATATAAATATTATTTTACAAACATTTTTAAATTCACTTGAATAATATATTTCATATAAATGTCAAAATAATTTATATGACAAATATTATACTTCATTTCATTTCATACAATAATATTGTGTAACAAAACAATGAATATTTGGTTAAATATTTATTTTACTACATTACCATTTTTTAAGCATAAAAATTATTTTATTGACACTGTGATTTACATTGCATTATTTCGCTATTTTCCACAAATATTAATTTACACTTATAAAATATATAAAACATTCAAATCTGGCCAGATACATAATATCAAAAATTTGAATTGTATACTAGATTTTTTTATAGCTAACGAGAATTTAGATGCCAATGGATCGATTGAGATTCGGTAAATAAGGGCTATTCACTAATTTTCATTATTAAAACGAAATGTTTGTATTTTTGGTGAAATTAGGAAAGAGAGTTTGGTGATCCAACCCTGTGCGAGGTAGCCAGGCCAAGCCAAGCCAAATGACGCTAGGCTACCTCTGTGCGATCTTCGACACAGTAATTAGCCGCAGGTGATTGATGTTATTGCATGGTCGTGTTCTTAATTAGTGTTCCACAACTTACACTGGAATGGTAATGTCGTTTCGGCACGTTTCGCGATATGAGATTCATGCATGCAGCATGCTCCATGCTGGATATTCACTGGAATTTTAATTCTGTTTATTTTTCTCATTAAAATTTATGGGATTTTAGTACTTATTTAACACATTTTTGGTCCTTTTTCTTTACAAAATAACTAATAAAACCTCAAACATGAGGCTAACAATTAAAATAGCATGAACTAGGAAACCTTATGTCAGTTACTAACAGAATATTGGATTACATAGACTTATTGTAAGTGAACCCTTTAAGAAAATATTGTAATATATTCATATTTTTCAACAATAATATTTTATTTAACAATGGAGGCTTCTATGGGTATAAAAGCAAATATAAAGAACACCATAAAAATGAAAAGCAAGGTGTCAAACATGTGAAAGGTGTCAAGGTATCAAATTAGGTCTCAGTTTAAAAAAAAAAATGAAGGAAAACTGGCTGTTGTTCAGAGGAGAATGATCCACACTAGGAGTAAAACTGCGAGACAAAATACCAAATAGAGAAATCCGTAAAAAAACTGTAGTCGGGATATTACAGACTGATGCAGAAGGATGAAATGGAGATGGACAACACACTTGGCGCTACTAAATGACAAAGATGGACGAAGAAAACAAACTTATGGCTGCCAAGACATTTGACGAGATCACGATGGAGACAAAAGATAAGAAGGAGAGACGACATCATTAAAACAGCCAGAGATGTCTGGCCTAGAATCGGTCAAGACAGGACAGAATGGAAGGATATGAAGGAATCCTTTGCCCGGATATTGGAATAGTTTTAAGTTAATTATTATTAATAATGGACGCAATATTTCACAAGAAATAAATTTACTAATAATATAATAATGTTAATGTTTAATATAATGTTCATCTTTACCAAAAAGTTCTTTTTCGTTTGAAGATTTCGGCTCTGTCTCGGCGATCAAATTTAGATACAGACAAAAAAGATCCACTTTTTGATCATGGTACCCAAATAACTATTTTTTGCGGATATTGTATTAGAAACTAAATATGAGACAAAAAAAAGAACTAGCTTCTAGTTTTATTAATATAGTTCTGAAAGTATATATACTATCTTAGACCATTTATTCTCTATTTAATCCACATATTAAATTAACTAGTTTAAGAAAATTGTCCCAAAAACATTTCTGAAACCGCAACAAACCCTGTTTAACCGTATATTTCCATAATTGACAGTTAAATCCTTGTTAATTTTAGTTTAAAACATCCCTAGAACGAATTAATTCCCTCCAAATAAATCTAATCCACAAACTACGTCGAAATAATTAATTTGGTGAAGAGAAGAAGGGCGACACAATCAGAAGATCTAGTCAGTGTTGCCAATAAAACATCAATAAAGTAGAAGATATGATGAAGCATACCATCCTTACCAACATAAACTTAATACAATATTTTATGGGGTTGTAAAACAGGCAATACTTGTTACAGAGGGATATATTATGTCCATATGCAGCCTATTGCCTACTTAAAGTTCGCGAAATATGTATTACCAACTTAATAAATCATAAGGGAAAAATGGAAAAAAGTTTATTGTGATTATGATGTTCCTTCCTTGCTTGACATACTAGAGGTGAAAAAACTTATAAAACAAATATTGATTATAATAAGAAAACAAATCTTTTTTGTTTTATGCCTATTTTATTTAGTAGTTTATTTAGTTAAGGAAAAATTTGGGGCTTTAATCGTTTAACATGTTTTGAGATTAATGGCAATTTACATTATTTGTGTAAATTGTGAATTAAAAAAAGCATAGCTCAGAAATGGTTAAAGATAACGACCTTCGGAATTTTTTTTTTGATTCCTCGTAGCTTATTTAGTCTATAAAAAATTTAAGATCTTATTCGTATTGCGTATTTTAAAATTATGACAAATTTTAACATGGCGTGATTTATAGAAATTTTCATTTTCGCATGGACGTATCTCAAAAACGAAATGAGATAAAGACCTGCGGTTAAAATTTTTGAATTCTTGAGGTCCTAATTGACTTGTAACCATATTTTGAAACAAAAAATTTTTTTGAAGATTTTTAATTTTTTTTAAAATTTTTTGAAAATTTTAATAAATCGTAACTAAAAATTGGTTAGGAATAGAAATCTGCGGTTAAAATTTTTGAACTCCTCCTACATTGTTGAGTCTATAAAAAAATTTGGGTTTTAATAAACTAATTATTAAGTTTAATATCGGCAGAAATCCAAAACCCTTGAAAATGGCCAAAAATCGAAAATATCGTAAGGGGTACCCCTTACGATTTTTTCAATTTTCAAGCAAAATTTTTTTTGTCTCCGATTTTATTGAAAATTGGTACAAATATGTATTTTTAGTCATAGATCAACAAAATGTGGTCCATTTTGAAGTTTGGGCAAAAGTTTTGGAATTATAGGCAAAAAACTGACCCAAATTGGCTCTAACTCTAAAACCAGGAAAGCATGAATTTTTTAAATATTTTTTTCATAATCCTCACCCCAAAATTAGCTTAAAACTTTATTTTGGCTAAAATCGGAGTCAAAAAATTTTTGACCAAAATTCCAAAATTTTGGGCAATTTTTTTTTCTCATATTTGTTTGAAAATTGGTATACTTATACAGTTTTAGCCCTGGATCACAAATATATAGTCACTTTTGAGTTACGGTATAAAATTATGACATTTGCGGCAAAAAAAAAGAAAAAAAAATCCATAAAAAGCTCAGAGCCGATGAAATGTGAGCCTGCCCCCTTTTTTAAAACATTTTTATATCCCGCCTTTAAAGAATCCTTACAGAAACAATAAAGTATTCATTTAAGGCCCACCAAATTTTAATTAAGTTAAAAACAAATCAATATTTCCAGCCAATCCCAATATAGAGACGAAACTAGCAGGCGAACGATAAATCCAAGGCACAAACCACAAAAACAAACGCACAGGAAACCCTAAAACCGTAAGAGTAATCTATCGTGACATCGGTAGTAAAATAGATTTAAGTTTAGCACATCCACATTCGAACACACCTCCCTTACGTCTCAGAGAGAGCAAGGGGATGATATTTACAACCACAACACTAGAATACAATCCGTATCTTTTAAGATGTACAATGACGCTCCTTGTTGTGTTTACGAGTAAAGTAGAGACATTACTGAACTAGAAGACCATATATTTTGGACTATCGAACTGGAAGTCAACTTGAATTCGTGCCAAAAGGTGACGATCTAAATGACTTTCCGGCGAAAGATATCTGAGGATAATGTCAGAAACTTTGAATAAAATAAATCGAGACGTGCTTCAAAATGGCTTAGATAAAACTTGATAAAAGATGGGAATGCGTTTACGAGTGTTTAAGATTTTCACTTTGGAAAAAAGATTATTTTTCTCATAGGATAACATTAATATGCGCCTCCACCATATGTATTACAATAACAGAATAACAGAACATTCTTAAACCTTTACCGCATAGTGTGCCATATATGGTACATTCCGATTTATATTTTTTATTTTACATTTAAAACTGAATCAGAACGTTACTTCATGAAAGTTCATATATGGCACATACACAGCAATGGATTCTGTAGTATCTCAAGTAATGGGCTGCAATAGATTTGAAAATATCAAGCGGAAATTGCACTTCAACGATAACTCTGAATTTATTGAGAAAGGACAACTAGAAGATACGACCTTTTTTTAAAAAATTCGAAGGCGACTGCTTTTAATCCCTAATGAAGAACACCTAGCTATTGACGAGCAATAATACGGAATCATTTTCTTTTGTAACATAATGTAGAATCATAATGTTCCATGTATGGCACAAACCCTAAATTATTATTTTAACTATTATATTTTCATAAAAATAATAATTAATATTTTAAATATATTTTTTTAATTAATTTTTCTATCAATAAGAACCAATTCCTCCTAATGCTCATGAATTATTTCAGCCAAAAATAAAAATTCATGCAGTAAAGGGTTAAAATACATCCGTTTCTTCCAGGTTTTTCCAGGTTCTTCCAGGTTCGCATTTTATCCATTTTTTTTTGGATGGACTCATCAAATGGACTGGTCAACATTTTTTTCAGAGTAGGTCAGAAACCAGATTTTTTCCTAATGTTCAATTACAATAAAAATGTGTTCCCTAAAACCGTTTTTTTGTGTTTTGGGGGTAAAAACAAAACTATACAAAACACGAATTCAGTAACACATTTTTCTTGTATTGACTTGAATCCCTCAAAAAAAGCTTTCTTGTTTTTAATGTGCAAGAGCAGTATTCAACCTATATTCCGCGGAACCCTGGGGTTCCGTGGAATGTTTTCAGAGGTACCGCAAATTTAATTAAATGGTTTTATTATATTTTTTAATAACTTTGCTTGGACGCAATGATTATGGTAAATTTAGAAAATTGAATAACTTTAAATCTGAGGGTGCTACAAATTTCTTAATCACAATTTTCGTCATCAGTAGGTCATATTTATTCCAAAACAGCTAATTTTACTCGATAAAAAGTTCAAATTTGTTGAGTAGTGATTATTATTTACTTCTTATATCACCTACTATTTAAATATGTACTATTGGATTTTAAATAATCATCAATGTAATTATAATTTTTTTAAATAATGTTGTTATAGTGTTGGGTTATTCCTGTTTACAACGCTACAAACATTAAATAAATAAATAAATAATTGTTTTTGAATTTATTAAATGAAATTTTGGTCGAAATATCTTGATATGTACACATTTCTTTATTCAAGTATTTTGTATATTCCTTTTAGTTATATTTCATATAAACGCAATAACATAAATCAGAGAATACACCGCCATGTTTTATGGCTTCAATCGTTTGTGTAAACATCATTTATTAAAATATTTATAGCGAGCTTGTACATAAATCTTCATGAATTAAGGATGGTTTAAATGCAAAATGCAAACTTAGGAATATGTATGTAGCTGTGATCTGATGAAGTTAATAGCTAATATTCTCAGCTACATTACATGTACTCTCTTATAAAATATTCAATTAATAATTCCACGCTGGAGGAGAACTCAAGTGACATTTACTAAAGGCATGCCAACTCTGATATTCAACTTCAGATTTAGAATACCATTACTTTACTTAGCATGTCTTACTATATTTGTTGGCACTAATTTTCAGGACAGGGGAGTTCTTTGAATTGAGCCCACAACGTGATAGACAATGTAAAATACTATTAAAATTATGTGTAACATCATGTATGTAGAACTGGTTTAATAAAGTGTGTTAATAAAAAAAAGAACATATTTCTTAAGCACAAGGAAACGATTGCAATACCACAACATGTAATTACGGAAATGAAGTTGTACAAGCGGTTCTAGTTCTTTCATTATTAAACATCAATTAAAACAAAATCAACACAACAGTAAAACTTTTCTTTATAAGAAAGAAAATAGTTTAATAGTAAATAAATTGCGAGAAATAAACATAAAGGAAGAAGACAATGACAATGAGTTGAATGTCCTAAGAATGTAGCAAAGTATTTCGTAAGTGAGTACATTTAAAGGAAATAAATTAAGCAAGGCTCTTGTAGCATTTCATCCCATCAGCAGATGTTCACATCAGAGACAGACTGTTCACAAACAGACTACATAGGGGCTCACTGAAGTATTTTGTATAATCAAAGTTCCAGAAAACAAATAAGACAAGTTGGAAAGTGCCAAAGTCAGTTTCAACGCCAGTTTTATTAGTTCTGCTCTTTGCTTCGGACTTACTACTTCTAGAATGAAACGAATATGTGACGGGTTTCGCATTACGAAAAACACTCGCTAAACTTACCCTAGTTTACAAAGCAAATATTTGGATGTTAACTATAGATAACTCACAACTAAATTTATCATTTGCAGAAGAATTATTGACGCATGCAATAGAATTACTGAAAAGTTTTTAACATAAGTTTAATATACTAGTAATTTAGCATCTAAAATGATTAATTGTATACACAGGGATACTAGAACCGATCGAAACAGGATGCTGGTCTCGTTATTGTCATATTATGCTAAAGGTTTAGAAACGGAGAACTTATAGTCTGTTTCTTTGGTTTAAGCAAAGTTAAAGCGGAACTAAATGGTGTCGTTCTTTTACGTTCACTAGAAGAGAACTTGGTTAGGTTGTTTCATGTTAGCATGTGAAATTCCAAAAAATAAAACCATGGAAACGAGTAACATTTATTCTAAAAAATATAATAAGTCTGTTCATTTCGCTACTTTGCGTCTATGGTTTACGTCGAAAGGACATGCCTATTTTACCATAAACGATGCCATGAACACGTTGGTGTATTTATTTTTTAAATCGTTGCAGCCATTCTTTAGTTTTGAGGGAACATACATATACACAAACGATTTAATTTATATATTCCATTTTTTAAACTATTAATCTCGAATTTACAACGAGTTGCTACATACATGGTCTTTCATATCATAGGCTGAAGACGCGTTTACTTAAATAAAAATGCGAAACGTCCCATGAATTAATTCATTTAATCTCTCAGAGAGAGACCTCAAAGAGAATTATACGTGAAAGTATATATACTATTGCGGATCGTTTATTTCATTTAGATCATTATAAAACTGAAGTTAAATATCAAGCGAGAGACATCAAGTGAAATTAACGTCAATTGTTAACCGTTTACCGTTAAAAGCATTTTGTTTGAGTTGTCGATGCGATAAAAAACGAAAAGCAATTTCGGTGTCTCGTTTCGCGGATAGGTTAACTTTAGTTGGAGTATATACCTTAGTGAACTCCCCTCCTTGAGGGCAAATAGAACCCACAACCCCTTTATTGTGATGAGACACCCCGAGAGAGGCTAATGGCTCGAACCCTGATGTGTTTACTGTTTTTGCCGATGGCTGGCGAAGCGTTGCTCGGAAATACTCGATTAACATTTAATGGTGTTATCACCAACCAATTTTGATAGCAAATGAGAGCTATCCAACTGCCATGTCGCAAAATTGTGAAAATTTTCAATGACCAAATAATTGGGTTACTGATTATAATAGTCGTGAAGTTTAAAGCGAATTTCAAGTACGGATGCATTTCCGGTTATTAAATTGATTATTGATAGGATTGTAAGTTCCTACTGATTGCTTTGTTACTGATAGATGGTGCTAAATTAAATCATTATATTATATATCAACGCATCGGATTGTCACTGGCCATACATTGTTTGGTAATTGACCAAACATCGAGAGATTAATCAGATATTGTGAACCATGAAAACTTAAATGAAAAGATGCAAAAATAAAACAAAAAAATGTTGGACAAAGCTGTGTGTTGGGACACAATGATGTTAATAATGTATTCATTAACAATTATATCCGAGTTAGAGCTTTTCTCAATACTTCTTCCGAGAAAAGATTGAAACATTTTCCTATTAAAGCTCTATATATAGGTATGTTAGACAACATATTTGACATTTAAAATAGTAAGTATTAGATCTGGGAAGCAATTTTTACATTAAAATTAGACTATATTTTTCTCGAATGAAACAAATTGAAACCATAAAACAATGACAGGATTCACGACAAACTAAGAAAAGCAAAAGACCGAACTAGTACATTCAAATCCCTGTTGACATGAAACATGACTGTTCGGGGAATATAAAACATTTAAAATAAATAAAAATAGTAAGATAATGTATGGATTTTAGTAATAATAAGAGACTACAAAAAGGTGGAAGGAAATATGGAAGGAAGATGCATATATATATCACCTTCTCTACTCCGTATTCATCTTTAGTGCAGAAATTCCTGGCATCCTCTATAGAAAAAATAGAAGAAGAAGACAGAACAAAAGATATACATAATCTGCTAATTCCTTAAGCTCAATAAAAGCAATTTGCAAGCTACTTTCGAAGTACCAAACAGTAAAGAAAATACAGGACGAAATTCAATAGTTAAGAAACGGTAGCTACTAAATTATTCTTCTTTGGATATCTCATATAAGACTGCGAGGAAACGAAAAAGAGGATATAGCAGCAAAACAAACATTCGTCATCCTTGAAATAAATAAACCAGTTCCGAAAAATGACTACACCAAATGAATCAAAAAGTAGATACAAGAAAATTTGAACAACTATTGCAGGAATAGCAGCAAACTAAGAAAAATAAAAGAAAATATTGAAAATGTCCAGTAAAAGAAGACAGAAGAAAACATGTAATGCTTATAAGACGAATAGGATAAACATAATTCGAAAACTTAATTTAAAAAGCACCAGAAAACACTAACAGTAAACCACAACATAACAGACTCCACAAAATACAATCACCAAAGGCATTTATATAACATACCAAGATGCATAAGCACTTACACCCTCATATAAACAGAACATAATATTATAAATTACCAAAAAGCGTTGTCAAAATGCAGTTCTAAAGAAATAGAAACCCTATTCTACAACTGGCTCAACCTGTAGAACCGACATAAACATTGGCATGTATATATTCTACATTTATAATAATCATTAGCGTTATGAATTTGAAATTCTGAAATCCACGGTATATATTAATTAAATAAAAAAGCGAATTTAAAATTATTTTTTAACAAAATCACATTTTAAAAAACATTAATTCTCTATTCAAACATACAGATTAAATTCCATTGTTTTAAATACGAAGAAGAAAAACTCATTACAATTTTTATTGTACAAATAAAATATTAAAACAAAAAAAAAAATATGAGAAGAATGGAAAAATATAAAAAAAGAAACCTCATTTTATTGTTCAGTGTTTGTAATCGACTTATGTGTCTGAGTTATATCTTTATAAAATATCTCATTATAAACGTTTGTGGAATCTAATGCACTTATATTTTTAGTCTTGATATTATTTGAATAGAGAAAATTAGGTTTTATTCCTGGAAAGTCTGGAGTTTTATTGATTTTTTATCGTTGGAATTATGAGATCTGAGTGTGATTGGAAATTAAATCTAACTAGAGATATTTGAATTGAAAATTGCATATTTATTCCAATGTCTTCTACTTTTAATATTCATTGACTTATGGATTGTTGTGTAGACTTTGGCAAAACAATATAGACAACACAGAAGTTTTCCAAAACAAATTGCTAAACCACGAGTAATTTCTAAGAAGAATTCTAAGAAGAGATAAGTTCTCTCTCTTGTTGTACTCTAACCGGCTGCAAAAAAGAGATTTAAATAGCATTTTAAGTGAATTTTGTGATTTAAAATGTTTACAAGAACGCATTATGAAGCCGAGTTATTTATATGCTGATTTGGTAATTTTATCCTAGGTCTTTAAAAACACTGATTCAAGCATTGACGTGCCCCATATTTCATATACATATTTTATAGGAAACAGTTTACGTGTGAATGTTATACTATTGCATTTGTTTATGTTTAAAAAAAGTTTAACCTTACAATAATTATTTAAAGTTTGTAAATCATTATTCAAGTTAATGCAATCTTGTAAGCAAGACTTTGTAAATTTTTAAATCGTCTGCATATAATAAAAATTTTGATTTTAAATATTTACAAATACCGTTAATGAAAACTATGAAAAGAATAGGTCCCAGATGAGAACCCTGGGGAACACCTGAGGTCCCTTAAACATAATTTGAAATACAACCATTTATGTGTTGTTTTGCCCAACGCTGTCATAAAATCGTTCTTACCGTTCAGCCGTTCTTTAGTTTCTCGTACAGTAAGCAAGTGTTTTCAAGTTTACGCATTTTAAATTTGACACATGTCAGTCTACCTATTTTATTTCTTTATGTTAACAAACCCTTGTGTTATACAGAAGACGAGTTTAACAGTCAAGTAAAATTCATGTATCATAAAAATTGCAGTTTTAATTCAGCATTTAACATTTGTTTGAAACATAAAATACATTAGTTCTAGTTCAGTATAATGAAGGTGCCCAGCATCATAATTCTCAGAAAGTAGAAGAAGTATATAAGAAATAACAAGAAAACTTTACTACTGTATTACATAAAAACGCAGCTACAAATCTTAACTAAAATGTAATTATGAAGCGAATGGAAAAAAAAAATGCAACGAAAACATATCGCAAAAAGTAATGATCAACACAATTCTAGAAAAAGTTTTTACATCAAGTTTGAAAATTGCTTTTCCCGAGTAAGTACAACCTACATTTTCTCATTTTTACTCCTATTAAGAATGTAAATTAAGTTTTTATTCAATGTTAAAGTAAAAGTTGTTTATTCGGTACCCTATAATAATTTCTTGTACTAATTTGCGTTTATAACGACATCGGGTTTCGAAGTTGTATGCTTTAAGTGGATGAACACTTTGCAACTTTTTAACCGGGGAGGTTTAAAGTTCTCTGATGCAATATACCTGAACGAAACAAAATACAAAACTCGATTACCTGAACAAAACTTGACTCGACTCATCTACATCACTATTTTTTTCATTCGATTGTTAATGAGGAAACTTTTAAACAAAGCTAATTTCATAAGCGTGGAAATTGACTATAGTATTAAGAGATTGACTTGGGGATTTCGAGAATTTTGTCTTAAATTGAATTTTGCAAGAAAGACAACAGATAGAAACATGTTTCAAATAACAGCTACTAAAAGTTCTTTTTACTAAAAGCACTGAAGCAAAAATCCTGATGCCAAATATTTATCTATTTCAAAAAATTCTATATAAGCTATCAACAACGTATTAAACAAACTTTCTCAGAGTTATTTTGAAGACAGAAAACAAGTAGGAAAAATATATGATAGTATTAGTTCTTTGCTCCCAATTATCTGTAGTGTACCTCAAGATACAGTGTTGGGACCAGTTCTATTCTTAATCTATATAAATGACTTACTAACGTAAAAAGCATTAAAAAGTACTATTCTCTCTTATAGTACTACTAAGTGCTACTGTAACTACAACAGTAATGTCACTTCTCAATAGCCTTCAATTTTATTAGTACAGATCAGGGGTCTTCAATCTACGGCCCACGAGGAAAATCCTGCCCGAAAGAAGATCCGGCCCGTGGACATTTTTTAAAAAGTTTACTTACATAAAAACATCTATTTAAAATAATCAAAAAATCGCAAAATAAAACAACTAATTAAATACTATTATTTTTATTATTATTGTCACATAGTTAATCCTAGGTCAGGATTACGACATCAAGACATTGTGACGGTCAGCTGTCTGATTAAAAACTATTCGTCAGCGTCTGACGTGTGTGGCCTGATTACGGAAATGCAGACATCGAATTTTCGTAATGAGGAAATATTTGTCATGATGAATGAATATTGGAACTGGGTTTATTTTCGTTACAAAAAGGCTGGAAGTCACAAAATATGGAGACAGTGGAACATAGCCAACTCCTTTGCACGTATTAGTCCAGAAGGTGACGACCACGACACTGACGCCAGATTCTTGTATCGAGGGTGAAGCCAAGCAAGTAGTGACCATGTGAGTGGGAGAAGACTTCTCCAGGCTCTTCAACTCCCGGATGGGTAGCCCCCGCCTCGGAGATAGGTCCAAGCCGATCCTGGCCAACACGGGGTGGACCGAAGACTTCCCCAACTTCATGGACCAATTCAAACATTATTTTGTAAATATGATATACATATTTTGAATTTGTTATGTTGAAACCAGGAGTTGTGTCTCAATCAAACCACTTACGTGACAATATCACCATTATTATTAAGTTTGCTTTTACAATAAAGCGTTAAGAACCCAGCTAAATTCAATGTTGTTTCCGAAAAAGTTTGGAGATCCCTGATGTAGATAATTCTTGGATTAACACATTGTTGTAATCGCGGTAATAATTTAAGCTTTTTATAAAAATATGATGATTAAAAGTCAAGAGAAAAAAACTTGTAATAATTCTGTGTATCAGCATCGTTGGTGTATCAAGGATAAACATCCTAGTTCGTCCTAATACCGTTGTTTATGGTCTGGCTCTGTAGTCGGGGTAAACAGAAGTAAAGCGACCAACGAGCCTTTTGTATGTGGGGCATGTGTAGCGCAGCGGGAGGAACGGAACTCACGGGGGAAATCAGCTGACGCTGAGGATTATAGGACCCGTCGGGAGCGTCGCCAGCGTCGAGAACGTCGCCAAGACACCACAAATATTAAGGAACCCACTGCAGTTACAAGAGACATGATAGAAATACTGCCACTTTGCCACGAATTCCAAATGATGAATTGTCTTTTTATTTTTTAGTATGACATACTTAAGTTTATACCAATGAGGCTAATATAGAGACTGAACGCGAGCAACTTGTTATGAAGCCAACTTCCTAGGTGGGGTCAGCGATGTTGTCCCTTTGAATAGTGCTGATTGCTTATTTCAATGTTTTGCTGACAAGAATTCATTACACTATGGTGACCGGCTTAGTGACAAGATTGGCAACTCATCAAAACAATAATTAAAAGAGTTGAAAAAAAATCTTTCGAAGTTCATTCAAGCACCCTGTAGTTAAGTTAAAATTTTCCTTCCAGAGACATTTGATCAAATTTCAATTTATTTTTCAATTTAAGTTACTTACAATTTTATTTTTATCAATTTCTCCAAAATCTCGAGACATTTTCTTTAACATGTACCATTGTTCATATCAGGATTTATTACATCTGTGACGACATAGACGTTTTTATATCTTAATTTCCGGTGTGTAGCAGAAAAACAGAAAGAAAGAAACATCAAAACAGCGAAATTGCATGACATACCGGATATTGAATTTCTAAAACACGGTACACAACCGACCGCTAACGTTGCATGGATGGAGCTTCCTTAATATCTAGAATTAAAGCTCTAATCGACATGTGTGTGTCTGTGTGTGTGTACAATGGCGCTAATGGTTCGTTCACCACAGCTCTTGTTCGTGCTGAATGACACTGGACAACTCTATCTGTTAGGGGGATGTCAGGGATTTACTATTTAAAACATTACTTTGTATTGTTCACTGACAAAATGAAAATGAAGATTGGCATATAGGTGAATGAATGTTTAATTATTGTTGCTAGGGTTCTGCGGATATGGGACACCCTGTACAACTGTTATCTACAGGGAAATATTAACTTTAGAGCTGACAACAAAATGTACACTCTAACGTTAACTGCTTTTTAAACTAGGGGCTAAAAATTGTGGTAAAGTTTGTAATGTCCAACTCCCAATTTGTCAGACAAATATTTTTATTTCTTCTTCTTCTTTTTTACCTATGCCACTTCATTTTTGGACTTGGATTTCTCAAATCCTCTTGACATACATACAACGTTCCAGCTGCAGACAAGTAGGTAGGATTGAGGGGTTCTAGATCGGAAGTGACGTCACAGATAAAAAAAGTGTCTGATTTCATCAAGTCTGATGAAATCAGGTAACACCTCGCAAATAAACCTACAGATTCGACAATATGACATTAAGAACCTACTAACTAGAACAGTATTAGAAGAATGGGACGAAGACTGGCGTCAGACCCGAAACAATAAATTAAGAAATATAATACAGGATACAAGAAAATGGCAAACAGTTGACAATAGAAGAGACCAAATAATCTTAACCAGGCTGAGAATAGGTCATACAGCACTGACACATAAATACATCTTACAGAAAACCCTATTAAATGCAGTACCTGCAACGTACATCTCACAGTAGAACATGTACTTATTGCCCACAGTACAACCGAGAGAGATGACATAATCTACCAGACACAATGACAGAAGCTCTATCCAACAAGTTGGAAATAACTGCCCGAATACTCATCTGGAGGACATATCACTCAAAAATGAAATGAAATTTTTAATTAATTCTTACCAAATTCAATATAATTTGCAATACGTTCGCGACACATGAGCATTACATTACCCGGTTACATGATGGGCTCGCAAATCTGGACCCAGCCTTGGACAAGCACAAGACAATACTGCAAAGAATACACACTATTGGTATTAACAAAGTAAAAGAAGAGTTGGGAGCCTAAGATATGATGACGTACAGAGATAAAGAAGGTGATGTGAAAAACTGAAACTAAATAAAAGCCTGTAGGTGTTTGAATTATGTTTAGGAAGAAATAATTGTATATTAGTATAGAAGCTTTTTATTAATTGACTTTTATTTTGACAACATAACAATAATTGAAAATCTCAAAACATAACTTCCATGACGACCACCGCACCGAAAATCTGCACCTATTATGGGTTTAGAAACGTCAGCAATAATAAATTTCCATAGAAACGTTTTCTTAAAGTTTAGCCTTTACGCTAGGCCGTACCAAAGGGTAGTCAAGGAACCTCAGCGGTCTCTTTAAATCGCATTTCAAACTCTGATCTAGATAGTGTCTAGCATGATTTTCATTTAAAGTTAACATAAATCATCCAGTACAATTTTTCAAGAAAATGATCTGGTAAGATATAGTGCGATAGCAGTGCACAATGCACTGTGACAAGATAAAGATCTGCAGAGAGCTTAAATAAGAGAGTGTAGTAGTGAAGTACGTTGCGTTTGGTATCGGATGTATGATTCTCCGGAGACTGTTCATAACTAACCGTCATTTGTAAGGAGAGCGATACAAGCCGACCAATTCCCGCTATCTAGATCTGGTGACGAATGCTCGGGAGACAAGTGATCGGTAGCCGGTCCCGGCCTCTGCGGGATGTCACAAGATGCATTTATCTGTGCAACGAGCCGCAATGCGACTTCTTAACCTCTCCTTCCACTCCTAGCGGATGTGGAGGAGCTCATGACTTTCTCGAGCTCTCGACAGGGGGTTACAAGGCATTTTTTACTTTATTTTCTAAAAACGATACTGAAATGGTTGTTATTTGTTAGTAAACGGTGTTATAACTTTTCTTCAACATATAGTCTGTAGCTGCGAAAGTTAAGTATGGTAGACCGGGGATAAAGGTAACAGGGTACAATAGTAAAACTGGGAATACTTCTGAAATTATAGAGCGAAAATTTTCGTAATAGTGTATGTGTCTAATAAAAAGTTTTTGAAAGATTTTTTACCCAAATAAATTGTTACTTAAATAAATATTCTTTATTATCCGTTAATCAACATGGTTTTAGGAAAAATATGTCTACACTTACTGCAACTTTTTCTTTTCTTCAAAATATTTATTCAGGAATGGACAAGAAATGCCATTGTCTTTCCAAAGCTTTTGACTGTATCAATCTTGAAATTTTATCGTCAAAATTAAATACAGGTATCACGGGTATTTCTAATCAGTGGATTATGTCTTTTACACAAAATAGGTCTCAGTTAGTGTCCTTAAATACTAATAATCATATTTATAAATCTCGTAAATCTCATACTGGAGTGCCGCAGGGTTCCATTTTAGGACCTATGCTTTTTTTGTTATATGTAAATGACCTTGATGAAATAAGTCAATACGCAGATGATACTAATCTTCTTGTTATTAAATCAAATTTCACCAACTCTATTAATTCTGCAAATGATTCTGGCTTAACTTTTAATAATTGGTGTGAGGATAATAAACTTTTGTTAAATAAAGGAAAAACCTCATTTATATATTTATACAATCCTCAAGCACCATTAACTAGTAGTCCCCTCATACGTACAGCTGGCTCGCCGTCATTAACACAATTAACTACTGTAAAATTTTTAGGTATAGTTATTCATCAAAAGTTACGATAGGAATCCCACATTGACTATATCAATCCCAAATTCTCTACAGTTTGTTATATTATAAAGAGACTTAGAGATTTTACTTCTATAAGTGCGTTAAAGTCTGTCTATTTTGCAAAATTTCATTCTGTTATAAATTACAGAATACTGTTTTAGAGAAATGCTTCTGAAGCTAATAAATTATTTATACAACAGAAAAAAGCTGTCGCATTATGACCTTTAGTTCAGCTAGAACATAATGCAAAAATATTTTTCATGAGTTAAACATATTAACTCTTCCATCACTGTATATCTTAGAATGTGCAATGTGTGTTAAAGCCCACCTCGATTTTTCTTGAAAAATAGAAACTATAGAACAGAATTCAACTAAAACAATCCATAACTAATTTCAATTGTGAAACATTATCCAATCTTAACTGAACAAATTTATCTCTTTATCGGACTTGTGTTTATTAAAAAGTTTATAATAATCTCTCTATTCGTCATTTCGTTCCAGTCTTGGCTGTTTTATAAAGTTATTGTGATAACATCTATGGGAAATTGGTTCCACATACTATAGTTAATAAATTCGCTAAGGTAGTATGACCTGTTGATCGAACGTTTTTACCAGAGATCTTTGATCGAGAGGTGAAGGTTAAAGGTTTGATTGCGGTCACTGCTCAATGTTTTGTGACGTACACTAAATTGCCTATTAATATATTCTATTCACCCACGCTTATTGCCTATCAGATTTTTTTACGTAAATTGAATAAGAATAAATGTAAGGTTTATCAAATTAAAAATCTTGAATAAAAACATATTTTGTGCACTAGTATTATATAATATTTTTCCAGCATCATTATTTCTAACCCTGCATATCTGTATTCGTAAATATAGGAAATCTTATCTTTTACTAAAAGTTTTAGTAAAATTTCAAAGATGTGCTGTAAAAAGAACCGAAATGCTTTCATCAGTAGAACTTCCGGGAGAGGTAGCATTATTTCCGTTACATGCACACGCACACGACAGATCGTGGAACGTTTGAAAATAATTGGAGCGCAACATTCTAGGAAATGGATAACTAGATATTCTGTCCTACACAACCACTCGATATTCACATTCGTACATCACGATAAGATACTGTCTTTTGACGAGCAGCGAAAGAGCGGGTATATAATATATGTGAGCTTATGTGAAAAACTATAATGGCATACCTACGAAATAAAGAGATCAATGGGTTTCATCCTTCTCAAACCACCAACCATGGATCAACGTCAAACCACCATATCAACGTGGTTCATGATTTGGCAATTAATACAATGCAATATAGTCCAGGAAATTCCTGATCAAAATAGTAGTTTTGGAGAAAGTTTTGCGGGAATTTTGGAAATTAGTGGAATGATTAGGACTTGTGGTACTGTTTTCCAGATAAATTTGGAGGCTTAAAGTGGTAAAGAAGGTAAATTTTCCGTTCCTAGACCGTCATAGATACGGAAGCCACGTAGTCAGTGCGATGTTGCATTTTTAAATATTAAATACATGATGATGAGTCGACCAGAGCTAACTGCACAATTTCGGAAGGTAAAAATGGAAAGAAGAGGATTTGAACCTGCGTCCCTGTTCTCCGTAGACAACCGTCTTACCACCAGTGTGACCAGATTTCAGTTTAGGTAAACCCTAAGATTAAAAAATAAATAAATCGGAAATACAGTACGTTTTACTCAATTTTGCTTATATTTCCTAAAACATTAACGTCCAGCGACTGTCAACTGTCACCCGCTACTGTCTGACTCGCACTACCAGCTGACAGTTGATAGTCCGAGTGCAGCAATTGGCGACACTGAACAGTCAAACAGTCGGCGACTGTTGCAGGCTCTATTTAACCGGCTAATCGGCTTTAATCGTTGGCGTGATCGGCAATAGAAATAGTTAGATATATCCTGGAACTACACGCGAGATTTGCTATGATTATATGGAACGTAACTATGTTATTTTTATTGCTATAAACCAGTTACATTAAATTTAGATAAAATTAGCGTAACCCGGAGATTTTATAACAAAACCCGGAGCACGAAGAAACGATGTTGAAAACCTGGTAACCCTGCTTACCACGAAGCCACTCTTTTTTACTAGGTCTATGCAATTTTCAGTAAATAGTTTATCACCTAAGAACATCCTTGTCATGTATATAAGTTATAATATGTATTTGTATCAAATACATAATGGATGTAACTTTAGAGGTATCCTTGACCTTTTATTTCTCAGGAACAACTTTAAAACTACAATATAAAATAAACACCACCCTGCGAAACACCATATATCTCCAGGAATTTCATATTGAAATATTATGTTAACACAGTGTCCTGACGTAGAGATTTTAAATTTATTCACCATCCTACCTTAGATATTAAAAATCAGGAGTGGCTTTGACGTAGGGAAAAGTAACAAATGTTTCCGATTGTAACATGCAGAGATGAAGCGAGAGAGCCCTGGATGCCCAAACGGAAACCTTCCTTCTAGACTGCTACTTCCGGATCAAGATCAAACTGAGAATACTTCTAGCGTAATGCACGTTTTTATTTCATGATTTACATATCAAACACTGTAATCGTGGGAGAATGGAAAGGAAATTTGTGGTTTTCACGTTTTGATTATTGTAAATTTGGCTTTATATGGCCAATTTTATATTTAATATTCATTTGGTTATATAATTTTAAGATAGAGTAATTTTTGCATATCCATAGTCTGTCTCGACGTTTATCCTTATTGCTAAGGAGTCTTGATTTGTAAACTTAATATATATTTTGGTTTGTTTGGCCATCGTCACAAGAATGAACGTTACATGAGATGTTAACAATTTTACCTAAATATGTAGAGTTACCTATTATAAATTGAAGTGAGAATCGATTGACCATAGACTTAAAAATGGGTGATTCCAACAGATCCAGTTGTTCGTTGATAAGATTATGCCCTTCTAGTTGTGCATATTTAATTTCAAATGGAAGGGCATCATCAACAAACAACTGCATCTTTTGGAATCTCCCTTCTTAAGACTATAGTCAATGATATTTCCTAATCCCTTCGCACGCTAATTTTTAAGTAATAGTTAACCATGTATATTTAGGTAAATTTGTCAATGTCTCATTCATTCTTCAGAAGATGGCTTAAGTCGAAATATATATCAAGTTCTAATAAAATATGTTGTGGAATATAACCAAGGGTCTTATTTACTATTTATTAAATATATGGGTAATATGGCCAATATATTGGAGGATTCTTCTTTGAACAATTGTCAAGAGCCTCGTTGAAGAGTTCACAGAACAAATTTAAAATCATAGAGCAAACATAATTTTAGAATTTACAATGTCTGTAGAGTGACTGCAGTTTGAATGACGAAATAAATTAAAATTGAATTATATCAATAATATATTTGAATATTACAGAAAATTGGCAGATTATTATGAATTCTTCGTTGTGGCCAACATGGTCATTCATGAATTATTCATAATAATGCTATTGATTATTATCAATTATGAAATAACATTAATAATTTCACGATACCATTAAAACTTGATGTCTCCATCATTGAACCAGTCAATACAATTTTGCCAACAGTCAATTTGCAAAAACACTAACGTGTAGAGGCGTACGGAATAGATAACTAATAAAAAAATGTATAATTTAAGCATTATTAAAGGTCTAGGACTGAAACCTACGTTGGTATATTTTTGTGGAATATAATAAGTATATTATTTATAAATTTACTTAAATTTGAATTAAAAACTATCACTACTGTTGTGCGGCCTGTGTAAAACAAATAGTTCGTCTACAAATTATGATATACAGTGAATTGATGTGCTGCCTGCTTTGGCAGCACCAATTGCTTATTGTATAACGATGATTTGCATTGAATGAGAGTAACGGTGGAATACAGGAGCTGCACAGGTTCGCAGTTAAAAGCTTGCGAAGTGGACGTTTGACTACAGGTATTTCTGTATTTGTAATAATTCTGTATTTTTAATTTTTTCATCATTGTATTAATGTATCATCATTTTTTTATGGGGTTGTGTGCATGCCAAAAATAGTGTCATTCAAATTCTTTTAAAATTGAAACTTTTAAAGAGTTTCAAAAATAGAAGATGGATGTAACAAATGCAAAAATAAGAAAGCAGGATTATTATCTACATACTTGACTAATATATTACATTTAGTAATATTTCTAATATTTTAAATAAAATTTCTTACTTTTTTGAGAGATTTTTTTTTATATATTGTTAAAAAAATTGTACAACCAAATTTATCAAAATCAGATACAGGAGAAAAGCTTTATAAAAACTGGAAAAAATATACAAAACATATAAGAACCCAGTGCTTAGATAGTCTGTAACTGCATATTGAATCAAGATAAAATATACAAAAACATGTAGGTGAAAAATACTTGAAAAACCAAGCTGGCTCAACCGTGGCATCTAAAAGTCAAAACCGATCAACGAAACGGTAAAGCACGTACGAGCTAGCGTGTTTCGGAAAAGCGTTGGAAAACCTTCAATCAGTGATCCCAAACAATTGATCTCAACCATTGAAACAGTGGTCTCACACATGTGGAACTTAAAAATGAGGAGCAATAAGATTACCAAACGGTCATCAAAATAGAACGTTAGTTAGCAAACAGCTAAACGTTTTTAGTTTTATGGGCCAAGTTATGCGTTATTAGACTTGATAATATCAGAAAATTGTAATTTATAGTATAAATGTCAAAAAATGGGATCTGCTAAGAAAGCTCTGCTAAGATCCTGGATTTCGGAATTTGAAGAATTAAAAATTCCCGTCGGTACCCTGACGGGCAACGGCCTGCCGTAAAAAGTCTCGTACCACTCGAATCATAACTATGGGTATAGATGGTAGGCACGTATTTTACATTTTGGACACCATCGATATCCTCCTCGGGATACTGCAAAAAATATTTAACAAGACATTTGAAAAGAAACAATTTAAAACATAAATTATCAAAATTGAAACATAACAAAAAATATTTGAAGAGCCAATTTTCCCACATTTCAGGGTTTTGTAGGTATTTAGTAAGTGTAAGAAGCCAACATAATGCTGGATGTCTAGGAATAATTGTTCAATAATCACATAAAAATCAACAGATCATTTTTATTTAATATTTGATTACTAAGAGCTTTTATTTATATATTTAGTTTATTTTAATTTATAATTTGCAAAAATGTTGTCACAATAAAATTTTGCTGAGCATGGTTCTGAACTCTTACGTCATCACTTCTGGTCCAGAACCGCCGCAGTTAAACTACTTGAACATATTACTCCTGAATGTTCAGATTGAAAATATGGTAATGAAACCTGGCAACAAGAGGATCTGTGGCGATAGTGATGATAAACACATATCGGGCCAACCTCATATGTATCAACAAAATAAATTTTATACACAACAATGAATTCTAAATAATTCTATTGTTTTTCCTGATTAGCTATTTACTATTTCTATGTCATCGGAAAGTTTGAGTACTTCTCCATCAGTATTTCAACTGGCCGGTCTTCGATACCGTGTGAGTTCGCCAGCTGGGAGTTATGGAGATGGATGAAAGATGCATGGACGAGGAAGAGCGAAATGTGACAGGAAAGTCTACGACCAGAGAACACACTAGGTCACAACTGGGTCATGTTACCACTTGTTATTACTTTGTTTACTGCGTAGTCTGTAGTTTCACCCGTCATACCACAAATTTACTAGCGGTAACTTTACCGAACAACTTCGTATTGAAATATTATGTTAACAGGATGCTGTGAAATTTTAAATTTATTTACTACGTTGACAAAAGATGATGTTTACTTGCTAGGGACTCAGGTGTTTGCTGCTTTTTTGTAATGACGCTGTTAGAAAAAATAAATATAAGTTATATTCCAAGTCCCGACATAACTACTCACTGCCATAAATTCGGAAGAAATATTTTAAATAGAGAAAATATTGAGATATCGGCATATTGGTTTTTAGGGTTTTGTAGATATCACCAAAAATCCTTTACAACTTCACTCATGTGTCTGTCTGAAAGGTAAAAACATTAGCCAAACGGCTGGCTAAGTTGAAAATTCGCATACCAGACAAACATAAACAAATAAACTATAAAAAGACAAAATGCTGCATTTCCCAAAGAGCTATCGGCAGTGGTGTCTGTTAGGAACATTATTCAGAATTCTTACAGCACGTTTTTGGAGTAAGAAAATTCTGGTGACAGACGAACTTAAACCCCAGTGAATAAAAAGCGACTGAAAAGCAGCAAAATAGAACAGACGCATCATATCAAAAGACACAGACGTTTTCAGCCTGATGAACGCATAGACAACCCTTTTAAGAACGTTTACCAAATAGTTAATGTGATCATGCCAGCTAAGTTGACTATCGATATAAATCCTAAGAAATTTGGCCCCCCGAACTGGAATTAATATCAATATTGCGGTTGAATGAAAAAATAATTTGTTGGGTTTTATTATTATTAAGGGAAAGTCGGTTTGAAGTGAACCAATCTTTAACTTTCACCATTTCCTGTTCTGTATTTCTGACCACATCGTTAACAGACGTATGATTACGTATAAGATATAATTTTAATGCATGAAGAACACTATAGACACTTTCGACAGGACACTGTAAAAGAATTGTCGAAAAGATTACAAAACAAACCCCAAATGTTACTGGCATCATCGTGGATCAATAAGTTTTTAATTCCCAGTCATAAAATCAGTACAATCATTGAAAAATCTATTCTGAAATTTAAATCTCATTTTGAAGTATTGGAATTATAATTGACGGCACCCTCTTTGTGTTTTTGACAAACATTTCGAATGGAAGTATACGTGCCTAGAATAAATTCATTTTTTTTTATGAAAGCACTCTCGTGTCGTGTGTACTACAGACTCCGTTATGCAAACATAGAATTATTACGATAAATATGTGTGCGTTTTTTTTTTCCGTTCGATGTATATCTCATGAAAGGAAAATATCATAAATATGCATGCATATAGACAGAATGAAAATGGAGTTGTATATCAGCAACAGGTTTTTTGAAGGCAAGTATTCTTTTCAAATATTTGATCGTACTCAATGTTTGTACGTAAAATATAGACTCGATATTGGTTTTCACATTCGCAAACCTGATGTGATTCGATTCCGTATTCTGGAAGTAATTTGAAAAGCTGTCTAAGGGTAAAGGGCTTTCAACGTAAGATGCTTTAGGGACTTTTCGTCTTATCAACCCGAACTCAGCCGGCAAGATGTGGTCCGAAAACATTGACTAAAACGCCACATGCCCAAACAGCAGCGTGCATACCTTTTTATCGACACAAAGAAGAGCTTTTTCCCTAAAAATAATATTGAGAGAATTGCAATGTGACCTACTTGTATAACTCCACGCTTTACTAACCTTATTATTTTATCATTAATAACATTTGTCCCGAGCTCAGTTCTTTCACTGAAAATACTTGCCAATTGTTAACAGATTAACACAAGTATTTTATCACACTTCAACAAATTCTTTTTCACAAGTTCTTCTGATTCTTAATTGTAATTACAACATATTGATCCGAAATAACGCGTCAGCATTTTCTTAAACCAGGTCTGTTCGTAGCAGGATACCACTCTGAAGTTGGTATCACAAAAACATGGTTTTCGAAGGCTTCAACAATTTGAGGTGATGAAAATTGCTGTCCACGCATTTTTGTTTGACATTGGGGAACAAAAAAAAAAGTCGGGGATAAATCAGGTGAATACGGGCAATGAGACATTAATTCGATGTTTTCTCCTTCAAATAATCAATTGTTTAACATGCTGTGTGGGAGCTTGGATTGTCATGATGAAGAAAGATGCGACGTTTGGTTGTTTTTTTCTGATTTCGTCGATGGCTTCTGGCAAACAAAGTGTTGTATACCATTCAGCATTACTTGCTCTCCGATCCTCTAAAGGAATGGTTGCGACATGACCAGTACAACCGAAGAAACAAGCGTTTTCTTGGAAGTGCTTCGTGAACGAAATTTTGTGGTTTTTGGTTCATCTTGGAAGACCCAGTGGATTGTTGCTTAGTTTTTGGTTCTTATGAATAAATCCAAGTTTCGTCATCTGTAACGATGTTGTAGACGGATTTTGCAGTGCCCAGGTTGAATTTTTTTAGCATTCCCTTTCATCTTGGAAGACCCAGTGGATTATTGCTTAGTTTTTGGTTCATATGAATAAATCCAAGTTTCGTCAGCTGTAACGATGTTGTATACGGATTTTGCAGTGCCCAGGTTGAATTTTTTAGCTTTCCCTTATACCAATCAATACAAGCCTTTTTTTGATTAATATTACACCAATCAACACATTTTTTTTGAGCTTTGGTCAAATTTTGTGGAATCCATCGGAAACAGATGTTTTTCATAGCTAAATGTTCATGCAAAATCGAATGTATTGCAGTCTGCGATATGCCAAAGGATGCCTTTATCTCAAGGTAAGTCACATGCTGATCTTTTTCAATCATTTTGCGCACAGCATCGAAATTTTTTCGAATCACAACCAATTTTGGTCGATTCATCACTGACGGACGCACGACCATGACGAAATTCTGCAACCAATTGTAAACAGTCTTTTCTGATGGTGCTTCATTACCAAAAGTTGAACGAAGAGAATATATGCATATATGTTGAGTTAGGCCTTTACTAAAATCGTAAAAAAATCATCCAATGAAAACCTTGACGAGTAATATCCATTTTTTCACAAACTTGTTTTTTTTAACGCTCACTATCAACAACTCGGTCAATTTATAAAGTGCCACTAATTTCACAATAACAAATGTAAAATTTTACTAATATAGTAATGAAACATTTTAATATTGCCATCTAGTGCCATCAACGTGAATAATTTATTTTACAAAATAAATTTGACCTAGTTATTTTAAGAAAATATGTATATTATGTTTAAATATTAAAGAATAGTAACGAAACAGTTAATACATATTTGAGGAGAGAAAATTTGGTAGTTATTATACCATGAATTTTCTATGGAAACTTGTAATGACACATTTAAGATATTTTCCTTGATGAATAAGTAAGTAGGGCAATGTGCCCCATGTGGGCTTACATGACACGCGCCTGAGATTCCTCACTCAATATAGGGCGTGACCTTTTAATTCTGATTTCCCATCTGGCGCTCGCAGCTTTATACCTTATTTAATATGAGCACGTCTTTCACCCAATAATTATAATGTTGATGTAGATAAAATGTGCTCGTACAGTGCCTTCCAAACTTTACATCAAAATACGTTCCATAAAATTTATTACTATTTTATTTATTTTTCCTCTTTTGCCTACAATATGAAAGTTGTTCGAAAAATTATTACTTAAAAGACTAAAACCAATAATTCAGAATGCAAAACTGATTCCTGACCATCAATTTGGATTGACTCAACGATAGATCAAGTACATTTTATTATTGATTTAATAGAAAAATCACTTGAAGAAAACAATGTCTGCTCGGCCCTATTTATAGATGTCGCACAAGCCTTCGATAAAGTATGGCATGAAAGATTCATCTGCAAACTTAAGAAAATGTTGTCTTACCAATATGTGGAAATTTCTACATTTCTAAGACTCTTTAGAATAAAACAAGAAGAGGTCTATTCAAAACTGAAAGAAATCCAAGTAGGAGTGCCACAAGGGAGTGTCCTTGGACCTGTCCTGTATGTACTCTACATCAGTGATATTCTAAAAGTGAATCAGATGAAATTAGCTACATTCGCGGATGATACAGCATTATTTCCATCATTATTTATTACGGCTTCCCAACGTTGTACTAATTTTTTGATACCCTCTCTATAGAAGTTTTTTGGTTCCGACTTAAAATAACTGATCAGGTGATTTTCTACATTGGTGATATTTCGAAATTTTTTAACTCTCAGTGTTTGTTCCGTACACCTCAATAAGTGAAATTCGGAAGGCGCGAGATCGAATGACTACGGTGGATGTGGAATCATTTCCCAGTTTAAGTCCTGGATTTTGCGTATTTATTTTATACTTTACGAAATTGTATAGCATATGCCATCCTGTACCCGATATCACAGACAAAATGTGAGAATAGGACAGGCCCAAGGTGAGAACCTTGTGGTACACCGGAGGTAACATTCCCAATTGAAGGATTCCCAGTTTAAATCCTGATTTATTCGCGGGTTATTTTTGCTGAGTGAGGACGTGCCTTGTCATGATGGAAAATTATTTCTTTTCTGTTCAAATTCAGGTCCTACTAGATGCAGTTTTTTCGAACATATTTTATTTTGTTTAACTATTTTATTGTGGCGTTTTTTTTTAATAAAAATTTTCATTTTTAAAAATTTGAATTATAAAATAAGAAATTTTAATTATAAACATAAATGGGAAGATGTAATTTTAAAAATAATATTTTTACTAATTATTTTTTTGTTGTTGTTTTCAGGTGAGACGGTGTTTAATTAACATACATTTCCTTAAAAATTCAATTAAAGGATCTGCGGATGTTAAGGTGAGTCACTTTAACTAAATTTAACTAATTCTGTCTGCATTCATAGAGGGTTCCAGTTGTATCATTGTCTCTGGAGTAATTCAGTTTGTTAGGACAACAGGACGAATTAAGGACATGCCTGTTTATGGCTGTCATAACGTTTTCTTTGCCCTGCACACAGAGCTAACTCTCAAATATGGTTATCTTTATGAAGGTTAGTAACGGTACAAGGGTACGAACACGTAGAAAGATTATTCCCGGCGCTTCCGGAATCGATTTTCCTGTAATTTCTTTATTAAAAAATAGCCTGGTAGCCCCACACCCTGTACCCCAGATGGTTTAAACTAAAAATCTGAAAAAATCTAAGTAATGAACATTTGTAAGTTTTCCACATTTGGTGAAAAATGAATCGCCTCTGTTGGCAACACTGATCCTAATCCGAGCATGAATAAAATTTTGGAATATTTCAGCAATAACAATGTAGATTAATTTTGCAGGATGGAACACCACTGCTTTTATCCTTGCCTCTTTATTTAAGAATACAAAATTTCCTTCTGAATAGAAAAGTGTAAATGATTCTCTGGAGGATTGTTATAAAATATGAAATTTAACAGTTGTGAAAGATGTTTTTACAGTCAACAGTTAACTGTGGATTTTATTCAAAATGACTGGATCCTTTTCACACAAGTGTTTTGCAAATAAAAGTAAAAAATTTGAAAGGATAACGAATTCAATGGAAATCTGTTAAACTGGTTTGTTATTAAATCAAGTCGCGTGAATAACACTAGACTTTTTGTAAAACTGTTTATATATCACAAAACGAATTCCACACATTCACTGAAAACTTAAGATTTACGATGAGTTTTGCTGAATTAAAATTGTAAACGATTAATAATTAATTTCTAATGTATAAGGCAGTTAGGGTTACCAGCTCTTCCGGTTTGACCTGAAGACTCCGGATTTTGAAGTCCAGGTTCCGGGTTCCAGATCGATCATTATATTCCAAGTCGCGCGATATATAAAACTGCTGTCGGGCTATCTTAAGCTGGCCGGTGAAACACTCTACTGCGCACACTGCAACAGTATAGTTATAGTCCGTACCAAATTAGTTTTGATCATCGCAATAAAATAATAAAAGTTAGGGAACTCATAAAATTACAATATAAGTGATATAACTAGGCGTGTCAACCCATAGCCGTAGGGATTAGTTTTTCACATTACACATCTTACTTAAAGGATTAACAAAAACAAGTATACTTATTTATAGTTAGTACTAAATGTATATATGCGCCACTGATCGTTGATTGTTTATAACGTGGTTATAAACATGAACCCTAGTTCTTTTGTAGTTTAACAATGTGATTATAGTTATACGGGATAATTGTTTTATGCCGATCTTCAAAAGGAATATGGTATGTTCTATATATAATTATATATATATATATATATATTTCTATTTTATTGTAAAAAACAATATTTTTTGTAAATTTCTTCGAGGCGTCGCGGGTCGCAAGAAATTGTTCATCGGGTCGTTGGCGGCCCATAGATTACTAGTTTAAACCAGGGCTTCGAACCGTTATTTTTTTCGTTTCGGTTTTCGTTCCGCTTCAATTAAAAATATATATATCGGTTCGGTTCCGGTTTTCGTTCCGGCAAAAATAACGTTTTTTTTCGGTTTTTGGTTTTCGGTTCAGTTCCGAGTGATAAATTTATAAATGCTTGTATTTGTATTAGAAATTAATTTTCTACTATAATTTAGTAGAACATTTTATTCCTTATTTTGTAATAATCATACCAAGGCCACTGCCAGCGGGGGATTCTTGGCGTTCACCCCCTCCCCCCCCCCTCTCGAAATAATAGAAGCGCATTTTTTTACTTATCAGTTAAAAAAATTACGATATTTTTTTCTGCTCATCAGTTTAAAAAATAATCTTAAATAAAATGTATTTTATATTCACTCCCATAAACTTTATCTGAACCGAAATAAACCGATATTTTTTTTCGGTTCAGTTCCGGTTTTCGTTCCGACAAAAATAACGGTTTTTTTCGGTTTTCGGTTCAGTTCCGGTTCGAAGCCCTGGTTTAAACATAATAGGCAATCAATTGTGACGTGATACTGTTTATACTGTAAGTTGTTTTTGGAACATTATTTTGTTATGCATGCCACCCTTTTCTCCAGTACACAAGTTATTTAATATTGAAGTAAATTAGTTGTTACTTATGTAACATCATTGGCAATTTATGTCAAATTTACTAGGTGAAAATAATAATTAATAATTAATTATCAGTGACACAAGAAGATGTTCGTGGAAAATTTCCCTAACAACCTCGAAGCGAATTAACACTTGCGCTCCCTGATCATCCATTTACCTCATAATTCTTGTCACATGAGTCTCTCAGTCTCCCCTACCTTACCTTTATATCGTACATATTTCAGATTAACTTAAAATCTCCTATCTCCGCATTCGCACGCTTCTTACTACCCCTTCAAGAACTATTACTATTAATATTCTATATCTTATGACCTTTATCGCAAGTAAACGGAAATAAGGGGCCGGAACTCCCTCTCTGCATGGGACGATCGGAAAATATATATACTAGCTAGAGTATCCATATTCACGTTAATCACGTAAATCACAAAATCCTGTTAGAAAAACTAGTAAAAATTGGACTTAGAGGAAAAGCTCATGATTGGTTTCTCTCGTATTTAAATAGTAGGCAGCAATATGCAGAAATTAGAGATTCAAAGTCAAGACAATTATTTGTAACACAAGGAGTTCCGCAAGGAAGTGTGTTAGGACCACTTCTTTATATTTTATATGTGACGTTGTGGGAGATGCTCTGAGTTCGGAACTTGTTGACTTTTGCGGATGACACCACAGTGATGAGTTCTGATTCAGATTGTAGTACCCTTGTATCGAAAGTAAATTTGCTGCCAAATCTATTCTCATAGAAAAGGCATATTATACCATTGAGGAATATCTATTGGATAATATTGTGTAACAAAATAGAAAAATGTCTCTAATTAGTTTTTGGTCATAATTATTATTATTATTTATTTATTTTTTATATCTTTTATATTTCTGTGTATTATTTCATATTTCATTGTTCTACATTTTATATTGACGTGTCTATGAATGTATCATTCTTACAGAACTAATATATATTATTATTATTAAAAGTAAATGGCAACATAAAGTTACTGAATAATTGGCTAACTTCAAATGAACTAATATTAAATGCTATGGGGCTAGCCAATTAATAAAAAATAAAAAATCTATTAAAAAAGATACAACGATTAAATTATTAGGAATTCATTTGGATGAACAGCTTACATGGGATACTCAAATAGATAGTACAATAGATAGTACAGTCATCTCCTCTGAACCTGTTTGTGGACTGTCTTTTTTTTTTACTTTTTTTGCCGCAAATGTCAAAATTTTAGACCGTAACTTAAAAATTACCATATATTTGTGATCTAAGGCTAAAAATATGTAAGTAAACCAATTTTCAAATAAAAATGAAAAAAAAAAAAAAAAAATTAAATTTTTAATTTGGGCCAAAAATTTTTTGGCTTCAATTTAAGCCAAAATATAGTTTTAAGCTAATTTTGGGGTGAGGATTATGAAAAAAATATTTAAAAAATTCATGCTTTCCTAGTTTTTGATTCAGAGCCGATTTGGTTCAGTTTTTTGCCTATAATTTCAAAACTTTTGCCCAAACTTCAAAATGGACCAAATTTTCTTGACCTATGACCAAAAATACATATATATACCAATTTTCAACAAAATCGGAGACAAAAATTTTTTACTTCAAAATCACGATTTTTTTAAGGTCTACCCCTTACGATTTTTTCGATTTTTGGCCATTTTCAAGGGTTTTGGATTACTGCCCATACAAAACTTAATAATTGGTATATTAAAGCCCAAATTTTTTCTTAGACTAAACAATATAGGAGAATTTTAAAAATTCAAACCACAGATTTTTATCCCTAACCATTTTTTAGTTAGGATTTATCAAAATTTTGAAAAAATTTAAAATAAAATTAAAAATTTTCAAAAAATTTTTTTGCTTCAAAATTTGGTTAAAAGTCAATTAGGACCTTAAGATTTCAAAAATTCCAACCAAAAGTCTTTATCGTATTCCGTTTTTGAGATATGTCCATGTGAAGATGAAAATTTCTATAAATCACGCCATATTAAAATTAGTCATAATTTTAAAATACGCAGAACGAATAAGGCCTAAAATTTTTTCTAGACTAAATAAGCTACGAGGAATCCAAAAATTCTAACCGCAGGTCGTTATCTCTAACCGTTTTTGAGTTGCGATTTTTTTTTAAATTCACAAATAATTGAAAATATGCCATTAAAAAACTAGTCATAATCTCAAAACGCATAAAACGATTAAAGTCCCAATTTTTTCTTGACTAAATAAACTACCAGAAAACCAAAAATTCTACCATGAGTTCAAAACGAAATTACATAAGAGCTGGCTGTGGAAAAATAAAATAATGTCTACTGCAAGCTTTACATAAAAATTTTCAATAGAAACTTATAACATCAGTGATAACAGTTAAAGCTTGCAGTACACATTATTTTATTTTCCACAACCAACCCTTATGTAATTTTTATTTGAACACATGGTATATTAAATAGCTTACGGAGAATATTAATGAATTCGTAAATTTATAGTTTCATGGGTGGTATTTGATATGTGACAGATGATAACCCCAAGCATTTGAACTTCTCACTCTATCATCCATGCAATAAGATGTTTTGTCGGGCCGTCAGCCGGGCGGCGGGAGGGGGAGGGTTCCAGTCCCGCCACCCTCCATTAAATTATGCGGTAACGCGCTAGTTTATTATTTATTGTGTAGGGATTGCGTACAAGGATTACACAAAGGATGAGACCATTCAGCGGGTCTGTTGCGATATAAACTGATTGAGCTGTACCACTGTAAAATGTAGGCCATTGCCTCCGAGCAGACCTTCCTCTCTTCAAAGATGAATTTTCGTTGAGTGAGTTTTAAAGGGGTAATAGATAGCGAGAAAATAAATGGGAAGGAATAATATGATTGAGAATTTCTGTGACAGTGTTAATAATACAAAGAAGGGTGTTTAAGGAAGGAAATGAATTAATTTTATGAAGAAGAAGGAATGACAGCGAGTATATTGAGAAGGGTGCGCCAACTTTATTACGTACACTACGAAAGCTATAATAGACGAAACATATTAAACACTATTAGTTAAGAGCAACAATTATCTATTTTATAATATCTACCAGGTCGTTTAACCCGTCAACAATTACGGGTTTTTAATTTGGGCAACCTTTTTTTTTTTAATTTATCAAAATAATATCAGGTCAGCGAATCACGGGACAGGATTTCACTAGGGTGACCATTTTCTTGGAGTAGGCAATGCGGGACGGAGCAAAAAAAAAGGCCGTCACTTCCGAAATATAAGTGAAGAGCAAACAAAAAAAAAAAGGTTCTCTCCTCCCAAATATAAATAAAGAGCAAAAAAAAGGTCTTCACCTCCCAAATATAAGTACAGAGCAAAATTCGGCCCTGGGGACACCAAATCAAAATGCGGGACGAATGGTCACCCTAGATATCACCAATTAGCCAATCACGGGAGAGGGTGTCACCTGTCAGCCAATCAAGAGACAGGATGTCCCCAGATAGCCAATCACGAGAACCTTAGGAAAAATTTACGTCACAATGTTACCGCCACTACCAAAATCCTTATTGAAAAATTAAAAAAATATGGATTTGACGAAATTCTTTTTTGATAGAATCGTTCCTTAGCAATAGAATCTAATTCGTCTGTAAACAATTCCAAGTCAACTCATCCTCCACTCGATATCGGTGTTCCACAAGGGTCTATTCTTGCAGCATTACTATTTATTATATACGTGAGCGACTTTCCATCCGCTGTAAATAATAAATGTGTATCATATGCTGATGACGCTAATATAATAGTGACATCTAATTCCTTAGAATGTACGATTAACAAAAATAACGCAGTTGTTAACAAAGTCAAACTGTGGTTTACATCTCAGATTTTTAGTTTAAACCATCTGAGCTACAGTGTGTGGGACACATTTTTTTTGCACAATTTTGGCAAAAATCGCGTGAAAATAATTTATTTTGCAAAAATAAAATTTTGATCGTTAATACACGTACTAAAGGCTTTCATTTGATACCCTACTCCAAATTTAAAAAAACATATTTTGTTTTTTCGGTGAGCAGATATTTGTATATTTTTCTGGGAATAATATAAGTTTTTTAGATGTTTTAGTATTTTTTCTATGTGTGGGTCAAAGAGTTGTATAAGCATGCCAAATTTCAACTCTCTAGGTTTAGCCGTTTGGCTACAACTTTTACCGAACAGACAGTCAGTCAGACAGACATACAAACGACAAAATGACGGTATAAGGGTTTTTTGGTCATACCTACAAAAGTCTAGAAATGGAGTAGACTTTACGATTTATGAGTGAAAGGAGTCGGAGTCGGTTTTCAAAAATACTGACTCTGGAGTCTGAAGAATCGAAAGCCGTTTACAAAGACGTGTTATAAGATTTTGTTAGTCATATTTAAGTTCGTAGTGTGAGATAAAGCAGGAGGAGGATTGTCGAATGTAACCCTTTACTACCCTTATAGTGGTTCTATCATTATCTCCCGCCTGCACTTGACTCATTACGCGAGACAGACTCCCCGTAAAGAAGGATGGCTGAAGGTTAAGTGCTATGGACTCTTATCTCTAGAAAATTTGTCGAGTCAGAGTTTCTAACGTTTCGTAAGAGATGACGTCTTTCCCTGCCTAGATATTTCCACTCGAGAGGACAGTATAGCTGCTGTTATTATGGACCGGCGAGTAATTACGTTTCATTGTCGTAAAAAGACCTGTTAATGTATTTTTAATAAGGCTACGAATGGAGTTTCTGAATACGGGACTTTTATTCTCCCCAGTAATATGGATACTTATTTAATGTAAATTAAAACTCCTGTAATTAGGATTTTGCGGAGATTGTCAGTTTAATATTTTAGCAGCAAAATTTACACAAAGTGTCTAGTGTAACATCAGTGGTGCCAACTTCTAAATTTACAAATGGGCAACGTTAAAGTAGAAACAATAAATTCTAGCTCATTACAGCATTATTATTTATAACAATTTTGGACACTCGACTGGTAAATACCCAATAATAATGTGGTACTAGAAAATTCTTACCAAAATAATTACAACAGTATCATAATTAAAAAAAAAAAGTTTTAGGTCCAGTATTTCCACCTTGAGGTAATCCTCTAGGTCAGAGGTTCTCAAACTTATTAAAATTAAATAAAAGTTAGTAGATTTCAATATCTATTTCCGCTTAAGCCAAAGAATCACTCTTTAATTATACCCTTTTCACACTAGAACTTTAAGATCAGATGTTAAAGTGAATGTATCTTTAAACGCTAATGTGAAATCGTATGGCCTCGTCTAAATACAAGCGATGTTTAAGACAGAGATCTGCGTCTTAAACTTCGTCCGCATTGCCAATTTAATTTCTATTATAAAAAAATACTCCTTGAATTTGTGCTAACATTTTATATTATCATAAACAAGAATACTGTATTATATCGACGTTATAAGAAGTTTATACTTATTGTTATAATAAAATTATTTATTTTAATAATGTGTTTAATAAAATACAGAGCTACAATAATTGAGATAAAATGTATCGACTTACATGTTAATACAGGTGTAATAAATTCTTTATTGTAGTGTCTTTATTGTAGAATGAAATGAAATATCCTTATTTGTTTATAATAATTCAAAATGTTCGTCTGCGCAGACAGTTCAAAACTGGTAATTTCATGACGGTAACTTGGACAAAATTACTGAAGCTGATGACAGCACCAGAGATTTAAACATCAAGTGTGAAAGCATACTGATATTAAACATCAAGTGTGAAAGCATACTGATATTAAACATCGGTGAACTTTAAGTTCACTCGTCTTCAAGTTCTAGTGTGAAAAGGGTATTACCTTCATTAAATATTTTAGGTTGGGGTCGATTTTATAAAATGTCATTTTCATTACATCTCGACTTTTTGTGTTATTTTTAATACAAATTTTTTAATATATTGTTCAAAAATAGTTTTATTTTATTTTATATGTTTTATTTTTCATATGTCAATTTTTACTTTTGAAATATTTTATTTTGGCTGCCAACATAACAAATAAGATAATCACGAAGCTTGTCGCAACTTGAGAATATAAACATCCCGTTTAGTCCCGCTTAAACATGATTAGATAGAGCATACAGAAAAATGGAGATGTGGAAATACAAAAAATCTTTACTGCCTCACCGTATTAATCTGATTATGTTATTGGCATGCTTCATGATAAAAATTGAGAGAGAAATCAAAGAGTCGGGAGTCGATAGTTTTTCCGACTCTCAACTTCGAATTCCGACTCCCGATTCCCGATTCCGACTTCGAATCCCCATCCCTGGTATTTGGTGAAAAAATATTTGCACTAAACAAAGCCTGTTGTTCATCACAGCTTAGTTTAAATTGTTGCCTTTTTACTTTAAGATACGCGTCTTTTCATTTACATTACGGAAAAATTCTAGTCGACTTGCTTCTTATCTACGTGTATATAGATATTATCTACATCCATAATCCATATAGATTGGAGCAAAAACTGCAATCGATATGTGTCACATATGATTATAACCCAAAGAAACTAATCCTACGGCCTGCGGCATACGAACTAAGCACTCTATCATTCCTCGGAGGGTGAATAAGATCTCTGCCTGGCTTAAGGGTTGCTCTTAACCCCCCTACTGTTATTTATGGGTTAAATTATGCGGTAACATAGTTGCTTATTACATACTGTGTTTTAATAATAATGTTACACACGTACATTATTACTAAAATTTTCACCAACTTAAATCATTTATACATTTTTTTTATGGAATCAGTGTCAAATATTAAAGAGACTACCTCAAAAACCAATGGAAAAACGTCCAAATATATATAAGCGAAAAGGAATTTCATGTACATATATATCTACATATGTATGTGTTTCCATATTGTCTATAGAAACACATTTTACATAACAATGACGCATTATAAAATTAACAAAAATTTCGACAAATACCTTTTCAATTTATCCAATTTTGGTATCCATAGAATCCAAACACAAAACTCCACAATATCACACACTTTTTCAAGTTCTCTCTGCACTTTTACCACTTAAAAATAACTAAATATAACAGAAAAAAAACAACGCCACTTGCAAAAATCTCGCGTCACTACTAATCAAGATGGCTGGCCCTGATAAAGCTCATTAAGGAATATAGTCATTAAAAATTAGTAAATAAGGAACAGAATTGCTTAAAACAATTCTTAATGAGATTATTGATATTTTATCAATAATATACAGGTGGTTGTAGTTATATTTACCAAAGCACAACTTTTTTATTATTGAAAACAGGGTTTAATGTTAAATTTGAAAGTTGCTTGATTTTCAGAAATTTTTATGAATATTTACAAAATATAATTTCTATAATATAACGTTATCGTTAGATTCTCATACCTAGTGAGTGGCCAAAAACATGGTTATACGGCAACAAACGTGTCGATCGCCGATACTTTGAAATTTTCCCTGGTCATATTTTACAAAAAAAAAAAAAAAATTTTTATTACTTCAAATTGTTTTTATACACTAATTTTGGGATGAGAAATCTGAAAAAAATATTCAAAAAAATCCCCATCCACTAGTTTTTGAGTTATAGAAAACTCAAACCTGTTTTATTGAATTTACTCATAAACGGTCATTCTTAACTTGAAATGGAGGTTATTTTTGAGATCTACGACCCAAAATACATAAATATACAAATTTTGAACTAAATCTGAGACAAAAAATTTTTGCTCCAAAATCGAAAAATTCGTAAGGGGTACCCCTTACGATTTTTTCGTTTTTTGGCCATTTTCAAAGGTTTTGCTTAACCAGTCATATAAATTCAAAAAATTGTGTGTTTAGGGCCTTATTTTTTTTCCAGACCAAACAAGGCACGAGGGTTTCAAAAATTTAAACCGCATGTGTCTATATTTTACCGTTTTCAAGATAGAATTTTTTAAAATTTTGAAAATATTAAAAAAAAATCAAAATTTTTCAAAATTTTTTTTTCTTCATAATATCTCTTAAGGCTATTTAGGACATCAGGATTCCAAAAATTCCAACCGCAGGTCTCTATCTATTATAGTTTTTAAGATACGGTCACGCAAAACTAATTTTTTTTTGTAAAATTCGGTAATTTGAAAGCGAAATAAATCAAAAATGTACAGGATTCGTGAAACCCCAATTTTTTTACATGATGAAAAGACAATGGGAATTCCAAAAAATCAAACCCCAGGTCTTTATCTCTTACCGTTCTCGAGATAGGATTTTCGAAAATTTCAAAATTTTCACCAAATTATTTAATTCAGGAATTGTCTCAAAATGTCACCTAGGACCACAGGATTCCAAAAATGTTATAAGAACACTTCTATAGTTCTCCAAGGCACATAAGTTACATAAACAAAAAAAAAAATAATAATAATAAAATAAAAAAAAAAAAATAAAATAATTAAAACCGATTGGAGCTTAATTTAGGTGTCTAAACGTGACTTTTTTTTATTGAATTTCAGCACAAAATTCTTTGTGCACAATCTTACTTGGATACGTACTTATACTGAAATTTAATAAGCCTCGAAAGATAAATTTATAATGAATAATTCATTTAATAAATTGCAAAATTAATAAAACAAATAATTGTGGAAGAATTTTAGCTCCCACTTCCTTTGTTTCCCAAACAGTGAAAAGTTTAAGAGAAGAGGTGTTTCCAAAACAAAAAGTAAATATTCAAGAAAACTCTTTGGATGGTAATACTCTTCAGTGATTCCTCCTTGGGCGCCATATCAAAACTCTTATTAATTAACAAAGATAATGGAAAACGCGTGTTTCCATCCACGACATTCGCAACTCGGTACTTTCTCAAACTTTCACGACTAAAATCATAACTCACTAACAGTGAAAGAAATAAACCTTTGAGTCTTGTTGCAGCGCTAGCAGAGCGGAGTGTTTCAACGAGCAAAACTTTACCTCTCTTTCCACGAACACAGTACACCCCTTTGGGGCAGATTCGTCTTGTAATAGCTACTTCTCTGTTTGGACACATCCGACACTTCCCGTCCCTCTCACGCCCCCACCCCCAAATAGAGACAGAACGTTTCTCCGCGAAGCACATGATTATTCTTAGGAGATATAGTGGGAATCAGGAGTTTCCAAACTGTTCCTTTTGGGTTCAGGGATATGCCCTTGGCAATTTCGGGTAGTTTTTACAGTTAGATGCCTCTATAAACGAAGATTTATGTTTGCGTTGGTTGCTAAGTTGGCCGTATACTTTAAGAAGCAAAACGTTTTTGTAACTCTCGTTTTAGTGTATTTATCATGGAAATAGTTTACAGTGTTTTTCAAATTATTCCAGCACAACACAGATAAGTCAGTAACAGTTAGTTAATTAGTTAATTTTTTTGGCGCACAGCAACAAAGGCTATTTGCTCCTAACGCAGCCAATCTAAATGACTTATAGTCTAGTCATTTTGGACACTCAACTGGTAAATACCCAATAATAATGTGGTACTAGAAAATTTTTACCAAAATAATTACAACAGTATCATAATAAAAAAAAAGTTTTAGGTCCAGTATTTCCACCTTGAGGTAATCCTCTAGGTCAGAGGTTCTCAAACTTATTAAGTTAGTTAGTTAAAATTTTTGGTGCACAGCAACAAAGGCTATTTGCGCGTAACGCAGCCCATCTAAATGACTGGAATATATATTAAAAACAATATATTAGACAATAAACCAATAAATATAATCATTAAAAATACGCATAGTCAATAAAAGAAATCTTGCACTGACAAAAACAAATAAATAATATAAAAAGTCTGTTCGAAAATTTGAACAGACTCAGGGTGATGGTAAGAGGCTGTAAAGGGGCCAATTACCATCGAATATCACAGTCAATAAATAGAAACACATTAAAATTAGGTGCAAGACTTCACACATAAAATAATAAGTTCGATTCTCTCAGGAAGAGTATCAGCCTGTCCATGAGTACCCTGTCGTCACCTAGAGCAACTGACAGGTCATAGCACAGGCCTAACCTCTCCCTGACATCCTCAAACTGCATACACTCAGTTAAAAAGTGTAACACAGACAAATCTGTGTTATACGTTTCACAGATAGGGGACTCTTCACCTCGAAGGAGGTGTCCTTCTTTTTCTTAGGGTCCTCTCGTTGGTTCGTGGTCCACTTTTAAGATTTTTGAATGCCACTTTAGCCGAATAAGCGCTAAAAATCATGGTACTGATTGCTTTGAATATTCTCAAAAAATTGTTAACGATAAAAATGCAAAAAATTGTTATTTTCACAAGTAGTATAACACCGAGGTATGAAATTTTATATTTACGTTCTTATGTTGAAAAGAATTCAATTTTACAATGTAATATGAAAACCGGAAACGAAATTTTACGATTATGATTTTGCAATATCTGCAAAAAGGCTGTAAAGATTTTGATTAAATTTCCGCAAATTTTCTGGTTACAAGAAATTTATCAAACCAATCATATAGTGGCCAATTTATGTATTTGTCACAGTTATTGTACTATCCAGTTAATTTGTATGTTAAAGTATATTGTAAATAGTAAACCAGTAATCGTAATTAAAATAGTAAATTTACAATGTTGATAAAGAATCATAGCAACCGATTAGGCGAACATAAGAGTTTATATCCGAAACCGCTTGCAGATTGTGAGGTCTTTATGTGGGAAACGTTGAATATGAGGAATCTACCGACTAAGTATAGGAGTTTATCAATATTATATTCAAATAAATTAGGTAACCCTCATCTTTTAAATACTATCAGTAATCTTCCCACATTTTTTTATCCCTTATGGGACCCGAAAAGAAATCAATAACGCGTGAAAAGAGGCATAATTCCCAAGAGAAGAGATAAATTAAAATGTAATTTGAACAATTTTCTCACAACCACAAAACGTGAATTAAATTCTAAAAGTAAACCTCGCTATTACTTTTATTTACTGATTTATAAAGCACATATTACTAATTACTTTGTAAATTTGCGACTTGTAAATTGCTGTTACGAAAGTACCAATAAACAACCAATAAGTTATTTGCTTTTCACTTATCGTCGCTCAAAGGCTAACGAATTAATTTAACACCTCCACTTGGTTAAATGCCTAACATTCCGTTAAGTAAAGGATCATATAAGCTAATTAATTGTAGCATGTTCAAAGCATTACGAATACGGTCTTGTAAAAGACTGCAATAGCCTTGAAACGGACAACGACCTTTGAACATTGAGTTACCCAGTTCTAGAAAGGTGTGGAAGTTAAGGTTTCCTACTTGCAGCCAGAAAAAGTAGGATTCGTAGTCAGTCTTATTCAAACTATTCAGTCAATTTAGCGGGGCAGTCAAGGTCGTCAACAAGTCAATTGCATGCATTCAACTTCAGAGTAGAGATACATAAGTCTTTGAGACTTCATTGCTACATACAATCTATACTCCAGAAAAAAAAATCGAGCCCAAATTGATGATGAATAATCATTCGGTGGACGGAAAATATACTGGTTACGCAAAATAAGATGGTTAGACTAGGTACTGATTACTCGAATTGATAGGTAAGATTAAGAAGTAGTTATTAAATCTTACATTCAAAAGCATGTAACAATTCCATAGCTTTTAGTTTTTCTCGGCCAAAGTTTTTCATAAAGAAATGTTGAAATATAAACCACATTCTTTCCAACCAGTTCTTTTCTTAACAATTTCAAAATATTTCTTGCACAAAATTATGTTTACCAAGGAATTGTTGGAATTAAGTTGAAGTCGAAATACTACAAACCAGAGTTGCTTCAGGCCAGTCTACGAGACAAAAGATAAATAAAACAAAATACTATAAAAATCAATGTAAAAAACATCAAATAAAACAAAAACAAACATTTTTTCAAACAGAAAATATATTGAAAATGCAATATTGAAGGTATTCTAATTGAACACATTTAGTTTCAACATAAAGCAGAGGCGGACAGAATGGGTCAGAATACAAGGTACACAACAGTGGTGGCACTATTTTTTAAAATTTGAGAGGCCAAGGCTAATATTTAGTAGGAGTGCATTTTTTTATCAATAAAGATGTAACAGTACAAACTACCTGGCAATATTGAATTTTAAAAACCCTTTTTAAGAAAAACCATTACGTTTAGTTAATTATGTAACTGTTGTGTTCCTGACGTCATTGGTTGTTTTCGCAAATCATTATAATTATACTTAAATAAATATAATAACAACGTTTAATAATTCAAACATGAATTTTACTTAAAAATTAAAAACCGTGTTTTAAAAAAACTAGCACTGTTAAAATCGTGCTCTTGACGGTATTGCTGTATCTGTTTCTATTCTCATCGTAATAAAAAAGAATTACTTTCTCGATGCGTTGAGTTGCGTATCATTTCCATCAGAATATGAACAGCAACATTAGATATAACTTTTCCCATCTACAAAGAACAAGTTATTTATATGGAAATGCACATGGAGAAGGTAATATTTACAATATATTCTTTCTCGCTTTTTTCTTTGTCAAACGACACACCAGAAACAACAGTCAATATGAAAATCAGTGACCAAAAACCAGGAAAATAAACTTTCATACGATGTGGCACGGCTTAAATCACAGAAAATACCAACAGGTTTTTCTCCCTTGCCAAGCAAATCATATACTTCATTAAAGAATTCACTAATAGCTGTTATTGTTGACCGTTCAGACATAAATCCGTGTTGACTATCATTTATAATATTGTCACAATTATGATATAATTGTATATTAGCATACATACTAAGACATTAGCGTCTTAGTTTCCTGAGCGGCCTTTAGGCAGTGTAAGTCGCGGTTGCTGACTTGCGGTTTTAGGAATTAAAAAATGTGCAGAGTGTTGCGTGTTTGACAACATAAGTTTTGAACTACTTTCTGATGTGTTGATAAACATTATTCAATTGTGCCGACCCTGGTCTTGAATTGCTGCCAACAATTACACAAATTAATAATGTTTCCAAAACAATTGAGGTAGGACTTGACGTCATAGTGTCCTGGTTAACAGTTATAAAATGATCTTAGGGAATAGAGTCGTTAGTCAGTTATTCAGTAGTTATTCATTCGATCATTTTTGTGAGCACGCTACCCAAGGACCAGCCCAGCTGTTCAAGTCACCAACCCGAGATGTGGGTGCCGTCTACAGGGCTTCTCCACGTGTTCGCCTCGTTGCGGATACCTGGGGTGGTTCGACCGATCCTGGAGAAGCCGGGGCAAGGACGGGACTTACATCAGCTTTTAACGGACAACACCAGCAGCCATTCTGACAGTTAATTGTATTCCGATGTAAAATTATTATTATATAATAAATTTTGTAGAAAAGATTCCGTTCTTGAATCGACCCCGTGACAAGCTGGGTAAATAATTAAGCACAATATTGTCCCCGTGACAATATTATGCTTTTCCAAATAATATACCAACCTAATTAACATCGCATATTCAAATTTTTTTGCAAAGCTAGAAGAGAGATATATTGGTATAACACATGATGTTTGTAAGTAGGAAAAGTTCCTTTTTCAAAAGATAAATTTATGAAGTATGTGAGAGGACTCATTTGATCAGTAGAGAGTAATTTCAAAATCTTGATTGGAACATCATCTGGACCTGCAATAAAATTCTTATAAATCAAATAGTTGAGTAGAACAATAAAAAGATAAATCAAATGTTTAAGGTTGATGTTTATAAGATATTTGTGCCATTCCATAAGTTTTTTGTTTCCACGTGAAGAGACAAAAGTCGATATTAAGTGAGGAGCGGCGTGTGCTAGGAAGGGAAGGGAAGGATCCCGGGAGGGAAGCTAGGCAGAGAGACACCGGGAAGCCAGAAGCAATATGGATCAGCCGTAGCGAACTCGCTGGCAGAGACTATTTGTTTTCAGCAAGTCTGAAAGCATTCGTTGCGTGCTGGTAGCTGCGACCCGAGCGCCCAGGGACTCCCGAGGTAAACGGAGAAATAAACTGAATGACGGCAACTTATTCACTCCTATACTACATTAACAGATGATGCTGGATATTGCACTGTCTTTTAAATGTGTGATTTGCAACAGGATATATATTATGGAAGAGCAGCTGGATTAAAACTATAACTGGCGCATTCGGGAATCCAAATGATTTATAAACTCCTCGACATTGGATTTAAGCTATGATGGAACTATCATCTGCGTCAGTGTTTCTCAAAATTTCAACATACAACTACTTTAAGAACCCGATATTAAAACTACCACACAAATGACAAGATGTAAATGCATTTTTGATCTGTGTCGCTTCTCACTTACTCCTCACATTACTGGAGACATTCTCCTTATATGTTTTCTCACCAAGACGGAAACTTGCTTCTCTATCTTTCAAAGTGGCTATCTATCATCTATCTATCATCAAACATCGCCAGAGAACAAATATCTAACCACCAACCACAAATCAGTGGCAAAACATCAATTTCAACAACAGACAAAAGTGATACCTTCACAACTACATAACAAAGTCCTAATATTCTACGGGATTTCCTTAAGCCGAGAAGAGTTGCGATGCTGTGAAGAATAACAAGAGCTGCACCAATTTTACAATAACCACACAGAGTCATAACAAGGCCTTCGAAATGACTAGCCGTTGGGTGTATTGTATTTGCTTTAGTTTAGAATCATATCTATTATTTAGAAAACAATACGTTAAATTTTTATAATAAATTATTTGCCTTTTTGGTTTTTTTTTTTGGATGGAGTTCCACAGTGATCTATTCTAGGACCTCTCTTGTTTATTATATGAGTTACTCTCTTTTAGAACCATATTTATGAAATAGAACTCAATATGTTAAATTTAATAATTTAATAATTAAAAATTATTTTTCATTTTATTTCTTTTGTATGGAGCTCCGCAGGGATCTATTCTAAAACCTCTCTTGTTTATTATAAACATTAATGAACTCCCTTCATCCACTTTCACAAGTTAAATTTAATAATAAATACCATTTTGTCACATACGAATGCCATACTTTTCTTTTTCAATAGCAAACTGTGGGAAACCCAATCGAATGCTTTTAACAGATCACATAAAGTATATTGAGGAATTATTTTCAAAACAATTGGTTACATAGTAGGCTGGAAACTAAATTCATTTTTATTGAGAATATTGTTATCTAAGAAAATTTTTATTTTATCTAGTTTTAAAGATGATATCTAAAAACCTTAGCAATAAATAGACAAACTATTTTGTAATTTGTATTATTATAAATTTGATAATGGTTAACAGTGAAATTGCAATTAGTGTGACTAATAAACAATTTTGATTTTCAAAGGTTTTTATTTAAGAACATTTTATCAAGTTATCTTTATTTAAATTGTCAATATGATGGGTGAGGCTGTGTTAATATTTTCACTATCGCGTTCTTTCGAAGTGAAATAGTTGAAAGTGGTAGGAGTATAAAACGCGAGTGAACTGTATCCGAAGCATCTGGAATGTACATAGAAATCAGGGAAGTTTAAGTGAAATTGTTGATGAGTGTATATTTCCCGGAATTATGTACCTCTTGATTATGAAACTTACGCTCGAACCACTAGACTGAATTAGCCGGTTAAATTATATGTTTGAAATGTTTCTAACTACTCAAACATTTAATCTAGTTTCAGCATTTTCTTTCTGAAATTAAATTATGTAAACATAATTAGAACTTATTTCAGAAAACTGTTTTAATTTTATCAAACAAAAAACATTCAATTTCCTGTTTTTAACTAAATGTAGGTTGAAGTAAGTACTCTACGAATTAAGATAATTAAAAGAAATCAAATGCTTTCCTTTCTTGTAATTATAAACTTTTTTAAATTAATTTTGTTTTTTATTTAGAATTGTTGGATTTAGATGCAAATTGAAAACAGTGCAACGTCTTTACATTTTTTATAAAAATAATTTTCCACTAACTCCATGCGCGCCCTCAGTAAGGGGCAAGGGGGATACTTGCTCCCCCCCACCCCAGGACTCCTCATGAGTTCTAAAAAAACAGACTATAAAATTTTACAAACCACCCGTCGCGAGAATATCTTTGAAAAGGACTGCTAGCATTTTTTAGGAATTTTTTTGTTCAAGGAAACATTTGTAAGATATTACTTAATAACTTGTACACAATTACTTGAATTATTTTTTATCCTTATTCCTGGAAATGCTATTAGAACGCTTATATATACAATCGGCTCTCTGAAGATGGGGTCAGAAGTATTCGGTCCGGTTAGAGAAAATATTTAAAACGTTGAATTCTTAGCGGCACTGTGGCGGCATTTTGGTGGTTTATCCAATTCTATTTGTTTTAATTTTTGTCATATTTTCATGTGTATATTTTTAATATTTGTAATTATATACATAATTGTAAAGCTTACATTGTTTAATAAATTTTGATACTTAATATTATTAACTATGTTCTTGTCCAATGTCGGCTATGCTGTTGGGACATATATATTAAATAAATAAATTTGTGTGCGTCTCTGAATGTATAAAACAATTATACTTTTTTTTACAGCAACATTTTCTTGTAATGGTCATTTTAAATCCAACAATACCAACATAATTCCACTGTAAAGTTATAAATAATAAACATTATCAAGTTAAACTGTCATCATTAAAGCCAACTACACATTCTGTAGACAGGAAATAATGTCTGGATATGTTTATGAAAAATGCCACAAGTGCGATCATATGACAATGGAAGTATGTCCGTTACGACATGCATTTTTCTCTGGTGTTATGAATAAACGTTCCAACTGGCGTGATGCATTGCACAGGCCGACGATCCCAGCAGCTCCAATGACTGCACAGGCAGACGTATCACTCATCACACTACTTGTTGACTGTTTCTTAACCTTACCTTTCACTCAGGTGTATAGTTTTTTTGACAAAAAACTAAAGTTCTGAGCGGATTGGAGAAAAACAGAATTATATCTAATCAGTAGAGGAGAAGAGCGATTTTGAAAATCCAAATTTATGTCAAATAGCTTTGAATCAAATTATTTAAAACATATTTCTCATCGCAAAAAAAATTTTTTTTAACTGTTCTGCCAGTTCTTCGGTAATTTAGTAAATAATTTAACCCAAATGTGTTAGGGTAAGTTTTTTGCAACGGACCCAAGATGGAACCTTGAGGAACACCAAAATCTATCCTTTGGACCGTTGAAAATGTATTGTACTAACATGCTGAATTCTCTCTGACAAAAAACTCAATAGAAGTTTTTTAGCAATACCTCTAATGCCATAATAATCTAATTTATTGCATAATATAGGCTAGGAAACACAGTCAAATGCTTTTGGAACTGTTATTGTCAAAATTCTCGTCGCATGTGATGAATCCAAAAATTCTGGTCGCATGGATGAATGATGTATGTGATTAATCTGTGGGAGTGTTGCAATTGTAGTTCATTTTACCTTTTCAGCTTGCTTTAGCACATTCCATAAGTGACAATGAGCTCTATATTGCGACATTTCCTCAATAAATGCAAACACTATGCATTCTCAATTACCAGTTACAAATAATTCAACTCATACAATTGTAAATATGTATAAATATTGTATTATATTAGAAATAAATCAGTCTTAGTTGAATCTCGGTCTTCTCACTATCCTTCTGGATACAACAGGAGTATAGAGAAGTTAAAGTTTCTTCTAGAACAATTAGAATACATCTAGTGGAATCTAATTTACATGGAAGAAGAGCTCGCCGAAAACAAATGTTGACCGAGTGACAAGAAAAACTTCTCCTTGAGTGGGTAAAATCAAAGTACTTTCATTAAATTAATACAAATGTACGTAGGTTGTAGTTGTTATTTAGCCATTCTTAAAGTTATATTAAATTCTTTTAAGTATTATTCATCAGTACAAAACCATATCTGAATATCTGTTATTTAATATAACCGTGGCAGTAAGCATTATGTTTAGGGCTCAGTTACAAGTCTTTGTGTTTTTGTAAGGATGTTGCCTGTGATATCTGTGCAAGTGTTGGTTTAAAGAGTGCATTAGTGTGAGATGTGGCGGACCCCCAGCTGTTCCGCGGAAGAGGCAATCGATGGCCTGGTGTGCGGACATTCTGCCCGTCTGCATTCACGCCCATTGCCCGTAACCGTTCACCGTTCACCGTCCACACTGTCCTCTGATATATATCGCTGCACCAACTACTTTTTGCAACAATTAGTTTAAAGGATCGTGTTATTTATTGTACTGCTTTTAATTTTTATAATTAGTTAATAGTTTATTACAATAGAGAAAAGAAATGTGTTTATAGAAATTTGTATAGATTAGTGCTAAATAATGTGGAATATGTTCAGATTAGTTTGGAGAAAATTTAGTTATCTGTTCTAAACACAAAATTTAATTAAGCAAAATTATCAATTGCGTGCAACAACCACAAATTAAATTTAACGTGTACTGCCAGCCGTATGACACAAATTGACAAACAAATACATAAGCCAATGTTATGTTAATATTGCGTTTTGACAAAACAAACATAATATCAAATACCAGAAGACTTAAAGAAACATTGGTTATTATATACAGTAAAACTTTGCATTGCAATAATAATTCGTTCCGGAAACGTGTTTGTAATCCAAAGCACTCGTATATCAAAACGAATTTCCCCATATAATGGAAACTCAGATGATCCGTTCTACAACCCAAATATATTCATATAACAATAATAAAAAAATTCATAAACTTTATAGAATAATAGTTAATACTATATCTTGATTTATTTATTCGTGTAAAATTGGGGTAAATATTTGATTTATTACGTGTGTTGTAGTTGTGAACATCTTCAATAAAAACCAGTCTTTTGCTTTAGATAAATTATCACTAGAAACATGTTGCATGTGTTCCAGGGTCAATGATCTTGTTATAAGGGTCGTATCACCGGCATATAAAATAGATTTCGTCTCAATAGCAGAAGAGAAATCATTGAAATAAATTAAAAATAGTAATTGACCTAAAATTGCACCCTGCGGTACTCCATATATAATATTGAGCGAATCTGACTTGGAATTATTTATACTTACAAATTGTTTTCTCTTTTTTAGATACGATTCTATAAGTGAACAGCTACTGTGACTGAAACCGTACATAGCGAGTTTAGCAAGTAATATATCATGCGATACACAGTCAAAAGCCTTGCTTAAATCCAAGAAAGTAGATAAACAAAACTCTTTAGCTTCAAAATATATGGATATTTTGAGAATAAATTCCAAAATAGCTTGTGTGGTGGATCTATTTTTCCTACAACCAAACTGTGACTCACTAAAGAGATTATTGGATTCGAAATAAGACGTTATCTGATTAAAAAGAATTTTTTTTAACATGCGACATGACGACGTGAGGTCTTGAGTGTCGAAAATTTGCACTCGATTGATTAGAATTTCCTTATAGGAACCTTAATTTAGATATTAAATATATTCTCGATCCCCAGACTCCTATCGAAATATTAAAATTCAGAAATGGTTTCCTGAATTTAACTCGCATTCGTGTTTTTCGTAGGCAATTTATTTACCACCAAGCTACGGCAACTCATGTTCTATAAAGGTAAAAAATACAACCAAAAAAATTATAAAAACTGCTGTAAATATTCAGTGTCTCGACACTTTATCATTAAAGCAGAGCGGAAAGAAATAAGACAGTGTGGAAAGGTAACAAGGCGGAACTAACGCCGCTATCATTTGACAATGTCTCACAAATGTTTCCACTGTCATTTCACCGGACCTGTCATTAAGTTTTTGGTCCTCCGTTACGCTGGCGTGACTCCTGATGAATAGATGTTTTATATGTTATTTTCAGAAGAAAAACAAAGCCGACAAAGAATAATTGACACCTGAGTTTTTTTTAAATTGCCCCGTGTAAAATAATCCTTTAAAGCCTGAGAATTTTTAAGATTTCTTGTAAGATATGTGTATTTAATATGTAATTAGTATATATGAAACATGAGGAAATAATAAAAAAATGTTGCTCTTATCTTAAATTGTCTTTTATTTTGTAATAATGTTTAGTAGTGTTCTCAGTTTTTTCCCATTTCCCTTTTTCAAAGAATTTTCATCGAACTAATATTCAAAGATTCATTTAACTGTAGTTCAAAATATTTGTGTGTATGATTTTTCCGAGTATTTTGTGAAAATTTCCAACAGAATAGGTAACGACATGCTTGTCGAGAAAGGATTATTTTCTGAACACGTTTATAAAAATGAATGCAGACGAAATCATCAGCCTGTAAACAAAAATGTAATGCGATATGACAGTTCATACGTTATAAAAATACACGCGGAGGCTGCATACTTAGTTTTAACAGTTATAAAATAAAAATAGCTATACATTTTTATCTAGTACACATTATATTAAAGACAATATTGCAAAATGAAAAAGGATAAGGCTCAACATAAAATATAATCTAAAGTTTTCGAAAAAAGATACTGCATTTGATGATAAGATTGCTTTGAAATTATGTAATGTCGTCTAAATGATGAATTCTTGACTGAATACAGCCAAAACCAAAGTGTGTGGCAGAAATACTGGTGATGTAACAACTTTAACTCCCTCAGTTTTTGCAGTGTCTGTTGAGCGATATGTGGTCTAGCAATTTCGTGGTGAAAGATGATGCTTTTTCAATTAACCAAACTTGGAAGTTTTGCTTGGATTTACACATTGAGTTGGGTGAGTTGCTCACAGTACTTCTCCGGAGTTATAGTTTTGCCACGTGGAAGAAGCTCGAAATAAAGTATTCCTCCGCAATCTCACCAGACACATAACACTTTCATTGGATGCAATTCAGCTTTTGCCAAAGATTCTGCTCGTTCACTCCCATGCTTCCAGTTTCTTTTTCTTTTTACGTTGTGATACATAATCCATTTTTCATCTCCAGTTATTACTCGATCCAAGAAAGGCTCATTTTGTTGACGGGCAAGGTGAGAAACGGTAGTGGAAACACTAGTTTGTTCCGTTCTGATAAAATGTGCGGAACCCATATATCGAGTTTCGAAGTATAACCAAGTTTTTTTAAATGAAATGCTGTCCATTTGTCAACATTTAACTTCTTAGCAAACTCTTCAGTCGAAATCCGTGGATTATTATTCACCAAATCACGGATACAGTCATTATTACACGGGCACGAATTTTTGCAATCACCTGATATATGAGTCAGTTGAAGGAGCAACTGTCACAAATATGTACATCTGAAGAGAAAAGTCAGCGAGGAATGGTGAGCTCTGCTGTCAACCAATTTTAGGATTGTAAGCTTGGAAAGATTGCAGATAAATTCTTTTTGTTGTATACATTTTTCTGTTTAGTAAATAAGGGAGATATTTTGTTTTTAAGAAACAGCTTAAACACCGAAACACCCCAGAACGATAATTTTGAAGATGTCATATAGTCTCTATTCGAATCCTGCACTCTTTCATCGTACCAAATTTTGTTAAAATATGTGCTGCCGTTTTTGTGTGACAAATATGCAGACACCAATTTTTTACGTATTTTTCATAAGTACCTGAAACGTGTAGAAACCAAATATGAGGATGAAAAAATCAGATATAGCCTCCAATATTATTAATACAGATGATACTTTATAATGAAAGTTATATGAGAAAAAATTCAGTAGCTTATTAAATATTCTGTAGTATATGTAAATAGAGTTCTCGTTAGAGAATTTTTTAAATGTGTTGACGTGATGTCATCTCTTTTATCTGGCAATAAAAGTGTTTGGCTTGCCGCTACACACCTACATACTACAAGAGAGAATTCATGAATTTTTAATTATGGAATTAGAGACGAGAGTTAATCACACGATTTTTTGTAAAAGTAACATGTACATAGACAAAAACATAATAAAGTGAGAATCTCAGTGATGTCACATCATATTTAATGTATAAGAGCACTAAAAGCATAAACAACATTATGAAAATATTAACATGACCATTTCGATATGTCTCTCTGGTTCAGAGATGAGCTGTTCATGAAACCAGTCCAGTAGATATTGGTCAGGGACTACGAAAATTAGTCCTTAGAACGTCTTAGAATCAGTGGCAACTCCTCATGAAGAGCCAAAGAGCACAGGCCCTACCATTGTAAAATTATGGCAACACCATCACAAATTAATCATTCAACAGCTTTTACTTTCTTTGAAAGGCTTTGAAAAGCTTTAAAAATACCAATAAATACAAATGACCACATACGTACTTTTAAGTACGAGCGCTGTTATAGCCTTGCATTTAATGCGACGAAGCACGCTTTGTATTTATTTAGGTAGGCGAGCCAAATCGAAACTGGCTCCGTTTTCAGACAGCTTGTAGGCCTTCGCGGAGAATCGGAGGAAGAGCGTATGGTCATATCGTGCGCTAAAATTACATTAAAACGGAGCCAGCTGTATATTGGCTTTTTAGTTTAAGTTACGCTTGCATATAGAAAGCGTCGCGTATTATTATTTTTTTACTGTATCGTGTGTGTGTTGTTTTGTGTTACTATTAGAAATGAACAGTATCAGTAACCTTTTGAAAAAAAAACATTTTCTTCGTATTCCCTCTAGGAAAAATAAAATAACTGGGAAGACCGCTACCGGATTTGGATATTTCAAAAACTCTGAATTTCTGCCTCTGCTTCTAAAACACGGACAAGAAAATTCTATAAACATTTACTTAAAGAATAATTGGATTTGCGGGTGCAACGAAAAGCAAGCTGTTTTTTGTTTTCCTTGCGTTTTATTTGGGGGAGGATTAATATGGATGAATATGTTTAATACTTCGAAATCTTAAAAGTTTTAGTTTACATTATTTACTCACAGTTATAAAAATATTTTTTAAATAATAATCTTTTTTTATTGTCAAATATTTGACAATGTCAAGATGAAAAACAATTAATTGTCTACTTAGCAATGCATTCAGCCACATTCGACAATAGTATGCACAGTTAACAAGATGGTGAAACTTAACAATTTGTATGCAACTGGGTCTAAAAATTTCGCGGAATAATAATTCACTAAACATTATATTTAATGAATTTCAAAATTTTCCGGATAAAAATTTCGCGAGTATTTTTACTATGCAAAGGTAGCACAGTAAAAGTAAATGTGTAATAAAAAATCAATAAAATGAATTGAAATGTAAAAATAAGAAACTTTAAAATTATTCATTTGAATAAAAGTGCGAATTCATTTGTTCATTCGATTTTAAACTTAGTGCATTTATTATTTTAAATTTTCTTGAAACTTTTTGAAAAAGCTAATTTGGATTTCAAAATTCCCGTAACAATATTAAGTTCGACATCGCTGCGTTGATTAGGATTCCATTCTAGTCGACTGATCTTTATTCTTACAAGATTTTTCTTGAAGAGTGTTCAAAACGAAATCTTGATGTACATTTACTTTTATCGATAATTTTCCATTTCATTTCTTCCGTCAGTTTCGCTATCTTTTGAACTGGCAAATTTTACAAATAAAGAAATTCACTCAAAAAATATACATTTTAACAATGAATGAATGTTACAAGAAAAATTAAAACACTAGAGAAATATTTAGAGCTAAAATAATTTATTTTTTTGAACAATACAAATGGTCCTTCGGTCATTCGGTAATGAAGTAGAAAATTCCATCAAATATCCGTACTAACCAGCTTCTTTAGAAATGCTGAATCAATATATTTCGTGCACTGATTAAAGATACATACGAGGTTTGTTCAGAAAAGAACCCAACTTTATTATTAATTTTACAGATTATTGGTCCTTGTTTTCTTCAAGGTACTCTCGTACACTATTCCCAACGGTGTTTCCATTTCGCGAAACAGTCCCGGATAGCTTCATTTGAATGGTCTTTAAGGTCTATGACGAATTTGCTTTGATGTCATCAATAGTATGAAAACCACCTTTCAGCACTGATTTTAATTTCGGAAATAAGAAAAAATCGGAATGAGCCAGGTCTGGCGAGTAAATTGCCTACAAACGTCCACTCGATTTTCTATCTGTTCATCAAACGAGGAACAAATTTTGTTGCAGCTCGATGCATGTTCAATTTTCCAGTCAAGGTTTCATGGTATGATCCAGGTGAGACGCTAACTTCTTCTGCAATTTTTCTGACAATCAATCGGCGATTTGCACACACCAGAACGTTGATTTTCTGAATGTAGGAGTCATCTGTTGAAGTCGAAGCCCTTTCTGGACAAGGAACATCTTTAATTGATTTCAGCACTGATTTTAATTTGAAAATAAGAAAAATTTGCAAGGAGCCAAGTCTGGCCAGTAAGGAGTCTTCGGATGTCAAACGAGGAACAAATTTTGGTACAACTGTACGCATGTCTAAGTATTAAACAAGAGCTAAGACGAGTAAAGTGGATAGGATACGTGATGAGGAAGAGAATCAGCAAGAGCGATTTCTAAAATCAGATCACTTGCTATGGTAAGACCTTGTGATATGTTATCATTGATTTGATACGTTATTTGACCATAATTTTCTGTCGAAATCTTTCAAAAGAATTCCTTGTGAAATTCACATCTTGAAAACTTTGTTAAAATCTTGAAACATCATAAGTTATATTATGACAGGAAGTAGGCCAAGCGAATCTTGTAAAAAATCACCGGATTTTTTAACGTCTCTAGATCCAGTCGAACTATTAATCAAAATAAGGACAAATAACCCTTCTGATATATAACACAGGACGATAAAGATGACCTACTAACTTCTGAAACCACCATCAGTATTGATAAAAATGCACTGTACAAAATAGACGGAGCGTAAAATAAGACAAAACTTCTCAAGAATAGGCTGCGATAATAATTCACTCCTCCATTCTGCTGCGACTAACATGACAAATGGACCACTGACAGAACCGGATTTAGACGAAAATTGACCTCCCTATTTTCCTCCCAGCACGGTCCTGACACTCTTTGTTATCTTATATAACACCAACAATTTTAAATAGATTGATTTTGTGGTGTTTCAAAATTTTTTATAACACAACCATTAATTACATGAAATCCTAAATTAAGTAATTAGCTCAAAATTAATTGATTAAAATATTTATTATATAGGATGGGCAAGAGATATGTGAACTATGTGTTTCAGCTGCCATTTTATTTTGCTGTATTTCTGTTAATCGACAGTGTACACTTGAGAAGACAATTTACATTTTTTAAATGGAGTGTTAAATTATATACGAGGAATTTCTCCGGCTGATTTTCTCTCTCACAGCCCGGTTCTCCAGTTATTTTTATCTTCGCATTCTCTATCTCTCAGGTCTTTGTTCTCATCTACTTCATCCCACCACGATATTCCTCTCTTTCTTCGTCTTATTGGACTCCAGTTTGTCATTCTGTTCATCCACTTGTTCTCCTAACGTGAGTCTCTTTAAAATGTTCTTTTCTACATCCATTCTTCTTTTCCGATTTTTCGAGATCACCGCCGGTTCAATTTACCAATACCAGTTGCCAGACCGACAAATCTGGCTGTGTGAAATCATTTGATTACACTGTTACCGGCGCAGTTTTACCGGTGTATGTGAGAACTTCAAAATCATATGAGCAAAATTTTTAAAACATTTTCATTAAAATATTTTTTCCGGAATTTGTGTTATTTGGTGTGATTTTTCAACAAGGTATCTAATTAAAACTAAACAGTGTTCAATAAATAACGATGGAAAATCGTTCAGGAAAATAAATATTCGCACATGATGAAATTAGCATTGAAAACTCTGGGTGGTTCGGTTAAACAGGACAACGGTACATGTATGCAAACACAAAACATCTCGTATTCACATGTAAGTTTTAATTTTGACTTTTAAAAAATTAACCATTACATTTTCCGATATATTTTGGCGTTCTTCGCGGGGAATGTAAGGGGATAAGATTGTTTTAGATATAAAATAAATCCAATTTTATTATCCAATAAGATTAAAATATTAAACGATAAAGTAGGTTAGTTCAAATGTCAAGTTTAATTTAATAACCCTTAAGTCCATTCTGAGAATCAATGCAACCAGTTAGCGAACTTGGATAGTTCATTTCAAAGCCGCTCGCGGATTAGGAATTCATGTGCATACCCTCGCCTGTGGGTATGCACAAATTAAGCACAAATGAAGTAATATCAATATCAATATATTTTAAATTATATAAGCCAACTATGATATTTCGTTCTTGTATAACATAGACTCCCCACTGGCATGGGATCAATGGAACAGTGTACGTTTGTACATAATGAGTGTATAAAATGCAGAGTAAACATTTACATAATTCGAGTGGTGGTGGTTCTTCTGAATGACTATTGTCTAATCTACGGGATTCGTGGACCACACTTTCAGAGCCGCTGCATTATTCTGTTTCCGCGTTGCGTGTTTCTAACCTTGATATGTTGCGATTCACCGGATTCCAAACCCTATTCTAGAATGTTTTCCGCTCACTTATTCCAAGCATTAGAACTGTTTCAATATTTTAACTTAAGATTAAATGGAGTGGATATTAAAGTCTGATTTGAGATTTTACGGTATTCACAGCTGTTCAGGTGTACCTTTCTACGGTTCATCTAACAATTTATTCCAAATTCTTTCAAATACTATAGTAACAAGTTTATTTTAATTCAACGTTTGTTTTTCTGAAGTTATAAATTTAAAATAAATAACATTATTCGCAATATGCAGAGAATGGTATACACAACCATCAATCACAAAAACAAAAATTCGTGTCTGTAGATTGTTTTCAAAAAATACCACGGATTTTGAGTGCTATGTAGCCTTCATCAGTAGCAAGTGGCTACTGATGCCAAACGTATAAGACGAATCACAGCCTATTCCAATTATAAATGTATTTAATCTCGGTATTATAAATATAATATTGAAGGAAAGTTTCAGTGTCGTCATTTAATAATAGCATAACTTTTTTGATCATAACTCCACCTTTATGTAAGACTCAGGGAATTGAATTCTTTTATTTATTCGATATTTCTAGTTGGGTGCAATACCGAAGATATCTTATTTTATTCATTTCTCTTTCGGGAAAAGTAAAATCTGAAACACGATATAACAATTTTCTTTATTTGTAGCAATAATACTAAAAGCCCATGTTAAAAAGAAAGCTTCAATATTATATTGTTAGTAATTCAACATAAATTTGATGGAATTCTCGTGATAAATACTAATCTCTGGTTAGTTAAAGAGAAACCGCACGTTCGGACCGGAAATGGTGCAAAAGTTACCGGAACTTGTTAGTCGCTCCAGGAGGTAAGCTCACAGAACTTTTACCGTAAACGAAGGAGGCCTCCTGCCAATAACACGCAATTGTTAAATAATTCTCTTCCAATTTAATTTCGATTTTATTATTTCAACGGATTTCTCTGTTAAAAACTTTGTTAAAAAAGTAATTTGGCTTTTAAATTTTTTTAAAGTGTTAGGTGTGGATAAATTTACATTGATTACAATTTTAAAACAATTCCTTTTCTTCTTTTTCTTTACTAAGAATATTTTCTCCAAAAATATCCTTACTTTATATTTACACTCTAACATAAACAAATGTTCCTTCAGCTAACATTGTCGTATGGACCCACAAGAAATAACGAAAATTTATTCTTAACATTCAGAAAAGAAAATTGCAATATCTTGGATATATCATGAGAATACTGCTACACCTAATCTTGCAGGGAAAGATTTTGGGCAAACGAAGTGAGGGCCGACCAAGAACCTCAAATTTACGCCAGTTGCTCATCTAGAGATACACGAGGGATATTTTTTTTTCAAGTTCCGTTAGGTTGGAAATAGAAACTCAGTAGCCATTGTTAAGCGGCACTTGCGCAGTAGTGTTTAACCATCGATCTGTCAGTACCTCCCAACCAGTTCGGCCATTTCGTACCATTATTTATTTTTGTTTAAATGATAATAGCCCCTATAATTGTCAACCTATAAAAAAATAAGGAGCAGAAGAAAAAGATACAAACCTCCACAACTGGTAAATTTGGTTATTTTTTATTTTAAGTTTTGATTAATCTTCCAGCTGGTTAGTCCTAGAGCTGCCACTGGTTCTAAGGTAACCTATATATTTAATCTGAACAAGATAATACTGAATCTAGACCACACATTCAATAAACCCTTCAAAGTAGAATAAAGAAAGCAATAACAGATCACCGATAAACTTAAAAGAGACGAAAGATTTCCGTTCTAGATTCCTTTTAGCGATTCACACCATCTAAAAAAAGATGGTTCTTTTTAACGTGCTATGGTATTGCCAAATACTTGCGACAGACTATTAAACGGAAACGCTCGCTTAACAAAACATGTCCCATGGTAGCAATGAAGGGGGAATGGGGAGGGGGTGAAGGGTATAAGAGAGTTGTGGGGGTGCTTAACAAAACCGACATTCAAGGCTGTGTCTCTAAGTGGCCGGTGTCGAATGACGAGGTGCGAACTCGGTCCCATGGGTTTTGACACCAGTCACAATACTTAACACTTAACAATGGCAAACACGACATGCTTGTACCCGGTGTCAAAATTATGTCAACCTTAATAAAAGAAATAAAAGAAAGAAAGAGGTGTACTTCAGGTATTTATAAAAAACTGATGTTAAGTTTGAATTTTAACACATTTCAGGGTTTTGTAGATATTTATACGAGTATTTTTTCAACAAGATTTCAACAAGATTTTGAAAGATTAATACAATATTGCCATCATAATAAACTTAAACTAAATATAAACAAATGTAAAACGATTTCATTCACTCGCAATAGAAATATCATCAACTTTGATTACAAAATTAAAAATATAAATATTGAAAGTGTTTCACAAATTAAAGATCTTGGGTATCATTCTAGACTCAAAACTATTATTTGATATCCACATTGATACTATGGTAAAAAAGGCTTATAAAATGTTAGGCTTCATTTTGAGGACTAGTAAACCCTTCACTAATAAAAACACTTTACTGTCACTATATTTTACACACGTTAGAAGTCAGCTAGAATTCACAACAATAACTTGGTCACCACACTATAATATTTACATAAAACGTATTGAAAATGTTCAAATTAAGTTTTTGAAACACCTAAATTATAGATTTCCACATAATTCTACATATTTAATATCTCTTGAAAAGAGAAGAACTTTATTAGATATGACATTTCTGTACAAGTTGTTAAATAATTTAATTGATTGTCCTGATCTTTTAAAGCAAATGTATATGCGTGTTCCGTTACACTGTACTCGAAATCACGACTTCTTTTCTTTACCACTAAATAAAACTAACTCTGCATACAATTCCCCACTCAATAGAATTTGCTTACAATTTAATAAAATTTCATTAAACTGTCCTGATATATTTTTGTACAATATTAACCAATTTAAAAAACACGTTCTTCACCTATTGTAATTTATTTAGAATTTATTATTATTAATGTATGTTATTATTTTTATTACTATTTTCTCGCTAGTTTCCGAATTAAGTCTATTGTATCATTTGTATTAATGACTTTATTGTATGATGCTATGTATAGATATATAATATTATGTCACTGGCATAATTTTAGTTTTAATTTTTTATATGTAAATAGTGCCACATTGTTATTGGGCTTGTCCTGTTATGTGGCCGAAATAAATAAAAATAAAAATAAAAAAAATTTCCATTTTTAATTCCTCTAAGAAATACGGTCTACCGCTTTTATTTTCAAAATGTAAAATTTCTAAATTATGTTTCTTAGAATAATGATAATTTTTTATTAGATATTTCGCTAAATAAGATGAATTTACTATATTTCCACGCTCTGAAGTATTCTTGATATCTTACTTTAGTTTTTGAAATCATTCAGGAATCTACAAAACAAACTAATGTTTGTGATGCGTATTACATAGGCCAAACAAAACGTAATTTTAAAGTCATAATTCAAGAGCACTTGTGAGCGTTGTATAACAATTCCCAATAATCTAATTTAGCAAAAAATCTAATAGAAAACAGTCATCATTTAGAAAATAAGGAAATTTTACATTTGGAAAATAAAAGCGGAAATCACATGTACTTCTTAGAAAAATTAGAGGCAATATCAAATTGATCCGACTGTATTTAGTCTATGGCTGCAACAAATCCATGTTTATGTTACTCGAAACTTTGCTACATTACACTCTTAAGACTAAAAATATGAATATTTAAAACTTTGATAAATTCATTTGAAATAAATATTATTGAATATTGAAATCAAAGGATTCTGTGATGAAATGTGAAAAATGAAACGAATAATTTATCTCTTATTTCATGATTTTTATGCACTATTTTATTTTTGTTCAGATCAGTGAATCGACAGTTCATTTTTTTCCATATTGAGCGTACATTTTTGAAACCTCTGGTGTAAACGCATGAATAAATTTAACAGTAATTTGCATGCGTATAAAAATTGGGAAATTCATTTTCCGCTCAAAGGAACATGAAAAAGTTATTCATTCAAAATTTAGAAATGAACAAAAAGCAAAAATCATTTTCTGAAATAATATTTTACCATTATGTTGAAATATACAGTGCCTGAAAAGAGTCGAAATTGTCAGTAATATCGGACAGTTGCATTATACCATATCGCAGTTGAAGCAGTTGGTAGTAATGCTGTCAAGTCACCACGAGTGCGACGAGCTTCAAGAGACGGTAGTTCTTATCTGCGTTCACTTCATAGAGAAGAGAACCAAATGTGGATGGGATCTTGTTAAAATGCATACTCTCCAGTAGCCTTATATTCTTGAGAAGGTCTGGTGACCATATTGAAGTACTAAATTCGAGTAATGGTCACACGTTCCTGGTAAAAAGTTTAACTAGAAGTATAGGTGTTAAATGAAAACTCTTTCTGATGAGGTATATTACTCGATTAATTTTTTTTTTTTGACTACGTGTTTGGACATACAGTGACTCCCAGATCAACATGTTTGGATACCCCAATGTTTGCCCATCAAAGTAGTTGAGGCACTGGTTATTGTACCCCATGTGCAGAACCATAGATTTACCATAGTTAATGGGAACCATCCAATCAGTTGACCAAGTGGTAACACTATTCAGATCGTCCCTAAGAGTGTAATCGTCCGTAGTAGAGTTGAAAAGTTTTGAATCGAACGTTTCGATTTTATAATATTATCAAGATCAGCCATATATATTGGGAATAGTAGAGGGCCCAAGACTGAACCTTGGGGGACACCAATTCATACAGCACAAGGGGTAAACAGACATTTATTAATGTTGACTCTGAATGTGAGATTATATAGAAAACATTTAACCCATGTAAGAAGTTTGCCACGAATGCCACAGTGTTCAAGTTTGTATAACAGGTGGCGAATGGGCAATTTGTCAAACGCTATTTGTATAACACTAAGAATAGCAGAGGTCCCAATGCTGAACCTTGAGGGACGCTACTTTGTACAGAGGGGTAGACAGGCATTTATTAATTAACTCTAAATGTGAGATTGGATAAAAAAACTCTTAATCCACGTAAGTGTGCCACGAATGCCATAAGTTTGTATAACAGGTGGCGAATGGGCTCTTTATCAAATGTCCTAAGACTGAACCTTGAAAGGCGCCACTTTATACAGAATGATACATAAAAGGCTGCATAAGAATACAGACAGTATAAAATAATTTTTCACCAAAACGCTAATTATTGTTTTGCAGAGGGCAGCCGTCCTTGTACAAGACTGATAAGGACATGAAAATAATTTAGTTATTTTTCTCTGCGACTTGTAGCAAACATAGCGTACGTAGCCTACATCGTAGAGTTCTGTGTGGCTTCAGCATTATATGGTTAGCTGTTTTCAACTTATAATGTAATATAATACTAGGAAACACAGAAGTCCCAAGACTGAACCTTGGGGAACGCCACTCTGTACAGCACGATATATTAAAAGTTGTATAGGAACACACATAATCCAATGTTGTACCAAACTCATTTTTGCAACTTACTTGTAATGAAAATTATTTGAGTCCGTGTCTGTTTAAGAAATCAAGCATATTGCTCCGATAAAAAAGGAGGAAGGTAGGAATAAAAAGAAAGAGAGGAACTCGAAGCTGGGTGAGATGATGTGATGGAACCCACGCAGATCACAACTAACTACACCTACTGAACACGAAACACAACGCATTGTTTAAGACGAAGCGACTATTGTGTGAAATGCCTGCGGCCTACAACATAAAAAACCTCCCCTTCTTGTGTTCTTCAAATAATCTTTCTCCTCTCGCGGATTGTAAACTTTGACTAAGGTGAGGGAGCATAAAACGTACTATTTAAGTTATGCTTTGCTGAAAATTACAAGGGTTTTAAGAAAAATTATGTCCATGTTGGATATTTACATGTTCTTTAATTAAGAGCTCTATATAAGAAAAGTACGATCGGCATATAAAATGTATTTGAATTGTAAATTTTTACACATTTCAATGTTTCGTATGTATTTATCAGAGTTGAGAATATATAGAGAAAAAATTTGGGGCTTTAATCGTTTTACACGTTTTGAGATTACGACAATTTTTTTAATGACATAATATATATTTTTTGTGAAAATTGTTGATTAAAAAAAACACCGTAGCTCAAAAAGAGTCAAAGATAGCGACCCGCGATTAAAAATTTTGTATACTTCATAGTTTATTTAGTTAAAAAAAAAAAAAAAAAAAATGGAGCTTTAATCGCATTAAGGATTTTGAGATTATGACAATTTTTAAAATTGCATAATTTACATTATTGGTGGAAATTGTGAATTTTAAAAAAATCACAACTCAAAAACGGTTAGAGAAAATGACCTGAGGTTATAATTTTTGGATTCCTTGTAGTTTATTTAGTTAAGAAAAAATTTGATGCTATTTCTCAGCTAATTTAACCAACCTCGTAGATTTTATAGTTCTCGAGATAGCAATGGTGGCACACTTAGATTGAACACCCTGTATATTTGAAACGCAACGTAAGTTTGTCTGTCTGTTGAACGTAAGAAATGTTATAGTAAACAAGTATTTTTTGTGATTTTTTCCTAAAAATTTACACAATGGCAATTTCTACTTCAAATAACACTGTTTCGAAAAAAAATTAAACAAACAAAAAAATTATTATCGAGAACCTCGTTCAATCAATGTATCAACGAAAAAATCACAAATATTCAGGAACCTCGTTATCCGGAGGTGTCAATTTCAATATTTGATTAACACGATGAAACGGAAACAAAATTATCAACGGTGAAAAAATCTCTACATCCGTACTACCGACGTAACAATTGGAGCTGATTGAAAGTTGTGACACAATCGGGTAGTTTCTTGTGTTTTTACAATGAACTCACTGCGACATTCAGCACTGACATAATGTTGACAATACCATTGGACCATAACATAGGTATTGTGTTTAGGAACATGGGAGCAACACGAAAATTAAATTTGTTTTAATCAGTTTCACGCTACTTTGTCAAAAAAGAGAAGTTATTTTTACAGAAAAACAATACTGCCAACGTTGCAACAGGAAATTAAAACAATTTGTTAAATTAGGAACACTGAAAGGTGAAACACGCTCAAAAAATCTTTTACAAAATTTACGTTTCGAATTTTGCAATTTGGTACTATGGAAATTGAAAAAGAAGTTATATGTGTCGGAGATAAGTAGCTCCTAATATAAAGAATAGATGAGAGCTTATATCCAAAACGCCTCTTGTCCAATTTTAAAAAAACAAATTTTATTGTAAAAAACAAATTTTATTGTAAAAAACAAATATCTTCCTAAACCGACCTAGAAATCTTAAATAAATGGCTGATATTTAATAGATGTTGTAGGGTCACAAGAATGGATAGGATCAGAAATAAAGAAATAAAAAGAAAAATGGATGTAGAAAAGAACATTTTAACATACATAGAAGAAAAAAGACTCATCTGGTACGGCCATGTTAAGATAGCAAATGAAGGAAGATGGATAAATTGAATGACAGACTGAAACCCAATAGGACAAAGAAAGATATAGGTAGTATAGAAAACATTTCACCCATGTAAGAAGTGTGCCACGAATGCCATAGTGTTCAAGTTTGTATTTAATTTTTCTGAATTTAATTTAAAACATAAAAACTTTTGTGTTTCTTAATAATGTTGAGTGCCGCAAATTGCCGGATTCAACATTATACAACTCACTAATCCACTCCGTTACTGACATGTTCAGAGAGTACACTTCGCTAGCCGAAATATATTTACAGTTTCTTAAATTAAAATTCGCGTCTCGGGTTAAGTGATTTTACACCTGTTGTTTTATCATTTAAATAATTTTCTGTGTATCTACACTATCCAAGGATCCATCCGAGGACCCAGGAACCTGTTTTTTGGGAGACCAGTGCCACATATATAAAATTGGAAATAAATATTCTACATATTTATTAAGAAAACTTCTATTGTAAGTCTGTTCCGATTTTACATAAAATCTAATTAATTGTTTATTTAATATATTTTTATTTGTAGCATTTTAAATTCTATTTTGTTATCGCCTCTACGCGATCTTGTATTTTTTTGCTCACACGTGTGCTGATTTATTTAATTTAACATTTAGTATTTTGTAATTTTTGTATTTATTATTAATTTGTTATAATTTATCAGTTTGTTATTTAATATTGTATTTGTGATACTGCAATATTATTTATGTGATACGCCCATCGTGTTGAGCAACGTTTTCCGCATTGTTTGTCGCTTGGCTAGGGTTTTCAGAGACGTCGTGGAATTTCTAGGTTTGGTTCCTCCATAGCCATTACTTGTGGTCCTAGGGTTTTACCCGTCTACACCCCAGTTAGGGCTACCATTTCCCTTGTGTTAGTCTCCTAGAGCAGCCCCTAGGAGCAGAAGAGTTTATATCCCCTCTTCTTTCCTCTAGGTCATCCGTGTCTTCCTCAGCGGCTCAACTCGGTGCGTTCGTGTCACATAACCGCTTTTTCATTTCTATATTCCAGCCTTCTGCTGGTGGTCCTTCGAGGTCTCTGCCGCGAAGACTATTTGTGTGACTGTCTGGTCACCTTATCTTACTTAGGCCGGAGGCGGGCGCCACACAATGTTAAAAATACAAAATAGTATAAAGAGAACAAAATTATTATCAACTATTAAAACGTATTGTGCTTCAATTAACATATTGAATCCAAAGAGGAATTCTGTTGTTGATATGAAATTCTCTTTGTTTTTATATTCCATTATCATTGTCCTGTTTTATATGTTTCACTTTTTATGATAGTTCATGAAGCTTGTACACACTTATGACATGTTTGGTTAATTGCAAAGGTGAATGCACCTGGGTGAAGGGAGTCGGGAGTCGGGCGTCTGGGAGTCTGGGTGTCGGGCTGCGATGCCCGGGGTGACAGGTCGGGTGTCAGCCACTTGATTCAACGGGGCTCGTTCGTTCATTATGACGCGCGAGCAACCAGCCAGTCTCTACAACCCAACCACTTCTCCAGGTCATGCAAATGCATACATTCAAGTGTTTACGAGGGTTCAAAATGTGTCATATGAAACACATACCACGACATCTATCAATGATATTCACACACTCTAAATGAGATGCTTCAATTCACGTTTACTTTTTGAATAACACAATTTAAGTGGTACAAATGTTTACACTTGTACGACTAAATGGGGAAATATTGAATTTTTAACTATAAAATTACTTTGGGACGGCGTCAATACGTGTTAGAATCCGAGGCAAAAATAAAGCTGTTCTGCGCCACTTCGATAGTATAGGCCAGTGTTTTTCAACCCTTGGTCCGCAGATTTTTTTAGTCGACGCAGAAGCTAACTTTTGTTCGAACTATGATTTATTTAATATTTACTAGCCCCAATACAATACCTCTCACGGCTATTTTTCATCCTACTTTAGATCGCGTTTCCACATTTTGCCGTTCATTTGAGTGGTGGCAAAGCTTACTTATATGGCGGACATATTCAGTCTGCCCAATGAAGTTAATATTTCTCTGCAGGGGTTATATACAAATATTTTTACTTTAAGAAATAAAATGGATGCGTTCAAAAAGAATCTAGCTCTTTGGAATAGTCGCTTACGAGAGGAAGATATAGAAATGTTTCCACTTTTGGAAGAATTTTTGATTGCTGCTGATGTCAACCAGAAAGTCATATTCAACAATAAGTCAACATTCAAGAGCATTAGCTGAAAGTTTTAATGATTGTTTCCCTGAAAATGAGGATCGTCGTAAAGGTAACCTCTGGATTAATAATCCATTCTTGAAATGTATAAAGGCATGTGTACTTGATCCTCGTGAAAACGAAAAGCTGATCGAGTTGTCTTGTGATGTCACTCTTTTGTCCAAACATAAAATGTAATCATTGTCCCAATTTTGTAAATTGCATTTTGTAGTCATTTTTTCGACATTCTATTTGTGCGAAAAGATTATTTCAGCCATATCAATTATAAAAACACCAAACAGAGAAATCGAATGGATGTTAACGCAGCGCTTCGTCTCTCAGAACAACTCAGCAGCCACGTATATCAAATTTTCTAACAAAGAAGCAACAGCAGATGTCGCACTAAAAATTTTAATTATATAACTGTATAACATATACCTATATAATAATAAAATACTATATATATTGGTTTTTATTTGATTCCTAACTTTCAGTCGGTCCACGAAATATTTATCCCATTGTCACGGGTCCGCGGGGGCAAAAAGGTTGAAGAACACTGGTGTAAGCTATTCCAAACGTTTAAACGGAACCTAATTGAATTTTAATTTTCTTAAGTTGTCACTAACTAATTTTTTAATAACTGGCTTTTGCTAAACAAAATAATCAAAAGCTTCAATCAAACTTTAGCAGTTACCAGAATTCAGAATTTAGTTCCTGTCGAACTAAAGAAATCAACTATAGACGTTACAAGTACAATCCCAACATTTAGTTGTAGTTTTTATGTGAGTCAATTTAAAATAATCACAGATCTCATTTGAAGTAATTAGGTTGTTTTGTAAAAGGCGTGCAAAGCTACCAACATTGTAAAACATGTTGTAGGGCGTTACAGCACGGTCCTCTCCACTGTGGCGTAAACTTGCTAAATAATAGCGAGATCGTGACTGCATACGAGCCAAACGGTTATTAGTTGTGTTTTGTTTTGAGTCCAGGTCTTTTTAAGTTGTTGTGGGTGGTAGAACTGTAGTGGGAGGACAAAGATTCTCTCTGTGATATCTAAAGCCCAACCCATTAATGGTAACTAAACAATGTGAATATTAAATGTTAAAACGAGCTACTAATTCGCTATCGATTGTTTTACAGTTTGTTTTTTGACTCTGTGAAAGATATTTGATTTCTTGGGAAAATTAGCATTGAATCAAGTAATGGGCGGGTTCGGTGTCGATCAATTTCTGAATGATATTGTCCTTTCGCACTTCGCGCTTGAAAAAATTGACAGGAGGCGGAACTGTTAGATAACCTTTGAAAATCATTATCGTCTTATAAAAAAGACTTTCTATTTAACCGTTCAGTTCACGGGGAGGTATTTTGAATAAATTTGTGATTTATTTTACCAATGTAAAATTTTGGTTTGTTGAGATAATAAAGCCAAATTCTGTTTACAATCCTATTTATTGTCAGCCACGTATAGAAATTGTAATCATACCAACTATATATCAATACGTACATATATATATATATATATATATATATATATATATATATATTTATATATAAGACGAATTAATTTAGAACCGTATTTTTTAACAGTATGAAAGAAACCATAAAATATTTAAAACATGAATAAAGTGCTATCATGCATATTTGATAATTTAAACAACTACTTTGATTATCTTAAATTTAAAACTAATCTTGCCTTAATAACTTATTCTCTTTCAAAAAGTGCATAAAAGATTAATGCATCTGTTATATGTTCTTTTAAAAGGTTTATAATATTGCAGTAATGCACGGAAGAACAAAGCACATGCTATACCTAATATTTTAAAACCTTTGAATATCTAAAACTTGTAAAAGACAAGAAAGCGTTGAATTAAAAAAGTAATGTAATAGTTGTATATTTTAGTTCCAGAAATTAGTTAAATTTAAGCTCAGTTGATTATAAATTATTGAAAATAACAATTAGGTAAACGTATCAAGAACTAGCAGATTTCCCATTCTTCCCAGTGGATTGGTTCAATTAAGTCAGTCTAAAAAAGTCGCTGGTCCAACTTCAACCCGAACGGTAACGGAGTCAATGTACGTTGTTTATCTAACGGTTCAGACACGTATAAACTAAAGTAAACTACAAAACGAGCACAACAAACACACCTGGGTATTATCGAGAACAAATCTAATCTGCAAATATTAAAATCCAGGCAATCAAGATTTATTTTCAATTTCCGTTTGTTTATAGAATAAACACTGTCCGCTGTTGGCCATCCAGATTCCAGTTGCGTTAAGATTACGGCTGTTTTTCTTCGGCTGCCGAGATAAAAACAATTGAATTGGAGTTAGTTTACGCCGGTTGGCGTTGCACGTATCCGGCAGCCATCTTTATTGCTCCCAGGGTGATCTTCGATTATCATCTCCGTTGGGTTCGATAAGCATCCTTGCTTTTAATAGTTTCGATTTAATCCAGGAAAAAAATAGAGAGCTATCAAGATATTGACTTCTTCAGGATTATTAAATATTTACCTACTTATATGCGTCTTTTATTTTCAATATTCTTCAAAGACCTTCCTGTTTGTAAAATATTTAATGCATTCCTTTAAGATGATGATTTATAGAGCTATGGAAGTCCAAAGATTAGGCTCACTACATTAGAAAATAGTTGTTGAAAAAAATATAGACAACGAACAAGAATTTGAGAATTGAGATGCTGATGGCCAACGTTTAGAATGAATAAAGCAGAACCTATGGTTGCTGGAATCGGTACAGTTCTGATATTATTAGCGATGATGATGTTACCAGCGATGATCATGTTATTATTGAATAAATATTTAAAATGAGAACCGAATTCGTCTCATATTTTATTGTAACAGTAATTCTAAAATTACACACATATAATTATATAAATTTTTGATATAATTTCCTTGATAATTCCTTTACCTTCATGTTGAAATTTTGTAGACGATACGTTTTAAAAATAAAATCTTGCTTTTTCATTTAAGAAAAATTCTTTTCTAAATAACTTTCCAAACAAAAAGAAACTATGTAGTAATCATAAATAATACCATTCTTTCAATAGTAAAGAAAATTAATCACATTTGCGCGCAATATGTCGATATGTCGAACAAGAGGTGTTGGAAAAACTGACAAAAAGTTGCACAAGAAAAACTGAATCTCATTCGTGTCCAAGTTGACAGTTTCTAGACAGGGGACAGTTCAGTTTAACAGATTAGCGATAGGATACCTTGTCATGACAGCTTTTTTTATTAGACTTTGACGGATTAAACAATGAAATTGAATTGTTTTAGATGGTTCTTACAATATTAACTGTTCGGTAATATAGAAACAATAGCAAAAGTAAAAAAAATGTCTACCAAACTTAACGACTAAACTGGCAAACAAAACATCATTCTGTTAATCATAATGTCCCTCGTTGCACGTAATAACTCATACTTCATAATAGTGTGAATTTCCGACCGTTCCATTTTCAACAAAATTAATTTTTAAAAAAAGTTTTTGATTTTTTTTAGAGCATACAATGATTTCTTTAAACAGGCGAGATGTGTAACTTTCCAACAAAAAAACAGAACGGTAAAATATTAAGCCAATGTCAAAAAATAAACTGTTAAAGTTGGCAATATTATTAAGTACATATTTTATCTTCGACGACCTGTTAAAATATCCCATCGTACATATTTACGTATAAAGAATGTGGGAAACTTTTAACTCTGCCTTGCCTGAAAGAGTTAAGAGATTTTGTTCATCTTCACCCACTCATATTATATTTTGGAGCTTTCAAAGCTCTTATAGACAAAAAATTAATTTAAATAAAGTTATATTCTCTAGATACGTCATATTAGTTTATCTGATGTGACTAACAGAATTAAAATATATTCATGCAAAATGCCAACTTAATCCTTATGGAAATTGAACTTAAAATTACAAACAATATTTCTCTAATCCTTTATACGTATGAAATATGCCCAGAGAGGGTAGATTTCTATTTAAATAACGTAGCACGCCAAATAACAGAAATTATATGTGATAAACTTAGTGTTTATATCGGAAAGAACTGCTACAACTCAATTTAAAATAACTGTGGAGCGTTTTTTCAATAACGGAAAATTCGTGAAAACCTGGGAAAATACCCGCAAAATAAGGGAAATCTTTGAAATCACCCGGAAAATCCAGAATATTTTGAATAATCTAATATCCGGAATATCCGGATAAATTCTGGAGAAAATCCGAAAAATCTTGCAAAATTCCGGAAAATTGAAATACCCCGGAAATCCTGGAAGATTCCAGAAAATTGAAACACCTCGGAAAACCTGGAGGATTTAGGAAAATTGAAAACCCCTGGAAAACCTTGAAGATTACGAAAAAAACATGAAAAACCGCGAAAATCTGGGGAAACTGAAAAACCCCTGGAAAACCTGGAAGATTCCGGAAAATTTAAAGCCCCCGGAAAAAACATGAAAAACCGCGAAAATCTGGGAAAATTGCGAAATTTTCGTACTTCTATCTATTATTAAATCTTCGGTTTTTCGTTCAGTACTTCAGTAAAATGATGCCATAAAGCATTATTAACAAGTAGCATAAAAAACATAATTAGAATCAAATGTTAAAATGAGTAATATTTAATTAAATTTACCGAATTTGTGTGAGCGGTACACGAACAAGCTGAACAGGATGGTAAGCATATCCAAACCAGCTCATTCAATTTAAATTTTTCATTAAAGCAGATTAATCTAGATGAAAGAATCGAGTGAGTTCTTTAAAGGAAAACAATATTAAAAAGCCCATGAAAAAGCTCTGTTATGAATGGAAAAAGCAAACAACTTTTTATTGTTAAATCTGATAATGTTTGTATTGAAAACATTCAGAATTCAGAAATCGGCTTTATTGATATAAATCAGGGAACGAATACATCTTCTTTCCATGTATATTTTTATGTGATTCGTTCAGCCATTTCAACATTTATAAACTTTGTTCTACAAGCAATAAAATCTTTTTATGTCCATGTTTTACAACAGCTATTTTTACTGTCATGAATTTGATTACTACTTATTTTTATATTGAAAAGAAAGGTAAATATATGAATAACAAATAAGCCAAAGAAATACCTAATTTAAATAACAGCAGCTTTATTACGTGGTTTTTATACCAGTAAATAGATGTTTAAAATTGGCAAAAGAATTTCAAGTTCAAGAGGGAACAACTAACAGAAGATGTAGCGGCAATATACCTGACATTTAACAGAGTTGGATTTTTGGGAGCAGTGATAGCACCCCAATAGAAGCGCGTACCCACGGGGGGAGGGGCTTAGGGGCTTGAAGTCCCGGGTACTCGAAAAACCGATTTCGGTTCCCAGTACTACTAGCAAATCAGAAAGTAGGTATTAAATATAACATATATATGTACGTATTTAAAAGTCTTCTACCATAGGGTTGCATTTTTTTCCCTTTTCTTTTCTTTATTTTATGGCGTTACGGATTTATATACGAATTTAGCCCGTTTTATTCCTTGCAATTTTTTTGGATTACGTAATTATTTTCCCTCCCTCTTCTAGTATCTCATTTATTATTTGCCCCATGTTTTTCTTAGTCTTCCTATTTTTTTTTTCTGTATGTTCTTATCACCTGACTAGTCTTGTCTACCATTTTAAATAGAATGGAAATATTTGTATATAGGTTGCGGTGGACCCCCCGGTTTCGTGGACCCCGGGCGGTCGCCCAGTCCGCCCACCGCTTAATGCGCCTCTGCTTTGCATGTGTCCCACCAGCTTGGTTGTCTATTTTCTATGAATTTATCTACTGGCTCTATGTTGAGTTCTTTCCTTATTTCCGTACTTCTAATTCTATTCATTTTCGTCACTCCTTTTACTCTTCTTAAATATTTCGGTTCTGCAGCTTGTATTTTATTCTTTCTTCTTCTTGAAAGCGTCCACGTTTCACATCCGAAATTCAGTACCGGTCTGTATATTGCTTTAAATATGTTTATTATTTCTTTTTTGTTCATAAGAGTACTAATTATATCATAGTAAAATTTCATAGCCTTTTCAATTCTTATGTTTATCTCCATTTCCTGTTTTCCATCATCTCGTATATCTACTCCTAAGTATCTGAAATTCTTGACCTCTTCTATGTTTATATCCTCTATTTTTATATTTAGAACTTCATCTGCTTCAATATCATAGTCGTATTCTTTGAGTTAGTATTCCATATATTTAAGTATTCTTGTAATTCGTTTATTCCTTTTGCTATTATTACGTCATCTGCAAATACTCCTTCTGATTTTTCTATTATTCGCATAATAATCACACTAAATATAAAACAGGTACTAGAAACCACTAATAATACAAATCTGAACAGTGGATTAAAATGCAGAAAATATATATTGTTAGAAACCGGATTATAATTGTTTAAAAAATATTAAGTAGAAATGTGAATTGTTATGATTGAATATCGTTTCGTAAGACGAGAAGGTGCAATCGCCTACTAATTGATTTTGTTGATTAGTGCTGATAAGAACTGACAACTAGCTGTCGTGTGATATGTGATATGGAACATTAATTCTTTTATCGTAGGCCTGTGAACATCTGCCGCTGGTTTTGTGCTGTAAATAAATAATGTCATACATATTGGACATGTTTAATTGTTTAAATATCTAACAAAAGTATTTTATTTTCTTCTAATTAATAGCAAAGTCTATTTCAATTTCAGATGCAATTATTCCTATAATTATTTTTGAGGTCAACAAATCGAGATAAAAGATTTTTTATTAATAATTTCAATCTGAATATAATCATTAGTGTTATCCATATAATTTTTTGTGTAAGAGAAAAACCTGTATAGAATTAAATAATATATAAATATAATTTGAAGGTCCGAAAGCATTCGAGTAGAATTGAATCACGTTTCTTTGATTCGTTTAAATCTGTAATTAATTTTATTGTATCTTTTCATAAATTCGTTTATAAAGAAAGCTACATTATCTTGTGCCTGTCTACAAAATGAGTTATAATTAAAAACAGCAAACCATTTATTTTATTTTTTTTAAATTCATTTCGAATGGAACGTGATGAAATTGTGATTTAATTACTGTAGTGAAATTTTAAAATACGTGGCAGTCTACATTTATTTTCAATTATAATTTGCATTAGTGTTAATTGTCTTTTGTCCACAAATTTATTTTGCATTGTGCGGTAAAAAATATATTCTGTCATGTACGGCTTTGTACAATTGACCAGTGCAATACATAAATAGCTTTTGTATTGTATTATTCTGTAGTTTATTTTACAGATTCGAATGGGTCGTAAATGCGAACGGGTCACAATGGGTCACGATATGACCCACGTGAACGTGTTTTTTTTTATAGTAGTCTACATGTTAGAGGTGATTACATGTTAATTTGTTAGTAATTAGTGATTTTGGGTCGCTTGAATTTGCACATTATTTAGCTAAGTTTCAAATAGGTTTTAATTTGGTTTCGCACACCAAGAGGTCGCGTTCCTTGGTCGGAAAACACACTGATATAGCCTATATTACTCAGGAAAGTCTAAGATATCCACCACTGAAAGAATATTTCGAAACGGTTCATTAATCTGATTTTACAGCACACCAAAAGGGTCGTGCCTCCTTGGTTGGGGAACACACTGATATGCCTATATTAATAAGGAAGTTCTAAAATACCCACCACTTAAAGATTTTTTAAATCGGTTCTTTGATCGGTTAACTGATATAGCCTATGTTACTCGGGAAGATCTCAAATATCCATTACTAAAAGAATTGTTCAAATCGGTTCATTAATTTGATTTGGCGACAGACCAGGGGGTCGTGCCTCCTCGGTTAAAAGTATTAAGACAAAACATGGAACAGAAAAGAACATAAACAGAAAAGGGTCAAAAATTGATTATAAAATTTGATCTAGACAAAACCATGTTTAAATCGACACCAATATGATATGGATGTTTATCTGGAGATTTTTTTAAAATCGTACCCTCCCTAGTGTGAAAATTATTTTCGTTGCTCATAAAAAGGGAAGACATAAAAGAAGTGCAATTCCATTTATGATTCCTCCTAACTTCGCCATCCTTTTAATAAATCCATACATTGCTGTGACATCATAAATTCAACTAAAATTATAATCTCTTCATTTAATCGTAATTAACACATAAAATTTTATATGTAACATCATCTGAATAGAACAAAGACACATTTAATCTTATTCAAACATGACAAGCTAATGTAAATTCTCTCTAAAACAGCATAGTCTTGATTGCGTCATTAATTAACCAAAAACATTCGATTGAATTAGGAGCAGAGGCGAGGAACAGCCATATCATGTATGTATGTGCCTTCGAGTAGAAGAGATAAAGGATGTAATATGTGAACGCAGTCGCTGCTGGAGGAATCACAGAATGATGGATTATAATTAATATTCAAGTATATTCTGGTTATGTTTCAGATATCCCACAGACCGCAGCTTCTAAGACCTGCCAACACAGGCGGAGATTACAACCGGAAATTAAAAATTAAACATTCATGCTTCCATTTTTAGATTTTGTTATTTCAACATTTAAAAGAAAAATACTATCGCAATGTATCAAAGAATTTGTATTGACAATTTTTAAAAACAGAACAAACCAATATAAAAATAAAAAACACCGGACAAGCCGAGACAATAGACACAAATAAAAGGACACTCGCACAAATATCTATTTCACACTTAAGTGATACACAAGACAACATTGACAATAACCCCCAGGAAAAAAACGCCCAAGAAAAACAAATAAAGACTCAAAGGCTCTCCAAAAAAGAGTTTTGAGCCCTGGGCACCAACAAACAATAGAACAAATAATACCTCAATTAAAGCAAATTATAAAAGACCAACCAGACAAATATCCACTCACCGCTGAAGAAATACAAGACTTCCTTGAAAATGCCCTTGGAGCCAATGATCCCCTGAGTATTGCTCAAGATTATACAGACGACCCCCAGGACATAATAAATATTCTAGAAAAACTGAAGAGAAAATGCAGTAGAACGAGAAAGAGCACAATATCCAGACTGATAAATAAAATCAATATGCAAATAGAGGACCAAGATGAATCGGAAACAAGTAACTAACCCCAAGTCAAATTAATATCTTGAAATGGATTTGTAAGTGTATATGTTTATAAGTATATGTATATATGTATCTAACTTAAACAATGTATAAGTTGTAAGAACATGAATAATATTATGTAAATTTTTTGTAATAATATACTAGTGCTAATGACCATTGCAGTCGAAGCACTTTAATATCAAAAAAATCCTATCGTAATGTATCAAAGAATTTGTATTGACAATTTTAATAAATAGCCGGCATCGGCAGTTCTGAAGAAATGAACCTGCTTCGCTTGCCAAAGACCTCTGGTTGGATTACCTGGTTCAAATAGAAAAAAACACGTCCAGACAAAACAAGCAAAACAAGCTAAACAAACAAAACAAACAAAACAAACAAAACAAACAAAACAAACAGAACAAACAAAACATACAAAACAAACAAAAGAAACGAAACAAACAAAACAAACAAAATAAACAAAACAAACAAAACAAACAAAACAAACAAAACAAACAAAACAAACAAAACAAACAAAACAAACAAAACAAATAAAACAAACAAGACAAACGAAATAAATGAAATAAAAAAATAAATAAAATAAAAAATATATATATATATATATATATATCAGCACCTCAGAGGTAACTTGTATTAAGTCACAAATGATAAACAGTTCAGAAAAGACGATTTAAGATTGTTTACTTCATTGCGTTGATCGACTTGATACAGTTTTAAAGCAACGTATATTGAAACTGGCTAGAGCTATAATTCCAAATTATTTTCCAATCGACGGACTATAAAGTATTAAGTCACTTGGCAGTAAAATGTCATTTCTGATAAAAATGTGACTTGATACAGTTTACCTCCAAGGTGCTGATATGGTTCAAATATCTTGGATGCATGATATCAAATAATGCATCGACGGTGCAAGGAATAAATAGCCAACTGGTATAAACAAGAAATATATAGCTAAACACTTTTCTGGAACATAAAACTCACTAAAATTACCAAAATTGTAATATGCCAAAATATAGTCCAAAGTATTATAACATATGGAACAGAGAACTGGGTTATGAAGGAGGATTTGAAATAAAATCATGGCTACGAAAATGGAATACTGGAGAAGATGTACGGTCCAAGAATGGATAGGATCATAAACGAAAAAATGAAATGAAGAATGGATGTAGAAAAGAACATTTTAACGCGCTTAGAAGGGTATAGACTCATATGATACTATTAGGAAAGCAAATGAAACAAGACAGATAAATAGTGACAAACTGGAGCCCAGTAGGAAGAAGAAAGAGAGGTAAACCAAGAAGATCGTGCTGGGATGAAGTAGATGAAGCCATGGAGAAGAGACACCTGGAAGATAGAGAATGGGAAGTTAAAAATAATTGGAGAATTTGACCGTGAGCGAGACAACGACTTCTGCCGTTCAAAACCCTGATATATATATGTATAAGAGAAGGGAGTATGAGAAATGTGAAATATTTGTCAATTTACGCCTGAGTAGCTCTAAAAGAACATCTCCTATAGATGTAATCCATCAAAATAAATCTAAAGATATATCCACATTAAAATTATTCTGACAATCTTTCTCCATATCTATATTATCTGTATCCTATTTCGCGTGTGAATACCTATATGTGACTGGGTGGAATAGCTAATATGAAAAAGAATTACCTTGAAGAAGCGAAGGATGAAAAATAAATTGATGTTTCGTCAGAAAATGAAGGATTGGTAAAAGATTTTGAAAAATGACTTTTGCGGGATTGTAGAAGTGTTATTACGGAAAGAGAGCCAAGAATTGATGATCTATCCAAGTAAAAAAGCTTATTATTATTTTTCATTTGATTTATATATCACGCTTATTTTGCTGTATGGTTAATTGGACAACTTAGTACAAGAACAAAATGATGGATGATGGAAAATATCACAATACACAAGAAGGGTTAAACGGGACTTTTTAAAAATTGCTTATTTCTCAAAATGTTTATTCTATTCTATTGTATTATACAATTTGTTGGCTTAGGCTGTATCAGGGGGTCTTGTTTTATACGTTCATTTGGATTTTATTGAGATGTTCCATTAAAAGAGCACATGCTGCCGGAGTTGGATGTTGTACCTCTTGTAGTGAAATAGGCGATGGATAGTGGAGCAGCAGGTTTCGATACAGCAATGTGGTCGGGGCATGAAAGAAATATATGTGTCACATCACTATATCCACCACACGAGCATAGAGGTGTTCTAAGTATATTAATTTAATATAGGTGGCTATTAGAGTGACAGAGATTAAGTCTAAGACAGGTGCCGGTAGAGATGGTTTTCTTGTCAATGGGAAGGGACCAATGGTATGAAACCAGGGTTTAAGTGGGATGTACGGAAGAAGCAAGTGAAGGTGTGAACCTCGCTGTCGTGCTGTCGTGTCCCATTCTTGCTGCTAAAATGTTCACTCATGAATAAAAATATTCTTATGTAAGATGAGTTTTAATTTGCACGAACGCTATGTAATTTATATGTGTTGGTAAAGTTAGATTAACAGATTAACCAGGGATTATTAAAGCAGAGACACGAAAAGCCAGGGTTACCACCTAAAAGATAGATCGTGTGCAGGGCCGCTACAGCTGAATGTCGCAAATAGGAGCCATACAAGAGAGGAGACAAAAATATTGTCGCCATTGTAAAAATCTTGCGTTGTAGATAATTTGGTTATTTCGCATGATGCATTTAAAATTCATTGTGAACACAAACCTATAAAGAATAGTTATCTGTGCAATTTTGGCGCAGTCGAAAGTGGATTTCATGTATACAATGTACCCGAATATTATCATTAGAGCGGACAACGCAATTTACTAATCTTATTTTCGTTAAAACTATTCTTGTTTTCTATTTCCTATCTTCTAAGGTTGTCAGTCCTTTATAGTCTAATGGTTAGTCATTACAACCGCCCTATCTTCTGTGATGGATGATGTTTATGATATTAGTTTAACATAACATTAGAATAGGAAATATTACAACAAATTATTATATGATTTAGTTTATTAAGGTTATTGTTCTTTATAGCACCTGATGAAGTTAACAATGGTTTAGAGAAACGTTGTGTTCCTAAAATATACGTACTGTCCAAAAAGATGAGTGACTCTTATTCCTTCTCTTACCATTTAATTATTTGGAAGTAAAACAATTTCAGTTTTATATTTTTAAAACACTTTTGTATTTCAGTTTATAAATTTAGTCTTTGATAATAAATAACGAAATATCCCAATCGATTAAGTGATTCAGTGTTTTATTTGAGATTTCGGAGCGATTTGCAGGGAGCATTAGCGCAAAATGTTATGTTTTGCACATTAGCCGATCGTAATCCCATTAATGTTCCATTAGAACAAAACTTGGAACTACTGAACTACGTACTACGTATGACAACGAACCAAAAACGAATAGTTTGTTTTGTTTATTAGGGCCACTCGAACTGCGCACAGAGTGTTGCAAGGCTTATAAATCTTTCATAATCCGTTTTATTAAGCCATTAAACTCGCGTATTTTTTATTTGTCTACAGTGGCAGACTAAAGTGATAAAGTGCAGGTGAACGACACTCTGGTGGTCAATTGGAGAATTACACTTTTATTTTGATATGTTGCGTATTAGGAGATTTTTCTATTTTATTTACTCACATGTGTGAACTCTAAAAATCGCTTTAAAAGTCGGCAAAACACGAAATGACGACTGGTTATTCTTATTTAAATATTCAGCATGTATTCATTACTTTAAAACATTTATCTACTAAACAGAAATATATTTTTACACGTTTAATCCACAAAATTTTCACTGAATTACACTTTTATTTTGATATGTTGCGTATTGGGAGATTTTTCTATTTTATTTACTCACATAAGTGAACTCTAAAAATTATTTTAAAAATCGGCAAGAGACGAAATGCCGACTGGTTAGTCATATTTAAATATGCAGCATGCATTCATTAATTTAATGTCGGGTTCCTAACGTAAGAGTTTTCTCTAACTCGAGTTAAAATCATTTGTTTTTATATGTTACAACATACAAAAACAAATGATTTTAACTTTAGTTAGGGATAATTCTCAATTTCGCTTCTATCACCAAACGAGTCCAAAGAAGTGTTTTACTTCAATAAAAGTTACAAGATTATTATGACAACTTCGTTTTGTTAAGCCTTTAAAAATATATAAAAATATTTAAAATTATATACGTCTTCAGAAAAAAATATACAATTCTAAATAAATTCTTAATACATTTTATCTCCATCTGTACAAGTGTATCTTCCTCAGTTTAATCCACAAAATTTTCACTTTTAGTGTAAAGCGTCGAGACACGAGAAACAGTTATTTAACATTCCGAGATTAAAACCATTGAAACTATTTGAAGCATAGTTAAATGTGATTGTAGTGAGTCTGTGAAGGATGTGTCCTTGTGTCCTCGTCTGAACTGAAGGCTGGAAGGCCGCCCGGAGTAATGCGGGCAACAGGACAGCTGCCTACATCCAACATATAATCTCTAGATGTCACTGTTATTTACACTACTTGATATCTCGAGATGTGGGACACTAAAAAAGTTTTTTTGTTAGGATTAATTTACCGACAAGATTGGTATAATTGGGAAGAAGCAATGATTTTAAATTAATTAATAATTAAAATCAGATGATGTTCTTTTGTTATGTGGTTATTGTGTATTTGTTGATCGAATATCGATATACCGGACTCTTGGAAAGCCCTGGTGAATAATAGATCAAGATTTTCACCTACTCTCTCCTTTTACCGACCGCCAACATATATAAGGGAGGTATTGTGATCATACCGATTTTGACATTTCGAGATTTCGATGGACCTCCACGAATTGAGATCCCTACATAACGTTTTGACTATTTTTAACATGATGTCTGTCGGTCTGTCTGTCCGTCCGTCTGTCTGTGTAGACGCACAGAGAAAATCCGGCTAAAAGGTTGACTAGAAATGTGAGTTTACTCGTGCCAATTAAGATTTTTCTAATATTTAACAACAGAAAATTATTTCGAAAAAAATTATTTAACAAAGTTGCTTTAAAAGCAATAGTTAACAACTTTTATTTGAGACATTTTTTGATAAAAAGATAATTTTTTCGAAATTTATTTTTTCATACTTATATGTAACGTTTCCATGGTCATAATAAATAATATTTCTGTTAGAAAATATTGGGACAAGTTAACAAAAAGAACTATTCTTTCAGTAACCGCACAATTATTTAACCGGTTCGGTTTGCTTTCTCCGATTATTGTTGTATCCAAATTTTTGTTGCAACAAATCCGGCTCGAAGGACCAATGTTTGAGGCTATGCTCTTTTTTGAGAGCGTTTTGTAATGTCAAAAAAAAAAAACACGTAAACTTCGGAAGCAGTGTTTACTTTTCCTGAATTAAATCTCTCAAAAAAAGAGCATAGTCTCAAACATTTATTATGTAAGCAGGAACACTAAAATATGAGCAAATTAAGAAAGAGAAAAATGAATTTTTAAAAGAATGCAATAATTTAAATATTTCTTAGTAATCATCAAAAGCGAAGGAGACAGTTGTTAGGGTTTGTAGGTATGACCAAAAAACTTTATGGCAGTCATGTGTCTTTCTTATGTAACGTTTCCATAGTCATGATAAATAATATCTCTGTTAGAAAATATAAGGTATTTCTACTCTGCTGCTAGAATGCATATTATACAAGTACTTTGTGATGGCGGTCGGTCGTGTGGTAGCCACAGCTGATTTTTTTAGTAAATATTCTAAATAATAACAAGCTTTGTATAAGGGAGACCAAAAGCCAGCCCAGTTGTCAGCACCGAGCCAAAGAGAAGTTTCTCAAATTAAAGTATTTTTTTGTGATAATAATTACTTGGGTTTAAAGAATGTGTGCTGCGTGATATCCTTTGTAAATGGACATTTTTACGGTTATATTTTAAGGGACAAAGGATGTGAAATATGTCGTGCGTTTAAAGTTATTACATTAGATTAAGTTGAACCGATTTAATCTTGAAAGGATAATATATTGCAATAATAGCTCGTTGTTATAGTGCACCCTATAAAAACCTGGGGTAAAAGAGAAATATATTGTCAAAATCTCAATGATTTTTATAAAATTATTATATTAAGAGAGTTACTTTAGACACAAAATAGAAAAATTTAATTTCTCAGCAAAGTTTCGTTTGGTCTTTTGATGTGTCTATATTGTGTTATTATGTATAGTGAGTGCCTTCTTCCAGGATTAAATATACAGTGCTTGTAAGTTCGGATGTTGTATATCTCATAACATTTGGGAATTATAAAATATTAGTTCGCTTCTAGTTATGCTCCTGGGTCCAGTATTTCGTAAGTAAATCAGTTAATTTAAGTTCAGGAGCATATTCTCTTAACACAAAACTAAATAGTTAAATTTACTTCCTCAAATCTCAACTGCTATTTACGTTAAGCCAGTTTAATTTAAATATTTTAACCAATTCAAATTAGAAACTATAAATATAAAGGACTAAATTCAAATGCACATATGTGTAAGTAATATACTTTGAATTATTAATTAAGATATGAGTATTCAGATTTGAAATTTACGTCTCTTAATGTGCTTCAATTTACATGTATGCATATCAAATTATAGAGGGCCAGTGGGGTACCACAAGGGGATAAATGATACCATTAGTAATAAGGACACTTCCTATTAATTTTCAAATAATAATTTTAACAATTATAATACGGCCTTGAGAAGTGCACAGAGCAGAGAGTTCTTTAACTCTAAACAACCGGCACTATATTAGTTCTTATATTATAAATATTTGAAAATATTCTAATCAAATATATATATAATTTCCTTGGGTCTGAGGCTGAGTCGACTCCTGGGCTAAATGCAAAGGAGTGGAAGATAAAAATTTCGAACTGGTATCCTTTGCGTCTCAGAACGCGATCAGTGTTGCATTTATTTAATGTAAACATTGCATATATTTTAATGTAACCCTACAAAAACAAATGACAACATAGAATAGTTATTCCATAACAAGTGATGGAATGAAATACACGCAAAATGCATAAGATAAGTGCTTTAGAATGACATTCCACCTCTTGTGTTAGAATATTAACTATCTGTAGTCAAAATTGGTTTTGGAATTGGTAAATTCTATAGTGGTCGTGGAGAAAATTTTTTATTTCACAAGTTGTAAAAGAGGAGGATTAACACTATAGTTTTGTATTGGATTTTCAAACTTACAAACTAAAAAAATATAATAAAACATTAATACTTTTCGTAGATTTAATCTTAGTTTAGTAGAAAAACTTCTCGATATTTATTTTCATAATAGCCAAGTTTTATGAAATATAAAAAACTGATGTTATGTTTTTAAATTTATAAAGTTCTGCCCAGTTGCTTCTGCTTTAGATACGCCTCTGAAATCAGCCAACCTTACCAAACTTATGATCTTTCTTTGAAACTAAAAGAAAAATCCTTCGCAACTTTTCTCCTTCCAGTTCACCGGCTAAATACTTGTGGAAAAAAAAATAAAATATTACATAAAAACCTTGTCCAGATATTTATTAATCGACTCGTACGTCGTCGGATCAAACAGGTCACCCGACGTAGATATATGTCATTGTTTTTCATTCCTGAAAGACGTTTTTCATTTTAGAACAGTATTTTCTTTATTAACCTTTGTTTTATATAAGTTATTGTGTTCATAAACTATAAAATTGAGATTTATATCGCGTTTTTCTTTTAATACTACATACAGAGTTACTTTTCATTTGCTTACGCCACTGGTCATTTTTCTGGTCAAATTTCATTTCGTGGAGCTAACATATATGTTCACTAATGCTTTATTATGGAATTTTCGTTAGTTATGCAGTGAATCTACGGAAGGAGGGGTTATAAAAATCTGAAATTATTCTGAGTTAGTTAGTTAGTTAAAATTTTTGGCGCACAGCAACAAAGGCTATTTGCGCCTAACGCAGCCCATTTAAATGACTAGACTATATATTAAAAACAATATATTAGACAATAAATAAATAGATAAAATCATTAAAAATACGCATACTCAATAAAAGAAATCTTGCACTGACAAACACAAATAAATAATATAAAAAGTCTGTTCGAAAACAGACTCAGGGTGATGGTAAGAGGCTGTAAAGGGTCCAATTACCATCGAATATCACAGTCAATAACTAGAAACACATTAAAATAAGGTGCAAGACTTCACACATAAAACAATAAGTTCGATTCTCTCAGGAAGAGTATCAGCCTGTCCATTTTAGAACAGTATTTTCTTTATTAACCTTTGTTTTATATAAGTTATTGTGTTCAGAAACTATAAAATTGAGATGTATATCGGGTTTTTCTTTTAATACTACATACAGAGTTTACTTTTTATTTGCTTACGCCACTGGTCATTTTTCTGGTCAAATTTCATTTCGTGGAGCTAACATATATGTTCACTAATGCTTTATTATGAAATTTTCGTTAGTTATGCAGTGAATCTACGGAGGGAGGGGTTATAAAAATCTGAAATTATTCTTAATTAGACTTATGCATGTTAATGCGATCCGGAATAGTACTAAAAATTTTTTTGATCTGATTTATGAAAGTCTCGATTTATTTGCATCAGCGTGCTTAAAATAATTATAAAGTCACATCATTTTTTTCTTAAATATATCATTTTTGTTATCTTCAAAAATGATATTTTGCTTTGACAGCTTTTGATGAGTAACCAACCTCAAAATGATAGGACAGCTTTTCGATATATTCTATTTCGATTGATTTGCTCGTGTCGCCCCTGATCACATGGTTTTCCTACAGTGCTCCAAGTCCAGAGAACTTATCTGTCCTATCATATACACCAGCTTGATTGTTTGAATTCTATTATAATAACTTTTAGAATCAAGTTGTTAGACGTATATTAACAAAGCACATGTTTCGGACGTGCATGAGAACAATAAGAAGAAAACATAAAACAAAATAAATTTAACCGCAGTTTTAATTACAGAAGTACAAAGTTCTGACAGTGTAGCCAACCGAGGTAACTTAGGAAGCACAAGTTCCAACTAATGAAAATCCGTTTGACATTATTCGTTATTAATTTTCTATCTCAACATTTATCTTTTAACACGTGCGAATGGCAACAGCGAATGTGGCAAAACAACCTATCACGAAAAGGAAATCTATGGGAAATATGTCGTCGACATACATGGAGATACATAAATAACATTCAATGATATATAGCAATTACTACATATGTTACTTCATTGAAATAACACCTAAGACTTGGTTTTCTGTGCCTATATAACATATTCAATTTCTTATATTAAAGCTGTGTTCAAGATACATTCCAAATGCTGCAAGAACTAAATGAGGCAGCTAAAAACATAGGGTCAATATATATATAAACAGATGGTAATGGTTAAGTTTTAAACGATCCTTCGCCAGGCACTGCACTTCGGGCTTACCACGAGGTAGCACCCAGGGGTATGAAACTCATATACACGGCCTTGAAACGGTTTTAAATTATATTCCATCCACCGACAGCGCTAAAAGCGTTTTTTTTTAACCAACATTTTGAGAACACTTCATTATCGGCAATTTGCGGCAATTGTTTTTGACGTTGTAACGATAGGTAACAGTAAATTGTGATTGTGACAGTAATGAATTTTATAAGAAATTTTAAATATTAGCACCACATTTTTTATTTTCAAATGGTGTAGTGTAATTAATAATATTTTAAATGGTAAATGCAAAAGAAATATAAATAGTGTGATAAAAAAAATGGCACAGACTAAATTTAATATGTACAATAAAAGTAAAAAATAAATACTTGTTTATTTATTTCATATGCTTGCTTGCAAATAAAATAATAAAACTTAATGCTTACTGAAGTATTAACTTTTAACAATTGTAATTAATTTTAATTTTAGGAAATTAATTAGGAGAGTTGTAAATAAATTAATCATAATTTTCGGTTCAAGGCAATCTTTAATTTTCTACCAAAATTACATTTTATTTTTCAATTTTGGTAGAAAATTAATGATCGCGCGATTCATAGCAATTTAAAATATAAAAATATATTTGTGTGCACTGCGGGTTGCATACTATCTAATCCTAGTTCATATTACAACCACGAATGTCGCAACTATCGCTGTCCAAAGTCGTAACGTGGGAGTCCGCTATCTTCCTTGTTTTATAATTTGTGGTAGCACCTACCGGGAAAAATACTCACTGCCGCATCCTAGACTACCAAACTAGAGAATCAAGCAAACATGCTTCTTGTACTCTGTAGACCAGAGTTCGAAACTGATCTGCAGAAATTTTGTCAAATTCCTGCTTGAAGGAAGCCTTGGTTCTGCCTAGAAAGCCTACGATGAGAACCACAAGCTTAATTCTGTGTTCTGGTATATATGCCGAAGCTCGGATAGAAGTCGGAGTATTTGGTTTTTCAACCTCCTTCAAAGACGTTTTTCTCTGCAAACATCTTTCTTGTTTCGTGGTCCAGCAGGACTATGCCTGGCTTCGTTGCTTGAAGTGGTCAAGGAGTGGGAATGAAATAATTCCAGTACATAAGCATCTGGAATTTTCCACTACCTCCTATATATCCCCTGGAGCATACGGAACGACACGAGTTGTGTCAATTCTGTAGTATTTTCTCAAGTAGTAGATTACACGTAGAGCAGCATTGTGCTGGTAAATGTAGTAGACAGCACAGAAGGGGCATGCAGAAGTAGTATCATCGTCGGCTTACTTTTAAATGATTTAAAACAATTTGGAGTTTTGAGCCACCATCATCCTTATGGAAAATACGTTACATATGGTTCATAATTTTGTCCACAGAAAATAATAAAATGATTTATTGATCTGTATCAGCAGGAAATATTTTAATTAAAAATATAATTAAATAATCAACATGACATTTTAATGAGATGTCAAAAATCATCAAATCAATATATGGTATTTTCTTCGGTAACGTCACATAAAAAAATTTTAATCAAAATGATATTGAAACACGATGGGAAATTAATTTGATAATATTTAATAAATATTTATACAGTCAGCGATTCTGAATAAATTATAAGTTTTAGAAATTCTAATTAACATATTTTTATATATTAAATATGAATAGGTAACAGCCAAGTTATACTTATTCTGAATTTTTAAATAAGTTTTTCAATACATTTTCGACACTACTAGATTACAAAGTAGACACTACTGTACGTGATCCACAATATCAGAGGATTTATCATTAAAATGTTGTAAGGTGTGAATTTTCATAGATTTCAGGGTTTTGTGGGTAATTAGTGATTGAGTTGAAATATTTTTCAGTCAGGGTAACGAATAGTGTCCAATAGGTGACTATTCAATAGTGTCCAATATTAGACTGGTTCGAAAACTTAATAAGAACCATCAAACTAACAACGGCGAGTAACAGGCGTCGACTAATTAACCTGTCAACGGCTAAGGGCTATCGAAATTAGAAAATTTTGACCCGTCTGTGAAATAAGGTTCGCCATCGCTGTCCTAGTCAATTGTTTTAACATTTATATCACCCTAAGTTCAATGCACTGATTTCATATTTCAGAAGGAAAGAGAGAGATTTTCTTTTTGAGACTAGGAATAAATCGTACGTGCTTAACATACTTCCTTTCGCTTTTATCGATAAGGTGGTGTTATTTTTTCTCGTCTCGAATGTTTCAATTTCACCACTGACATTTCTGCCAGCTCTGCAAGTAGACTATATGGATTCTCACCGCCTCAACTTGCTACAGAATTTCATTATTACATACTTGCAATACTTATGATAATGCAAGAACGTGCAAATGGATTTCTTCAAGCTGGAATATAAATTCTAATTTCACTTTTGTCCGACATAAGACTCTGGATTAGAGTTTAAGCCCTTTTACTATGTAAGAATTTAAAATGATTCTTTATTATTTTTATTCTTTGGTCTTACTATTTAGTATTCTTCTGTTTTCCACTGTTGATATCCGCGATGGACATCAGTTTAAAGTTTCGTAAGTCGGAGTACAGATGTGATGAAAATTAATTTCCAAATAACGCGTCATAATATGAGTAATAAATCGCTTAAACCAACCAGATAAAGCCTAAAGTAAAACTTTAGAAAGCCACAAGTTGTGAACCCATTGGAAACTTTTAGCATTGAGATTTTAAAGTTATATTACAATTAAAAAATTTTCGAATTCAGATAATTGAAAAACAGAAACCTTAAATTACAAAACGTAACTAATTATTTTATACATTTTATTGTTCAAAATGACTTTTGTTGAAAGTTATTGCCTAATTGAACACTGAAATACCCTTGGACATTTTTAGACTTGCATTGCAGGAAATGCTATCAGTACCCTTATATAAACACCAGTCTCTTTGAAGACAAGGTCAGGAGTGCTCGATAAAGTTCACGAAAACATCTAGAATTGTTGTTTTCTTAGAGACTTCTAGTCGATTATCTGGTGGTCTATTCGATCCTGTTTCTTTTTGATTTTATCTACCTAACTTCCATTAGACTAAACCTCTAACATCCTCACACCATCCTAGTATTGCTAAGCGCTGGCGGACTGGCATTAAATCGAGGCCAACAAATTGAAAAGAAAAAGAAGAAGATTTTATGTAATTATATGTATATTTTCTTTTAATCTTAAATTTATTTCATTTAAATTTGTTAACATTATTTCAACTAATCTTAAAGTTAATTTTACTTACGTTCTTTTACTTACGTATTTTGACTTAACATGTGTAACCATTCAGCTCTAAAAATTTCGTGATCAGCTACCCAGACTAACTACAAGATGCTTGATCCGTCGATTGGTAATTACCAATACATACCATTTAACTCACCTATCATAATGATGAATCTTTTTAAATTGCTTATATCCTCCAATAATAACTAATAACTTAACTGAATATTACTACAAATCTAACATTTTAATTCAGACGTATACTTTGTGCGAGGAGATTCCCGAGCGGCGTTCCTGACTCTCAGCGCTGTGACCGGGGGAAAATTCATCCGTGTACATCGGCGACCGACGCCTCGCTAGCGGTCAACACTCGGGAAACAGGCCCTAGACGCGTTTCCCTAATGCCAGGTTCATTATTTCTCGAAGATTGTTACTAAAATTTATCACAGCTCTGTATTCAATACTTCTCACGGGCTGCATCCTCTAAACATCCACGAAAACACTTTTTAAGGGACATTTTAGCTTGTAATTGAATCCGCAAAAAAAATGGATACTGAGCATCCTTAAGAAAAAAAAAAAAATCAGAGCCCTCCTCCCAATAAAACAACCCCTTTTCAGACAACAAATCTCAAACACAAACACCACGGAAAAAGTATTTGCAAATACCATTAATTGAAATACTTTTTTAAATGTTTAATTTGAAATATTCCTAGTTCAGATATATATATTGTATTTTTATTAATTAGCAGTCGTATATTTGTCAGCCTATTGAATATTACCAACTCTGCTATGAGAAGTTGTAAATTAAATGTTATCCATATTGACAAATAGTTATTTAAGGTATATCTCCGGTAAGGTAATTGCGCCTAAATGTCGGTGGAAGCAGGGTTAGATGGATGAGTATCATTCAGAGTGATGAGTTCTGAAACATCCAATTTCGATTAGTGAGGAAAGACCGGGTATAAGTGACAAGATGTATAGCTCGAATTAAGGTGAGGCAAAGAACACAAAACAGTAATAAAAACAGGTCATGGCATACTGACTTTTACCCAATAGGTCATTGGGAAAGACTTTTTCAGATACGGGTTTTCTGCCACATTAGGAAAATCAATACCCTTTCGAACAGATAAAGTTTTAGTGACGAGTCAAAGTATTATTTCTAGTAAAAATAGCTGCAGCAGACGACCCCTCCCCTAAATGGATAAAAGTGAAGATTAGGATACAAATTTTAGGTAGTATAAGTAAAAATAGAAAAATTGAACTTATTTAATCTTAATCTAATTCAAATATTAAATATGTTTTATTGCATCAAGTTGTTTTTTTTTAAATTTGTTTATACTTCGATTGCCCCTCCAGTTGCTTAGTTCTACAGCCGCTACTGTTCACAATGAAGGGGTTTTTTAAGTAAATTGGTTAAATATTTAAGCAAAGAAAATACTTCAAACTACCTTTGCAAGCTATTAAACAAACTTTTCCCTAATACGATAAAAAATGTTCCTCTTTCATGCGTAGAAAGGTGCACAAAGAAACTGGAATTTTAACATATAAGAAAATATTTCAGCCTAAGAATTTCGTAAGGTAAAAAAATTTAAAATATTTGCCCTACAGAAAAGAAAATAATGAATATTCTGAAATAGTATTTTATAATCCCCCGAGCGAAAACGAATTTCAGATTCTCTTTAAGAATAATCTTGTCAACCTTTGTCAATTTATATTGGTAGTACTTCAACAATTTTAACAATGCTTAAAGAAAAAAAGAAGAAGAAAAAGGAGGAAGTAAATTAAATAAGTTTAAAAGAGTTTTTTCGAATAAACAATTATTTAAATTTGCAATTTCTCACAAAAAACAACAAATTTACCAGCTACAACTTTTATTTGACTTAACACAAAGACAGCAAACAGGTTCACTATCGCCATTTAGTCAATATGGTTTCAAGGTAATCACACCTAACTACTTGGTTAGCTAACAACAAAAATCATAATTTAAACCAATAATTATTTTATTCGTTGCAAATCCAAATCAACACAACAATAAATATATATACCACCAATAAAAATGCACATTGAATATTTTTCTAAATTTCTAAACAAAAGGCGACACCGCAGCCAAAGAAGCATACAGAAAAAAAATTCTACAAGCACGAAAATCCAGCCTCAAGAATTCCAAACAGAAATAAGATATAAGATACTGGAGGAAGAAAGAAACAAATAGCAGAACATCCGAAAAAAAAAAACACAAAACCGTAAAAAACAACACCTAAAAATGAAGAACCAAATAATTGAACAAGTTAAAAATTGGTCATGTAAGGGTTACCCATAGCCACAAAATAAAGAAAGAAACCCCACCCAAATGCGACGAATGCAAAAAAAAAAAACAATAAATGTACAACACCCAACAATGGTAATTCGAAGGATCAAAGAAGAACCAAATAACCTTAACCAGATTGAGAATTGGCCACACAAGGATTACCCATAGGCACAAAATGAAGGAAGACACCCAGAAGCAACGAATGCAATAAAACAATAAATGTACACCACCTAATAGTAGAATATAACAAATATGACACAGAAAGACAAAAAGTACAAAATACCTAACACTATTGAACCGACACTGCGAAAACACAATGTCATAAAACTACAAAAATACCTAACAGACACAAGACTATACAAACACAAATAAAACATACAGTAGACGCACGTCACAACAAATGCTTACATATCCCCAAGTAAAAAATATAATATAAGGTAAAATATTAATTATAAAACAGTGTAAACGATACTATGTACATGTTACAAATAACTGTAATAGTTGATGTACCCAAAATATTTATATCTGCAGTAGTAACACCGACCTGCAGTCTAATTTATATGATTTTATTAGTCGTGGAGTGGATGACAGAATAGCTAGAATGATATAAAACATACATTCCGATATGAGCGCTATTGTTTGGTGAGTGTCATTACTCCGTCCTCCTCTACTAATTATTTCTCTGCAGTATTATCCAATTTCACGATCTATTTATTAGCAAACTAAAATCTAGTATCTTCAATAACGTTTTAAAAGTTTTCATCCATTCAAGAAACCGTGCTGAAAACTTCGCGTTGCAGCATACGAAAAAAGTAACAACCCTTCAAAATTTTGCAGCTCTTGAAAAGTATTGGTTTGTACACATCGAAATGACGTTGCGCTGAAGTGGAAAATGCATGCTACTTGCATTTCCCAAAGATTGATCCCATATTTTCTACTTTTCCACAACTCATTCAAACGTACACGATTACTAGAACATGTGAGCTACTGCTCAATGTTTTAAAACACATTATGTAACAAGAAAACAATGAAATAAAAAAAGGACACACACCTGGTTATGTGACACAAAAATATTTTATTAAAACTTAGCATAGTAAGGTATTTCTCAACATTGCTTAATCTTGATGACCTTTTAGTTAAACCATACCATTTTCTCAAGCGTCATCGGCCAAATAAATCCTCCTCAAATATAACAATATATAACGCGAAAGTCCTGAGTTTCTTGAAATGTTTTTTTTGTCGTCCTATTTCTTGTTTCACTAATCTGTTCTTCTTACATTTTTAATTCTTGTAATCTAGTGTCCTGCCGTATTTCTTCTTGACATAAATTATTGTTATTACATTTACGTTTTATCCTTAACGTCTTTTTATTATTTTGAATGGTTTGTAAACATGAATTTAATTTTTCTCTTCTAGTTAAATGCAAATATAAAAGAATATTTTAGGATTTCATTTTCTACCGGTTATTCTGAATGCAAGCTTTTATATATTTAAATAACTGCTTGCGCATGTGCAGACAAAATTTATATCTCAGATGAATTTTGTTTAAAATCCACCTAGCATTACAAGAATATATGATAACCTCTTTTTGTAAAAGAATTTTAAAATTTAAATATAAAAATGTTTTAAGAGATGAATTTTTATTATTTTCATTTAGTTTTATACCTATATCTGGTTACAAGCTAACCTACCAGTAAAAAACTTTATTTTTATGAAGTTAGATACTACATTGAGCCCCTGGTTTCTCCATTTTGTTTCACCTTGCTATCACCAAATATTCATTAGACATTCCAGCCTCTTATGTACCATTACCACTCTAGTGTCAGCCTTCGTGCCGGACGGAAGGGGCTTGTACACTGGAGGCCAGTGTCCAAAGACTATGGTAACTATTGTAATACTGTTCTTATTTAGTAGTTCGAAAGTAAAAACAAGAACACATTATAACGGTATAAGAAATGAAAAACAAACATGGAAAATACGTTTAAAAAAGTCTAAAAGTTACGAATATATAAATCAGAAGTGGATGAAAATTTTCCTGAAATGATTCTTGAAGTATACTCGAAGCCGAATCTTAAGAGGGTACCGTAAAAATTTCTGAACTCATTATAAAGTTATTTTCACTTACTCAAACAGGTCCGTACTCGTTGAAAAGTTAATTCTGAAGACATACCTGAAACAAAAGTTTTTTAGGTTAGGATTAAACTTTTCTTAATTATAAGATCAATCAATATTAAAGTTCTTTGAAATCTAAGGACCCTTGAATAAATTTCTGTGTTTAATAACAAAATATTAAATTTTGGAATATTAAATATTGATCAAATTTACCATAGAATAAGGAGATTTAATTATTTTCAAAATAAACTTTGTTATACTTCAAAAGGTAAATGACATCTTTTAGGTTTGTGGTTCTTTATAACTGAAATAAACGTAATTAGCAGGGGGGACGTTTAAGAAAATCTTGAAAATCAATAGCATTTACTCAGTTTATAACCACGTGGATATTTATAACGCTCAAGGACCGCCATCATTTTAAGTATCCTACAAATTCTTATCATGGGAGAATTCATTTTTGAGTTAGTAAGGCAAGCTGAAGTATGAAACAAGATGGGATTTCTAACCTGATGTTGATAAATATTGTAACTTAGATAACTGAATTACTTTTTATTTATTTTTCTAATGTCGTATATAAACCAACAATTACAAGTTCCTTTGGTAATGACAATAAGATATTTTTCTCAGCACTTAACTCTCGCTAGATGTATGCAGATAAAATATTTTCAATGAATTTATTTGGAGCCCAGTGTGTCAGCCAGTTTACTTGTATGTACACTGTCTTTATTTAAAGTGTTCTCTAAAGCATGTCTTCTTCTTGTTACAGGTAATTTCCTTGTCAACTCCTTGTCGAGACATGTCTGCTGGCTGAGTGTTTGAACTGACTAACAGGTACAACAACCATATTTTGTTTAGACAAAGTTTTTAAATAATTTCATCTTGACGCTAGTAATTGTTTGTGTTTGTACACAAGTAATGATGTAACAATTATTTTCAAGTATTTAATGTTTGTTAAGATATTTAATAAGTAAAAGATATATATCTACGTATGAAATTTTAATGAGTTGCTTGCTTACACCTGAGACAACTTGATTAAAGGTATTTATTTATGTATATGATTCATGATTGCTGGCAAAGATTTATAATTGTTTAATTAAAATAAGTGTTAGTTAATTTTCATACAAAAGACAAAGAAAATGAAAGAATAAGAGGTGGAGGAAGATGGTGAAGAAAGTGGGAGGGAAAAGTACAAATAATAGCAGAGACGTAACGAATGTAGAACATACCATAATATTTTTGAAGATCGGCATAAAACAATTATCCCGTATAACTATAATCACTTTGTTAAACTACAAAATAACTAGGGTTCATGTTTACAACTAACTATATATATGAGAATAGGCTACTAGCATCTAATGAGACTAGTTTGGCTTGTTTGGGAACTAGAAAGTTTTAAATTTTATCTATTAAATCTATTGAGTTTATTATTCTATGTTTGGCTTCGAAATTTAAAGTGTCCGGTAAAATAGTGTTCAAAAGTTTGCAAATTTTGTAAGTAGGAGCATTTAGGTAAGAAATAATTGGTCCAAAAGGAACATCGAATTTATGTAATTTTGGTAAACCATATAAAATGGGTTTACATTGGTTAGTTTGTATGTAACGTAAATAGTTTTTCGGTATCTACAAAATCCAATGTAATGTTTGTAAATCGTATCACATAGGGCAAACTAAACGTAATTTTAAAGTCAGATTTCAAGAACACTTGAGGGCATGGAAATATAATAAATCCGAATCATCTAATTTAACCAAACATCTAATAGAAAACGGTCACCATTGCAATGAAAAAAATGTAGAAATTTTACATTTAGAAAATAAAAGTGGAAAACCCATGTACTTCTTAGAGGTATTTCAGATTAAATATGCACAGCGAGAAGGGCATGATCTCATTAATGAACAACTGGATCTGTTAGAATCTCCCATTCTCAGGACTATGGTTAATGGTATTTCCTAATCCCTTCCCACACCTATTTGTTCGTAATAGTTAACCTGTATATTTAGGTAATATTATTAGCATTTCTTGTACATTCATTCTTCTGAAGATGGCTTAACAAGCCGAAATATATTAAGGTTTAATAAAATATTTTGTGGAATATAACTAAGTGTATTATTTACTATTTAATAAAATTTATTTTTACAAAAAACAATAAACACCTTCCTTGGTTTCGTAATTTATTACCAGATGGTTATCTTGTGTTTAGTTTGTAAATTCTCTTGGAGCGCACATGTTCATTGTTTCCCTTTTTAAAGTCCTTGTGTCCGTGTGTCCTCTCCTGTCCACTGACGGTCCAACCGTTTTAAATGACATTAGGCAGATTCTCGAGTTTCATTGTTTCTGTTTGGGTTGAGGAATGAACGCAAGGAATCCAACTACGAAATAGTATGAAATACAGTGGCGTCACCAAACAACATCAAGACAAAACTTCATGGTTCATGACTTATCATAAAAGAACTATGTGTTTTAAACATTTGGAGGAAATAGGATCTCGATATCGAAGAATACGAACAGGTTGAAAGATAATGATAATAACTCAACCTTGAAATTACTGTCCGATATGGTTTAGTGGAAATCTTCTGGTAACGCCACTGCATGGAAACAACTCGGGGAATGCCATACTGTATAGCACACTAGCTCAATATAGGAGTTATCAATCTGCTCTTATCCAGATGCCATCGGACTTCGGAGGCCTTTGAACACGCTTTATGCCTCATAGCGCACAGTTATCTTGCACAATAAGATTCACCTGCGATCAATTACTGTACTTTGTCACAGGCCGTCAACACCCTCCAATACCAACTATTTATCAAATAATTTCAATAAAAATAACACTTATTGTTATAATTAGTTTAAAAGGGGAATAATCCACCAAAGGCAAATTAGGCAACAGTTTGATATTGAGCGGACAACCCAATCGAGCGTGTTAGCGAGTTTATCTGGGAAGCTACGTTGATGGAAGAAGAGGAATTAATAGAGACATCCAGAAGCGAATTCAAAAAGCCAGAAATGCGTTTGGCATGCGTAACAAAATCTGGATCTCTAGGGTGTCCGAACCAAGTGACTCACCATTGCTGTCTTAAGTAAAACTCTCGGATATCTTTTTTCTTACGGATTCTCCATTAATTTGAATGGGACCAAAGATTCTGCGTAATATTTTATTTTCGAAGACTATGATGTGTTGTCGATCTCGCTTTGTTAACAAATTCAGGTTACTTTAATATTGTTTATTAAATTTATTGTGTTCTTAATAAAATTTAGCGTTTACAAATATTAAAAAAAATTTACTTAATTCTTATCGGCAAAACAGTGAAGTAAGCAACCCGAATTACTCAAAGGGGTAACCTCCCGCACCCCTCCTAAGGGGGTGTTGGCTTTATTACAAAATGTCCGCATTCAGTCTCTATGTTATATAACCTCATTGGTCCGCACGCTCCTATGCCAGGTGAATTTGGCCTACACCCCGATTGAGCGCTACCTGATACCAGGTAGATAACCTTTTGTCAAAAAATATCTATTGGTTATACCTGTCCGTCTGACAATTGTGTAGGGATAACTGACAGCCAATGGAGTCCAAACTCGACTGACAAAATACACCATTTTTTTTTGGCATTTAACCAATGATAACACAGCCCAACAAAATAAAATATTTATTTTGATGCCGAAAAGATAAGAACTGATTTTGAATATTTTTGATGTGCTGATTCCAAAAATTCCTGGCTTTTTTTGTAGCAGCTCTAGTTTTTGGGATACAGGCTTATTGATTTTAGTTCTGATAAAAGGTAAAAATAGTGAAATAATGATATATTTAAAGGCAAAATTTGAAATTTCGTACCTAAAATAGAATCTAATTAACCAGTTTGAGTTACTTGGTATTACCCATGACCATAAAACCCGATCTTTAAAACTATGGAAGATCGATATCAAGGAAGATGGGATAGCCACATGATGGCCGACTACTGTTGGAGTCTTCAGCGAGACTGTCCTTCTAAACTCCATGCTAGAAAGTCGTATAAAAGAAATTTTTTGTGATAAGTGATGAATGTATATTTACCTACTTTGTGAAATAAACACCTTACTTTGTATTTTTTCTTTTTTTTTTAACTGACAGTTGGAGAAAATAGTAATAGTAATAACGTGAAATGTACATAAGTTAAAAAATAAGATGATATTCTAAAAGAAGCCAATATAGCGTATCTCAAAAACTAGATCTGATAGACCAAATCTGATTGCTGTTTTGGATTTTGCACCCAAAAATTACTTAGAAACAGTTAAAAAAATCGCAGGCACCAAAATATCTGTTGGGCTGTGTAATTTTTGAAAAGCTCTAAAAAAAGGAACATTGTGTATACATCTGTAATAAGTTTTAATATTTTGTTTATTTCGTAAGCATTTTATCGGTTGTGTTAATATTTATGGAAGTAAACTTTTCATTTCCCGTTGTAATGTTCAGATTGAATATCCGGTCAAATGTTTCGTTATATTTGCTTTTGGCCCTGCAACCAATATTGCTTAGGGAATTACAAATGTTTGTTGTTTTAGAAAAATATTATTAGTTTTTTTATTTGTATTTCTTCCATTACAAAAGCATTTTATTCCCTGGGAATTTTCTAACGACACAGTGTACTCTCTAAATCAATAATATCTTAAAAAATACACGTATTTTGTTAAACAGATAAAGAATTAAGTTATTTATTTAACCAGTAACTATACAGATTTGTGCGTCTCAGTCAAGAGGTCTCAGTCAGTGAGAGAGGGACTTAGGCAGAAAAAGACATCTCGATATACCTTGTCATGGATCATACAGATGTATGGACTCTTAATTAAATGGTAGTTACTCAAAACGAGATCATTATTAATAACGAACGCTTCCCCCTCACGTTTCTCTTTCCCTAACATTCACTTTCCATCTTTCTTTATTCGAGGGCAACTTAATATCCAACTCACTTTGTTTCCTTACACTTGTATTTCTTCATAAAATTAACTAAAGACAAATTTGAAATGTAATTAAATGCCAGTAGAAGTTTCAAATATATTTTATGATTATTATATGGATTTAATTAATTAATAACGTTTCTGTACAATACAGATGATATGTTCGAAACCTCATAATTTAGAGAGAAAAAGAGAAAATATACTTAAATGTTTCGTTGGTAAATCCAATCTAAGTTATATAGAGGAAATATATTTAAATTCTGAAGTATATAAATAGTATTCCAACCTATGGCTTATGAAACAAGAAACTGCGTTAAATATAAATAACTAAAATAGATCGTTTTACCCACACGGACAAATGTTATTATTTTCACAATCATTCACCTCTTATCCAGGTGTTGGAGCTCGCCTCCTGGCATCGGCGATAAGCCTCGTAGCAGGTCGATGTAAAATAAATAAAATAATAATAATCTTCACCTACATTATCCCATTGAAAAGATAATGAATTTTCTCTTCTATAAAGAAAGAGAAATATTTCGATGTGTACACCATCAAAGCTACTAATGTAGCGGCTCTAGGAAAACCACTAACTGGTGTGGAATTTCGAGCGCACCACACAGAGCTATAGCAATATTTCCTTTTACACGACGAACGTTTGAATACAGTGTCTAAGCGTTTATTCAACAGACATATGTTGCTAACAGATGCTAAAGAAGCGTCTTGGAGATGCCAAAGGAACATATGCAGTCGAACAAGAACACCAGACACAATAAATAATTATATTTCCGATAGTCGAAAATAGAGCAACAGCGGTTTTGTACACCCAAATAACGTAATAACGATTCACTGTCAAAAAAATAATTTCTATGTTTTCAAAACAAAACCAAAAAGCCAACTGCTACTATGCCAAATACAAAAAAATCAAGACGAAACAAATAACCTCGTAAGTTTTCCACGCATGTACTTTTTGATGAGACTGTATTTAAAGCGCAGCATTAAATAACGCCAATAATAACCCAGCATGTAGCTAAAACGGCTGTATTAGCATAAGATGATTTAGTTAACTAAGTGCAAGCCGCAACTAATGTAGTATAGCATCCATAGATTATTGCAACGACTTGCAGCGACACCTTAGACAATATAAATTGCGGTGTTTTTGTCTTTTACAATGTAAAATACTACCTTACAAGCGCTACAATACATCTAGTATCGAGGAAGATATTAACCAAGATGTATTCTCTAAAGAGGAATGTAGATAATTTGAATTAATGTTTTATGAATGAGGTATATATTAATGATTTTAACATCAAGACAAAATGTTATGTTAATATAGTGATAGTGAAGACTATGAATACAACTAGTTACAACACCACGTTCAACAACTAACTGCTTCAGTCAAATCTTATAAATTCTCTACACAGGGTGTAACTGAACTGCTTGGGAAAACTGCAGTAGTGTATTCTATGGAACAAAACAATGAAAAAAGTTCCTACAGACATATATCCAGAAATAGTTCCTTAAAAAGTAAACTATATAATAAATAATACGATTCCAATTAAAGGTTTAAATGGTTTAATAGGTGGCAAAGGGATTAAAGGTTTCCTAACTGACTTAAATTGTCAAGTGAATATCAATAACTGTCTATCTACTCCACGTATTACACACAGTGTTCCCAAAGGTTCAGTTTTGGGTCCATATTACTCTTAATGTATACGTCGGATATTGATAATGTCATCCTATCAAAAAGGTCTTGCGGATGATTTGAAAATTTTCTTTCCGTTCTGAAAAAAGATCTGGATAATATTGTTAGATGGTCAACATATTGGATAGTACCCATAACAGCAATAAATCAACTATATTACATGGACAACAACCCACATGGATTATTTTATTGAGGGTAAATTATTGAGCAAGTTGTCAGACCATATTGATCTAGATCCGTTTTGCTTCTCTGATAAGAAAATCAGTGGGTGCATCGACGTGTTCGCAGTGACTTAATAGCTATGTGTCCAATTCATTCTTGTGTTGTGTCATCGCTATTTATCCTTAACAACGCTAACAGACTGCGTGAACATAGATTTAAACTAAAGAAGGATTGGTTTATCAAATATGTGCGTACTACCGTCTTCTCTAATCGAGTGTTCGATATGTGGAATACCTTGCCGAATTGTGTCATCAATGCTACCTCTATTAACAATTTTAAAAATAAACTGGACCTTTATTTGTTTTAACAAACGTTATTTTAATGTTTTATATTTTTTGTAAACTGTTAATTTATTCCTTGGTTTTTGTATTTGTTATTTTTTGTTGTTGTTGTTAATATTTTTCTTGTTGTTGTTATGGAAATCCGAAGCTCTGCTTCCGTTCCATTGTATTGAATAATAATAAACATGCGAGAGATAGTAGCTTAGATCTTTCCATATATTTCTCGGACGTTCGAAGGTCATTGTCCATCTCAAGGTTACTATTATCTTTTGCAGAGCTGTGCACGTAATATTTTTTTGTTTAGATATTAACATTCCTGATTATGATTGTAACACTTCTGGAAGATATTTAAGTAAATCATTTTATGGTAATGTATGAGAGCTTAAATTACTCCTTATACATATACATTGCCGAGCTCCAGTACTAATTAATTTTATCAGCCAATCACGATTGTTCTAGCATTTCCATCGTAAGAAATGAGCCATTTTGCATTATTTAATTACCAAGTTCGCGGTGGAATTTTGATATCATAAAAGCAATTAAAATCATTTCTGAAATTGTACTTAAAATTCAGTGCGCAGTTTTAGTAAAATTATATGTACGTGCAGTAAATATTTAGAGCGCGAGACGAATACTAATGATGTAAATTACAGATTTCTCTAATAATGTCTTTATTTAATAGTTTTACGTACTTTATCTGGTGTTAAATAATTGCTTCCCTTTCGCAAATAATCTGCGATGGTTTATTAATGCTATTATTTATGAGTTTGTTGTTTCGGGTCAAATAAACTATCAAACAGCGTGAATTTGGACAGCCTAGATATTATGGCACGAATAAACATTTTTTTTTCCAACTATAAATAAACTAAAATTTGGGGTGAAAAAAACAAAATAATAACAGCGAAGTATTGCTATGTTGCTATCAAGACAAAAGACTGTATAACAACATCACCGACTTGAAGCCTATGGCAGATAGACGAGTTAGATGGAGAAATTTTATTGACAGCCTATGCTCTTTTTAGAGGCAGTCCAAAATCACCCGATGATGGACAAGGCTTGATTATGATGATTGTTATGCTGTCACTATTAGATTTAGTTAACAGATTTAGTTATAAGGTTTAGTTTTTAACTTTTCCACGTTCTTACCCAATTAAAAACAAGATCGAAATAGCTCCTATCTTGCCCACACAAAAAATGAAGTATAGACATTTTTTTTTCGTCCTAGGTAAGCGAATTGATGGATACCTAATTTTTGTTCAATAACAAGCAAATGCTTTAATCCATGGTTTAATCTGACAAGTTTTTTTTTTTAAATCAAATTTTACATGCCCAATTCTAAAATGTGATTTTTTTTAAAGTCAAGCATATCATTGTCTTAATTTTTCTTTTCTTTTGACACATCTTATATCTCCATATTATTCTTCATTTTCCTTTTAGTAAAGTCTCCATATCTCAGTTGACACCCTGGTCTCTTCAGTGTCATAAATTCATCTTGTTATTCATCAGATATTTTCACATCCCTTATACCTGTCGTAACTTTAAAACTTAACATGTAACATCTTAAAGAAGGGGTTGCCAACCTTCTAACAACAGAACCACACTGTTACCAACATAAACAAAACCAAAATCCCTCATGAAAACTTAACATGAATGTTTCCAGCTTGTAATGTGTTACATCTTATCACATCAAATTTCTTGGATTACTTGTTAACATTTAGTTAAGATTCTTGAACACTATCGGTGAATCGGCGATGAGAAAGAAACTATGTTATAATAGGTGTGACCAAAAAATACGATGAATAATTTTATTACGAACAAAATAATAAGCTTATATCAAATTTGAATTAATCTCCTTCAAGTACTCTCCTTTGATCAGATTATGTTTTCGGAAAATAACGCATTTTTTGTGTTTTATACTTGACCATGCAAAATATTTAACAACTTATGTAACAAAGTAAACCAGCATGCTTTCATGGTGTAATGGTTAGCATGTTCGCGTTCTAATTTGTAAACTAAGGTACGCTCCGATCTCGAGACAATTTTATTTTTCCTGTTTGTTTTTGCATTTTTATTTTGTTTAAATTATTTATTCAAAATTCTAGTTGGTTTGGGCAAATGTAAATTTAATAACCAGTGGAAATTGTTGAAATTGAATACACGAAATCAAAGGGGCGAAGTTATGATTTAAAACAACCAATGGAAGCCATAGGCGCAATTTTCAAAACCTTAATGAACCTTGCTATGTAAAAAAAATACTACACATATTTAGAAACCTAAATAATGGTATTAGGCATTTGAATTAAAATTAACAAAAAAAATATTTTAACATAAAATTTGTTTTAGCATCCCAAATAATCATCATTCACTTATTAAATACCTGCGTAACCCTGAAATGTGTGAAAATTCACACTTCACATAACTTTTTTAGTGAAATCTTTGACTGCCCCTCCAGTTGCCTAGTTCTAGATCCGCCACTGGTTTATAGTATTGATTTGTGTATTAGTACACATGAACAATTAGAGTACTGATTGTTTCAAAATTTGTTTTGTTTTTCAACATTTTCAGCGAGATTTTTACTGAAATTTAAATGAAAATACTTAATACGAACATAATACAATTTTTCCGTCGAAAAAATGTTTATTCGCCAGTTGAGTTCTTATGGTTTAAATTGAAACGAGATTTTTTTTGTATAATCCATTTTACTTTTTTAAATGGAAAACTGGTTCATTTTTTTATAAAAATACAAAAACGAAACAATGAATGAAATTATAGTATATTTTGCAACTAGTGTTGAATGTTATTTGAACGTTTTCATTTATTTTCATTCCTTTTTTCCTTAAAAAAAAAAAAAAAAACAACAAGACGAAATGTCCCAATTATACTGTTGCTCACAAACATCCATGCTTTGGCTGGGATTTGAACCCTAGGCCTTTGAGTCTTGAAGCAGAAGCGCAACAGACCGATCATATCTTCAAAATCCTGGAAACTTAACATATTTATAATTCGAGCCAATAGTATATACTCTGTTAATATCTGAAGTTATTGAAGGGTAATAATAAAACAGGAGGACAGATCAAACAATATCTCTATTTACTGATCCTTGAATGAAAATTGTGATTTGATGCGAGCAAAGAACCCGAGGCAAAACACATAGCGAATCCAATTCATTTAACATGTTAAAACAATTAAACTTTTAGCAAAGCTCCAAGTCTGCAAAACCTTTTTTCCAGCGATAATCACCGCATCTGGTAGCTTCCACGCGAAAATCAACCGACCAAACAAGTTCTCAGTGATTTTCTCCTGCAACAATACTCGTTAAATGAATGGGAGATTGGATGGTGGATTTAATGCCCCATTGTTTTAGAACGTTTAACTAAAAATCCTTCTCGTCATGACCAGCCATACATAATAAGTCTAACCTCTTGAGATCACAAAAATATTAATAGTTTATTATAAAAAACTGCCATAAATTTAATATTTAAACTTATGTTTTCTCAGAATTTTTAACAGACTTCTTTTTATCTAAAAACGCACCATATTATTCGTTTCCAGGCCGTCGTAAACGTATCTTTGCTGTTTTAAGTTTAATTGATAATACACTTAATAGTAGAATTAAGTTAATACTGAATTTGTTACTTTGAATAGGAAAATGTGAGGATAGGGGAGGAATGTGTAAAGGATAAAGAATTTTGGCGAGAAGACATCACGGCAGGACTAGCGTTTAGAGTAGCCATCGATTGTATACACTGTTAAAATGTGTAACACAGACAAATCTGTGTTAAACGTCTCACAAATAGAAGCCTCTTCACCTCGAATCAGGTTTAAAGAGGGAAATTTATAGTTTAAATATTTAACAAATTTATTTTGTACTTTTTCCAATCTGTTAATATAAGTAAAGTACTACGGAGACCAGCATACGCTCCAAAATTCCATTTGACTACGCACGAGCGTTTTAAATAGTCAGTACTGTATGAGGATTTTTGAAATTGCGACTTGTGCGAATAACAAAGCCTAACATTTTAAGAGATTTTTTCGCAATATTGTTAATTTGGACGTCAAATAAAAGATTATTATCCAAAGTTATGTATATCTCGGTTACAGTTTGTACTGTTGAGTTACCAAGTTTAAATTTAAAATTAATTAAGTGTCTGTTTCTCGAAAATTTTATGTGAAAACATTTTTTAATATTTATAAATAGTTTATTATGTGTACAGTATTCATAAAAACGATCTAAGTCCGATTGTAATACTAAAAACCTTTCGAAACTAAAAGTTGGGATTTTTTTTCAGTCATCAGTATAAAGTAGGAATTTAGCGAATTTAAAACATTGAGTTATATCATTAATAAAGATGTTAAATAGTAAGGTTGTTAAATAAGAACCTTGTGGCACACCGGAAGTTATTTAGATCCAATCTGAGCAGAAACCTCCTAGAGAAATCGATTGATATCTTCCAGTTAAATAGGAAATAAACCAATTCAGTAGGCTTCCACGGATTCCAAGTTTGTGCAGCTTACATATAAATAAGGAATGATCAATTTTATCGAAGCATTTACAAAAGTCGGTGTAAATAGCATCGGTTTGTTGTCTACTACTCATAGTTTTTAAAATTTGCTCAGAAAAGGATATTAAATTCATTATGCTCATATTCCGATATTGTGATTGCTTGACTTTTGTTAGTTGTTGTTTCAGGACCTGGCTCATCTACAGTAGTAAAGGTTGTATCTTTTAAGTAGTAGTCTTTTTAGACTGATATTTAGAATTCTAATATTTTGGGTTACATCGACGTATTTTCTATCAATTTTCCAAACACCGTGCAAAAGGCATTTTCAACTTGAAGTATTTAATAAACGAAATCTTGAGACTTGTTTTAATATTCTCCTTGTAATAAAATTTTCTCATATCAGTTACGTTTATAGGATAAAAAAAATTAAAAGACGAGAAAATATTAAATGTAAAAGAGGATAAAAATGATTAAAAATGAAAACGTCGGTTGCGTGTAATTGTTTTCTTACAAGGAGGAGCTCTTTGCTATGGATGAATTATTTATTACTCCTTGTTTCTTATTGTGTGAACGTGAATTCTTTTCTTAATATTTAATGAAAATTTTTGATCTTTTCTTAAATTCTTTCTTGTTATTATGACATTAATTTCCCTCTTCTAATTATAATTTTAAATATTAAAGACATTCTTTGATGGCTTAAAAGGTATTGTTTCAGTTTTTATAACATTTTACCCAAGTAAAATCATCTCCAATAATAATCCATTCTCTTCTACCAGTGAAAATTTAGTCTCATAATACCTTTTTCATTAAAACAAAAATAAAATTAGAGATATTTCAAGAAAATTTAATGTTTTCTTAAATTTCTTTCCATAAGAACTACAGAGTGTACCATAAGTTGGCATAGTTTTATTTTTTCTGACAGTCACTTCACTTATAGAGAAGGAGACATTGTAATCATACCAATTTTGACTTTTTGTGATGTTGGTACGTGTAGAGCATATTCGGTTGGAGTAATTTTTCAAAAATTTAATGTTTTGAGGCTGATTGGTTTTTCCCTGAATTCTATATATATTTAGTTAATTAAATTTAAAATGTAGATTTGGCAACAACACTTTACCTTGTTCTATGGTTATAAGTCCAGCGACCTAACACCCGTTACAACCACACAAACCATAATTCCGGCTGTTTATAGGTGGCCTGTGGTTGTCGACAAACCGCTCATACATTCTCCATACTGCACCATTATTCGTTTCTCTGTCTGCTTTCTACCCAGCGCACACTAACACACTTAATCTAGGAAAGTAAGATGTTAATAAATAAATTTACACCTACCAACTTAACACATCATACTCATTTATTAAAGTTACTAGAAGCCCTTAAATGTAACCCTTCTTACAGCTTGTTGCTATCCAGCAATTATTACTTTCTTTTTAAGTCCTACTTGACAGATAGAAACTTTTCAGTTAAATACAATGATGCCCTATCAATTTACTATCTTATAACATCTGGTGTTCCCCAAGGTGGTGTACTTGGGCCATTCCTATACCGACTTTATACTGCAGATATACCTGAGACAGACGACACTATAATAGCTGCATTTGCTGATAACCTTGCTATACTATCAACAAACGATGATCCTAACGAAGCTTCTGCAATTCTTCAAAGACATTTAAATCTTATAAACGATTGGTACAATAAATAGAGAACTAAAGTAAATCAATCTAAATCTGTCCACTCAGTACTTGCCCACAAGTAACAATCAATGTCATTCCAGTACCCATAAAAACTAGAGTGAAATACCTTGGACTGCATTTGGATCAACGATTGACCTGCAGTAAACACAAGCCAAATATAAGCAGGTAGACCTAAAATATTGCCAAATATACTGGCTTCTCAGTAGAAAATCAAAATTATCAGTTTCAAATAAAATTTTGCTTTATAAGACCATACTCAAGCCCATATGGTCGTATGGACTTCAATTATGGAGATGTGCCAAGCCGACCAGATTAAAAATAATACAGCGATTCCAATCAAAAGCGCTTCGAACTTTAGTGAATGCACCTTGGTATGTCTCAAATAGAATGATCCATGAAGACCTCAAAATCCCTTTCTTCCCGGAAGAAATTTATTAAGTTGCCAACAAATACAATGACAGACTCATTGGACATGAAAATGAACTTGTGGGAAACTTAATAAATGACCTCGACAACAGAAGGTTAAAGAGACTTTGGCCAAACGACCTACCGCTACTGAAGACAGTGGCATATAAGGAGAAACGTCACTGGATGTCTTCCTTACATGCCGACTACTTTCAACTCATTTTTTTTTCGTATGTTTGTTTTTTTGACATCCGAATAATGCAATTTTGTAGTTCGTATATATTTAAAATTGAGTTTGTGTTTAATTAAAAACACACGTTAATAGTTTTTTACACATCGTTGAATTTAAAATTACAGATTTCTAATTAAGGTATGTTTTAATTGGATTTGCCATTTTATTATATTTTAATTAACAGTGATATATGATGTACTGACTTCTAAAAAATCACTGCCTAATAATAATAATTTGTCTGTGTTCTTTGTTCTTTAAAAACTTCAACAATTTACATTTATCAACTGAATTTAAGTTTTCCTTTCTAAAATCAGGTCCCAAATAAAAGGATTTTTAGCCAGAATATTAATACGCCTTTAGAGTTCGATTAAAATGACTGAGTACTGTCTCCAGAATATGCCACCGTCAACCTGAAGCATGCATTTCCTATCTTCCTGTTTCCTTTGCTTCCAGTGTCGATCTACATTTCTCGGCATAATTCTGTTCACCGAATTGTACTACCATCTCAAACATGCTTCCAGTATTGACATAACACTAGCCATACTGTACGTCCTTTCGGACATTGAGTCAGTGGTACAGAATTCCAAATTATACTGGAATTATTCTTTCTTCACCATCTGGCTTTTCTCAGCAACTAAGCTGAACATTTCCTCTACTTTGAGACAAATGTCATCGAATTTTCCTGTCCAGCTGATAAAATCATCTTTCCCAAAGAGGGGGCAAAAATAACCAAATAGCAAGTCTAGCGAACAAAGCATAGGTTGTCTATTGATGAGTCGCTCATCTAGGTGCTTCCAAGCCTGAGTCGAAAATTTGAAGCCATAGCTAGAGACGTAAAGAACAACAACCAGCACAATACAAAAGTTAGCTTGTGTTTTTCTATTCAGGCGCAAGAATGCTTGGCTGAAAGGACCACTCACCATTTGACAGCCCATGATTTTCACATTTCTTGGTACGCAAATCACATCGTTACTCCAACGACGTTCTGGCGATGAACAAATTTGCGCACCACTTCAATATGCCTGATTATTGCGCTTTGTCAAGTTTGTAGAAAAAATCATGGGCTCTCCAATGATGTCCGGTCCATCTACTCTTTTGCGCCAGTGTCGAAAAACTCGAACCAATTCACATTGTTATTGTGCGGATTGTACTTCTTGTCTTGACATGAATCGAATTTTTCGATAAATTATTTTGTACAGTTTAAATTTTAAGTGTTCAAATTCTGTTAAAAGAACGCTACAATATATTTAGTCATTAAAATTATCTTTAAATTGACAGCATCTAAACGATGAATGAAATATCCCATTTGAACGTACAAGTACTTTTATTTTATAGTTAGAGTTGTCAAAAATGCTCATTTGGATTTAAACATTGAAACGAGGAGAAAATTAAACTTGCTCATGTTGACTGAATCGGTTATAGTCGTCCAACTAACCTCTCGACATGGTCTAAGCGGTAGGGATTTAATGGATGAAGCTTAATGAACTGGTCTATTGTTTAGTACAACATCAGTAACTACTGAGGCATGTAAAATGCACAACGACGTGTGGTTTGTCGGGTTGCGTGTGTAATACTCAGTTCACTTGAATATTGACATTCTTTACATGGGCGATACACCACGACAACGTTCGATGCATAATTAATTATGCAATAGAGGATGCCTTCATTGCACCGAATACAGATTTCTATCAACTCCTCATATGATCTATGACGGAATTTGTTACACGTTTGTTTATGTTTGTTTCATTAAAGGTTTTATATTTTGCGTGCTTTCAATCATCTATATCATCCGGATTGCAACTATGGGGAAACTCCCAAGATGTTGATAGGATTTTTAAATTACAAAAAATTGCTAGAATAATTGCAAAAGTACCAACGAGAACATCATGTAGAGACCTATTTGTTAAATATAATATCCCGACTTTACAGACTTTATTTTTTTAAATGTCTACTTTATGTCGAACAGAATATAATAATTTAATTAACTGATAAATTATCGTGCTTTCCACTCTTCGACCAAACTGCTCAATAGCTTGTAAGAAACAAAACTGTTTACTTGCAGATAAGGTAATTCCAAAAAGGTTTTCTTGCACTGCAAATTTCCACAACTCGCTGCTTGCATTCTAAAAGACGTTATTGTCGCTATAGTTTTAAAGGAAAATAGCTTTTCTTTTCTATGGATAGACTAAATGCCAGCCCTATGAAACAACAAAAAGAAAATAGCCCAAATGGCAAAATTCAGCTTACCAAACGTTTTTTGAAATTTCTGACAAATTACTTAGGATGCAAGTAGTGAGTTTTGGACCTCAGCTCTTCATATAGAGTTGTTTAGCATAAAGAAATATTATTTTCTGTTCTACTTTGAATTGAAATATCTCAGTTATCATTTACGTTGCTGCAAAAACGTAGGTACATTACAAAAACCGAACGAGGTACAGGTACTCCAGTTTGTATGAAATATTTATTTGAATATAGGATCAGAGAATAATAGTACAATATGCGAATAGAATATTACGTTATATGGAAATGTAAAATTCCATATTGGAAAAATTGTAATAAAATAATAGCTTTGGAACTAGATAACATGAAACTAATTAAAACCGTAACAAATTTCTGTGTGTACAATGTTCAAAAGCCCATGCGTTTAAAACTGACATGACGCGATAAGCTTTGATAAAGGATTTGCTTCATCCTACACGTATATCATATTGCGACATATCGCGCTCATATATCTCTAAATATCATTACACCCGAATGTTACGGCCCCAATTTTATTTTTGGTATAGTATTGTCATTTTTTTAATCGGAACAGATGATTAAAAAATAAAGGGATATTGAGATGAGTATCAAGTCGATATTCATTTATTTTTTCCAAATGGCATCACAGTTGGTTAATTTAATTATAATCATTTTCTCTCCACCATCTCTACCTCTACACCATCAACCCTCTCTACCCCTCCCTCAACCCTCTCTACCCCTATTCCAATTTTAAAATTTGTAAATCTACAAAATGACTATCGAACACAAACTAAATATGACTTCAAAAGGTATTCTTTAGTAAATTAAAAGAGTGAAGAGCAATATTAGTCTATAATTCACATGCAAAAAAATCTATTTAGTTATTTTTTCACTACTTTTTGTCATTGAAGTTATGACGCAAAATGACGAACTGCGCTGTTTCTGCGACTGAGCTATAATTGTTCCTCCTTCTTCTGTAAGTCTCTCGCCTCTCCGTAGAAGGACGCGTCCAACAGTTCGGTAAACACTGCCTTACATAATACAATCCATTAATGTAGATCAAGCTTTAGCTTCAAACCGTGAATTGTCGCTACTGGCTCTTGATATTAAAATAAACTGACCAAAGAGATAAAAGCATTAAAATCAGATCTTTTGAAGTCCTTTTTACTAAAATAACGCAATAGCAATGTGTCCTAAACTGACTACTCAGTATTTTCCCTCCAGCGTGTGCATTATTTACAAAATAATATAATAAAGTTGAATATTTTAGTCTTCTTTGTACAAAAATAAATGTCACTTAACTTTGCCTCGCTTTATGCGCATTTAAATAAATCTAATTCGTTGCAGAAAAATCTGTTTTCATTCTGCTATTTTGTACGCATATAAATATGTATGTGGCTACCAAAAAAAATCTGCATAGACACACAAGAAGGAAAAAGAAGTATTATTCTATTTCGCTGCTATGTCGTCCTCTGTAAGGTATATTTGTATACAGTTTTTGAAACACTGTTAACTTCTTTACACGCTTCGAGATTCGATGGAGATTAACTTAAGAAAGACGTAGTATTTTAGTTGACAAATAAAAATATTATATAAATAAAAAGAGTTATTTCAAAAAAATATAATTTTTAAATGAAATTCTGGAATGAGAAATTGATATTTAAAACACAAACAAAATTTCAACACGCGGATATACAGGGATCAATCTTTATCTTCTAAATAAAAAAAATATATATATATTTCATCTAAATGTTATGACCGAAAAAATACATAAATACAAGAACAATTAGTCGAGTCTTATTCAAGCGGTTGAGTGAGACAGTCAAGGTTGTCAATAAATCAATTTCATACACTCACAATTAGCGTAGAAACAAGTGATAGAACTCAAGTGGAGATACTGAGTTAGTGGAATTCAGCACAGGGACTGAGTGATTTTGTTAATTGTATACCTGGACTAGTCTGGACTACATAAGGATTATTGCTACAGTGTTATTATTGTTTGTTAACTAGTGTTCTAGCACCACAATGTCATCTTCAAAACGAAGCTACCTTCTTTACTAAGACGCAGTAAATGTTAAATATCAAGCCTTAATTACTTGTTTATTATATTTTATTTATTTATAGCAAGTTATTAAGATTAAGATTTGGACGTTTATGCCTATTTCATTAAGGCTCGGTTTTTTCATCTTTAGGTTAACCTCTAGGTAACTATCTGACAGATAAGGTTATCTGGAACTTCATCTGCAGAATAAATGTCAAGCAGTGAATTCAATACGTCAGTCTCATTATGCGTTAGATAACTATCTGGTAGATTTGTATTTAAAGACGGGATGACATTTATTCGTGAAGGTGGAAAGTCTGGAGTCTTTCATTATTATATCCTGAGCGTTTCAAATAACAAGAATATTAGTATCGTATTTCATTGTGACCACACAACATTGCTAACCATGCTGTGTTGGTATTTTACCTTATATAAATAAAGCATTTGTAGAAAATTTCAAAAAGCCGATAAATGTTTAATGAATTAAAACTTTTTATACCTTTATAAAGTTCAGGGACAATCCACTCTTGTGCATTTATGATCGTACCGCTAATATGATTGGCCATTTTTGTAAAACGACTTAATTTTCGAACAATTTCGACTATAAATTAAATGTATTTGCCGGGTGGATGGTACCCTGAACGACCATTAGCGATTCAGTAATGAAAGTTGTTATAACTTAATTTGGCAGACTGGCGTTCAAGTATTAGGGGAAGTGGTTTTCATATATATGACATGATGCGAATTTCCGGCAGCGGCTAAATTGCATTTTAAAAATAAAAGCCTCGACACTTAGTTTTTTAAACATTAAGTAAAAGAATGCGGTTTTTTTAATAATGAGTATAATGATTTATTAAATAATGTAAGCTTTACAATTATTCAGTTTCAAAGATTTAAATATATATGTGAAATTATGACAAAAATAAAAACAAACAGAATTGAATAGACCACCAGAATGCCGACACAGTGCCTCTAAGAATTCAACGTTCTAGATGTTTTCTCTAATCGGAGCGAATACTCCTAACTTCGTCTTCAGGCGGTTGTATATATAAGGGTTGATGCTAACACTTCCAGGAATAAGGGTATGAAGTTGTTCAAGGAGTTGTCAAAGTTATTAGGCAATAACTTTGATCAAATGTCACCTTGAACAATGAACCCTTTAAAATTCGCTATAATTCTAAAAAATGCTAGCTGTTCTTGCCATTGAAATTCTTAACACGCGGGTGGTTTCGATAGTTTCAGAGACATTGTCCGGATGGATTAAACGATTCGTGTGTTCTTCACAGCAGTTTTCTTTCGAAAGTACTATCTTCGCTTTGAAATTATTATTATTATTTAAATATTGTACTATCTGTACATGAATTTGTTTGGATCATTATAAATTTTGTAAATATACCCTAGCACTGTTATACACATGTAATTTTTAACCAGAATCCTATTATTAATATTTATAGTAGCAACCAGAAGAACTGACATATTACAGTTAATTTAACAGGGTAGCATATATCAGAGAAAATAATTAACTCAATTAACAAACTCCAGGTAAATTAATTAATTAATTTTGTTTATAATTTACTGAATAAATAACTCGTGAACCCCGTTGTTAGGAGCGCGCAGGGAGCACGCAGTTGAATTCAACATGTCAAATAATATACAGGGGGTTAAACTAGCGACGTACGGGGTAGGTTAGTGCATCCAACAAATATGTTACTGACATTTCCGTTTAGAAATAGATAAATAAAGATAGAGTTGTAACAGTTGCACCACCAGAATTATTTTGATAAGAAAGATATTATTCATAACAATCTGTAGAGTGTTTATGCAATACATAATTTTGCTATTTTAAAATTTTTATTATGAAGGTTAGACAGAATATAAATAATAACATTAGAAAATTATGTCTGGTATAAATAGGAATCAAAATTTATTGTAAATGACTCGGTTCCTGGCTCTGGTCTGGTGTATATGTAATGCATCAGATCCAGTCAAGAGCTGAGTCCGGTCGATCAAGTTTTATATTTTATTTTTCATATTCATTCTGTTTTAAAATGTTTTGTCTTCATTTGATAATCACGCAATTAATTTATAATTTTAAATTTTGTTATTCATTTAATGTTTTTTTTTTCTTTTTACATAATAAATTTACTATTATCAATCGTGCCCACTTGTTTGACTTTAAAATTCCCATCAACAGTGGAGCAGGTAAATTCAGATCAAAATTATTTTCCTAGTTTTATCTAAACTAGTGGAGGCAGCCTTCCCCCTTGTTTTTACATATTGGTAAATTCATCCTCCCTCCTGGCTGTAACAAATTAGTGGCAGCGGTGGGATTTTTAATTAAGAGATCTTTTAGTAGTTCCCGACTGCTTCAATTTGGTGGCAGAGGTGGGATTCTTTTAGTAGTTTTTACCTGTTACAATTTGGTGGCAGCGGTGGGATCTTTTAGCTGCTTTTAACTGTTACAATATGGCATCAGCGATGGGATTCTTTAGTAGTTCCCGACTGTTACAATTTGGTACCAGCGATGGGATTCTTTTAGTAGTTTTTACCTATTACAATATTACTATAATAGTGTCGGGATTGGAAAAGAACAAGAGTCGAACAAGGGAGTCCAGATAGAATAGGCGACAGAAAAGGAGTTTGGCCCAAAACCAGGGAAAAAAAGGATCAAACTTAGCAAGGTACCTCGGGGTTGCCGTCACCGTACTTGCAATCACAAACCCCTGAGTATTCCCATGGTCCTGTTAATCAAAATTCTTTTTTGTCACATAATTTTTTAGGTTTTCTAGAATAAATTCATTTCAGATTAGTTTTTATGGTAAAATGTTATAGTTGAATTTTATCTGCAACAGTTATTATTGCATATCCTCAAAAACGCATATATGCTCTCTATAAATCCAGTTTATTTAGCGAAAATTCTTTAAATCTCCACATAAAAATGTATTATTTTTTTATCCTAGATCAACATTTCTCAAATTGAATCAGTAATTCTCCACTATCGTTGAATTTAAATTAAAAATCCTAGTGTCCGGGCTTAACGAATACGGTATATGACAGAGATTATTATCCACAACGTACGAGTTTTAATATGAAGTTTTTTTTGTTTCTAGTTAATCGTGTAAGCTGGGTTAGTGTTCAAGTCTAGGGTGCGGTTTATTTATTGCTATGGCAAATTGAACTGAAATATATACCTATCCCTAGTGTTTATAACATTCAGAAATAGAATTTTCCTTAGATCACAATATGTTGGCGTCTTGATCAATTGTTTTGACAATATCAATAATCTAGCTAGCACATATGGGGAATTCCAGATTCTGCTTTAGGTCGAGGGAGCATTCTAGAAAATCTACAATACGTGGTATTACGTCTTCGTTGCTGCACATTTTCGTTATTATTAAACATTAAAAATTGCACCACGAATTATATATTCTTTAGTAATTTTGTTTCCATGTATGACGATAGGCTTCGTGGAAAGAAAACCTAAAGCCGTTTCCACACGAAACCCGGTCCTTCAAATTTGCCAGGCCAGCTGTCTCACCAATAAATGCCACCGGCGTTGATCGTCGACAAATCGAATGCTGGGTCGACATCTTATTGTTTTCATTGTAATATCCTGGTGCTTAAACTATTTTTTAATCATTCTATAAGTAAATCAAATGTTATTAGTACCGACACGAAATTAATGAAGAATTTAGGGTGCTTATCGCTAAGTTTTACAAAAAGCGTGTAAAGACTTCCTTCCAAGTATCTGACAGTCAAAAGGGGACGAAGTGTTCTCTTTTGATTTTGCCTAGTCAGTACTTATAAGTTGCAGTACCCCAAGGAGATGACGGCGTGGTTGAAAGACTGCAGTGGTTAGAATCGGTGCCGGCGCTGGTTTTGCCTATGTGTGTGAAAAACTACAATGGTAGAAGCCGATGCCGGTACCCGTTTTTTCAGTGTGTGTGAAAACGGTGTAAGAGTGTCTCTTCGTTGCATGAAGATTCTTGTCTGCGTCTACGTCGTCCTGTATCGAAAGGCTTGCGCTCTTTCCTATTTTCTATATGAACTGTCACTTCAGAAGCTTTTTTTTAAATAGAAACAAAAGAGTGATACTATTGATCGCATCTTATTGTTCTAAAAACAATTGAATATTGCAATAACTCATATTCTGACGTATATTGTAGTTCTTGAATGTACGTATATGCATGTAAGCAATGGTATTGAAATGTGAAAAATCGCGATAAAATAAATTAGAGCTTTTGTTATTGTGTTGTTCTGTGTTTGTTTCCATCTCTGCTCATCGTGTTTCGTTATCGGGATCTCTTCGGTTGATTGATGTACGTTGTAAATTTTCGAATTCTGCAGTTTTATTATTTTGTTATGTGTGCGAATGCGGCAGCCTCATACTGGCTTTGGCAGACAAAAATATTGCTGTTATTTAACCGTGGAGACCAGTACTATTTTTAAATGGTTTAATGTCTAATATATTTGATCCCCAATCAAAATTTATGGACTTCCATAACTATCTCACTTTTTCATCTGAATTATTGGCTGTAATTGCTGTTTTATCTCGCCAACTGGAACCAGTTTATTGAATTTTATTCATTAAAAAGTGTGAATTTTGTGAATTATGATTTGTTTCTGCTGAACAAAATTCAGGATGTCATGGAACGATAATTTTTACTAAACAAAAATATCTCTACTTAGCAGTAGCGTACAGACATAAACCTTTCCAGAGTAATAGGAATACATATACACAAACAGATGAGTGATGGTATAGAAATTACATCAAAATTATGCAGTGAAAGTTACTCTGCCAATAAATACGTTGGTCGCGTTAGTATTATTGACAATAATTATAGCACTACCCTAACATTTGCTTATACGTGCGTTGTCAAGTTATTTTCAGTATTCTCACATTAATTCGCATCACCTAGTAAATGTTGTAAAAGCAAATAAACTGGATGAAAAACGATACGTCTGTAATGTCTATATATTACAAGGATAATGCTGAAATCTGCAGAAATTTCTTTTATTTCTTATCAACCTTTTCTTTGCTTTGTATCAAATCTGGGTCAGTGTAACTTTCAATACGAATGGATCGAAGAGTGTTAAATGGATAACAATTGACTGCCACCAATTTAAGCATTTATTTTAGAAGCAAAATTGTCACCGAGAAAATATTGGGTGAGAGTAAAGTTTATCCTAACATATCTTAACCCTGCAATACTGGAGCAATTTTTTCTACGCAACTTTGCAGAAAATGAGTTACATTATGTATTTATAATACCCCCTAAGATTTTATTTTTTTGTTTATGTTCATAGCATACTCATAGGGACTGTTTAATTATCCAAAATTAAAACATAAAATTTAATTACATTTTTTATCGCAAAAATTACATGATGTTCCAATTAACATTGACGTCATATATTCTGATTGTTACCGACCGCCAACATATATAAGGGAGGTATTGTGATCATACCGATTTTGACATTTCGAGATTTCGATGGACCCCCACGAATTGAGGTCCCTGCAATAAGTTTTGACAATTTTTAGCATGATGTCTGTCCGTCTGTCTGTCCGTTTGTCTGTCTGTCCGTCCGTTTGTCTGTCTGTCCGTCCGTCCGTCTGTCTGTGTACTCGCGCAGAGTAAATTTTACTAAAAGCTTTTTTTTGAAACTTCATATTTAAGATTCTGACATCAGTGGCACGATCAACTTTCGTGGATCAACTTTCGGTAAAAATTGTTTGACTAGAAATGGGAGTTTTTCCACCGGACTGTATATTTTATAGAGGATAGGGCCTAAAAGGCAACCTTGACTGACTCCTTTATTTACTGGAAACTCTGAGGATAGTTTGAAATAAAAATCGAAGGAAAATAATAATAAACAATTGTTAATTTGCAACTTATAATCTGAATATTGTGTGTGCTTGGTTAATTTTATCCTTATCACTTGCTTCTAGGTATCTTTTCAAAATCTTTTCTTCAGCTCTGTTTATTGATTCGTAAAACCTTCGGGAAAGATATAAGATTATATTTAATATAAAAGACGTTTCATCACAAGAGAAGTATCAAGATAACTTAAATACAATCTTGATTTTTATTATTATTTTTCTTATTTTCGAAGTCTTCTTCTTTAAGTATATAAATTCCCTGGAACGTATTTAATCTAAGAAGTAGATATAGAAACATTTTTAATAAAGCCGTAGGTATTTAAATACAGATTATTATCATGCCTTTCGTCCTTCAAACGGAAAACTCTTCAGAAATACATAAACGGCAAATTTTAATTATATTTCAACCGAATATGATTTTAATGCAATCTCAATTTTATTTTATGGGACAGTAACGGACTGGCAATTTTTTTGGGCCTGGAAATTTGGAATAAATCTACCCCAGAAGATCAAGAACCGGCCATTGTAAAGTTGTGCAACTTTGACAATGGCGAGAGCCGAAACTGCAGTCAGTGGCGTTATGAGGGTGAGCATTGTCGTGGAACAATATCACGCCTTTTCATTGAGATACGCGACATTTTTCTCTCATTGCTAACTTTACTTTGTTCATCAGCATGTCGGAGTAGTAGGCACTGTTTAGTGTACGCTGATCTTCCAAATAATCACAAAAGATGACACCTCGGGCATCCCAAAAGATAAATGACTTTTCCCACTGATCCTTGCGTTCTGAATTTCGAACTGTTCACCATTTTTTAACTGTTATACCCACTTATAAAAATTTCCGCAATTAATACAACTTTCATCATACTGTACAATCATTCGAGAAAAGATTTTAGCCGGTTTTTCACCTTCAGAAAGCAAAAACTGGATCACTGAACGTTGTTCAACTAATGTGGAAACTTCAAGCGGACACGCCATCATTAAATGCAATTATGAGGTTATAAACAAAACAATTTTTATCCATGAGGTATTCTCAGCTCATCCCAGTGATACCAACTTTAATTCATGAAAGTTCAAGACTCCTCCTACAAACCGTTTTTTTTTCCTCTTAATAATAAAGTTTAAAAAAATAATGTTCAGTTATTTTCTATACAGACATCGGATATTAAATTGAGTTTAACTTAAGTACGTTCTAACACTATTTTTTTATTAATACAGGTCCTTGATTTCTTAAAAACTTGTTAATAAGTAACTAAAAGCTTTTGATGTGAGTTTAGGAGGGAATTAAGAGGGAAAAATTCAATGGTTTTCATTCCATTTCCTGCGATGAGTCCCGCCTCATAAAAATAAGAAACAAACGATGCAAGAATCCCCCACTCCAGGATAACACTTTACCGCAAGGACTGTCTGGCAAAGTGCCGAACCAGGCGAACCGGTATGAAATGTCACTCTATAGGCTTTCGCACACGCTATGAAAGTTCTGGGAAATTCGAATTTGTTACAGAATATTGCGCCCGCTTTAGCATTTGCTCTGACTTCTCTACGTGTTTTTATACTGAAATTCTACTTCCGTACCCGAAAATTGGAGATAATATAAGATACTTTATTTTTACTGCTGGGAACTAAGAAAATGTACTACGATCTAAATTGACACTTTCTGTGTACATGCTTTTATTAAAAAAGGTGAAAAACTAATATTTATAACAAAAGGTAATGCATTTATAAACATTTATACAGTCCTGTGCGTAAAAATAGCAGTATTAAAATTATATTAAAATAAATACGAAAAATAGTTGGTTTAACTAATAACAAAGCCAAATATTTGCTGATATATTATATTTTAAAAACAACTTCATTATTTTTTTAAAAATTAAATAGCCTATATAACAATGAAATTTATTTCTAAAATATCTATTGATAAATATTTTTGTATGCACACACATTTCGGTAAAACATATATTAAATATATTAAATTCATGCAAATCGGCATTATACATTTTGGAAAATTAATTAAAAATATTATTAAATTTAGTTAAATATATGATTATAATATATAAAATAATCCAAATAATTTATAATTCACGCCGAGCGATGGCATTCATTTGATTCTCACTTTATTCATTTTATTCAACTACTAGCTGGTGTACCCCTATCTCGTTCGGATTTTCTAGTGAGATATTTCAGTTTCAAGTATATTTTTTTACCTTTTTTTTGCCGCAAATGTCAAAATTTTTGACCATAACTCAAAACTGACCATATATTTGTGATCTAAGGCTAAAAATGTATAAATATATCAATTTTCCAACAAAATTTAGAAAAAAAAATTCTTAAAATTTTGAAATTTTTGGTCAAAATTTTTTTTACCTACGATTTATTCCAAAATATAGTTTTAAGCTAATTTTGGGGTGAGGATTATGAAAAAAATATTTAAAAAATTCATAGTTTCCTAGTTTTTGAGTTAGAGCCTATTTAAATCAGTTTTTTGCCTATAATTCCAAAACTTTTGCCCAAACTTCAAAATGGACCAAATTTTCTTGATCTGTGACCAAAAACACATATTTGTACCAATTTTCAATAAAATTGGAGACAAAAATTTTTTGCTTCAAAATTGAAAAAATCGTAAGGGGTACCCCTTACGATTTTTTCGATTTTTGCCCATTTTCAAGGGTTTTGGATTACTTCCCGTACAAAACTTAATAATTGGTTTATTAAAGCCCCAATTTTTTTCCAGACTAAACAATGTATGAGAATTTTAAAAATTCTAACCGCAGATTTATATCTCTAACCATTTTTAAGTTAGGATTTAACAAAGTTTTCAAAAAAATTAAAAAAAATGAAAAATTTTCAAAAAAATTTTTTGCTTCAAAATTTGTTTACAAGTCAATTAGGACCTCAAGATTTCAAAAATTCCAACCGCAGGTCTTTATTGCATTTCGTTTTTGAGATACGTCCATGCGAAGATGAAAATTTCTATAAATCACAACATTTTAAAATTTGTCATAATTTAAAAATACGCATTATGCTTAAGGCCTCAAATTTTTTCTAGACTAAATAAACTACCAGAAATTCAAAAATTCTAACCGCAGGTCAGTATCTTTAACCGTTTTTGAGTTGTTCTTTTTTTTTAATTCACTATTTTCACAAATAATTGAAATTATGCCATTAAAAAATTGTCGTAGTTTCAAAACTCGTTAAACGATTAAAGCCCCAATTTTTTTCTAGACTAAATAAACTACGTATAATCCCAAAATTCTAACCGCAGGTCGCTATCTCTATCCGTTTTTGAGTTGTGAATTTTTTAGTTCATAATTTTCATTAGTAATATAAAATATGCCATTAAAAAAATTGTAATCTCAAAAGTTGAACGATTTAAGCCCCAAATATTTTTGGGGCTTTTTTGATATATTATTATTACACAAAAATACATCAACTAGTCCTAGGATGACCATTTTCTTAAGAAGGCAATGCGGGACGGAGCAAAAAAAAAGGTCCCTCATCTCCCAAATCCTATCTAACTAGTCCTATATAATATTTCCCAATGTTTCTACTTAGTTTTTATAATGTATATTATATTTTTTGCAAGAGAATGCAGAGTACTTTGTTATGTTTAATATATGTATATGATAAAATAAATGTTAATGTGACAGAAATTTTCTTTATGTCCTTAATATGCCAGTACCCACATAAAAATATCCTGGCAAACAAATATAATACAGAAAGCCTGACAAATATAACGTGAAAACACCCTCATTTTCAAGTAATTTAGAATATTCCTGGAATTTAAAAAAATACTATAGTCCACGTTATAACACGTAACAAAAAAATTCACCAAAGCATCTGGCGTTGCGGATGACATTTTTTGAGAGCTGTAACAATCAAACATTCATATACGTATAAAAAATCGGACGAAAAATAAAAGTCCTCGTTTCCATTAGAGCTGAAACCCAGCCATCCGTGAATTTCACAACAGCATACGCGTGCCCAAACTGCAAATGGCGTTGCCGACGCCAAATCAAATATTTACAAATGTAGCAAGGATGGGTGCGTTACGTTATACTCTATTCACTGCCTGTGCCTGTACCTCTGTCTCTTCCTGCGCTTGTGCCACTGCGGTCATAACTTTTTATGTACAATTTCGTGTTCGTTCTGTTGTGATTTTTTCCGCGACCAGACTGGGATTACAAATGGCTTTCATCTAAACCAATAAACATATTGCACATCTCAAAAGAAATCGAATTTGGAAGATCATGAAGAATTTCTCATTGAACATTGTAGATACTAGTTTTGTTTTAATGAGGCGCACAACTATTTAGTTCTCAAAAATTTCTTATGCAAAACTAACAATCTGAAATAAGATTAGTGGCATATGTATATATAAAATTTGCAGCGAATTCTAATCTATCCAATTGGGTATTTTAAACGAAAAAAAAAAAAAAAAACAAAACAACAAGGTAATCCTAGGTCAGGATTGCGACATATAGACATTGTGACGTTCAGCTGTTTGATTAAAAAACTATTTTTCAGCGTCTAGCACATGTTACCTGATTACGAAATGCATTCACCGCATTTTCGTGATAAGGAAATATTTGTCATGACGAAGGAAAATCGGAACTAGGTCAGTCAGTAGAATAAGTACATGGACGTCGTACGGAATCCTGGTAGAAGAACCTAGCCAACTCATCTAATAATAATAATAATATCCTTGACGATATGGTTAATATTTTATTATACAGATTGAGTGTAAGAAAAAATCTAATTTTCATTGGCACTACTTCTCATTCTGTCCTATTAGTACCGTATGTCTTTTTAACTAGTCTAGTTATTATATTTTGTAAACGTATTATTTTGTAAACATCTTCTTTTTGACTGAAAAAAACTAAATAAGAATTTAAAATCTCTTTTTTATTTCAGGTAAAACGTCTTAAGCAGTGAAGAAGAAACGTATTTCCTTAAGTTTAATCTTCTTTAATGAGGTAAAGAATTTTAACTTTTACTAAGGAAAAGCGTAAAACATCTTTTATATTTCCGTACGAATAAAAAAAAAAAAAACTAAACAAAAAACTATAAAAACAAACTTATTAAAGAAAATCTACTTTGGAAAGTTTTTTTAAGTTTTCACAATCGAAGTTTCAACAAAATGAAAACGGGTTTTAAAAGAATATTGCTAACTGGATGTACAAAGTTATTAAATACTTTGAAAATTAATACTTATTATTAGTTAATTAATTTAATGTTTCAAATTGGACAAAATTAGTTTTGCGGGTAACACACAATTATAGAACGTGCTCCCACCTAAGGATACTACACCATAGTATAGGCTATCCAAAAATTCTTTTAGCCGAATTTGCTCTGCACGTGTACACAGACCGACAGACGTCATGCTAAAAATAGTCAAAACGTTACGTAGGGACCTCAATTCGTGGAGATTCATCGAAATCTCGAAATGTGTAATTTGGTATGATCACAATACCTCCATTATATATGTTGGCGGTCGGTAAGCGTTATAAATTTCTTCTTCTATGACTACGTAGGTATGCCGCGAAATTTTTCTTCTTTGGAAAATGTGCCACGAGAGTAAAAAGATTGGGAAACACTGGCGTACAGTGTCTGTACTGCATACTAGCTGCGAACAAGACGTATTCTACGTCAAAACAAAACTTCCAGTAACAAAGAATACACTGATGCTCATAAACATAAGCCCAAGAACGCATGGTAACACAGAAATATTACAAAACGTATAAGGAATGACATTGAAGAATATCACAGGCGGGATATTCCAAGTAGACTTTTTAAAAATAGCTCGAGTCAGTCCTTAAACTACCTTTCCTAATGCACGGTGAATTTAAAAAAGATACCGTCTTGAATACTGATTAATTATCAAATGGTCTGGCATTCAGACGAATCTTCTTTTTTCCTCAGGTATAATAAATAATTTTAAAATCTATGCGTTTAAATATTTCGTAAGAGAGGCTGTTATACCTTGTAATACTTTTTACATTTTCCAATAATTAGTCAATTAATAAACTCTCATGAAAATTTTATAATTCCCAAAATTGAGTGAGTTTTTACTACATAATTATTAAAAGCAACACAAAAAGCATTTTAAAAAACCTGTAACCAAAATACCTATTAAATTAGTAATGAAAAATGAATTCTTTCGGTTTGTAATTCATTACAAAAATTTATTAATAATAAGCTTATTAATAAAACATGAATTTAATCTACATTTCAAAGGAGTTAAATATATTTTAGAGTCGAGAAAAATGGATACTTCCTTTTAGTAATAAATATATTTCCTGCATTAAATAAAGGAATTAAATCATACATTTTAATTAAGACAGTAAAACGGGAATGTTCTTTTAGTGTTCGTAGTTATGATCCACAGACTGTACCAGGCATATACTCAAAATTTATAAGGAGAGGAGGTTCAGAAGCAATAAAAACTGTTCAAAGATTGGCTCAGAAGTCAAAAAATTTATTAGGGGGATCTCTTTCAGTTATAAGATAAATGTGTCCCTTAAAAACATTTTTGAGTGCTTGGGGGAGGGGCTCAAACCCGTCAGCCTCCCCTGGGTTCACACCTGGACTCTAAAATTATCTCACTTCGAATGAGAAGTACTTTATTATGATAACTCTGAAGATGCTCTCAACCAAATCAACGTAGTTGCACCTTTGGCTGCAAGTTCATTAAAAACAACCTTCCTAATTCACAAGTTATTAATCCGTTAACACCTCATTATTTTGTGACAAATAACATTAATGTGTTCATTAAGCCAGAAACCAGATACGTGAGCCAGTCTCATGTCCTTCTTGTAATTACGTCTTTCATTCATGCAAATCCTCCTCCACTTTCTCTCAGAACCTCATTGTTCTTCTTCCTTGCTTCTTATTTCTCCGCATTCCTCCAGCATGTGCTTAATTGTCTTTCTTTCTTCTCTACATATCCTACACATTTTTGTTCTTCCTTCATCCAAAATGCATTTTCTCTCTCTTCGTTGCACCTGAAGCATGCAACCACATTCTTTTTCTCTATATTTCCAGTCTGTTTCAGGTATTGTGTTGCGATGTCCAAGTTTCTTAAAATTTACTGTTATGTTTTGGTTCCTGTATTTTAATATCCAGTTCTTTGTGTTGTACATCTTTCATTCTTTCTATCATTTCTTGCGTTCCTTGTTCATTTAATCTAATCCGCCTTTCTGCTTTAGTTGAGAAACCCGCATATTCAAACATTTGTTTCCTCTTTGCCTCCAACGTTGATACTATTTTTTGTTCATCTCTTTTCTCTATTTCATTCCAACATTCATTTAATAATTGTTTCTCTGGGTGTCAGTAGGTTAGATTCAGGGGTTCTGGATCAGAAGTGACGTCACAGCTAAGAAAAAAGTGTCTGATTTTATCAGGTCTGATGAAATCAGGTCATTAATAACAGCTATTTATCAGTTCCATCAGGTACCTGATTTCATCAGACCTGATAAAGTCTTATCTGTGACGTCACTTCTGATCTAGAACCCCTCAATCCCACCTACTGGTGTCAAGTTAGATTTTCTTCATCTCTTGTTATCCTTTTTTACTGCTTCTATTTTTGTTATTTGCAATAGACTTTAGGTGATTGTTTTAATCTAGCTTTGCCTTAGTACCCGTGAAAATGGCAGTATTATGAGGAGTAAAATTCCAGACACATATTTAATAAAGCAAGCTGTAGAGCCGATAAACTTGTGAATACTTCAGTAGTGTCATGGCTGTAGAGACCACTGGCCGTTCACTCCCGGAATATTTGAGGTCTGACCAACTTTGAAAGCATGTTCTCTCCGTCTAGTTTGTGCTGCACCGGTCAGTACTGATACCGCATGATTTCCCTACGTGCCTGCCCCTCGGGAGTGGACACAACTCCCCTTCAAAGCATTTTGTTATTAAAGTCTCGCAGAAACAATGCCAAGGTGATCCCAGGAGTTTGGAGCTCGGTAATGGGATTATTAATTACAGGAATTTGACGTATTGTTCAACTATGCATAAACACGGCAGGATAGTATGTGAAGATGGTGTTGCTCCATAGCTCTTCAACTATTTCTTACTTAATTACCACGTTCAATCTCAACTCTCTACACAGACCCACACTACACAAGTGTGTGTCTTTGTTTAAGAAATCGCAGACAGAAAACATTCTAACTTGTTTATAACAATCTAAGTTATAATGAATAGCTAATTGAAAATACAGACAGACATCAATTTAAGAACAAACGTGAGTTCATATCGAATATTCACCTTTCGATATTATGTAGTTAGCGTAGGTTTCCACTGAAACTCAAGTACAACGTTTCGGTTTATAACGGTATGTACGACGGTAGTTCCATAAATTTATATAGGTCTTTGACGATATCACACAATTTATGTCATCTATAACGAGTAATGGAAAGAAGCTTGCTAGAAATTACACTAACCAAACACCACCATAAAATTTTGAAGAATTGAATTGTTAAGTACAATGGAACATTTGAAGTGGAACTGGGCAGGATATGTGATGCAGCAAGATGGAACTCGTTGGAGCAAAGCTTCGACTGCATGGATCCCAAGAAGAAAAGACAAAGAGGACACCCGAAAAAATGCTGAGATTATATTTGCATGTCCATTATGGACAAGAACTGCACAGGAAAGAAAACAAATGGCACGAGATGTGGGAGACTTATGACAAACATTGAGCCGTACACAACTAGTCATTTTGTAATTTGCAGACAGGCGTAGCGTAGTGGTAACACAGTTGCCCTGCATTGCCAAGATCTCGTGTTTGAATCCCGTTCAAGTATGGAATGTTTCTGAGTCTTGGCTAATTGCCTAAGTAGCAAAGGTCATTGAAAAAAAAAACAAATAAATAAAAATAATAATAATCATTTTGTAATTTATCGTTGATTTTCTTTCTAAATTATTAAATTTATAATTTGCTACATTGTGCATATATACTATAATTACATGGAATTTAACTTATAATTACTGTAACTGCAAACAAATTGGAGGCGAATATTTATTTAATAGGATATTTCTAACTGTATGTAAAGAAAAAACTTTTCTTGTAAACAGATAAAATTTAAGTATTCACTCTCTATTAAACAAATTCATAACTATACAAACATAATAAATGTTTCCTTTCAACCAAAATAGAAAAAATGAAGTAAATTTTTTCTGCTCCAAAAAGTCACCTTTCGTAAAGTCACACTGTTCTTCATAATAATAATTCACGTCATATCTCGGTTCGCACTTCAAACTCATTTTGAAAGGCACTCAACAACACATGCTAGCACCCCTCGCATAAAGAAACATCTGAAGGTGTGACAGAGAAATAGATACTGCATGAGAAACAAAACTCGCGCACGTACGCAGAAAGACAGTAGGATGGTTTAATTTCACGGGTACGACTTGGGAATATTTCTATCATGAAATTTTAACTTGTTATTTTTTGACAGTATAAAACGTAACAAGTTAATAGATATCATCATAAATACATGATTAGATGATAAGAACATAATTCTAATCACGGTTCTCTATTTGAATCAACTGAATTCAGCCGGCATACTGATGCCTTGGGATCAAGCGTGGTGTACCACAAGGGTGCATTCTTTCCCCCTTACTAACCAATTATTCAATGAGTTATTGGCAGAAGCGTCTTATGGTATTGTAATTAACAACAAATATTAGGTATACTGATGGATTTTTAGTTTTTGCAAGCACTACATAAGATTAGCAGACAATAATGGACCACAACAAGTCAATACGGTTCATCACTAAGCAAGGAAATATCTAAATACATGATTATAAGTAATCAGTCCGTAACACCAGGGCAATTTATAATTAAAAACACATCTATGTCACTAAATATCAATATCAAAGTGAAACACACTCTTGAAATTATATGCAGAATTGAGATAGCTAGAGCAGTGTTCAAGATAAAGAAAATATTTTGAATCTTCAAAGTAAGCTTCATTAAGATGCTACGTTTTTTAAATTATTCTCTAAAAAATAGAGGCTGTCGAGTATTGGACATACCGCCGTATTCTGAAAGAATCATGACGTGTTCAACAAAAAGGTCCTGGACAAAGTGGGAAAAGATCCAGTTTACAGCCTAAGAGCCTAGTACTGTTTATGGTGAAAAGGAGAAATCTCAAATGCCTAGGACGTATAATAAGAAACAATGACAGGTACGTATTATTGTTACTACTTGAAGTTACTACTAAAGATTTACGAATCATTCCTGTAAACAATGTCAAAATGCTTTTAAATTTTATTTAAGGTCAAGGGAAAATGTATGCTTGAGAAAATTGTATAAAGAAACAAGGAAACAAGGAAAATTAAGATATATTTTTTCTTTGTGCTGACATTTATATTTTTCTCTTTTTCCATATGCATAATATATATTTCTTGCATTTCCGTAAGAGATTTTTTGATATGTAAGCAGTCAGCGAAAAATTTATAACTTGAAAAATACAAACAATGTGGTTGACTGGAAAATTTAAAACTTATTTTACAAAAACGTTAACAGTTTTATTTTAGTGTTGACCCCATGCATATTATTAAACCTTTAAACTAATTCTCATGTGTCGATATTTTGTGAAACATTGATGTAGCGAACTTCAAATAACTTCTTACAAGATTTAAATCGAGAAAACAATGGGAGCAAAAGTTATGTTAATTAATCCGCTTACGCCCTGAGGGAGTACAAGTTTTTACATGTTATATACCCTGCATACGTGATCAGTTCTATGAAATATTTAAGCCAATTAGTAACAGAGTGATGGATGAGTGGCATTCTGTTCTGTTTCAACCCCAGAACCTACTGATTCCGAGAGTGTTATAATACGAGATTATATCATTTGTAATATTAACAGATAAATGGGCCAAATTAATTTAGGTTAGCAAAAATATACCCTAAAGGACAGAGGTCTGGACACGATAATGTCCCTAAGAAGATATTTTTGGTAGAAAAAGGGCGTTATTGAGAATTCCCCAAGGACGTAGAAGGTAGGGTTTAAAATGAAGCTTGTTTAATATGATCAAGAAGCAGACAAGGGTACAATCAATATATATTGTAACGTGTTCGGATTCTTCGAACAAGACGCATAAAGAATATTAATCGTACAGAATTAAACATAGCAAGCTTTGAAAATGATTATGTTACATAAAAAAACCAAATAAAATCTGGAAATTTTCTTGCCTGTTAGTACGAGTTTGATATTAAAGGTGATAACATCAAATCGTTTGTAATTTTGGCTTACATTCAAATGAAGAAATGACAGATATGGTTCTGACATTCGGGGAAAGTCAAATAAATTCTGTTAGGGCCCAGCAACTCTACCAAGAAAGGCATCTTGAAGGTAAAGGCTAGAAGACTTAGAACATAGGGTAAGAACAGCCATCAGGGAAACTCAAGAGTACATCGTTCTAAATGTAATTATTGTTTATGGGCTTTATTAGGAGCAAATAGCCATTATTGCTGTTCACCTAAACATTTTAACAATCTTTTTTATTAATTTGTAGCGAGCCACTTATTTTATTATAAATAAAATATTTTTATTTGGCTTGTTTTTTGTGTTAATGCCAATACGTTTAATACGAAACATCTCGTTCTTCAATAACAACATCCTGTGAGAATTTCTAAACCTAAAAATAAAAATATTCCCCAAAGACACTGCTACAATTTCAGAAGAAATGTGAAATAAAATTCTCCTAGTGTGTGTAACATACTATATATTATAAGAGTCTCAATTATGAAGTGGGTTAAAGTGACTCCAGGGCAAAGTGGATATTCCAGAACATGCGTCCTCGCAGGACTAGACTCAAACATGAAAAAATACAGTATCAAGAAATTTATTGCTTTGTAGTGATCGCTAGCGGGGACGTACTTCATTTTTATATTCTGAAGGAAATATTGTACAAAACTAATTTAATTAAGGTGCTATGTACCTATATATTTTCATTATATACAGAGGTCCTTCTATATTTTCCGATATTTTCAACTATAAGTTATCATATATCCAGAAGAGAAGACGGCATGGAAAGGTAAATCATGCAAGGGATAGTAGATAGACATCGATCGAGGCAGATATCCCAAATCCTGGGTCGACCAAATGAAACTAAAAGCCAACCACATACTACAAGAAGCTACACATTTGGTCAAAGATCGAGAAGCGTATGTTTAGAAAACTATTGTGCGAACATGACGCCACCAAATCTTCCTGTAAGGCAATGGATCAAAAAAGACAGAAAGAAAATGAGAGATAGAGAAAAATTTCTTAAATTTCCCTTCTAATATAAACATTGTCTTTGTAAACAGTATTTTTGACAGTTGTGCCATCTTTACTGAGACGGGGCTCGTAGTCACCATTAGCTAGTATAGTTTTTACAAGACCAGAACTAGAAGCATACAGCATAAAAATTAATTTGGTACGCCTGTTAAAGTATCCATACATTGTCGCCTTCCAGTTGCCTTTTCATAATCATTCAAGATACAACACAGTTCTTCAATAGTTTTGAAAGCATCAGTAGGAACCAATATTCATTAAAAATTATTAAACATTTTACGTTTCCAAATTACTGGTAAGACATAAAATAATGTTCTCGTTACACATATATTTATGAGCAATGAAATCGTTTAAAATAATTTAACTCGTGTTGAAACCCGGTTAGTGCGGCCGTTTCACTCAGTGTCAGTAATAAACCTCTAATAACCGCATAACCATTAATCTAACATGAACTTTATTGAATGAATTTATGCGATTAGCTATTTGTACAATTGAGGTCAGATTCGGAAAGCAAGAACTCGAATATGGTGTCATAAACTGTTTAAAGCTCGCTAAATCCATGGATAAAGAATTCTTTGAAGTTATTTTTTAGTTTACGATATTACGAAGAAGTCTTTTAAGATTAGATTTTCTTAGTTTGAGCCTCATAAATTAAAGGAACTATAACCCAGTTTTATGGGTTCGGTGATTAAGGAAACAAGAAAGGTATTGAAAATACCGCTAAGTGTTTTGAGATAATGTTCAGCTGTTCTATTGGATTGTTTATTTCACAGTCCAACAATCTCCAGTCAGTGTTGAATCTAACGAGACACCCAGATTTGCTCATAAAACAGGGTTTTACACAAAAAATTCAATAAGGCTAAATACTCAGATATTCACTTATTAGATAATATCATAGACCGAACCCCAAATTCTGTCTACGTGAACTGGCAAGCATATTTCTACATGTTCGTACCTTAACAATTGTATAAGTAAAAGATATAACTGGTTTACTGATGAAAACCATTAAGTAAAAATTAATAACCCCAGATAAATACAAAATACATATCTTTCCCAAGGGATCCCCAATTAAAATACAAAATTCTAAATTAGGGTATACGACAAAAAAAATATTTCGTACAGAAATTATTTCATCGTCATCGCAAGAACTAAATTAATATCAGTATACTACCAATATTTTTTACCCCAAATCCCTAAATCATTAAATAAATATTTACCCAGATATTTTGTAAGACCCCTAAATATAGAAATATGAAACTGTCCAAAAATACCAGTTTGATCCAACGTAATCCCTGAATTTCAGTTTATATTAAAAGGTAATTAGGAGCGGGGCAGTTATAAGAGTTATCCGCGTCCGCCCTGTTACTCACGGCTTTCAGAGAAAACTCCCGCAAAAACGATGGACAATGATTCTAAAACGCTAACGATCTCTTGCATAATTCATGTGCAGAAAATATGACGTTGTTAAGCACGAGCATAAGATAGTAAGTTTTGCAGAGAAAAATTTGTAGGTCAACAAAGTTGAAAATAGTGTTTATTTATACATATTTCAGGATTTTGTAGGTATAAGAATGGAAACTTGGACCTATAATTAAGCACACATTAAAAAACTGGCAACATTTCAAATGTGGGTATACCGATGTATGCTGAAGGTGTCTCATGAATGGAGAAGGAATGAGTACTTATACTTATAATTCATAAATAAAGATTAGATACCCTACTCAAAATTTTCAATATATATATATATATATATATATTTACATTAAACACATATTTTTTGTATATTTTTCCTGAGATGTGTTTTTTCTCTATGCTTTTTCTATATGTGGGTCAAAGCATGCTAAATTTAAACTTTTCCTGTTCAGCTGTTTGGCTAAAATTTCTACCGGACAGACAGCCACATGAGTGACATTATAAGTTTTTTTTCTCATACCTACCAAAACCTTAAAAAATAAAATAAACAATCATATTTATACAGTATCATTTTTATTTAACTCATAGTTTGTTTATTTTTGCTGTCTTTTGTTTTGAAAAGGTTTGTTAAATGAGCCTTTGTTGGAATACATTTCAGAGAAAATGCGAGAGATAAAACATAAATTAATGATTTTCACATTAACACTGTAGAGGTTTTTTAAAACCATTAGAGGTCAGGAAAAAGCCCCATTAATGTATTTTACATATTATCCTTTTGTTTTTTTTTACAATCTTTTATTTCTTATTGCTTTATATTCGTTACACTCAGAATTTTTAAAATCAATTGTATAATAAGGACGAAGGAAAAGTAAATGAAATATTTTTGATTCTTATACTTAAAGACAAGTTACTAAATATTGTAGTAACTTTTGCCTTACGGAAAACGAAATGCTCCAAATTCATAGTAACAAAATTACAGCTCGAAAGGTTGACGGTTCAGTTTACAGCCCGAAAGGTTGACGGTTCAGTTTACAGCCCGAAAGGTTGACGGTGCAGTTTACAGACCGAAAGATTGACGGTGCAGTTTACAGACCGAAAGATTGACGGTGCAGTTTACAGACCGAAAGATTGACGGTGCAGTTTACAGACCGAAAGGTTGACGGTGCAGTTTACAGACCGAAAGGTTGACGGTGCAGTTTACAGACCGAAAGGTAAAGGACGCAATCATCCTGAGACTGTCGATGCATTTCGCCCATGGTACAGATATAATGTTTCCGCATAAATGAAATATCTAATAAAATTGTTACAACTGTATTCTTTATGTTGCATTCAAAACTGTTTAAATGATGATTAGTTTAATTTATTATTATGCTTTGGCGAATCCTGAAATCCTGAAAAAAATTGCTGCTTCAATGTAAGTAAAACAATGAAAAAAGTGAATAAACAAAACACAACACTGTATCAGGTTTTACATATCATATTAGATAATAATTGACCAATCACGTTTTGGATGTTAAGTATAGAAGGACCACTTGGAGAGGAGTCTACCAACTTCAAAAGACATTACAGAGGTCTGTTATACCAAAAAGGTTGGGAACATCACTATTAGAGGTGTATTACACGTAATATTCTGGATATTACGGCATTCTTTGGTACCCCATCAACCAGAGAATGCAGGCTTTTTCTGCATTTCAATAATTAGACAGTTTCAAAGAAATCCTCAACTCTTGCATTTTTCTGTTCAATTTGCATGAATCGTAATTTTTACCCCTGCTTATAATTTCTAGAAATCGGTCGTAACAATGAACTCCGTTGAGACTTTAGAACCGAGGGTTTGAAAAAAGGGAACAAGTTTATTGGGTGGAGAGTAAAGGAGAAAGTAGGTAAAGGGTAGTCTACACTGGCGATTCTGTAACATCAACAGGAAACATTAAAACTGGAAATTAATATGAAACGGCCGCAACGAAGCGCATGCTGAATTAGTTTGAATAAATAAAGAGAGATGTAGACACAGTAAGCAGTTTAATTTTGGGGATAGGAACTTGAGGAATGTTTCAGATTTATTATTCGCTTTGCGTTCGTCTCGGATTATGGAACGTAGGGTGGGCTCTCTGAATATTTACTCAAATACAAATTATGATGAACTGATTCTTTTCATTTAGATTTTCATCTGGGATTTCGTGATTATCATTTCAAAACCACGTAACCGTCAAAATTGTTCCGCACTTTTTTTATCTCTTATTTATGAAGAAAACCGTATTACTACAACAAAAGGCAATAATACATAGTATAAAAAAACTGCACTGAAGCCGTATAAAAAAAAAAAATAATGTGAAGTTTGAATTTTCGCACATTTCAGGATTTTGTAGGTATTTAATAAGTGTAAGAAGCCAACAGAATGCTGGATGCTTCGGACATTTTTTTCTATAATCACATCGAAATCAACAGACTTTTGATAGTCAATTATGATAGTTATTTGAGCACTAACTTTCATTTATTTATTTTTTTTAACCAAATTTAAACCATTTATTTCACAATAAAACTTAAATTAAAAAACCCCATCTATTTTTTCTGCATTTGCTTTTTCAATCTCAGAATAATGTTTTTCGTACATTTTTGGAGAAAAACATATTAAATTATTATGATTATTCCTTAATCTACGTCTGAAAAGTTTTATTTTTAAACCACAAAATAAATTTTTTCAACGACACGAAAAATTCTATACTTTTCTAATATCGAATCTAATCAATTCCTGTTGAACTATTTGATGTTTTTTTAAGTCTCTATAGTTTTCTTATATGTGGGTCAAAAGTTCTACCAAAATGCCAAATTTCAACTTTCTAGGTCAAGAGGTTTGGTTCCTATATCTTCCGTACAAAAAACACCTGAGCGACAATTAAATAGAATTTTATCATTATAAGTTTGTCCGCTTCTAGATAATTATGTTTGTGTAAAATATAAATCGAACTAATCAATTTTTCAATCTTTTGAAGTCAGTAAATACATTCCCCATAACTCTCTAATCTAAATGAATAAATTTTAATAAATAAATTTTAATTTAGAATTTTCGTTATATGAAATCTATGTGACCCTTCCCAAAAAATGCCCGACTTTAATAAGATGTAATCGCAAAACTGCTACAAAAATAAAATTCCTTCCGTTCCTTTTGATCTTTCAATTCAATTTTGTAAGGGTTGTGGTTTTGATGAAAATTTCTCATGCGATAATTTTGTGAAATGGGAATAAACAATAACAGAACAATTTGTAAATTAAATATAATTGATCACTTTATTTAAACCACAAATTTATACATTTCACTGAATTTATTTTTCCTTTGATATATTATAATTTTATCATAATACCATTATTATACGTAGAAAAATATGAAATTATCTTTATGAAACATGTTTACATAAATGGATTTTCTTTTGAAGAGAAATTCAGAGATTTATTTAGAGGGAAAAATATTTTATATTCAGTTGCCGCAGTATGAAAAAAGTATCAGCATTAACCTTCTTCAATGGCTTGAGTCTTATCTCTGTGGCCGAAAACAACTTGTTAAGATCTTCGACTTAGTTCTGAAGCAAGATGTGTTACCTCAGGTTTACCACAAGGTTCTGAACTTGGGCCTATCCTATTCTCAATTTTTATTAATGATATCGGTTATAGGTTGGCGTATTCCTTGTTGCGAATTTATATTTTCTACCGAAGTTGACTTTGCTGTTATATTATATAAGTTAGTAACAAATTTAAATAAGGTAGGTGGAAAATATAGAAAAATAAACTTGATACTTTCGTACGTCTTTAGTCATGAACCCACTCTCGTCAAAATTTGTGAAATATTTGTCGTTTATTAGCGAAGCAGGCCCGACAAGATGGGGGGTAGCCAGGGAAAATTCCTGGGGCCCCAGGGTCCAGGCAAGTGCCAGGGGTAAGTGGCCGTCACACACTTGTATTTTGGAAGTGAGACCCTTTTTGTTTTAGGCATTCGGTTGTATTGTCTACTGTATTATAATAAAAATTTCCGCTTCATTTGTATACGGTCCATAGTCCGAGCTAAAAGAATTAGTTGTCACACTTTTGACGGCCCAGGGTATAGAAGTATACAATTGATTATCACCCGGGGCCCGCAAAGAAAGTTTCTCCATGGGGCCCGCTAAGAAAGTTTCTCCCCGGAGCCCCAGAAGTCTTCTCGGCCCGCCCTGTAGCGAAGTACTGTTGCTGATTCGACGCAGCCGTTATATATATATATATATGTATATCATATTGAGCGCTGTCAGTCGGTTTGACATTTATCCTGACTCAGATCAATCGGTCAGCTTGATCTATTAAATGTCACCTTCATGGAAATCTTCGGATCTTGAACGATGAATTAGGACAAGATGGAAGTAAAAGATTGTTTCTTGTTTGTTGAGTTTGAATTATATGAACATATATATTAATACGAAATATCACAACAGTCTGATTGGTTCATTTGTAATATAAAATAATTAGTCATAATAAAGTTTATAGTATGCATATAAATTGAAGTTAAAATTAACATAACTTGAGCCGTAAAATAAATGTGCAGTAAGTATAAGTATATTTAATTTAAACTTGCAAAGTTAGCGTTTACATGCAGAGCTCTAATTGAAATTAATGCATCTTAAACACATCCACACATTTGCCAATGATTAAATGCAATTATTCCGTAAGTGAGCATTATAAATAATAACATCGTTGAGGTAATAGGCCAACGTATATCCCGAGACACCTGGTTACATCTCCAGCCATTAGGTGGCATTGCCTCTACTCCAGCCAGATCCGTACCGTTAATTTATCTGACAATTAGTTCGGGTGCCGTTTATTATGGACGTCCCGGTAATTACGAGTGATGTATATATAGTTCTGAGACAAGGGCTACTCCGGTTGACAGGGTGGACAAAGGGTGAAAGGGATGTACGGGTAATGGCGGTGTTAATAATGATTGTGTGGTTAGGTCGCATTACCTGCACTGACGGATGCAACTGAGTAACTGGATTTAGTTATGGATACCCCTGATTTCGGGAGATGGATTCATGCCGGGCTATTCACGCGGAATGAAGGCATTCATTGGCTGTGGTTTACGAATGTAATTTGGGAAATGATCTCATTAAATACATTAATTAGATTGTTGGAACAGAATTTATATCAGGTGCAAAGCCATTTGTATTATGTGGTAAAGGAGTCTTGAGTGTGTGTTACCAGGGACTGTGTGACGGGTGGGCGACCGGAGTATTCGCCCAGGGCACCGCCCTAGCACAATACAAAATTGTCAATGAAGTAGTCAGCACTTGCATTGAACCTCGTAAAGATGAAGTCAACGTTCACAGGGATCCATCAAAGTTTGCATCACCACTGGTAACAATTTTGAAACGCTCTACCACCAAATTCGAAGCTTTCTGTGGAGTAGCATCTAAATCTTGGATTTGCTTAGAGGGCTCATATAAAATAATCAAGAATGTGAGAAGAATTAATTGGATGTGGAAGGCGAGGACTGAAAGATGTTATAAACACAGTATAATAAGAGGAACAAAATGTCATCAGTCCGCCCAAGGGTTGTAATACAGCCGAGAGTTGTAATATATGCGGACTGTTTTGTCAGGTGTAATAATTATACCTACTCGAGTTTATATTATTAGCGAGATCTTTTTGTTGTTGAATACGGAACTGCAGAATATAATATTTATTCCTTTGTGTACGGTCTCGCCAGTTGAAAAACTATTTCACTAAGAAGAATACTCTTGTAGATTCATTAATTCAAAAGGCAACAAAGGCTCCTAATGAAGATATTAAACAAAGAAGCTAGAGAATAGAATTAGCAAAGACTTCAAAGTTGAATGAATATATACGTATCCGATAACAAGAAAATAATATTAAATCAGGTTCTCAATTATACCAAAGACAATGGTTTGAATGCATATAATTCGATTCCCTAGGTCCAATCTGGAAGTGGGGGGAGGTGCAGAGGGAGACTCAACTGACATCTGAAGAATGAGAGAGGAGTTGTTTAATTAAATTGATTCGAAGGAGAAAATTAATAGAAAATGAAAATCCTACGACATTTCACGACGGAGTTATAAAAGTTTTGACGGCAGTCGACGGGAACAGAAGAACGTTGAGCTACACTCCTTACAGATTAGGGTGAAACGGTAAGGCAAGTCTCTCGGATTTAATAGAATTAATTGTGAAATTAACAAATTCTCCCAAAGCCTCCAGTTTCATAGCGTACAAAGGATATTAAGGATGTTCTTTTCTACAGCACCAAAGTCACTATATTCTCCTGTGTATACATTGTACACATTCTTTACTTCCTTTGAACTTAAAGCCGCCTTTTCTTCAGATGAAAAAAATGTTTATCCAGGTTTATTACGTTGTTTGACATCAGAATGAACTTAAATTGAATAATAACTCTTTAAAAGTCTTCTGTCCTCAGAAATGTTTAGGGAATCACTTACTACCCTTGTACCAACAACACACAATATCATATTTACCGAACAAAAATGAAATACTGATATAAAATATCAAAATATTCCCATCATTTGTAAACATAATTTTTACAACTTCTTATTTTGGTATACAATATTCAGTTTCGCCAAACAGAAGACGACCAAAATTGTTTGTTATTGCGGGTTTAAATCTGTCAGTTTATCTATTTACTTATTTAAAATATACGTAAGCTTCGTCAACGGATGAAGGTTCTAAGTTACCAACATTTAAGAAATATTAGGTGAACCGGAAAGTTTTTTCGTTTATTTGGTATTATTAAAATACACAAATCGAAAGAAAAAATGTACTTTGTTCAGTAAAATAGTTACCATTGTGATCTATAACACTCTGCCATTTATCCGGAAGAGAAAATATTCTCGATTTATAAAATTCCTGATTTTTTTAAGGAAATAATTGTTCAAGGCTCATTTTAATATGGTTCATAAGTGTCTTATTTCTTAAAAAGTGTTCCGGTGACCGAAATAAGTGATAGTCGGAGGGTGAAATATCTGGTGAGTAGGGTGAGTGTGTTAGAGCCTCCCAATCAAGCTCGGAAATTTTTTCACATGTCTTTTTTTGATGAACGAGGTTAGGTATTGTCGCCTCAGGGTCGCAGTAAGGGGGGGCGGAGGGGGCGACGGCCCCTGGCGCACTAAGGAAAAGGGCGCTGACGGGCTTGATAAGGGGCGCAATTGCGAAGATGAGAACCTTTTTTTTTCCTCGTCCCTTGGATTTTGGGAGGTGAGGACCTTTTTTTTGCTCATCACTTAAATTTTGAGAGGTAAGAACCTTGTTTTTATTTACCAAGGGCACCAAAACACGGCTCTGCCTCTAGCGCAAGTTTTCCTTACTGCGGATCTGTGTCGCCTTGAAGAATAACTCCTCTCCTATTCAAAATTTCTGATATTGATGTATCTGCCCCTAACTGTGTTTATAAATTCTGAAAGAACTCTTCGATATTATTTGAAAATTTAAATTTTTTATTACTTATGTTTAAAAATACATTTTTTTAGAAAGTGTGTAGCATAAACCAACATAAATGAAATTTATTTGCAAATTTAACTGCTGACGATAAAATTATTTTAATTTTGTAGTTCTGGCTTCGAAAAGTTTTAATGTGACATTTTTATGACAAAACATTTAAAGATTATAAATAATTTTTATCGTTGTCCCACAGTATCCTTCTGTCGCATTATTTTTCAGTGAATAAAAAATATAAATATTGTCAAATTAGGTGTAAAAATTAAGAGTAGTTTTTGTCATAGTAATCACTCGTCTTTTAATGAATAAATAATCCAATTAAATTTTATTTTGAATAATCAAATATAGTCGTCTAATCTATAATTTCCCCAAAAATTTGTGGATTTCGGTTTATCTTGGAAGACCCAAACAGTGGATTGTTGCTTAGTTTCTGATTCATATGAATAAATCCATGTTTCGTCACCTGTAACGATGTTGTACACGGATTTTGCAGTGCCTAGGATGATTTTTTTTGCATTCCCTTACACCATTCAACACGACCCTTTTTTTGAGCATCGGTCAAATTATGCGGAATCCATCTGGAACAGATATTTTTCACAGCTTAATGTTGGCATATTGCAGTCATATGCCAAAGGATGCCTCTATCTCATGGTAAGTTACATGCCGATCTTCAATCATTTTGCGCACAGCATCGATGTTTTATTGAATCACAACCGATTTTGGTCGACCTTCACGAGATTCACTGACGGACGCACGACCACGAAATTCTGCAAATCAATTGTAGATAGTCTTTTCTGATGGTGCTTCATTACCAAAAGTTGAACGAAGCGAATCTGTGCATTGTTGTTGCATTAGGCCTTTACTAAAATCGTAAAAAATCATCCAACGAAAACCTTGGCGAGTACTATTAATTCTTTTTTTAACGCTCACTGTCAACAAATTACATGGTCAATTGAGCCACAAAGCTGCCACTGATTTCACAATAACAAATTATACGAATATAATAATGACATATTACAATATTGCCATCTAGTGGTCGTAAAAACATAAAAGGTAACCCACGTATTAATCAGGAGATTTCTCGTGGATATTTAATCACATTTTATCGATCTGCTTACGAAATGAAGTTTCATAACCAATTCTGGGTAACATCTGACTCTGTACTCTAGAGCAGATGAAAGCTGGCTTTAAATAATTATGTTAAAGTCTGAAAACTCAATATGTACTGAACAAGAGATCCAATTAAGCAATCGTTTATTTTGAATTGTAGTGCAGTGTTAATTTCTGCCGCTTTAGACACTCAGGTACAGAGATACAAGCTGAATATAGCAGCGATTGTATCGATAAGCCCACACACCAACTGATAGATGCCACAGATAATCCTTATTCCTTTTATACGATGCAAATTAATCATGGGATAATTACAGCACGCAAGAGGTGATGCTATATGTGTTGATAAAATTACTATAGGCATTGTTCGTCGGTCATCCCGAGGTTTGTTCATCCTGCACCGTACATCTCCTCGAGTCTGCGCACTAACTGGTTTAAGCACTAAATGACCGGACCATTGTCCGACGGATTTCAATAATATATTCTGGAAAACAATCCCTTCCTGATTGCACTGATGTATAATTAGATTTAATTTCAAATGTGCCATTTGCAAGCATGTTTCAAATGACCCAGGAATAGTTAGATTGTTAGTAAATTTATTCATTCATCTCATTTGTTGATGATTATTTTGGTCAATTCGTAATAAATGAAAGCCTCCCTTTGGTCAGTGCGTCAATAACTAAAATTGAAAACCTGCCACATATTAAATGAAGTTTAGGATTGATAATATGTGGATCATAAATTAATTGTATAAACTAGATATGGGTTATATCGTCGTTTGTGATATGGATTATGTTAGAGATGCGAACGTGAAGCTGGCAAAAGGAAAAAGACAACCATGAAAAAACAATTAAGTTAGTTGTCATAATATAATATAGAGATGTCAAGAGTTTTGTAATTCGAATATTTCCATGTTTATGCCTGTACAATAAATTAGGATATACATTAATTGTATATATTTATTTATGCGTGCGATCTACACCTCGATTGTCGATTTTTCTTGGTGCTCAGAAGCCAACATTTTTTCTTAGGAATGCTCACATTCAATTGTAAGACAAATTACTGACTTGGGAGTAGTTATTACCTCAAATCTTGAATGGTCTTCTCACATTGTTCAGCCAGTTAAAAACGCCAATAAAATTATAGATCTAGTCCGAAGGTAGTTTCCGCACTTTTCTGTACACTGTATCTCTCTTATATTCGTCCACTCCTTGAATTTGCAGTCATTGTCTCGTCATCATATCTCAAAAGAGACTTCAAGCTCTTAACATTCCTCAGGTTACAAGACGAGCACGCGGAAAACTGATAAAAATTTGCCGGTGGTGATATAATTGTAACTGATTTTGCATTGTACCAGGTTAATTCTGATGAGCAACACTGCGGCCACAAACAGAAGCTCTCACACAAAATATTCCGACGGCCCCAACGTCAGCACTTTCTAACCAACCGAAGGTTCAGCACCTGGAACTCACTCCCGGAGGAGGCGATCCTAGTTCCAAACAGTGAAGCATGTTTGGGAGGGCAATTGGTATGATCGGATAAGCTCGTACTATATCGCTCAACAGTAGTATAACAACGGCAAAGCACGAGCATGTTCAATCATACTGATTGCCCTCCCAAACATGCTTCACCGACCGCCGCTGGTTCCAAATATCAACAACTTTAAAAATTACTGATATGCTTCAATCATAATGTTAATCTACACTTGTCTGTAATTTATGTAGTGTAATTTTATTACAGTTTGCAAATTTTCCTGTATAGAGCATAACAAGCCAAGTTCTGCTCTCTCACCATGTGATAATAATAATAAATGTGTCTCTTAAAAACGTATTTTTTAAATGCTTCTCCTCCAATTTATTTTCTCTGTTTTATAACACCGATGCTCCAATTTTCGCTTCTTAAACGTCCGGTTTCTGAGAGCTAAGTCGAGTTTAACCCTTTGGTTAAACTAAGTTATAATATAACAATTTCGTAAGTAACCATAGCAAATATTTTTTAACCATATGGTTATAGTTAACTAAGTTTTCACACACCAGCCCTTAGTGGTATAAAGCAGTTTTAGTTTTTGCCAGGTAATTAATAGAATTTTATTAACACGTCGAACAATATCATATTTAATTTTACTTCAAATTCGAACAATAAGATTTTAAATAAAGTTCTCGGATAAAATTGCTGTGTATATTAGTTGTAGTGGCGGTAGCACGAGCCTAAAGTGCCTGTATTATAATTAAGGCTATAAATTAGAATAGGTAGGGTCTATAATAGGGCAACATACAATGCCGCATGCACTACTTCGCTAATGAAGGACTTAATGACGTAATGATGACGTAATAGGAGATTTTCATCATTAGTAAAAGCATGTGTGTATTTCTGGAAAACATATGTAAAATGATACGAACCAATTTAATGAAAAAAGAAAAAAATTATTATTTTTTTGAAGCAATTAATTTTAATTTTTAATTTGTAACAGTGTGGATAAATAAATGAACACTTGTTTTATTTACAGCACCATATATTCTTTGAAAATAAAGTTCTACTCCGAATGTTTTCCATCCAAATTAGTGGTAAATGAAAATATTCGTCAGCCAAAGATGAAAGGAGAAGCATACAAGATAACTTATCAAAGCGAAGATCGACAATATCTTTTGAAAACAAATTATTATGACTTCGTATTAAATTAAAGGAACATAGAAGAACCAAAAATTAAATATTCAAATGAATACAATAGAAATGAGTCAGATAATTACAGTTGATATGGTACTTCAGCAGACCTGGCCACGAGAGAGTGCACTTAGTGTAAAGGCCTCAGGTTGTACATGGGATCTCTTCATGTACAAGTTCGGTTCTGCACGTGAATAAGATAAGAGGAAAAAATAACTGTTGTAATCTCATCACAGTATCTACATACTTTTTTCAGTGTCTAAATACAAATTAGATATTATTAAAATGTGTAATTGCATCTAAAACCAATCATTAGACCACAAATAAATTATTTAACGTCATCCTGTACAGTTTGGAATATATAAAAAATTGTAGATTGTGGTGTTATTTGCATAACTGCTGCATGAAGAATAAGCTTTTAAGCCCGCTATATAAATTAAGAAAAACAGCGGATCAGCACAGATCCTTGTGGAACACCAATAAGTACAAACTTTGACCTGAGAAAATAGATCGGTTAGGAAGTCCAATTTTGTAGTTTTCCACGTATTCCATAATCTTTCAATTTGTATAAAAATCGTCTGGAAATTTGTCGAACACTTTCGAGAAATCTAAACAAATAATATACAGAAGCATAGATTGATTATGAGCCTTTGTACAGAAGTTGGTTGAAGACAGCATATTAGATGTAACTGAGCGCCCAGGAAGAACACCATGTTGCTGTTCAGGAAGAATATAATTTTTAAATAAAAAGCTTGTAAGAGTTTCAGAAATAACTTGCTCCATAACTTTTCTAACATTAGACCCAACACTTACAGTAATTGCTAATAGTTTGTATTAATTATAAATTGTCAGTTTGGATATTTATTTATTTTTTAAGAACTGCACCAAAATCAGGATTATTTAGTGCAGTTGGGTAGATTCTGATGTCTCGGTGTAGTCGCCTAACTAATGCAGTTTTCAAGCTCCCCCCCCATGTTTTTGATACGCTCCTGATTACAACAGGGCAGAATGATGGAGAGGATTTTAAATTTCGATTTGTAATTACGAAAACCTACATAATAACTATTTGACATTGTTATTTACTTTTGTGACTGTAAAAAATTGCTGTAAACTATTTACCTATAAATTTTGCTGGTGGTATGCACATTTTTGTACATATTGTTCTTTTTTTGTGTATATGTATTTTTATAAACATATAAACATGGATTTTTTGCATGTGTTATGTACAATGTTCAATTTAACTGACATCGACCTCAGCGCAAATATTGTCAAGTGTATTGAAGCGATGAACACGGATTGAAAAACCTATAAAATTTGTTGTTTGTTGTAACAAAATTGATTTTCTGCAACCAATATTTAAATTATTATCCAACAGATTGGATTATATTTATACATGAGCCGACAAAAATTGTGATAGTCTAAAAACTCCAGAAATGCGAGAACAAGTGTTCTAAAAGGATCTGGAGATTCTTTCCAGACAGACCACGTACTGCAAAAAAGCTAACATTGTCGACCATAATAAAATGTATGCGGGAGAATCGCTCTAAAGCGCCCCATCGTTCATTAAGAGCTAAAGGTCTGATGATGATGTTTTGATACATAAGAACTTAATTAAGAAGGTGTGGTAAAATAACCCGTTTCTGTAGAATTTTTCAAAAGTCTTCTATTGATCTAAGAACCAATGCAACATCCAGGAAGTTGAACATTGAAAGAATTTATTACAAATTACATACGTCTTGTTGTTCTAAGAAAAATGTCCGACTACTTACGTTACCGTTACGTGTAGATTGGATGTGTAATTAGTTTCTATAATTAAATATATGTGAGATGATACAGCTGCATTAATTTCCTTTCATCTAAAATGACTTCCTACCAGCTGAACGACTGTTAATGATCTTGTTTCATATCAATGGATCGCTAATGGCATAGATGTAATAACTGCACATATGCTGGAGTCTTATCTAAATGTAAAGCAACGAGAATATCTCTTTTGTTATTTTTTAGTATTTCTTTCCTTCTTCATAGATATTTTCTAATGGACTTAGATACGATGGGCATTACTCAATAACAGTGGTGACTCGTGAACCACTGTATCCTAAGAGTACTTACTATTAGAGAATTCAACAATATCGAAACGGCCGTGGTTTCATAATTTAAATATGACAAGAAAAGATATAATTAACAGCCGATTAAGATTCAATCATAATACTCTTTCACACCTCAAGAAAATTCAAATAATCCTTGATGCAAAACATTCTATTTCAAACAGTCATTCTATTTGGAAGAAGAATGTGACGCAAACCTTATCATGTAAACGTTTTACAGCACAATAAAATATCCTTTATAACTCGTTGTTAAAAGTAAATATTCAGAGGTGGGGTAAGACTTCCCAATTAAGTGTTTCCAAATAGGTTTTGACGGGCGCAACATGCGGACGAGCATTATCATGTAGGAGAATAATTTTGTCGTGTCTGGAGTAGTAATGGGCGCGTTTTTCCTTGAATGCTCGGCTCAGTCTCATTAATTGGGTTCGATAGAGAGCTCCAGTAATGGTTTTGCTCGGTTGGAGCAACTCATAATACAAGACACCAAGCTGATCTCACCAAATACACAGCATGAGTTTTTTCCATGAATATTCGGTTTGGCTTTCAATGTTGAAGCATGGCGAGGTGGTCCCCATGGTTTTCTCTTCTTTGGGTTATCATAGTGGACCCATTTTTCATCACCAGTGACTATACGATGCAAAAATCCCTTTCTTTTACGCTTGGTAAGCAGCATTTCACACGTGCAAAATTTGCGTTCAACGTCTCTCGGTTTCAGTTCACATGGAACCCAGTTTCCTTGATTTTGACTCATTCCCAATGATTTTTAACAATGTGAAATTGCTTGTTGAGTCACTTCTAATGTAAGTGCAAGTTCTTCTTGCGTTTGGCGCGAATCTTCCAATAATACTTCCAATTCCTTGTCTTCGTACACTCTCAGCCTTCCACCACTTTGTCTTCCACGCCAAACTCACCATTTTTAAACTTTTGAAACCACTCACGAAAACTTCTCTCACTTAAAGCTGCCTCACCATATGCTTCTACAAGCAATCGATGCGCCTCAGCTGCAGATTTTTTCAAATTAAAGAATTAAATCAAAAGTGGCCGCAAATTAGGCTTATTCGGCACAAGACATGACATTTTCGCACGAAAAAAATTATATGATACTGATACGGAGTCACTAATACTTCAAGGTTATGTTGTTACCAGATGTCCAAACTTACGATATTACGTTTTACATCTGACAATTTCAACATAACCTTCTGGTGGGGCCATCTTTTGCCAAACGGCGGAAACTTATTTGTACTTATTTGTACCGAAGAATATCACCAATGGGGAATTGAATTAGCAACCTCACAATAAATCGGAGCAGCTGTTTCTTAGTTTTGAGATAACATTCATACACAGAAATGAATTAATTTTTTGTAAATAGATTATAAATACTTTATATTATCATCGGTTTGGTATAATTTTATTAATATTTTCGAGATCCTTGCTCAACGAATCTAAATAATCATAATATTAATTAAAAGTAAAGCTTTGATGGTGGATAGTAATTAAATGTTTAACTAGTACTTTGGTAAATTAATAATCATTAATTGAAAGCAGTGACATGGTGAGTGAACAAACGAGTGGCCCAATCACTCCGAGCGAGCGTAGCCTTTCGCGCTACGCACACGGTCCAGGTAATCAGCAATAATTAGTGGCGGGAATGATTATATCAGGTGAGTAGAACCACCATCAATTATCAATACCACACAGTCCTTGCACCGTATACGGAAAATGCGGGCTGATATCTCAGTCGGTAATTACTTATTATGTTCAATTGCCCTTTCCACCACCCTTGTTAACTTGCCACAGAATAATTTAATTAACCTCTGACTTAATTAAAAATTTCCTTTGGTTTCTAAGGATCATTTGTTAAAAAACGAACCCATACACCTCTTGAGAAACTTCACCTCAAATTTCTTGTAGTAAGGATTGTAAATTTGTTCGTCTTCTTTAGGTTAACGTGTAAAATTACAAATTGGTTTATTTTGTTGATAAACACTACATTAAGATTGCTTTATTTGGTTTCATAAACAGTGGCACCAAAACCGCTCAGGCTTACCGGCCATGTCTCGGGAACATAAATCGAAGAAAACCATAAAATATCTTGATGCCAATGATATTGTCACAAAGGCAATCCTTGGTCAGGATTGCGACACTAATGCCCGGTTTTACAATCGACTGTTAAGGTTCTGGCTAGTGGTTACCGTGGAAACTTATGGTTATTATCATATTGCAAACATGTCGTTAGCCATTGATTTGAGCTAACCAACAGGTAACCATGAATTGTAAAAACAATTGTTTGATGAAAAATCTATTTGTTAGTGTGTAGCATGTGTTACCTGATTGCGTAATGCATACGCTGCATTTTCGTTATAAGGTAATATTTGTTATGACGGATGAATATCGGAACTAGGTCAATCAGATGTATAACTACATGGACGTCGTACGGAATCAGAGCAGAGGAACCTAGCCAACTCGTGCACCAGTGTAAGCATTATTTACCTTTCAAAGTTCCTTTTTATGGTTTTGTAGGTATGACTAAAAACTCTTATACCGTCTGTTCGGTAAAAATTATAGCCGAACGGCTAAACTTAGAGAGTTGAAATTTGGCATGCTTATACAACTCTTTGACCCGCACATAGGAAAAATACTAAAAAATCTAAAAAACATATCCACCTAAAAATATAATCAAATATGGTCTCATCGAAAAAAAAAAAAAAAAATGTTTTTTAATTCTGAATAGGATATCGTTGGTGACCTGGCAATAGCTCCTATCTACATGGTAATACCTATGCAGATAGGAAGTATTGCCAGGTCACCCGCGATATCATACGAAAGCCTTTAGTATGTGAATTAACGATCAAAATTTTATTTTTGCAAAATAAATATATTGATGCGATTTTTGCCACTTATTATATACCTGCACACCCTGAAATGTGTGAAAATTCACACTTCCCATCAATTTTTTTACTTTTATATTGTCAAGTTGTAAATCCAGAACAAACGTATTTCTTTTTGAAAAAACAACGTTTAAATCGTAAATCAGCAAATGAATTTTAAGCTGCAAATCAAAGTTAACAATTTGAAAATGAAAAAGCCATTTCCAAATATGTCCCGCAGTAGAATTAAACTTTAAATACTCAACACGATTTCATGGAATTAACTGTAACAAATAATCAATATGCACAGCCACAGAATAATCTTCTAAACCAAAAGAGCCATAAGGTAAATTTTCACACGGTGATTGAACAAGCTGTACCTGTTTGCCTTAATCTGGAACATTTAAAAAACCTTTTTGTAGTCCGGGCCCGGAGCTACACTTTTCTCAAATTACCTCTTTAAATCCTTTTATTGTATTACCAACATAAAATTTACATGGCCTACCAATAAAAGCTTTAAAATTGCTAAAGGGATAACCAGCGATTTTTTCTTCGTGAAAGAAAGTCATAATTTCACCAGTGTATTTTTATACAGTCCAGGATAAGAATAATGACAATACAAATCTAATTTTCGGACAAGGGCCTCTAAATTAAATATTACTTGTTTCAATGAGTCCAGTTAACTTAGCCTTATATCGTTAAATACGATTGCGGTTGTTTTACATACCTAACAAAGTTGTATCGCGTTAGTAGAGTCCGAGGTCTGATTTTTAAATTTATACAAAAATTGAAAGGGTACACCCCTCTCATCCTTTTTAAATAACCCTTCCGGATTTTCCTTTTCCGGTACTTGTAATGACAGGAATATTACCAAAGGGTTGAACCCTTGTTTTTTACAACTGAGACAATAACATTATTCCAAATTACTTTTATTCTGGGGTCAATAATTGGAGAAACATTAACTACGAAATGTAATTATTTAAATTTTATCTAAAGCAGGGATTACCAAACTTGATTCAATAAAAACGAAAAGATATGATAAAGTAGAAATTAATAACAAAAATTTCTTCGTGGAGTATCGAACACCAACCTTTAAATCTCGTGTCCATATAATAATAATATAATAAATGGCTAAACACCCCTATGCCGCCTTTGGGCTTTCTAAATCCTTTTTTAGGATGGATCAATTCCTATATCTCGCATTAAATCTACTTAGTCATCTCTCTCCAAAGTTGCCTGTTTCTAACTTTATTTCTCCATCTCGTAATTCCGACCCTTTTCAGATCTTCTACTTCTTGCATCCATGTTAGCTTAGGTCTTCCCCGTTTTCTTTTCCTCCCTGGTTCCCACTGCAACGTTGATTATGCAATAGACGTTTCTTCTCCTCGCCATACATGCCCAAGCAATCTTACTCGCTGTTGCTTAATTTTTCTTTTTACATCGTTCCCTTCCAGAACTTCCAATATCTCGTGATTCATTCTCTGCCTATATTCGTTTTCCCAAATTTTTACTGGTCCAAGAGCTGCTCTTAATATCTTCCTTTCAGCTATTCTGAGTTCTTCTTCCTCTTTCTTTGACAATATGAGTGTCCCACTTGCATATAGTAGTATTGGTCTTATTAGTGTTTTGTGTATGTTCAGTTTAGTTGTTTTTGTCAGTGCAGTACTATTTAGGATATTCGCATAGTAATTTGTTGCTAATATTTTATCTCTGAATTCTCTCTTTTATTCTGCTGTGTTTGATATCCACATTCCTAGATACTTAAAATTACCAACCATTTCAAAAATAAATTTTCCTATTTTTACTACTGATTCTTGTTAGTCTTATTTTAGTTTTATTTTCATTTATTATCATGCCCATCTTTGCTTCTTTCTTAACTATTTCCTGAACCATATTTTCCCATTTTTTTGTAATTAATACTACATCATCTGCATATGAAATAAGTTGACTTTCTCCTGTCCTAATATTTCCTTTATTGACATTTCTTGTAATATAAGACCCAAATTGAATAAAGTTGCGGAAAATGTGTCGCCTTGCCTTACTCCTTTGTTAGCCACAAATTCTTCCGTTTCTCCTTTTGCTGTTTTCACCGTGATTCTTGTTTTCTTCATGGTTATTTTAATTAGTCTTCTTAGCTTAGGGTGTATCTTTAGCTTTTTTAGTGTGTCCATAAGTTTTTAATCCATATCTAAAATAATGTCTGCGGCTGCTGAAATCGTTGCAAAGAATGTATATATTTCTGTAGCAGTGTAATTTTTCTGAGCATGCTTCTGCAATTATATTTTCCATGATATATTCTAAACCACGGGAAATTGTTGGCTTACATAGTCTACATTGTGTTAAGAGGGAAAAGGGTTTGCCATTTTAAAAACATGCTCCATATAACAGTCGAAAATAATACATTTTTGAAACAGTTACATTGTAAAAAAGATTTACATTTGAATTTATACACAAAAGAATATGACCAGCCAAGTTAAATGCCATATTTTTTACGTCTATTGTTCATTTATGAACAAAACTTTTTTCAAGTTAATTTAAAAAATAACTTTACATTTTTTTCTTCTCAGAAATTCATTTTTCACATAATTTCATCCTCCTTTGTTTTTGTCTCTATCTACCTTTTATCTCAATTTTCCTATGCCCCAAAATTAACCATTTAAATATCTCATTTTGCTCAATAAAGATTTTACGATCTGAAATAAATGTAGGGTGGTTTTTATGCTGACGAAGTGGTATTTTTATATGAACCTTTGGAAGTTACCGTACCCCCATCATAAAGATCTTCCTCTTTATGTTATCAAGGTTTAATTAATTTTTTGATGTTGTCTACCCTGTCGAATAATCTTTCTAATGGACCAGACTTTATTTATGAAACGAGTATATTGTGGAAAAAAACAATTATGGGTTATTAAAAACAAGGCATTAAAACATGGAGGTTTTGGAAATTATTTTATAATATACTATTTAAAATTGACCACGTAAAATATTTAATAACTTATCTAACAGAGTGAACCAACTGCTTACAACTTAAGCACAAAACTTAAGTAGCAATCCATGTATTTTTTATGTTATAGCGACGTATTGATCCGTAAAACTTTTTTAATTTTTGAATTGTCTTTTTGCTTTATACAATTTAATTTTATTAATATTCTTGATATGCAAAAATGTTAATATGTCTTTAAACTTTGTCCATTAAATTGTTAAGTAGTGTTGTTTTAAAGGAGTAGTTAGTTTTTTGGTTATTCAAGAATATTAAGTTTAAATGAAGCAAGTTTTACATGATTTTGTGTTAACATTAGAAAACTTTAAACATTTAAGATAAGTGTATTAAGACCATGCAGAATAATGAATTTTAATTTTGCTTTTTAAGTTTCTTGTTTCTCTTGAGACTAAATTAAATATGATTATTTAATATATTATATTTTTAATTTGTCAGTTAAGTTTTCTGTAGATAGAATTCTATTTCAGCTTGTTTCTAACTCGATTCTAACGTTTCTTCTCCTCTTGGTCTTGTCTCCATATTTCCATTTTCTTCATTTCCTACTCTGTGGTGTTTAAAAATATTATTAACGCATTTTTCAAAACTAAACTTTTTTAAATGTTTTATTTAAATAACGCGCCAAATGTAAGTCATGTGATTCATGTGATTTGTGTGGTGTTGCTGCGTTTATTTATGTTAACGGTTTGTGAAGAAATCAGAAGAATTATAAGTGTTTTAGAATGTAATAAGGAATATAAAAGGTAAGTGTAGATTGATAAATTCTTTAACTTATGTGTTTCATGTTTTAACTTTTAACAAAACAAATCATAAATCATTTAACCTCAAAATTCTTGTGAGGTTAACAATTCTTTAAAAACGAAAGTAATGTAATGTAAATGTGTATACACATTACCTTAATGCTTGAACACCTTACATAAAATTTGGTTATTGAATTTATTTTAACAAGTATGATTTGTTTAGATTGGCACTCTTCAAGTCAGGGGGAAAAGATGTGGTAGACAGTACAAGACGAATATTGGCGAAAATTATTAGTCACCCCTTATCTTTAGGATGCAATTGGTCTGGCAGAAATGGCAGAAAACCATTTTCTTAAAATTCTTCAATGAATTAATAAATTAAATAAACTTATTTCTGTTATTCCTGAAATTATATTTATTTAATATTTATAAATAAATTAATAAATTATAACTGTTAATACAATTAACAATCGGTCAGTTTCACCATCGTTGAATAAATGTATTCAAATGAGTATTTATTTTGCACGAAACCATTAATTTATTTTAATACTGGGTAAGTACACATATGTTACATTTGAAATACTAGAGAGTGGGTATAATATAAGCACTGGTCTGTCAGAAATAAATCTTGCAACTAATGCGATTATTTTGCACTTTACCGCTTCTGAGCCGGCAATTGATACGCCAATGGGCCACGGGGACACCGGAGTACTGGCCCAGTGTGAAATGACAGCACTGGCCCATTACTTTCAATGCCGGAGTGTATGTGCTTCAACAGTACTGGCCCGTATAAAAATGTTTGCTGGGATGTCTTGTTGTTTGTTTGACAGAAGAAATAAAATCAATTTCTTAATTTCCTTTCCGTAACTCAGTGAATGGAAAAGACCATTTCACACGATGTTAAAGTAGTATTATTCCCTCCCCGATTAATTTATACTAATTGGTATATTACTGCGACATGAATATCATTTAATAACCATTCAGAACTGGTTTAACTGCTTTATGAGCGAACTAATCGTCTACTTGTTTTCTCATAAATAATCTGAAAAAATGACTCTCTTTTAATGAAAGCACATCGCGATATTAAAACCCCGCGTACCGTGATGTAAAAGGGTATTACAGCGCCACAACGGTAGTTTGAGGAAGCTGGTACTGATACAGACACTGTCCCCTAAGGGCTTCAGAATTAATTAATGATTTTACTGTTTCTTTTTAACACATTTTTGTCTCTTCTTTCAATCATTAAATGATTTCTCCTCACTGATAGTAATCACCTGATGTTGAATGACTCATCACACTTTATTGGATACTTTGATTCCAATAAAATTCTCCAGGTTTTTCTTTTTCAAGACTTTTCTATAGATTTTTGTTTTGTTTTCTTTTAGTTAAAGTCATTTATTTGATCTTTTATAGTACTCTATTTTTATTACTCGCCCTAAAAGGTTTTTGTATTTATACCAATTTAAATTACTTTTCGATGAGTGTTGAATTAATTGGCTTACTTGAAAAGTTGTTGACAGTCATTATTAATAACATCAATTTCATTGAAAATGTCACGTTACCATACAACAGTTTAATGAGATATGATTCCAAGAATTTTTACAGACTGCCACATGCAAGTAACCAGACTGATTATTTAAAAAAAAATATATTCGAATAGAATTACAATTCAATATTGTGTCCCTCAAAATAATTTCCTTCAGAAGCCACATAGCTCTGGAGGCGGTTCTTCCAAACCCCATAGCAGTTCTGGAACTCGGATACTGGACTTGTTTTCAGGTGGTCGGTTACGGACCAAATGTTTTCGAGTGTCCAAAAATAACGTCCCTTGAGGTGATTTTTAAATGGAAGAGGAAAACGTTCCAGAAAATGGGTATCATTTTCAATCGATTCCGAAAAGTCAAGGCAACTCTCAAGATCCTGTGAAAGGTTTTTTGGAAACCATTTTTGAGCAGATCTTTCTCATCCCCAATTTATTGGTCAAAATATGATGAGGTAGTGTGAGTCAAATTCAACTCTTCCCCGATCAGACTGTCAACCGATCTGAATACATACGATCTAATATTATGTCGACATTTTCATCGGTTCTTGAAGATGAAGGCATTTCGCTGCGTGATTCATCTTCAATCAACTCCCTTCTATAAATTCCTTAAACCACCAAAAAAACCTGGGTCCTTGACAATTGTCTACGTAGGCCTCCTGAAGTTTTGCAAAAGTTTCCGTTGCACTGTGCCTAAGTCTGAAGCAAAATCTGATAGCACACCGTTGCTCGAAATGAATGTCACTCATTTTTATAACGCACTAGAAAAAACTGTTCCACGAAAAAATCGCTACGGACAACAAAATTGCTCTAGCAAGTTCAAACCGTATTGAAGGCGTATCAGTTCACCTGCCACCCTTCAAAGTCCCGCGTACCAAATGTTGCCAGATCGGATGCTATGTTGCTAGTCTGGTTACTTAATTAACACACCTCGCACAGTTGGCTTTATTTAACACAACTTTAAGAAAAAATAAAATAATTTTCTAAAATGTTTAACTTTTCCCTGTATTCCTAAAAATTAGTCGCCCTAAAACTCTGCCAACCGGATACGGTACCCCTTCGAGTTGCAGCCACCTTAGTAGAGACTATCTTTACTGCTAAAATTTACACATCCATGAATAAAGTTTAAAATATTCTAGTCTCCAACAGGGACAAAAACAATACCGTGCCATTATTCTCGTATATAAATATTGATGTAGAGAAGAGAGTATCGGGCAAGGTATTGACATAGAGGAAAGGAAGGATTCCGCTCCTGTAAGCCGGTCTGATAGCAGGATTATGAATACAGTCAGGACCCAGATGAGAGGACCTAACGCACAGGATTAAACGCTCAAACACATGTTTATTTAGTGTTATAAGAAAATATATCTACGTAAAGTTGAATTAAATCCACAATTCGGATTACCTTGATTACAGAATACAATTTCACATTTTGTTTTCATAAACTAAAACTGTTATTTTAAGGGGAAATTTAGGAAAATTTCTAAGTGGATTAAATCATATTAGAAAATTTACATGGGTAGTTTAGTTTATAATTTTATATGAAATATAAATTATTAATTAAAGTTTTGTTATTGTAGTATTAACGCACAATACTGATACCATGGAATAACATAGATAAAATTAATTTATTCAATTTAATTTTCGGGTTACAGAGAGAGCTATATTGTTACCAAATTTATTTAATACTCCTAAAATTTATTCACCACCAATTTAAGCATACTTAAATAATGGTCCGAAAAAATAAAAAAACAAATATAACCTTCAATTTTATTAATATAAATAATAGGTAAGAAATTAGTACTAATTTATTGAGATAGTTTAAAAAATCAGCTGTGGCCACCACAGGACCGACCGCTATTACAAAGTACTTGCATAAAATACATTTTAGCAGCAGAGTAGAAATAACTTGGTCCAATATTTTTTAACATAGATATTATTTATCATAACCATGGAAACGTTACATGTAAGTATGAAAAAATAGATACTTAGAAAAAATTACGATAAATTATTAAAAAATTGTTGCTTCTGCCTAGTAACCGTACTGGCAATAAATGTAAAAAAAGTGACGATTTGTCAAAAAATATAAAACAGGTGAAAAAAAAGGACTGTCTTTTTGTGAACCGTCTTTTTGTTACCTTTTTTGCCGCAAATGTCAAAATTTTCGACCGTAACTCAAAATTGACCATATATTTCTGCTCCGAGGCTAAAAATGTGCAAGTATACCAATTTTTCAAAACAAATAAAAATAATTTTTTTCCCTAAAATTTTGAAATTTTGGTCAAAAAATTTTTGGCTTCAATTTATGTCAAAATTTAGTTTTAAGCTAATTTTGGGGTGAGGATTATGAAAAAAATATTAAAAAAATTCAGGCTTTTCTAGTTTTTGAGTTAGAGACGATATGGATTAGTTTTTTGCCTATAATTCCAAAAGTTTTGCCCAAACTTCAAAATGGACCAAATTTTATTGATCTATGGCTAAAAATACATATCCATGCCAATTTTCAATAAGATCGGAGACAAAAATTTTTGGCTTCAAAATCACGATTTTTTTAAGGTGTACCCCTTACTACTTTTTCGATTTTTGGCCATTTTCAAGGGTTTTGGATTACTGCCCATACAAAACTTAATAATTGGTTTATAAACGCCCAAATTTTTTTATAGACTAAACAATGTAGTGGCATTTTGAAAATTCAAACCGCATAATTCTATCCCTAACCATTTTTTAGTTAAGATTTTTTTAAATTATCAAAAAATTTAAAAAAAAATGAAAAATTTTCAAAATTTTTTTTTGTTTCAAAATTTGGTTACAAGTTAATTAGGGCCGTAAGATTTCAAAAATTCCAACCGCAGGTCTTTATCGCATTTAGTTTTTGAGATACGTCCATGCAAAGATTTAAATTTCTATAAATCGCGCGATGTTTAAATTCGTCATAATTTTAAAATACGCAAAACAAATAAGGCCTCAAATTTTTTCTAGTTTAAATAAACTACGGAGAATCCAAAAATTCCAACCGCTGTTCGCTATCTAAAACCGTTTTTGAGTTAGCGAACAATAAGTTTCACAAATAATGTAAATTATGCCATTAAAAAAATTGCCATAATATCAAAACGCATTAAGATATTAAAGCCCCAAATTTTTTCGACCAGTGGGAAGACCTCGCAAGAGATGGAGAGATCAGCTAGCCGAAGATCTGACAAGTATTGGTATACAGGGTACTTTGCAAGACTCGACAATGAATAGATCGAGATGGAGGGCTTATGTGAGTGAGGCCAAAAGTCAACCTGACTGAGTACCCAAAGAAGAAGAAGAAGATTTTTACACAAATTATTGTTCCATAAATAGCTATTCATTTTACGACGCACAAATTCAAGCCTTCGTATGATTTGTGTTTTTATTTGTTGTTGTTGTTATTGTATTGTTGTTGTTGTTGGTGGTGGTGGTGTTGTTGTTGTGGTTTGTTTTTTTGTTAAAACTGATTTAAATATAAATAATAAAAACTAAAACTATTTTCTATTAATGGAGCTATTGTATATTATCTTGGAAACTATTTTATACTTGAATAAAAGAAAAATATGCCACTGGAAATTTTACTCTTTAAATCCTTTGAAACAAGAATTGTATGTGAAGCAGTAAAGTTCAAATCTAAGTGTAGAATAAAAATAATAACAAGTAATGTACAATAATCCACAAATCTTTTTCTAAATTAACCCAGTAAACATCGGTTAAAGCCATTACTGACCCCATTATAAATGGCAGGAGATGCAATTCTCTTAAAAGGTGTTGGACAAAAGCAAACGGTAACAAGGTACACAACATCCAAAAGAATAAAAAGAAGATTAGGCCCCGTACAGCGTGTTAACCGTAAACGAGCATTTCTCCCTCGTGGAACTAATCCAATACAGACCGTATACAGGGTGTAATAAGTACAATTCTCTAGACCGTTGCCAAGAGCGACCAGTGATTGTTGTTTAATTGTGTTAAAGTTATCCTGAGCGTAAGTTGATTAAGACGTAGCCATAGACATCTCTTGTTTGGATGGAGACGCTTCGACCATGGAATTACCATCAGAATCCGAATTTATTCACGCGATAAGACTACCTGATTGAGTTTACGGCAAGGATCTAGTAATACAGTGACGTCACTACCGGAAATAAATGTGATTGGCTAGGATTTAGATTCCAACGGAGATTTAAGAAAGGATTGTGGATTAGATTTCTTCAGATATTTAGTGGAGTGAACCGTAAAAGAGAAAGAGAACAGTATTGCAGAAGAAATTTATATTTTAATCAAAATTAAAGCTGAGAAAAATGTCTAAGAGTCGGTTAGAGTTATTTCTTTGTACGTCTGCAAAGTTTTACGACAATTGATAAAGGAGAATAGCGTGTCATTAAGAAGAACTATTCAAAATTAAGAAGGATTTTACGGTTCACTGAGATATACGAAGCGTTCTTTATGTTAGATAGTCAACTTTTGCATTTATAAATAATGAATAAGAAGAGATAAAAAGAAAATTAAACAATAGTTTCAAGAGCTCCTACTGTCGTCAATAACCAGATATAAAGGCAGACGTAGCATATTTTTAATTAGAATAATATCGTAATAATAACAAAAATAATAACAAAATCCTATATAATAATAATAATAATCTTTTATTGACCTGTTAGTGATCATTAAGTCAATTAATGTATACATACGTCGATATTCTATACCATGAGTTCAAAAAGCAATAACATAAGAAACTAAAGAAGCTATTCAAAATGACCACCGTTTTCCTGCAAACACAAATTTACTCGTCTTTTCATCCTATTAAAAGCATTTATAAGAATTTGAGGAGTTATATTGGCACTGTTCGGTAATTCTGTTTTGCAGTTCCTCGATATTGTTAATAGCAGTCTTGTATATATTATTTTTCAGATAAGGGAATATATAGTAATCTAAAATAGTCAAGTCTAGTGATCTAGGTGGAAGTTCTGGATTTGAACGTAAACTAATTATTCGATCGTCAAAAAATTCATTTAATTGAAGGTCTCTTGAGCAGTGTGGGCAGTCGCACCTTCCTGTTGGAAGTAGCCTTGCTGGAGCTCATCCTCATGAAGCTGATTAATAAATTCACGTACAATATTCCGGTATCTCTGAGCACAGTTTCGTGGAAAAATATGGGTCCGATAATACGTCTTCGAGACACAGCAATCCGAACACCAACTTTTAACGGGTGTAGGGGAGTTTCACGAAAAGTATGAGGATTTTGAGAGCTCCATAGCCTCATATTTTGTGAATTAATATACTCCGAAAGGGTGAACCAGGCCTCGTCAGAAAAACAACGTTAAATTCAACAAATCATTTTGTTGGAACCAGTGGCAATACACAGTTCACCTATTATGGTCTGCTGGCAGCAACTCATGTAAAGCAAGAATTTTGTATAGGAACAGTATCCATTGTAATAGTCTCCCTTTTAGTTTTTGTATAAAAGTCGCTCTTGAGTACAGTTCTCGAATATCTCCTTGCGAATTCACGAATTGCTCTACTATTTGAAAACCATATTGAAGGTTACAAGATACGTTCGAGACTGGTAGATATCCTGGTCTTACAGGATCGGTTCGCTTAAGATACGCGTAATCTTACATCTTAATAACATCAAAATAATTAAGCATGTTATAAATCATGTAATTACAGATAAAAAAATATCGATTAAAAACTTCAATTTTAAAAAAATGTACCCAATCAATCTATTATAACCATCCAATAAATTTCCTTATCGTAAAAACTTGAAATTTACGATGTTATTGTAAATTTATCAGATTATAATAATTAAAAAATTACCAACGATATACCCTTATTAAAATACTTATTAACTTTAAGATAATGCCAGTTAAGTGTTCGTTAAGATTGATGCCATCGATAAATATTCTTTGCCAATCACGTATTATGTAAGAGAAAGATGTTGAATCATGTTTCCTTGTAAGGCATCCTCGGCGCATGCTCCAGTTGAGAGGTGAATATTACTGAAGGTATTTTAATAAAGCCATGTGAGTTTCTGCTCTTGATCGATAACTTGGAATTCAAATTATGTTCATTATGTTTAGAGAAGACAGGGGCAAAAAGAATTCGACGATGTCTGGGGAAGACATACACAAAAAACTAATTAAAATATGATGGAGGATTTGGTACATTATATGGTTTTCACAAAAAAGTGACAGAATGAAATAAGTACAAAGGACAGGATGCAAAAGGCAAATTGAAGAGCCTGCACTACTGCTGGATTAGTGACAAAGTTATCTGAGATGCAATGTTTATAAATTTTATTTATTTTATCTTTATTGTTTGGTGGTTACAATAAAATATAAGGCGAATATATAGACGATTCCAAATGTTTAAGCAGAACTAATAGAAGTTTTCATTTTTGTAAGTTATCATGAGCTGTTTTTTAGGGTTTTGTAGGTATGACCAAAAAACCCTTATAGCGTCATTTTGTCGTCTGTCTGTGTGTTCGGTAAATATTGTAGCCAAATAGTTGGTTGTAGCAAACGTTAAGTTCGGGAAATTACTCTGCAACAATGCTGACCATTCATTCCTGTCAAACAGATCCCAATATACAAGTATCCGAATTAATAATAAAACATATCGCTCCAAAAATCAACCCTTAGAAATAGGGTGTGCCACAAGGCAGAATAACTGGTCCGACTTTATTCATACTCCAACGATCTCAAATTCTTTCTTTTGACTTGCTCTACATGTATAACATTGTATTTTTATTTATCTGTAATATAAGAGGTCTGTTCAAAAAGTATCGCGAATTTTGAATTTCCGCGGGTAACGTATATTCGATTTTCGATTTTTTTTGTGACGTTATGTTGGTACTCATGTCTCTCACTTATGCCGACAAGTTCGGCCATTTTGAATGTTCAGTTAATTTTTGACAGTTGCTTTGCTTGCACGTGTTTTGGCTCGTCTTCGATTTTTACCTATACCAAAAAATGGACAAAAGAATCTGTATCAAATTTTGTGTGAAAAACAAAATTAAGTGCGCGGTCGCATTCCGAATGTTGACTGTGGCATATGGTGAAGCTACCTTGGACCGAAGCAACGTTTATTGGTGGTACAAAATGTTCTCAGAGGGCCGAGAATATGTGAACGACGAAGAGCTTGCCGGACGCCCGAGCACGTCAACAACAGACGAAAACATTGATGAAGTGAAGAAAATAGTATTGGCCAATCGTCGAATCACCGTTAAAGTTTCTGAGGACCTAAACATATCGATAGGCTCGTGCCATTCGATTTTTACCAATGTGCAGGAGACGGGTCGCCATGATAACGCCCCTGCCCATACATCGTTTCTTGTGCGCGAATTTTTGGCCAGAAACAACACACTAATAATGCCGCAGCCACCGTATTCCCCAGATCTGGTCCCCTGTGACTTTTTCTTGTTCCCGAAACTGAAGAGGCCCATGAAAGGACGACGCTACGCTACGAGTAAGGAGATAAAGACGGCATCGAAAGAGGAGCTGAACAAGATCACAAAAAAAAATTTCAAGTGCTTCGAGGATTGGAAAAAACGTTGGCACAAGTGTATAATATCTGGTGGTGATTACTTTGAAGGGGACAAAATAGATATTCATGAATAAATAAATAATTTTTGAAAAAACACAAAATTCGCGATACCTTTTGAACAGACCTCGTATATAATGTACGTATTATTATTATTATATTTAACACATATTCTTTTTGTTCCAGGTAACTTTTTCTCGACCGCAAAACTTTGTTGAATGAAAAGTTCTTCATCTTCCATAAGATCTCCATGATGAAGACAGGTCTGATACGAAACTAAACTAAACTACTTATCCAACTATACTTAGCATTAATGATGAGTTTCCAGTGTTCGTGAACTCTGCTTTTAGTATTTTAATTAATTTTAGGACGAACTTGTTAAGTTGAGCTTAAGCATAGTGCGGAGAAAGCAGTTTTTATACTAGATATAGACGCGAGCTTTACTTCATAAATATTGTATAATGTATGCAGTGTACGGCTGCATGCATGGCTTGCTACTTGCTGCTCGACTTGATATTAATGGCTTTGTCAGGCTTATGCGGTTACTAAAAACTATTCGGTGTGCGCGACTTTATTACAACGATCAAAATTTAAAATCACTTCTAAACTCTTGTTTGAATAAACAGAATTAGGTTCTATTAATTAAGGTGGTTAAATATTGCACATATGAATTTTTAAATTATATTTTTAGTCAGGGGTCGTCAAACAGTGGCTCGTGGGACGAATGCGGCCCAACAATAAACAAATATTTACCTTCCTTATCCAGCGTACCCAATACATTACTAGGCGAATTTATAATATAATAATATATCATAACAAATGATTTTTTTTTCTTTCTCTTGCCGACGCAAATAATTGTAAAAAAATATAAATTAAAAAAGGAAGTTTACAGACCAATTCTGTAACTCAGTTACTATGATCATAGTAACTAAATTTGTCACTATGAGTAGAGTCAGTTACTATTATAGTAACTTTGGGGTATTTCGTATTCCGTAAGACAAAAGTTACTACAATATTTAGTAACATGTTACTATAAAAGTTCCTATCATAGTAACTACCAAATGCTGGTGTTTATAAGTAATAACTTACTTCTTATGAAGATAAAAATGGGGGACATTTGATTTTAAGTGTAATTTTTAGATATAATAAAAAATGAAGAACATTAGTAAAGAAAATTATATAAATTAATTATATATAAAATATGTATGTATGAGTGTAGGTAAATGTTTATATTGCAGGAGATGAAATATATTAAAGATCAAAAAGTCTTTTCCAATTCCTCATTATTAATATGAGTCATTTTTAATATTATTTTAAAAAAATAGTTTTTGTTTAAAAAAAAATAATAAAAGTTCTATTCAGTAACGCAAAAATCGTTTCATGAGGAGGGAGGGTTATTAAATGAGACGTATGGAAGTAATGACAAAACAAGGAAAATGCATCGAAGTAATAAAAAAACCAGCTTCATGGGAAGTTCTAACCCCTAAATCCCACCCGTCTGCGCCACTGGTTCTATTGTCGAGAATTTGTCTTTGCATTCCGTTCTGTTTTTTTTTTTATTTCTTCACTCATTTTGTTTTTTTTTTATATTTAAATTTTTTTTTCGTAATATAGGCAGCTAAATCAGCTAACCTTTACCCATGACATGTATTTGCTTCCATATTGTACATAGAAACACATTCAACATAACAATGACTTGCATTATAAAATTAACAAAAAGTTCTAGAAATACCTTTCCAATCAATCCAATTTTGGTATCCATAGAGTGCAAACACCAAAGTCCACAATATCACAAACTTTTTCAAGTCCACTCTGCACTTTTACCACTTAAAAATAACTAAAAACTACAGACAAAATGCAAACGCCACTCGCAAAAATCTCGCGTCACTACTAATCAAGATGGCTGACATTGATAAAGCTCATTAACGAATATAGTCATTAAAAATTAATAGATAAGGAACAGAATTGCTTAAAATAATTCTTAATGAGATAAAACACATACATTGATATTTTATCAATAGTATACAGGTGGTTGAATTTATATTTCCCAATGCACATTTTTTTTTTATTATTGAAGACAGGGAGTAACATAAGGATTTTTATGAAACTTCATATTTAAGCTGTTGACATCAATGCAGAGTTGATCAACTTTTGGTAAAATTTAACAAAAGTTGCTATAAAAGCAATAACTAACAACTCTCATTTGACACATTTTTTACATCACTGTGAGGCCTAAATGACGTCATCATTCAATTGCTGGACTACAAGGTCACTGCCTGTGCTCCCTCCTGTATATTCTTTACTGGTTGGGATTTGCATATTATATTAGGTTATAGTTGGCGCATTCTTGATTGGTGCTTACCCTTACCACCTGACTACTGTGTTGATTCTATACATTCGACAGAATAAATTCCAATAACTCAATAAGTTCAATTGAAATACGTAAAATGCATAAAAGATAAAATATTTTGCAAAATGTAAATTTGAATAAGATATCAAAATTTACAAATTCAGTGTAGAAAGAGCAATGTGAAAATTACAGTAGTAAAAAAACAATCAGTTCGTCTACGTCTTTAGAAAAGTAAATCAACGTTAAAAATCTGAGTAGCGACGAAAGTAAATAAAAGAGAAGAAGCGAGCGTAAAAACAGAAAATTAAATAATCGGAAATCCATTTACTACTTGAACTGTTCTTTTAACTAGACAAATGTGCGATAAAAGTTTCATTAAAAGTTTGTTTAAAAGTTTTGGAAGAGGAGGCGCTGAATCTGTATATACTTTACGTTAATGCAAGCGACGATAAAATACAATAATTCGTAGCTCGCTCAGACTACTCCATAAACAACAACTTGTAATTTCAGAACCTTCCATTTTACATACAAACAGTGTCGTGGCATTCATAGAAGAAATACCTTGCCCAATCAGATGGAAATATTTTTTTGTGAAATATCTTAATTTTATTGTATTTGTTATATTTAGTAGAATATGGAATATGAGATTAAGGTATCCTTGGGCATTAGTGGGACCAGCATACATTCACTATTACATGAATATTTGGCCGTTCAAAAGATTCGCGTTGGATCCCACATAATTTGACAATCGCAGTGGAAAAAGTGCTTCGAAAATTGGTTCAAAAAAATTAATGGTGTGGCAATATTGGGAGATCATTCATATAAATTAAAAACAACAATGGTCCCAGTACAGATCCCTGAGAAACACCAAATTCAACAGGTAAAACATCAGATTTTTTAGTACCAACATTAATTGTTTTCTACGGGATAAATAAGAAAGTATACGTCTAAATATATATAAAGTATATATCTAAAACTGTCTTCAATTCGTTTTCACTGCATATTCCACGCCACTGCATACAAATATCCATGATTACGTAGATTCTTCCATAAGTTGCACAGAAGACAAGTTCTGTTGCCGAAGGCTTATACTTCCTAATATCACTGTTATTATTGCAAATGTGTTACGTGTCTGTATAGAAGCAAGATATGATAGTAGACATTATCAGTTTGTTGTTCGGGGTACCTACAGATGATTGTGTTTCCTGATTGGTTACCTGAGTAGCTCTGAACTTCAACAGACATCAAAGTGATACAACTTGCAAATTGCAATACGGGATTCAGATAATACCATGGATACACCAAATATACATATCGTAATGGAAGCTACGTTGTCACATAGTGAGGTTAAGGGACTGGAATATAAGAAATAACTTCTTTACAATAGCTCTTAAGTACTTCCAGAAGTGGAGGTCAATTTTCCTGGCTCGTATTTTTGTTATATTCACAATTAAATCTGTATCCTTGGAGCAAGACAATAAATTACTCCTTTAACAAGCATAAAAAACTTAATTGGATATTCGTATAGTGGATGATAAATTAGAATCCCTTTTAGAGATTTTCCTTGTGTGATGGTGAATGATACAAAAGGTCGAAACAAATAAGATACAAATTGATACAAAGGATTCTGTAAGGTCTTTGAGTCAAGTAACCGTCCTTAATCTTGTACCGGTAGAAGTAGAGTTGCCTAAAGCGGAATTCGATACCAGAAGATATGAGGCTGATATTGTTCCACACGTGTATAGGGTTAGAATAGAGGCATCAAACAATTCGATTCTAGGATGGCCTAGAGGCTTCTTCACATATATACTACCATTATGATGTCTGCGACGTTTCTTTCACAAATCTTTCAATATACAACTTATACGTGATGCTTCTCGAAATTGTTTTGTCAAAGATAATGAGAATGTCAGTGAGAACTTCATCAATTTGTGTCACTTTAATCAGAATTGTTTTTCCTCTGCGAAGCCTTTTATATTCGGTGTAATTATGTGATCACGAACGTTAAGATAAAAGAACAGATTGCATTTGGTGGATGAAAACATAATAAACATGGTAATATATAACTACAGTTAGGGTTTTGTAGGTATGACCAAAAACCCTTGTAACCTTCATGTGTTTGTTCGGTAGAAACAGCTAAACACAGTAACTTGAGATTTGTTCAACTCTTTGACCCAAATATACAAAAACTATGAGTTTAAAAATTCCACAAGAAAAATATAAAGAAATATGTATAATGAAAAATAATATTTTATTTAACAAGCATATAATGGGGGCTATATTTTGCGAAGATGAAGTTTACCACCCGAGCCGTAAGCGAAAATTGTAAGCACCCGTGAAATATAGTTATAGAATCTACAAATATAATTACATACAGAAATGTCTAGGGTCTCGTAAGCATAAACGAGAAACCCTAGAATACTCCTATATCCTTTGACCGATATGAACAATATTTTGCAGATTTATTCTCTAAGTATCTACTAATATAATTACATACAGAAATGTCTAGGATTTTGTAGGTATTAAACAAGAAACTCTAGACAATCCTATATCCTTTGAACGATATGAACAATATTTTGCAGATTTATTCTCTAAGAAACTGCGGATAAAATTGCATATAGATATGTGTAAGGTTTCGTAGCAATAAAAGAGAAACTCTAGACAGGCCTTAACCGATATGAACAATATTTTGAAGATTTATTCTGTTAGAATCTACGAATATAATTATATATAGAAATATCAAGGATTTAGTAGGCATAAAAAAGAAACTTTAGACACTGTTATATCCTTTGACCGATATGAACAATAATTCACAGATTTATTCAAGAATCTACTGGGTTCGTAGGCATAAATTAACGTCTCAAATTATTATTTTTAACAATATGAATGTAATGTACTGAGTAAAAATCATTTTCCCTTCTTAAAAAGTTCATGAATAAATAATCTAACTATATAATTAGCAAGTGTCTGTGTGTAGTGTTGGTATTATTTTTCTTAAGGTTCTCGTGATTGGCTAACTGGGGATATCCTGTCTGTTGATTGGCTGACAGGTGACACCCTCTCCCGTGATTGGCTAATGGGTGATACACTGTCCCGTGATTCGCTGGCCGGTGATAAAATTAAGATACGTTAAAAAATCAAACCAAATACACATACAAACAATTGAAATTTTTATATTATAAATCCGTCATTGCTGACGGGTAATAACCTAGTTATTACCCGTGTTATTATAATATATTTACAGTCTGATACTGCATTTATTATTTAATGGTCGTAGGTAAATACTTTGCTAGCGATCAACGGCAAGAAAAAAACGCTTTAGCACCTACTTAGGGCGCTGGAGTAAAAATTGTGTAATTTCTAAACTTTTCAGTTAGTTATAAAATATTTGGCAGAAACCGCCAACGCAGTCTTTGCAAAAGTATGTAGAATTCCCTGAACCTATTAAAAACTGTCTGAATAATACAATGGTCCAAGATTGTTGGAATGCATTCCAGTCGAGGGTTAAAAAATATTTAATTTCCATTAAGAGTTCTCTTCATTTTCTTTTCCATATTTTAATCCTAATTTCCTTTTCTTCCAATTTTCTTTTTTCATACTTTCTTGAGGTTTGTTTTTAATTATATTTTAATATTTATGCCTGCATTTCCAACCGGTAAATATTAAAGAACCGCTAACGAAGAAAAGCTAAAATAGATTTCAAGATGTTCCGGAAAACATCTAAAGGACTTAACAAGTTTTTTGCATTTCGTATTTAAATTATTTATTGGTAGTAAAGTAAGTTAAAGTACGTTTTACTTTTTTCATTTTTCTTTTCAAAAGATTTAATATTTTAAAGATATTAGTATCTCGTAAAATACATTTTTCTTTTAATATTTAAATATTTTTATAACCTTCAAAGTATCTTTTTATTACACATTAAAATTTTTTGAAAGATTTTTAATGGTAGCATTACTGTTTTTGTGCATTAGTCATATTTTATGCGGAAAATATAATTTATATTTTTCATTGTTTGGAAAAGACCACTCATAAAGAAAATACAATACGTAAAATAAATTCTATATTTAAAAAATTAATGTGATTTGTCAATTTTCACGCATTTCTGGAACATTTTCGGAATTTTATTGCCCTAGATGGGCTTAAGTGATATTTTGAGACAATTCCTGAATAAAAAATGTTTGTGAAAATTTTGAAATTTTCGAAAATTCTATCTCGAGAACAGTAAAAGATATAGACCAGCGGTTTGATTTTTTGAAATACTCATTGTGTTCTTACCTAGTAAAAAAATTGGGGCCTTACAAGCCCTCCCCATTTTTGATTTAAATCGTTTTGAAATAGGCGTATTTTACAAAAAAAATGATATTCACGGGACCGTATCTTAAAAACTATAATACATAAAGACCTGCGGTTGGAATTTTTGTAATCCTGATGTCCTAAATGATCTTAAGTCATATATTAATTATTTTTTTTTGGAACCTTAAATAAATTATGATTTTTTCAGATTTTTTTTTTCAGATTTATGTCAAAATTTGGACATCTATATATGTTGAACCGTAGATCTCAAAAATAACCACCTCCATTACCAGTTAAGAATTACCATTTTTGCGTCAATTAAAAAAAAAAAAAACAGACTTGAGTTTTCTATAACTCAGAAACTAGTCAAGAGGGAATTTTTTAAATATTTTTTCAGACTCCCAACCCTAAATTAGTGTATGAAAAATAATTTGATGCAAATTAAAAAAAATTGTCTGGGGATATTTTTAAGGTATCTGCGATCGACGCATTTGTTGTCATATAACGATGTTTTTGGCTGGAAAGAACTTAAGCAAGAGGTTGAAAAAAGAGGAATAGATTGAAAAGTTAAAAAATATAAAATATTTTGGATATATAGCCTATGTTCGAATCCTGGTTTTACTCTATCATTCTACCAAATTACGTGAAATTATGTTCAGCCGTTCTTGCGTAAATCTCGGATAGACAGACATACAGACAGACCGAGAACCGATAGACAGAAAGAAAGATAGACCGACAGACAGAAAGCAAGATAAAAAGACAGATATTAAATTATTTATTTAGCGGATATTTTTTTATAACATCTGAAACGTGTTAAAACCAAATAAGAAGCCAAAAAATTACGAAAACAGATATAGTCTCTAATTTTGTTAATATAGATGAAATATTGTAATTTGGAGTAATTTATTTGATAAGTTCGTTGTAGTATTGTAGCGTTTTCTTATCATTGAGGAGAAGATTCTTAGCAGAGTTCGCGACAATCAATACGGTTGCCGGGTGGGCCAGTGCCAGTGCCTGAGTCTGTGTCAGTGCCACTGCCACTGCCACCAACACCGCCACTCCCGTACAGAATGCGAACACCGAGCTTAACAACTCAGTCAAAGGAGCATCAGACCACGTGTGACACACTTACAACTGTCACTCATCACTTCTATTTGCAGAACAACAAACAAAGATAACACCAGACCTAACTACCAGGCTGCAACCAAAAATTCCATGTTTCACAAATGTATTCAATAGACTTATTTTACAGTGTTTAGTATTCGTATACTCGAGGAGGATTTGCTTGACCGACCCCCGTCAGAGAAAGGCTGTGGTTCAATCTAGAAGACCATAAAAATTAAGTGATGCTATTGGTTTGGATGGTGAGAATGAACTATTGTCTTGTTTCAATCGCTCTAATCGCAACTACAATAGAAGCGCTCCATATACAAAAATACACACGTTTAACTGAAGATATTCAAATATAACAAACGAAGTTAATAACTACGAACGGACGTTGGGTATGAGAAGCTTACAGTCATCATTGAATTTTACGTAGAACTATTTGAAATAGATTGCCACAAAGTCATGGTTAAGGGTTAAGTATATCAAGGTTGCTGGTGTTACAAATTTTGGGATAGAGTGATAGAGCAGGAAGTAGTCAGTAACCACGCTACCAGAGCTATCGAGAATAGTTCACTACTGTCACTTTTGGACCAAAGAGATTTATCTTTGACTTATTTAAACAGCTGGTTTTTGGCTAATGAGCTAACATTGAATATCAGTAAATCTCAGCATATGATATTCTCAACAAGAAACCTACAGCAGGCCAATAATTCCGGTACGGTAACCTTTTTAGGATTGGAAATCGACAGCAAGTTATCATGGGACCAACATGTAAACAAAGTAGCCAATAAACTTTGTACATCTGTTTTTTGCTTAAGCAACTTAAAATGGTACGCGTCTAAGTCAGTCTTAAAAACATATTACTTTGCCTCTATCCAGTCACATCTATCGTACGCCTTATTGATTTGGGGTCATTCCACCCAAACAAAACGGCTATTTGCTTTGCAACGCAGAGCCATAAGGATCATGAGCAATATACAATACCGATCCAGCTGCAAAGAAAATTTTGTAGAATTGGGCATTTTAACCTTGCCGTCCCTATACATCCATCATTGCCTCCTGTATGTACATAACAACCTCTCTACGTACTCTGTTCAAAGTTCTCTCCACGTACACGACACGAGAAACAAGAATGATATTCGTCCTGAATTTACCAGACTCAGGAAATCAAGGTATAGCGCAAATTATCATGCAATTAAATTCTATAATGTTCTACCATCCGCCACCAAGAGCCTTAACTTCGTAAGATTCAAAAAAGTAACTAAACACTATCTAATTGCCAAGGCTTTCTACTCTACTGAGGAATACCTACGAAATAATTTTGGTGACTTAAATGAGGTTCTGTGATCAGGCTTTACGTTCAGATTATGTTCTATCAACTTGAAGTGTCTCTGTTTATTTTCTGATCAGATTTCTTAAAATTATATTTTTATATTATTGTAATGCATATGATTCAATTTGTAATTTGTGTAATACATTATGGACCTTTGTAAAAATGTACAACATTTAATACAATAAATATATATTATTATCCGAATACTGGCCCAGCTTTGCAATTTACCAAAATGTGAGAGCGGATAACAGGACTTTAGTCCCTATTCGTTCAACACAAATGCAGGTATGGTTTGACCGGTCCCGAGGACGTCGCGGGGAAATACAAAGTATCAACACATCAAACCCTAACGTTGCAACACCAGTCAACTTAATATATTTATAATGTAAACATAAAAACCAAATAATGTGCTAGAAACTATTATCTTTATCTTCCACCTGTGACAATATATTTGTTTATCGGTTCTGTGTCTATCAATTGGCATTTTAAGTCTCGTGAACTAGAGAAATATAGTTTCAGGCGCCTATAAACGCACGCTAACATATAATGACACCTACGGTTGCAGCGGTGGGAGCTGTTCAAAATCCATTTGGAAGTAATCTTTTCTAAACAAAGTTACCGAGAACAAAAAAGCATAGATTGAAATCAAAACATTGGGCAAAAATAGAGCACGATGGAGAAATATTGTAGGAGTCTTATGCTCCACGCGGGACTAGGAACAAATAGATATAAATATATACTTTCAAATATAACCGCACACGAATCGTTGAAACATTACTTGCCAGGAAGATAGCACTCACTTTGTTTTATATATTGTTGATGTTTTTAATATTGTTGATTTTTTTATATTTTGTTGATTTTTTTTTCTAATTTTTAACGAACCAGTTACATAAAAACCAGTACTGGTCGGTACGTAAATATATAACTACACATCAGAACAACTGACAAGATTGTTTACCATTTTGTACAAAATTATCATCAACGCCATTCTTTCCTCAAGGACAGGGTTACGGCGCCCATTGGCCTTTGGACGAGAACGCGAATTTCATATGTTGATGTGTTCGATTCTCGGTTAGATAGTATTTTGATATTTACTTTCTATGGCACCTGCGTTTTTCTGAATGGTCTTTACAACAATATTTTACGTTAAGAAAATGTTGGTAAAAATTTATATTTAGACGTTTATATTTATATTCTTCATTATCTTTTGAAAAAACTTGAGACTTTTTAAAATTGAGTTTTAAGAAATATAACTTTTGCAAGTGCGGAACACTCAGGTAAATTTAAAATAAAAAATGAGATAAATTTTCCAGATGAAGATATATTTTATAATGTTAGGTCTTACTCTTAAAAACCAGGATTTTAATATAAAAAAAGAATATTTTTGAGTAGAAAGTTATGCAGATAGATTCTGATTTTTCTGCAGTCAGCTATCGCATTATATTGCCCATATTTCAGGTTCACAAAAGGCTTTTCTTGTCAAGACGGAGCTTGGTAATTTTTTACCTTTCCAAAGAATTATAACTGTTACACGATCTTTTCAAGCCAAGACCCTATATTACGAGCTACTTCGAGTCCCGTTGCACCTGTAACCAGAACTGTAATTCTCCCTTCTCCCTTCTCCCTTCCCACTCCCAACTTCTCCCTAAGGTGTTCCATTACCTCACACGTTCTCTCATTTCATTTTTATATTTCCTTCTTTCTACAGATTCTATAATTCTTTTTAAATTTTCCGTTTCTTCATTTTCTCGCTGGCTGTTCGGATGTCACCCTCAGAGGCGTATCCCAGACAAAACGAACGAGGGAAAATGTTATTAAGAAATAAATTTTAGTTCTTTAAAATTGTAGAATATGAATTTAACTGGTATCGAAGCAACTTGCGTAATGTACGACAGATTTCCACAAAAGAAGAGTACTTCATTTTTAAAAAATCAATTTATTTGAAAAACAAATACAGTTATTTTAGGTATAAATCACTGTCAAAAACTTCGCCAAATTTCGTGCAGGTAACGTAAAAAAAAAAAAAAACTGGCTCATCGATCACAGCAGAAATATACTGCAACCAACTGGACGAAATGATGCAAAAACTTAAAGAAAAACAGCCTAGATTGGTCAATAAATCGACTCCTATCTCATTGCATGATAACGCTAGACCACACACTGCACAAATGACTGTAGCAAAACTACAGGAATTGGGGTTGGAACTTTTTTATCATCCTCCATACTCACCAGACCTAGCCCCCACTGACTACCACTTCTTCAGCAATTTGGACAACTTATTAATAGTAAAACAGTTTAATTCCTACAATGCTGTAAAAATGGCCTACCAGGAATTCATTGATTCTCGTCCGACAGGGTTTTATACCATCGGCCTGAACAACCTGCCGCTTAAATGGCAAAAGTGTATAGACAATATGGGTGCATACTTTGATAAATAAAATAATTCCTTATATTTGTAAGGTATCAACTAACTTTGCATTTTTTTCTACAAATTTAATCCTTGACGACCTGATATATCAATTTTGTGTTAGTTATTTTGTATAAATGCATACAAACTTAGTATAACATCTCTTTGTTCTCAGCTTGAATCTTGTTAAACTCTTAATAACTGTGGTGGTATTTGACATAATCTCAAACTTGGACTGTTAATTGGTTCTATCCTGTATATCGGTCATTTTAGATTGATGGTCAGATATCAACAGACTGTTCTGTAGTTTGTTTATAAGTTTCCAGCGTTGTGAAATAACAGATTGTGACCGTTTCACAAATCCCTAACATAAAAGATGTTTTATTTCACTTAGGATGCTATCTGGCGTTAATGTTGGCAACCATACGCAGCGCGGTTCAATAATGAAGTACCTCGTAAATAAGGACAGATAGCACAAGAACGCTCACGTGCGAAAATACAGGAAGTGGAGAATATAAAGGCTGGAGACCAGTTGGAATTCGAATCGTTTCAGGGTAAATCCGGAGAAGAACGTCTCATAACCGTCCCAAACAGACAAACTTATTTAGCACATCAAACATTTATAATAAGAATAAAAATAGAATATATATTTATAATTTTTAAGATAAAACAAAGTTTTCAAATCTCAAAAGGTCCACTTTAAGATGAGTTTACTCTTAAAAATAATCGATTGTCATAACCTAACAAAGAACCTAGAGGCTTTTCACACACAGTGCCGGTGCCAACGCACTAGGAGAAACGAAATAATATCTTTGAAATTATTTTGCACTGGTCTAGTATTAATGGCGGACATCATTATTTTGGATATTTGCCATTGCTCATAGCAAGCGTGAGGCTGCACGCGTTAAACCACCTGTATCTGCTGTTTCCCGCTAAGCAAGGGCATGGACATAAGTTCAATGCCTGCTTATGTCAAATAATTTGTGTAAAAATATTTATACAAATTACAGGTTCTGCTTAGCCGTTCGCAACTCGCTATAAACTGTAGGTACTTTTCTGAGTATGCTAATGGGCGTAATACTAACCATATTACTCCTGAATGTATATAGATTGAAAAGATGGCCATGAAACAGGACGCCAAAGCTCAAGGCTGTCGCGCCAATGATCATGATGACTAGCCTCCTAGAATATATAGTATAATATATATTGAGTATTACCATCAAAGATATAATACTTCAGAAAATATACAGTTTGGACGTTAATCGTACTAGGCTAAATAAATACAATATATGTCATCGTCTACGACTCAAGTCCGTATGCTACGATTGGAACTGCCAATCTAAAGCATGTACAACAAGAAATTTAATACTAAAATAATTTTCTTTGGCAAACAAAATTTTGGTACCTGAAAAAGTTAAAATTTAAAACACAATCTCACAAATTTGTCAATGCAACATTCTACTTGTAATTATAGATATTTTCTTAAAATTATCATATGTGTGTTTTTTTGTAGAAAGGAAGTTTTGTGAGATCGCATATAATTAGTATCGACAGGCAGATGGTCAGTGAACGAGGGAGCGAATGGCCAGAGGTACTTAGGATCCCTGAGGATAGCCAGGAACAGCAATGTAAGGAAGTAGGTGATGTTCCGTGGGAAGTAGACAGGCCGACCGCCGTTAAAATGTCACCTCCTAAGACCACTTGTGTGTTTTATGACAAAAATAAATTTCCTTCTAACGGGTCTCTAGCTAGTGTGCTCTGTTCCTGAAAGCACTGACTCTGAACATTCTTTTTTTGTTGCTAAAAGTGTAAAAATACAGAAGAGAAACGGGAGAGAAAGAGAGAGATTGTAACTAAGAACAAAGCCAATGCTTTCTTTCTGTTGTATGGTAGAAGCGCGTCGAACCAGACTTTTTTTTCAGACGGCGGGTTTTCGCGCGATTTCTATTATAAAACTATGACAGGGACAAATGAGCATACTTTTCATACACACTCATGCGTGTAAATGCTGCGTTTAAATCTAGATTCGTTTCAGTGCCACTGTTTGTTGTGACAGCACAAAAGTCACTTCGCATCTTCACAATTCGTCCTTTTCAAATGGTCCTTCTTTTCAAAACAATTGTTAGGTTGATGTCCCTGCAACTCCTTACAATTATTTATGTTAATTACAACAACTTTCATTTAATATACACTCTTTATATTAAATGTAATTTTTTCTGAGGCGCAATAACAATACTACCAAAAGAGTAACTCCCATTAATAACATGTCCAAAACGCACCGCATATGCAATGGTGTTACACTATTCTGTTTATAGTACAAATATTTGTTTATATAAAAGAGATATACTCAATTCATTCATATCTATGCTTAAGCCATGCACTTGTGCTATGAATCTATTATAAATTAGGCTTTAGACTGGATTCCTCAAGATAGCAGCAGTGGGATCCATCCAAAATTCACTTGAAAGCGATCTTTTCTACAGGAAGTAACCGAGATCAAAAAAACATAGCCTGAATTCAAAACATTGGCCAAAAATAAAGTTCGCTGGCAGCAGGTGGCAGCCAGTAGATAATCTTGACGAAACAGTATAATAAAATTGTAATTTTATTAATCGTCTCGTGAATGAATTCATTTCTTTTACCTACATGACGATTTAAGAAGAAACACTTTTATATATTAATATATATGTAGGATGTATCAAGGTAGACGGAACACGATATTGCTCGAAAACAAGAAATATGAGCAAGTTGCGAAAAAAATTTTGATGACTTAAATTGACACACAGGATCGATTATTAGTGAAACAATCGAAACAAACCGGAAGAACAGGACATCAAAAAAAACTTTGATTTTTTAAATGGAGACGTATATACTTGGTTATCTTTGGACACAGCTTTTACTAAAATACTTTTTAGGGTCAACAAAAAATTGTATTCTTGAAAGTACAGTGTATTATTTACAAGTGTTCAAAGTGCCTTCCATTTTGACTTTAACACTCGCATCCTTAGTTTCAAGCTATCTGTAGCTCCAAGCATAGTGTGTGCCTACTTTATGCAAGTACATATTATTTTTGTATTTGTTTTTTAATAATAAATCTTTCTGTAACCACTCTATCTATTAAGATGTAAACATAATTCTTTTCTAAATTTTAATTTGCTTTTACGTTATCGTTGACGTATCAGAAAGCTTCTCGAAAATATATAACGTGTTTAGAAAAACGATTTCCTCGTTTCTTTATCTCCATGAACTTTCCAAATATAGTGTCAAGGTCTTTTCCATATAATAGATATCTGTCGATAAAGCAGAAAAAGCTTCCCAACGTTTGTAGAGTCGACTAAAAAAGTATCTAAGCTGTCAAATGAAGCACCGTTGTCAACCCTTCCGTTCCAAACACGATATAGGACACTGTTGTATCTAAACGTGACGGAATATGTTTCATCAATCGCGGCAACCATTACACGTTGAATCCTTACTAAACGTGATGTAACGGAATAGATTATCCAGAATGGCTCTTGCAAGAATAGAGCTACTTATTATGCTCATCCACGGAGGCAACCATTGTAGGTCAAAACGTTACCAATAGATTACGTATTGAAACAATCTCTTTACAACTTATAAAAAGTTCAGTTTTTAAAGAAATCTCTCGGTTAGCAGTAGGAGAAATAAAGCCCGCTACATTGCTTTGAAGTCACTGTACGCAATCTTCTCTATCGCCAATGCCATCATCAACGATGATGATGACGCTGATATGATGAAGAAAATGCTTTTAAGCCACTGTGTGCAGCCTTCGCATTATGGGCTGACGTTGAATCTTGCTGGAAACTCTAGTGGTGACCACCGAAGAGTGAGTTGTTCAGTTCTTTAACTGTCGACTTTAACACAGTTTTCTTGTATACTTTGATCGACGTATTTACCTCTTTCTGGTTAAAATAAAACTTAGTGGTACCATCATATCTCCCGCCCCATTAAACCGTAACTGAATCAGGGTAATGGTCCTTCTGAATCTTCGGCGCCATCTCACAAGCTTCTCGTGAACTTAGAACGCCATGTCGTTCTGGCGGTTGAAACCCTTCTTAACATAAGTAGCGACAGATGCTTTATGAACCGTTACCAAACCTTAGAGCTAGTCTGACAATATACACCTAGGTCCCGCTTTGCATCGTTTCGTTTTGCGTTGGTTCGAACTTGCGTCGCTCATAAAAATACACCAATTTGCGTCCTAGATTTTTTTAGTTGCGTCGTTAAATATTTTTATTTTAAAATGTTTTTCTTTTTTTTTTGTGTAAAATATTTTTACACCCGGTTTAAAAAAAAAATGCTGTTCAGTCGACCATCGAAAAACCGCAGGAACCAGCATCTACAAAATCATTAGCAGCTACATCTTCGTATATTATTGAATCAGATGAAAAGAGAATTTGTTATACTTTTTTTGTTATTTTATGTATAGTTGAATTTTCATGTTATATATTTTTTTTTTTTTATGAATTAATAGTTTCTTTTATTATGTGGAATTTTTTTTGGGAACCTATCTTCAATATTTACATAGTTTCTCATACAAAATATTAATTCAGTTTGCGTTGTTTCAGTTTTCGTCGCAAAATTTTGGTACGTATCTACGACGTAAAGTGGGGTCTAGGTGTAGTTAACTATGCATCAAGTGTTGCTGAAAGCATTGCTAAGTACACAATCAATTGTTTTTCATCACGACATTGTCAAATATTTGACAATGTCATCAACTGACGGCGTGATTACCTTACGACATGATTAACAAAGTTTTATACCACTGGCCCCAACACGTGGCATTTTATTTAAAATCCTGCAAACACAATAATCCCACAAATCTGTTCATGAAAATCCTTTGAAGAAATCGTCGTAGTTTTATTGACACGTTGACCTAAGCACACCACGCATCTGAATTTAAAAGCTCAAACAACTGACATAGGGGATTGCAATTTTAGGAAAAACCGTGTATTATTGTATTATTTTATTAATACTGTAACAGAGTGACGTGTATCGGCTGCCTCCTTCCTTAAACTATACGTCCTCCATATTTCAACTTTATCCTTAGCTTTCAGCTGTTATTGAAACAGTTCCTAATAAAAGTTGAAATATGGAACGTGGTTGACAGTTGAACAACACATTCATTTTTTATCCGCAGTATTCACTCTCGATATCTTTGGGTCTGGTACCGAAGTATACACATTGACACACCGTTTAATGAATGACATCATAAAGAAACGAAGGAACAGGGTGAAAGAGGTGAAGAATGAACACAATAACTGACGTGATGGATTTGTTCTTATTTGTATTCCTTGTTTCTTTAACCGTTGCGGAAAAAAAACAACGCCTCTAAGTCAGGATTATTTCTTGTATTTTACGTGTATTGAAATAAGAAAAAGAAACATGGTGACGTCAAAATTATGTTAAAAATTCAGAATATGTTGTGTTTTATTATTTTATTTGTTCTAGGAATATGATCTCAGAAATAATTCTAAAAAAAAAACAGCTGGGCCACCACAGGACCGAAGGGCATCATAAAGTACTTGTATACTGTCTGATTGCTTTTTTGACCTTGCGCATAGAAAGACACATGGAAAAATCTGACAGTTAAAACATCAAGATCGACTTATGTGATTGACGTTAAAAGTTAATCCGACTGACAGAGCCCAAAGAAGTACAAGAAGCAGATAATTTCTAAAAGATGCACTGAGAATAGGTTGAATAAAATAAAACAAACAGAATCGAGTAGTCCACCAGAATGCCGACACAGTGCCTTTAAGAATTTAACAAATTAGATGTTAATGCTATGCAGACCGAATACTGACTCATCTCCACTTCAGAAAGATGTCTTTTTATGAGTCATTTTTAGGCATTTAGTGGAAAAAGGGTTTAGTGTTGTTCAAGGGGACGCTAGTGTTCAGAATTATTAAGCAATAACTCTGAACCAATGTCTCCTTGAACGATGAACCATTTAAAAGTATACTTCTATAGTTACTGCTGTAAATGTAAAATTTCTAAAATTTTATTATTTGAATTCTCAAAAATATACCCTTTTTAAAAATCCCAAAAAAATCCTTTCAAAGGAATTCTCGCGACGGGTGTTTGGTGAAAGTTCTAGCGGACTAAACGGTTCGTTACAATTTCAAAGAATGCATTAAAAAACTGTTCACATATTCTGCCAACTATATTCTGTTAATTTACTTCTTGCAAAGCTTCTGGTTCTGCACTTGCAGTGTGTTCGTTAAGTTATTACAACCAGTACAAATATTCCCTAAGTTTCCAGGCAATTTGTTTCCTTAAACATATGAGTTTTACAAGGTAAAGTATGTTTAATGAAGGCATAGAGACTGAATTATTTCCTTACTTCCTTAAATAGCGTTATGCACGGGAGAACTCCCATAAACAACATATTTTAAACGCCCTTAATTACCAACCCTTTTAAACCGGTGCAATTCTAAACTTCTCGAATCACACATATTATCACCTTAAACGAACCGTAGCACTTAGTTTCCAGTAAAAACCAATCTCAGAACTCCCCATTACAGCTCCCTGAAGCGCAATAAATTAAAACATTTTCAATTGGCACACATACTCTTCTGAAGTGCTGTAACATTTCCTGGTTTACCGACCAGAACCACATGTTTGGTGTTGGACTTTTGTCGAGTCGCATGGATGATCTAACGCCCGTTATAAAACGACCGACTCTCCTAATGGCGGTCTGCGTACTTGTACCAAAACCCTTAACACAGGTATCTTTCCTTCGGTCGTGTTAAGAGGCTCACGCTACAATCTTTCTACTTTCTGTTGTGTGAGAAAACACCACGATGCTGATATTAGAAGTATACTTCGATTCTTTCACTATGTTATCGTCGAAGAAGTGATTTCGGATATTTGGATTGTATTTTATATCCCTCTTACATGATGCTCTTCACACTATGATGTCTTTTTTAAATCTTCTCTATATTTTTTTCAACATTTGTTTTCTAATAGTGGATTTGTTATTTTTTCATTGATATTTTAAGTATACTATTTGCAATGGTCTATTGTTAATGTGGACGCCATTATTTTGAACGTTAGCCATTGCAGGTATTACTAGGCTACAAAAATACAACTAGCTACTTGTACTTTTCTAGCCTACTGCAATCAGGAATGGCAAATCTCCAAAATAATGATGTTCACATATTTTAAGCATGTCATAGCCATGGATACGGGAGTGACACTAAAATGATTGAGTTTAAAAAAATCAAATCGAAGATAAAACGGGCTATACCGTGCTAGCTAACGAAGACATTTTTGAATTCCACCTCCTAAATATGGCTAGCGTGTTTACTGCAGAAGCGTACAGTATCTTACAAGCCAGTGAACTTATAAATGGAATAAATCAAACCGCAAGCAATTATCTTATCCAAACGGATTCTCTGAGCATAATCCTTCCTCCTGTCCATAACCAAATCTTTTCCAATCTGGACTTATTATTAACTTTCCCTCCATTTTTTTTAAGAAAAGAAAAAAACTAAGATGCCTATTTTTGTCCTGTCTTGAATGACAGCAAATAACACTACAATTTGTTCTATTTTTATAGTTAGTCGCAATTTCTATCGACATTCTAACAAAAATTCAACAATAGAACATATGTAATAAGTTCAAACAGTACCAGAGCGCCTAGTACAATATTTGACCAACAGACTGCGTATCCGAGCGTGTCAGTTCTCAATAATGAAAATGAAGAAGCAATTGAGCAGACAAAGTCTAATTTTCCTAAAAGATTATCCAAACTAATTACTAGTCTATTAATATCAATTGTGCCCAATCCAACTTGTCATTCTTCTTAATTATGTTTGGATGAGAAACCATTAATCACTCAATACCTAATAATATGGCTTTCCAATATTTTTTCAAAGTTAAAATTAATCATTTTCTTATTTTCATCCCATCTGTATTCAGCAAGTTTTCAGAGAGTTTGTCACCTCAGTATTATATTTTGCTTTACGTTTTTCTTTTGGAAAAGTTTGTACGGTACTAATTTACACGGACCCACAGTGAACGAACCTACCTACCTTGTTCACTGACTTATTGATCTCAAAGGCACAAGCTACAAATTCCAACTCTTGCTGACACAATTCGCAGCCATGAAGTATTAAAGCAACAATTTCAGAATTAACTTGAACTTTATAATTTCTTCACGGGAAGTCGACGGCTGACTCCAGTGGCGTCTTATCCACAAATATTATTAAACATACAATCAGAGCCATTTACAGGTGTTAGACAAGGTTGTGTGATGTCACTGCTTCTTTTCTTGATAGTTTTAGACGCCGTGGCTAGACGATCAACAGCTAACAAATCCAGAGGAATCATTTGGAATCCGCTAACACCAACAGTCAGACTGGAGTCACTGGATTTTGCAGACGATAAATGTGACTTGTCGCATAAGCATGGAGATATTCAGCGAAAACTGAATGACCTCACTATTGAATCTGCAAAAGTTGGATTAAAAATGAATAGCTCCAAGACGAAAGAAATGCGGATAAATGCAGACACCGATAGACCTCTTCTGCTCGGTAACCATCAAATCGAGTGTGTGGATGATTTCCAGTACTTGGGGAGTGTTGTGTCTCTGGACGGTGGCGCGGATATAGATGTGGAACGCAGAATACGCAATGCGAGAGGCGCCTTCATCCAACTAAGCCGTGTATGGAATAATGCGATCTACAGTACTTCCACGAAAACTACCATATTCAGGGCAATGTGCCCTGTATGTGCGAGTATTTGTAAATCGATGTCTTCGAAGAATCCTTCGCAGTTATTGGCTACGGAGATTATCAAACGTAGAATTGGGGGAAAGAACTGGTCAAATGGAGTAATTTGTTAAAAAACTCCACCTTCGTTGATCACCGTTGGTCCTTCGAGCAGGATACATCATCAGTCCATAGAAGACTACGCAGCAGTGGCTTGGAAGCAATGTAGTGAACTTAATGTTTCTGATGGTTCTTCTAGCTCTGACTAAACGTTGTTTCAACAACCTTTTTTAGAATAAAGTATTACATTTATTTGATTTTTTTTTGCAAAAAGTGCACGTACCACCCCTGTTCTATTCAAGTAAAGTTCACAAAGCCATTGAAGCCAATCTAAAGTAAGTTTAGTTCACGATACACCCCAGCTAGTCACATCATTATGGTGAAAAGTTATTTCGATTCAATTCCCACTGAGATAAAAAAATTTAATAACATGAAGAAAATCCAAGAGATCTTATAACGTTTCCTTCTTATAAAAAATATAATTATTTAAACCAAATTTGAAGAAATAAGAACGCGTGGAATTACATTAAATATAAAAGTATTTTTATTTATTTTAATGAAAGATTTTGATTTGATATGAATTTGAGGCTGTGATTAAACAACTGACCGGTCAGAAATCTAATAAAAATTTAATGTATACAAAATAAATACAGTTGAGCACAGGCGCACACCTATGAGGTAGAAAGACAAGAAACAAGAATCAGTTCACATTTTAGTACATTATTTTTATTATACATAGATCTACAAAATTAAGCACCACCCATCACAGTCGGACATTAAAACTGTTTTGCAGCTAGTTGTTTTATGTAAGAATTGCCCTGGGCGATCATTATGTCTACTTGTCTATTGGCCAGAGCTCCCCCATCCCGTGTCTTGCTTTTTTTTTCAAACTCATGCTATTTCAAGCACATATTAAGTACTCACATACTAAATAATAATACATATACGTCGCTGCTTAGTTTATGTCAATACTGCACTTGACGATCACTTTGTCTACTTATTTATTGGACAGAGCACCCCCACCCCGTACCAAGAGACTACAGTGGGTATTAGAGCACTTCCCAAGCCCATCGAATGACAACTCATCCACAACATCGTATAACGAATATTGGATCAAATGTTTTGATGAGGATAAAAACTTTTATGTGCGGCTATTTTAATAAAACCTAGCATTTAAATCTGATATGAACAAGATTAAAGTCATGATGGTTGCTCACCTTTGTACGAGAATAGCGCAATCAAAAAAATATATTTGATACAAACGTATATTAATTTTTTGTTGAGTGAAGCATAAATAAAATTTTTTGATTTAAATCTACTTTTATCATGTCTAGTAGACAATTTTAGTAAAAAATGTCACAGACCTGATACAAGTTTACAAGGATAAAAGAAAATACTGTCTTATCTGAATCCGTAGGATATCATTTCACGGGGAATGCACAATTTTCATTCAATCAAAGCTACGAATGCTAAGATATTCGGTTTTCCAGTTTCTCTATTTTACAGCCTAAGAATCGAACTAGACTAGAACACGATTCAAATCCCTTTCAAACGACTTTCAATAGAAATAGATGGTACTATTGTATTCCAGTAACACATTTTACTGTAGAATATGTAAGACTTGTTTAAAGTTATTTACAGTAAATCTATTTATAAAATAAACAATATAGTTATGGTGTGTTTCAAATTTTATACACGACCGTTTTGCTGCAGATAGGAAAACTACAAACCATAGTGTAAATATCTAGCATTATTAGTAGACATAATCCTGAAAAGATGCCTTACTGTCAATTTATACCTTCAAATAACTAAGTACTATGTTCAGGTAAATTCGATTCAACAAGAGATAGGAAACAAAATTCAAGCTGCTAATGCATCTAGCTATGCACACGACTTCAAAATGAAATTCTTTTCTAGAAACACCAAAATCAAGCGCTTCCAAACCATAGTTCGTCACGAGACCCATACCAAACCCATACTCACGAATATCTCAGAAACGGACGTTAATACAGCGAGATCGATAACACCTCATAGTTTTTGAAAACTTTACATTACTTTGAATTTTTGGTTCCATTGAAATTAATAGAACATGGAGAAGATGACCGTCGAATTGAACCTTAATTTGGTTTGGTTTTGAAATGGAAACAGGTTGGACATACTGTGGTAACCAAAACTTATATATGAATGAAATTTGGTTGGCCGATTTATTTATATTGGTAATATTCTTCACTGTTGTTCTTAAACTGAACAGAACTACAATTCGAGGACTCCCATATAATGAGTTCAAAATCTGCTGGCCGATAGAATGAGAAGGTTAAGAGCGAACGAATGCTTTAACGGGCGAACATCGCTAAAGCAGCAGAGTGCCTTTCGGGCAGGGCAGATTTTCAGAGTAACGGTGACCTGTTCGCATGCTTGCTGGTAAAATCAGAAATACCGGTGAACAGCGGTCGAACGTCACTCGAGTGACAGAGTTCCTCTCGGGTAGGGGAGATTTTCAGAGCAGCGGTGACCTGTCCGTATCCTCGCCGGTTAAATTAGAAATGCCGGTGAACAAGCGAGCGCTTCGACGACCGAACGTCATTGGAACGACAGAGTTTCTCGTGAGCAGGGGAAATTTTCAGAATGGCGGTGATCTGTCGTGTACTCGCCGGTTAAATAAGAAATTCCGGTGAACAGTGAGCAAAAGCTTTGACGAGCGAACGTCGTTGGATCGACAGAGTTCCTCTCGGGCACGGGAGAAATTCAGAGTGGCGGTGACCTGTCCGCATGCTCGCCGGTAAAATCAGAAATGCCGGTGAACTGCGAGTTATTCCGCTTTTTGCTGGCAACGGATTTATGATAGGGAGTTGGTTAGTTAGTTAAATTTTTTGGCAAACAGCAACGATGGCTATTTGCGCCTAACACAACCCATCTGGTAGTGTGTTCCAACGTATATGACAATGATATATTTGAGAGTTCACGGCTCGAGCGGTTTCGGATATGAACTCCCCGCTGACTGGCTGCTATGATTTTTAGCCATTTGTTGAATTTAACTCGTCATTTTAACTAAGCTACTTTAATTTATAATTACGTTATAATGTTAACATGATTTATTATGTACACCATGACTTACAAATTAACTATGACACCTAAGCGGAAAGACATGTCAATCGGACATGAAAACATGGACTAAATAACGACCCCGAATACCATTTGTCTTTCATAAGTGTTGGAATATCTCTTAATCTTTTTAGCTGATATACATACTTTAACTGAATTATTTGTGGTAATTGGAGTAGCCCGGGGTACCTAATTGGTGTCCGTCCTCCTCGATTGTGAGCCTGCCGAGCTCCTAGTTAAACTACTGCATTTATTTTGTTATTACGTAAAAAAAGAAAACACATTCTGAATTTTTATTTTAGATTCATCATTGAAAACAAAAAGTAAATGTTAAATTATTGATGAATTCTAACTATATATTACGGATTTCCATTGATGTAGGTCTTGCAAATTTAACCCTCCTTAAGTAAAAGGAAAAAAAAATCGATGTAAAATATTCCAAAGTTAAATTTCCCCAAGAAAACCACAAACGCCTGTGAAACCCCGAGGAAATCAATAATTCAAGAAACAGAAGCACGCATTTTCACATCAAATATCCAGAAGGTTATCGTACTGGTCTTACTTTACCAACTACGTAGATGAGTTCTCGAAGAAAATGAGAAGTTTCTAAGGTGTGTACAGATGAATACTTTATCTACACCAGCACGACAGTAACGATTCTTTCACCAAAAGCGTTTAAAACATAGTTTATGCCTTCCACGGCGACAATAAAGGCACTCTACACGTTCTAAAAGAAGTTAATTCTGTGCCAAAGACGCAGGCATGTTTAATTCATAAGGTAGGATGCGAGAGGTTTCTTGCTACGGGATGCAATGCGGAGAGGAGTGCACCATTCTCATTTGGGGACTTGCACAAGCTCTCACACAGTGTTTCCCAACAACCGGAACACCTTGAAAATACCACAGGTACAGCCAGACAAATTTAAACTTATACATTTTAGCAAAATTACTATTGTTCCGTGGTTACTATCTATATACATATATAAAATAAGAAGCTCTGTTTGTACATTAAATGTTTTTATTAGTATGGAAGCTTCAATATTTTTAGTTTAGACCATATTCACCATTTTTCTGTGTCTATAGCCCAAGCAAAACTAAAAAACTACTGGTTCAATGATTAAATTTTGTATATATGGTTATAATATTGCCACTTTCATGTTAGGATACTTTTTACGGGTGTACCTCGCTTGACGAATTCCCGCTTAAACCAAATATTTTGTATTATCAATTACAATCAATATTTATGTTCCTCAGTTTGTTTTTCTCATATGTAAGAACCAATGAAGGATATTTTTTATATTAGTACCTCGGTTAACGAATTCCTGCTTTAACAAAATATTTTGTAAATCTGCTGTTAATCAACAAATATCCACCTGTATGGCGGTCAGTCTATTTTTCTCTTATGCAAGACTCAATAAAGGTACTTCTTTATGTGGGTACCTCGGTTAACGAATTTCTGCTTTAACGAAATATTTTGTAAATCTTCTAATAAACAAATATCCATCTTCATGTCCGTGTTACCGTTCGAGGATATTTTTTATCTGTGTGCCCAACTTAACAAATTCACGTGTGCATTCTCGGGACAAGGTAGGGAAGTCAACACTAGGCTGCTAGCTCAGGTAGAGTTAACGAGATTAGCAGGGGATGCTACATACATACTTGCACCCTTAAGCGGCAGATTTTTATTTACGTATTATATATTCGACCCGCGATTTCTACAAAATTCCAAATTCAATTTTGACCCGTCTGGGGAAAAATGTTCACCATCGCTGACATTATTAGAAGCACATGAATACAGTGGATTACAGTTAGTTAGTTAGTTGAAATTTTTGGCGCACAGCAACAAAGGCTATTTGCGCCTAACGCAGTACAGTGGATTACAGGCGATGAGGATGAAGAGCATATTGGTAAAGAACTGGAAAAGAAGTCTGAACGTTTGTTAAAAAGTAAAACGACCTTGTAAATAATGAAATCATCGTACAGAAAGCACTGTCTTAAAGACATGACACACATCTGAGCCTTTGTTATCAGCAGGCCACTTAGCAGTGGTAGTCCAGTTAACATCCACCGATTGGTAAACACTGTTCTTGCATGCCTACATTTATATACTGACATGGGCGTAGGGGGATTAAAATTTTAGCAGTCTAGAACTAGAGAAATGTATGAGAATAGATTATGAGAGCCAAGGAATGTATGTGAGTGGTGTGGTGGTACGACTGCTAATACCTTGCAAATGTCTGAAGGGGGAACGATATGGGGTGAAACAGATGGAAAGGAAAACTGAAATTCTGCACATTCACAATGTCTACATTAATATTTTATGTAATTACGTTTAATTCCTGGAAAATTATGCTACGTGCCCTAGAAATGGGCTAATGGAGACGAAGTGCTGGTTTTACAATACTGCTACATGAACCAATAATGACATTTTCAAAAGAATGAGCATAGAAGAAGACCTGAGGACAAAAGAAATTAGATTTGGATTTTAAGACTAGAAAGCGGTGACAGGATGTTATTGTGCAAGACCAAGACTCATATTGGGTTGTGGCGCTATAGGAAAAAGATTAAGAAAGGCGCAGAAGAATTATTGCATTATCTGTCTGCAAAAAGATTTTGCTATATTTTAAATAATTGTAAGATTTAATTTAATCAACACAATATTTGTCCTTGTATTTGAAGTTATCTTAAGTCGTACGTCCCAGACGTGGAGATGGTAATCTAATAGTAGTTAATAAGAATGATGGCATGATATGTAAAATATCAGTGGCTAGTTGCCGATAGATATCCAGTATTTATTCGCAACGTGCGTTATACTCAATTGTAAAATAATGATCGCCGGACATTTATCAAACCCAAATGGTAACTGAAATAACGGGTGTTTTTTTTAGAGGTATAGAACTTTAAATTGCAATAAAACAACGATGGATTATTCGATTGACATGAATTTTTTTTTATTCGAAAGATAATCTTGTGGCATTACATTAAATCATACCAACAAGACGGCGCAACATGTCACACAGCTCGTGCCACAATCGATTTATTGAAAGACACGTTTGGTGACCGCCTAATTTCACGTTTTGGACCTGTGAATTGGCCTCCAAGATCTTGTGATTTAACACCGCTGGACTAGGGATGGGAAAAAAACATCGATGTATCGATAACATCGATGTCTCTCCTGAAAACATCGATGTTTTTACCATCGATGTTCAGGTGGCGATAGTATCGATAAAACATCGATGTCTGCTACCGATGTCGATGTTTTGAACTTTGAAATTCAGAAACTACTGCTAGAGGCGCTGGAATCTTAAAATTTTTATTTTTATTAAAATTAGTGCACAAAATATAAGCGCCATCTATTGTAATATAACAATACTAATAGTATTAGTTCTTATTCTTCTTAACAGTTAGCAGAATAAGAAAAAAATAAGAAGAAACTTCTAATTTTTGCAAATAATGACAACGACGAACGAAACCAACACTTGTTGCTCTTTGAGTTTTGTTGTCGAGCCATTTTTTGTATAAGTGAACGAGGTAAATAAAGTGAAATTTAATAGAAATAATCTATTGTTACTTGCTAAAAATGCCGCCAAAAAGTATATATTGGCAGTATTTCAGTAAGAACGCCGACGGAACGGCAACGTGCCGTCATTTAAATGTCATTTAAAAAAATATCGTTTGTCATAGTATCGTTCATTTTGAATAGTGACATCTTAAATATTTTGTAAATATAATACTAACCTAAAATAATACAAACTGTAAAGCCCTTTTTATAATATAACCAAGTTTATAAAAGTCAGTAATACACTTTAAAAATCACCAAAATAACCAGATTTAGTTTGTCCTTACAAAAGTGAACGGCTTATATAAGCTGTTCCAAACGGTTATAAGCAGCGGCGGGACATTAGAATGTGTCTGTTACACAATCTATTTAAAAATTTAATAAAGGCTTTTTGTGTATTATATGTTACTTTTTTTCGTATTTTATCTTTATATTATTAAATAAAACCTATATAATATTAAAAAATAGTTTTTTTAAAATATTTAATAAAACATCGATGTTTCCGATACATCGATGTTATCCCTTCGATGTTTTTTCAACATCGATGTTTCAGCGCCGATGTTAACATCGATGTTCAACATCGATGTTTTGCCTTCGATTTACAACCCTACGCTGGACTACTTTCTGTGGGGCTATGTAAAGTCATTGGTCTATGCGGATAAGCCACAAACGCTTGACCATTTGGAAGACAACATTCGCCGTGTTATTGCCGATATACGGCCACAAATGTTGGAAAAAGTCATCGAAAATTGGACGTCCAGATTGGACTACATCCAGGCCAGCCGTGGCGGTCATATGCCAGAAATCATATTTAAAATGTAATGCCACAAGATTATCTTTCGAATAAAAAAAAAATCATGTCAATCGAATAATCCATCGTTGTTTTATTGCAATTTAAAATTCTATACCTCTAAAAAAAAAACACCCATTATTTCGTTCACCTATCTTTCATTAACTATCTTAGTTTGAGAAACACTGTTTTAAATAACTTAAACAAATAGTAAACATAATTAATTTAAAAACAAACCATTTCGTCCAAAATTTTTCATTCCGTGTAGACAGATAGTTTTTCTGTTGATCTAAATAACTTAGCACTGCATTGCAGACACGAATGCAAAACCGCATGAGAGTAGAAACAGAGCAGGTAGGACACAAATCGATTAAACGCGACACAAGAAGTACAGATCATTAAAAGTCGTATATGTTAACGACGTATTTAGAGGAGATAAGAGAGAAGAACACTGCTGACACTACGCGGCCTTATATCGAAACATCTGAGACAGTACATGTAGGAGATGTGGGAGGTATGCGACAGGATAGGATTCACACAAATTTATTATGTTGAATTCTAATTTATGAGAAGACCGGCTTATATCGTACTACCATTTTTATGGAGGTATATATTTCACGGTTTTTATTATTACTTTTTATTAACCATGTGATAAATTATTGTGTCATAGACCGTACGATTAAAAAAATATATATAAAAAAATATATTGATGTTGGTATTACAAAATTTTCAACCAAATATTCATTAAATTGCAGTCTTTCTCTTTCACCGTTCCTTTCTCTCTATATTATCGTTGATTTAAAAAGAGTGTAGGAGTATAAAGACTAGAAATTGCCTGATATATATCGGTCTGGGAAAAAGTTTGTGGCGTTTAATTCAACTGGTTTTGTTATAGTGTGAACATGAATTTATTTAAACCAAATATGCTCCATTATTATCGACAATGTTTCGCCATTTTTCGGGAAGAGGCATGATGCCATCGGTGAAGAACTTATGTGGTTTCTGGTTGAAAAACTGAATCAAGTGGTTTTCACAGGATTATTTTGATAGTGTGAAAATGAATTTATTTAAACCAAATATGCTTCATTATTATCGACAATGCATCGTCATTTTTCGGGTAGAGCCATGGATGCCATCGGTGAAGAACTTCTGTGGTTTCTGGTTGATAAACTGAAGTGGTTTTCACAGGATTATTTTGAAACCAGCATGATTCCATTGAGAGAATTCTGCAAAGATCAGAATAGGTGATAGTCAAAGGGTGCTATGTCTAGACTATACGGTGGATGCAACAAAATTTTCCAACCAAGCTCTCGCAATTTTTGACGGGTCATCAAATAAGTATTAAGTGTTAGAAATGGCTCGATTTCATTGCGTTTCAGCAGCACATGGCAGTTGTTAATTCAATCTATCATGTTTTTCGCGCTCAACTCATGATGAACCCATATATCGAGCTTCTTTTTGTAGTCAGCTTTGTGGTCAGTGCCTACATCCGTACCAAAATCGACACTGCTGATATGCCTATCTTGCTGGACTTTTTCAAGAAGTTCATCTGCTTTTTCACTGATTGGACGACCAGAGCGTGAGTCATCTTTCACATTAAAATTAAGCGAAAGCGAGCAAACCATTTCCGCGCAGCAGATTTTGATAAAGTATCTTCACCAACCACTGCACAAATTTTGATGTTTAGACTTTCTAAGTAACGCTCGAATTGTCACCTTTCCAACGAGCGCTTAGTGGTGTCGCTGCGATCTGTGTTTCCTGAGTTATTTGCAATTGGCGCCATCTATCGACAAAAACGCCACGAATTTTTTTCTAGACCTGTATATGGTACTAGATATTAGCAGTGCTAATTTAATTGATCAATAAAACTAATAAAACACTTTCGCAGATATTTTGCGACAGGATAATTAGTTAAGACATAAAATGGTGTACCTCAAGGAACATACTCAGTATAAGAAAGGAAGAACATTCAAGAGAGAAAGTATACATCTCATATTACAATAATATATTCCTGAAATTTCCAAGTTCAATTCTAGATATTTTTTCCTCAATCAACTGTCTTGAATCTCACGTTCTCTTGTTTTTCATTCTTAATCGTATTCCCTCATTGAATTTCATGTGTGAATTGTTTTAGATTTTAATATAGGAGTTTTGGTGAATTTGAATAATCGAATAGGTAAACATTTTTGCTATCGTGCTGAGTGGAATCCGACCGTTTTTGCCCACATTTCAATGTAAATCCTATGAATAATTCACACCGTGAGAAAATACTACATTGCATTTTCATTTTCCGGTGAAAAATTTATGTTGAATAGTTGTGCGCATATCATTTAAACCCGGAAGGAAATTGTTGATTTCTAAAGGAAATTACTGATTTAATTTTCTTCTTTTTAAAAAGATTTCTTTAAGCGATAACAAGTATAAGATTTTCTACGTTAAATTCTCTTTTGATCAAAATATTTGTTAAAAATCTTGTTTTCACTCAGTTTTAATTTTATTAAAATTTTTATGTAAGGAAACAAATAAAACCGACTCTAGATTACTTGTTTAAATATTCTAATATTCTTATTTTTTATTCTCATTGTTAATCTGTCCTCTTTTACTACAATTAGGGCCGGTTTTTGAAAGCTTAGTTAGCTTTATCCAAATAGTTGGTTGGTAGATGGTTGTTATGGTTTCTTATGGGATAGTTATAGTGTAACCGAGAAATGTATTGCTGAAACCAGGAGTTGCCTCTCAATCAAACCACCCGCGTGACAATACCACAAATAATATTGTACTATTCATTGTTTTTTTTTTTTTTTCTTGGCAGTGTCCACTGACCTATGATGTAAAACCCGTTATAAATATGTAAATAAACTGATAACTATCCTTACAATTGAAAATAAACAAACACTAATCCCTCATCCTACACAAATATTAACAATACATCCCACATCTTTATAATATCCAATAAATTTAACATTCCTTCTCATGTCAACTCCCACTGATGTAAATCCATGGAATTTTCGTATAGATAAAGAATCATCCCGTAAGATATAGATATGAGAATTGCAATATATCCGCGACCGTTTGCGGTGAGACTAGCGACTAGCGACTAGCGGCACGGTGCGAACAAAGACACATCTCCAGTTGTCAGAGGCTGGTGAGATAGTGTGGGTGCCTGCACGTGTACGACCGGCTTATACCGCTACATAATTCAGCACGTCCGGCTCTACAACACGATTTATCCGAGACAACTGCAAATAATGACAGTTTTAAATAAAATTTTACGAAACTATAACGTCATGATATTTTTAGGGAAGTAGCTGATGATTTAGGTTGGCAGATATGGTTTGTACTATGCATTAAACCAGTGTTCTTTAACCCGTGGTCTGCGGACTGATGCCAGTCCGAATCATGTAGATGCACACTTCTATTCACGAGTATATAGCTCATTTTTTTAGTCGACGCACAAGCTAACTTTTGTCCGAATCATGATTTATTTAATATTTACTAGCACCAATACAATGCCTCTCGCGTCTATTTTTCATCCTTCTGAAGAAGCTAGATCTTTGGAATAGTTGCTTATAAGAGGAAGATATAGAAATATTTCCACTTTTGGAGGAATTTTTTATTGCTGCTGATGACAACCTCACAATGGGAACGAGATCTCGTATTTGAGGTTTCCTTAAGTATGTCCCAGACGTTTGGGTAATCTGCTAGTACTTAATAAGAATGACGGCATGATATGTAAAATATCAGTGGCCAGATGCCGATAGATATCCAGTATTTGCAACGCGCGTTACACTCAATTGTAAAATAATAACCGACGGACATTTATCAAACCCAAACGGCAACTGAAATATTTCGTTCACCTATCTTTTATTCACAATCTAGTTTGAGAAACACTGTTTTAAATAACTTAAACAAATAGTAAACATAATTAATATTTTTAGTCGACGCAGAAGTAAACTTTTGTCCGAACCATTATTTATTTAATATTTACTAGCACCAATACAATACGTCTCGCGGCTATTTTTCATCCTTTTGAAGAAGCTAGCTCTTTGGAATAGTTGCTTATAAGAGGAAGATATAGAAATGTTTCCACTTTTGGAGGAATTTTTGATTGCTGCTGATGACAACCTGACGTCAAGTCCAACAAGGTGTTAAATTTAATCTTTTTAATATACCCCAGTCATTTAGATGGGTCCAAATTACTGCGCGTAAAAAAACTAACTAATAAAGAATTGTCTCCGAACGAAGCCTGAGAGGCAGTTTATAACTAAATGAATTGTTTAACCAAATGACATTAGCAAGTCAGCATAAAACTGAAATCATAATCAATTTTGTTTATGTTTTCAACAATGCATAACTTAAAGCAACGTCTTCGTAACTCTTTAAATCCGATAAGAGCATCTCCACAAAATTTACATAAATTTTATTTCGCACATGTACGAAACTGCGGTGTAATAAATTTCCATGAGTAATCACTTTCCAAAATGTCCCACTAAAATGTATTCGTATTCAGCCAAAACTATGCTACTTAAAGTGTAAGCTTCGTTGAACAACCCTTACTCGTACATTGTTAGCAATGTTCTTTACCTAGTGGCAAACATATTACCTTAAACTTGTGCTCATCTGCATTACCAATTTATCTTTGGAGCACCTTTACGCATGCAACGGAGCATGCAGCTGTGTTCCGGGACTACGGTGAAACGACTCCGGTGAAGCGACTCCGGGAAACTGGGACAAAGTAGGATTTCAGAGGGCTTACTTTTAAATTTTAATGGTCTTTCTTAAACTAATATTTGTTAATGTCCCACAAAGAATAATATGATGAAAATTGGATGTCCTGATTACGGGATTTTTTTTAAAAGCGTTTATATAACCTCGAAAAGTTTTCTTAATATAAAGACAGTATGTTTAAATTAAGGTTAATTAAAATTCATTATATTCATTATAAGGAATAATGTAACCATTGAGTTAATTGAAATTGTTAGAGTACAGCAATGCTAGTTTCACCTAATACACCACACAAATTTTGTTATAACTTTTTATTATTTTTGGTAACATAGATCTTGTTTTGTTTAAATCTGCTTGTATTATTTCTTGTTTTCGTTATTTCTTTTTTTATTTATTATTTTTTTTTTTTGTAATAAAGACCTAGTACCTCTTGTTTTGTGTAGATCTGCTTGTACTGTATCTTGCTTTTATTAACCTTTTTAGGGTTTTGTAGGTATTGGATTAGATTGATAGTAGTGGATTTTAACGGCTGAAAGATGTTGATGATATCTATTAAGTAGCCAATATTTATTACTCCCTTTATTATAATCATTACTAAATCAACTTTTATGTAGGTTCGTTAAAAATGTAGGTAATTAAGGGCATAAGTTTTAAAATATACTTATAATATATATTTTACGTCAAGTAAGATTTAATAACGCACAACCTCTTTGTTAGGCTTGTCACCTTTAAATATTACCCCAGCATAATTTAGCAAAAGTTCAGAAATGTCACTGCCACTTAAAAATATCACATAAATTACCCTCTTTCACTCATATTTCATTAAAACTCCAAAAACTTGAAGCAATTAAAACAAAAATCATTTGTTATTCAAGATTAACACCAGATTAATAAAATGTTTTATTGGTTCAAGATGACAGGTACAGATGAATGACATACAGAAAGAAGCCAATAATTTGAGGTGACAGTGAAGGTGATACTAAGAAAATGTATCGGGTCATCAATATTGATTGTGAACGCTCCATCGCAATATTTTTTCCGATTACCAATTATGGTGAATAAGACTCAACCCATACACGTACGTGCTACACACATTTATAGATTATGACATTTATTCATTATACCTTATAACGAACTCAGGAGCACAATTTTTAATATAATTGTTGATAAATATAGATGCAGAAAACTAACAAATACACAGGGTGTTTGTTTGGAAAGCCGCACTTCGTTTGCCTAGTTTAACTTTTCTTCTGGAGAATTTTTTGTAGCCCTTAAAATAAAGAAGATGCGGCGTTTCAAACAAATACCCTGTATATCTATTTCATGCAATTCTATGTAAGTTATCAATAAAGTATTTGAACTACTCGTAATCAACGTACGTCAGTAGTTTTTATCTTCGTTTGTTATTTTTTATTCAGATAAACGTGTGTTTTTGTATCTGTTGTCTAGCTATGGAAGAAGTACTGACACCAAACAATAGTTCTTTCTGTATATCGAAAGGCAATGCTTCATTTTGATGGCCTTCTAGATTGAACCTTAAATTTTCCTAATGGTCATTGGAAATGTTAATCCTCCTCAAGTATAATTTTCTAATTTTTTGACATGTTCCATCGAGAGACAACAGCTACATCAATCAATTCTACTACAGAATAGTGTTCACATAGGAAGAACTGTCTGTATGTAAATAGAAATATGAGCACTGAAAGAAAAATCCGTACACTACCGTTAGTAATTATACATCCGCCATTTTAAAAGTAATTTTATAAAGTTAAACAGTTCTATTTGAACTTGCAAGGTAAATAAGAACTTCCCTCTATTTCATTTAAAATTGCTCAACATTTTTCCTTTTACCATCTCCTTAAATTACAGACTATTCTCCCCTTTTATTTTTTCAAATTATATTTAGCATACTTTCTACCAACTTTTAGTACTTGGAGTTACGCAAACTTATGCTTATCTTACCTTGTCTCCCGTAAGATCTTTACGTTAAGTTACCGTCGTTTTATTAGTTGTAGTGCTGTGTCTATTATGATTATTTACGGGGGTTTAGAGAGAGATCTTTGTACTGGATTAGGATATTCAGTGCTTATGGAGCGTGCATGGATTAACATGATACATAGAGGTGCATGTAAGCCTCGCATAAGTGCATTATGGAAATACATTGTTTGGACGCTTATTAAAAGATTATTTATTGTTTGTGTTATTTTGGGGAACGTGTCTTCTTTATTAAACATAAACTAGCAGAAATCCAACAGAATTTCATTATTTTTGTGAATATACTACTAAAACGATTTTTTTGTATTGTAGTTCTATGTCTAGTTTATTTGGTAGTGTCATTTTTTGGTAGTATGCCAACAAAGTATACTATAAGATAGTATAGAATATATATTTGCAAAGTAATAAGTTCTGACTACTTCTTTATTACATGTCTTGGATATAATTTTTAGTTTCCAACATTCTTGGGACATCATTTTGCACAAAAAGTCAATATGAGTATCCCAAGTAAGATGCTGGTCCAGATGAATACCCAGAAGTTTCGCAGATGCAACTTGAATAACATACTTCTTATTTTTAATCAACTGGCTAACATCGTAATTCAATTTACTTTTAGAAACTTTTATGAAACTACATTTCTCATAATTTAAGAGTAGATCATTTGATGTCAACAAATTGCTTTAAGAATGTAAATATTTGTTAACGTTTGTTACAAGAGTTCGACAATCTGGGTCAGAACCCATTACTGTGGTATCGTCTGCAAAAGCTACAAGTTCCGAACACAGTGCATCCTCTACAATGTCATTTACATATAATATATACAAGAGAGGCCCCAGTACACTACCTTGCGGGATTCTCTTGTATGAGTCAGAATCATGATTTGATTTTGACTCACCAATTTGAACATATTGTGCCTTGTTTTTGAAGTATGATGTAAGCCAATCCAAGGCTTTGCCTCTTATTTCTAGATTTTTAAGTTTTTCTAGCAGTATTTTGTGATCGACACGATCAAATGCTTTTGATAGATCCAAAAACACTGCTAGTGTGTGCCAGTTTTTGTCCAAATTTTCATATATAAAATGTAGTATCTTTAAAAGTGCCGTGGTTGTTGAACGTCCTTTTCTGAAACCATGTTGTTCCGATATTATAATTGCACTCTTCTCCATGAATTCGACTATTCTATTGGACATTATTTTTTCAAATATTTTAGATATAGAAGAGAGCAATGATGGTCGATAGTTTTCTACCTGATAGGTTGCTAAACACTACTTCGCAAGTGCCAATTAACAATGGCAACTGAGTTTTCATTGCCAAATTAACGGAACTTGAAAAAAAAAATAGTCCTCATATATATATTAAACGTTAGAGTTGAATTTTGTTGGTTGTATTTTATACATTTAAAGCAACAATTTTTCCGCTTATTTCACGTTGGGTAAATTCGAATTAAATAAAGGACGACGCTGGCGCCGCTTGTGAATTCGTGTAAGCTTCACAACTACGGTAACACGTAATTTAAACATGAAAGTATGTTTTTCGCCCGGGATAAACGTCGCCCTCAAACAGATAAGACGGATAATTTAATCAGTGCGCTACGTTTCACCGAGCGATTCTTATCAACTGAATCATGTTATTAATTTGGAAAAGTAATAAACTTTGCCAGCTTATTATTTTCAAAAAGTTAATGTTGGATTTTAGTTTTAACATTAAGTTCGTTAGGATATTAGTAGAGTTAGGAGTATTATCCTGGGGAAATTAGTTATGTCTTTGATGTAAGATACTGATTTTATTGGTCTTAATACCCCTGTGTCGCCTGCTCTTTACTTAATTATATTAACAAGTTTTAAATTTTTAGAGCTAGTTAAATAATTAGTAATTGTTGGGTGATGCAAAATAATTTTTAAATCCTTATGATTAAGACAGTATCAAAGAAAGATGTAGCGATTCTTTACGAACGCTTCTTTTAATTTAGTGCTACCACCATTTAATTTTTCAAATTCCGTTTGTGACCATGATTGAGACGTGAGTCCATTATTATAAGCAAGAAACCAAGAAACAGTCCAAACAGTAAATTATTCCCTGACTCTAAAAAGTCTAGCTTGAAAGAGATTTCGATCATATGAAGATGTCATGATCTTTGTCTATGTTTATTTTGAGAGATTCAAAAAGAATCACTTTAAGGAGAGCATAGAGATGCTCCAGTGTGGTTGAAGTGCATAAAATTAAGAGGTGATTAAGTGGAGACATAAATATTAATTTTAAAAGAAAAATATTTTATTTTCATTCACATTACTACCCATTCCGTTTTTGTAGAACCCTGTTCAGGTTAGGTAGTATTTTAATCCGTTTTTGTAATGTCACATTTAATAAGATTATATGCTGAGAATATCAGATTTTTTAAAACAATCTCCCGAAAGAACACTTATTGAACAAGTTGTGTATTGTGCCTCAGCGGTAAAAGTAATTTTCCGGAACAGCATCAGCAATTTTGTAGTTACCTTGTAGTACACGAGTTCAATCTTGTTAAAAAAAACTAAAAGAGAAAACTAATACCACCGTATGGGAGCCACTGGTATCGTTGAACTAGCGCCACGAACGGCCTCCCAGTAAACTGCCAATCAAAAAGACAGATTACCCCGCACACGTTTTGTTTCACACCATCTCATCTTGAGCATCTTGCTATGATGCACGTGACCAGAAGAATGAAAGAAATGACAAGGATATCCTTACAAATACACAGGTTGAAACAGAATGAAAATATAGAAACGTGGATTATAAAATTAAAAACAATAAATTCAACAGCATATTGGAAGAAAGTGAAATTTTTATGGCAGGGGTGACGAGCTTTTTGAGCTCACGTACCAAATAATATAAACTTTACGTATATAATAAGTGATGGCGTGTCAATCATCTTCTCTTGTGTCATCCGTTGTCGCATTCAGAAATAGTTCTGTGGACGTATCTCCAAGCCACTTAAATTACCGAGCCAGGTCATTATCCTTCGTCGTCCAAGACCACTTCCTAGCTAGTTAAAAAACTAGGCGTAGAAAAACAAATGCTATTTGCGTTTTCAGGGCTTATTGGGTTTCTTCCTTCCTCAACATTTTTCTGTATAGTATTCTGTAAGATTCGTTATTTATGCTCGTTCCTCTTTCATTTTCTTTCAGGTTGGTCAAATACTCTGAATAATTTCAACGTTGATGATTCGGACGATCCAGAAGTCCAATATGTCATATGACCAGAATGCTTGAGAAATTATGTATTCAACTGGCGAAGGAACAAAACCATCTGACGTTCCTCACTAGATGCTAGAACCTAGACTTAATTCCTAAAGGTTTAAGACTTTATTACTCAGCTCTGGCTGTCTATTATTCAAAACAATCTTTCTAATCCTAAGGTCACTAATCCGGTAACGATAGGGTGACCATTCGTCCCGCTTTTTGCGGAACTGTCCCGTATTTTGATTGGGTGTTCCGCATTAAGATGCGTCCCGAAAAAGTCCCGCATTCTAACTTTTTGTCCCGCATTTTAACATTTTGTCCCGCATTGTAATTTGTATTTGAGGAAATGAGGACCTTTTGTTTTGCTCTTCACTTAGATTTGGGAGGTGGGGACCTTTTTTTGCTCTTCACTTGGATTTGGGAGGTGAAGACCTTTTTTTTTGCTATTCACTTGGATTTGGGAAGTGAGGACCTTTTCTTCTTTTTGCTCTTCACTTGGATTTGGGAGGTGAGGACTTTTTTTGGCTCTTCACTTGGATTTGGGTGGTGAGGAACTTTTTTTTGCTTTTCACTTATATTTGGGAAGTGACGACCTTTTCTTGCTCCGTCCCGCATTGCCTTCTTAAGAAAATAGTCACCCTAGGTAACGAACAACTCATTACCAAACAAGAATGTGACAAACAATCTTAATCCGGTCGTTAATCATCCGCAGATAGTCGCGCAGGTAGTATTTTTGATCATGTCTTTAAACTTTTTATGCGATTCTCCAGTATTTCTCTGAAATAGAGCAGTCTCAGAGCCTAACATGCCAGCTTTTCCAAACATCTTATGGACATATTCTTTCAAATTAATCATAAGACTGGGTATTGGATAACCACGTACAAATACCAAGTATTCCTGGGCAAGGACCAAACCCTGGAAAGCCTTGGGAAGCTACATGATGCATACTTAGACCTTCAAATTACTTCAGTCGATTGTCCATACAGTAAATTCATTAAACCTAAAATGAACTCTTCCAATTTATATGTAAATGCCGGCAAACTGTATCATATACTATTCGTAAAAATTAATGGTCTATTCTGCTATTCTGTTATGTGTTCCTAAATTTTCCAAACGATTATTTTTTGAATATAGTTGATAAAGCTAAACGAAGCAACGACCATTCGCATGCAAATGTAATCTTTTCTATTTGTATTTTCACTGTTACATATAAAGCAATTACGTAAAGTCTATAAAAATTTAAGTATCAATTAAAAGTTATACTATATCGACAATCTTCGATTATATTCTATGAAAATGGTGATTTAGGGACGATAAGGGGATTTTATGATCTTCGTGAGTTCGGTAAATCATTTTAGTAAATGCTACCTTTGTTAAATAATATATAAGTAACTTTTTACTTTCAATCTTCGAGAGTAAAATTGTTTTTTGTTTAGGTACTACGTAGATGTAATGATATTATTTGATTATAAAAATTTTACATAATAGTTTTAGGAAAAGGGGATATTGTTATTGGTGTAATAAAAGTTAAATTTCTTTCGGTTAAATTTGGTTAAACAAAAAAGCTATTCTTTTCTAACAAAGCTAACAAAAGCTTTGTTCATAGAGCCATTTTGAATGATTTATTATTGTCAGACGAGTTATTTTAACGCAGTCCTACGACTTATGCGCTTGCATCTAACGATAATAAACTGTTATAATTTGCTGTACGAATCTTTTGATTAACAATTTTTGTTACAAGTTCTTTATAAAAACTATAATATTTCTTACGCTTTAAAGAGCGCAACCGTACTAGTTTGTATAAAAAACTAATTGAAATAAAATTAGTAACAATTTTTACAAATAATTTTTATTCAGGGCCCGGGCCCTGTCCTTTTCTACAGCACTTCTCTGATCTATTGATATTTGGTCCTTCGAGCCGGATCAATTGATTGGTCTTTCGAGCCGGATCAAATGTCGATGGAAAAATTTCTGGATCCTGAGCTACCTAAGAAAAATTCTGGGTTCTGAATCCCCCCTAAGGAAAATGTTTTGTCCTAAGTCCCCTTTAGAATTTCTGGTTTCTGAGCCCCTTAAGAAAATTTTCTGGCCTCTGAATCTCCTTTCGAAGAAAATTTTTTGAACCCGGAACTTTTGACGAGTTTTTTAAAGTCCACTCCTCTGAAACATCGACAATTGGTCCTTCGAGCCGGATGAAATGTCTGGGGGAAACAATCTGGGTTTTAAGCACATCCTAAAAAAAATATCTGGGTAACGAGACCTCCATTAAAAAAAAATCTGGGTTCCAGCCCCTTTCCAAAGAAAAAGTTTTGGGTTTTGAGCCTCCTGAAGAAAAGTTATATGTTCAGAGATCATAAGAAAAAAATCTGGGTGCAAACCTGCCTATGAAATCCTAAAAATTAAATGTTTAAAATTTAATTTGTAAAATGAAAAGAATAAGAAATAATTTTTCTTAATTTAAAGTTGAGTTAATGTAGGTACCTTACCGTGACTGTACATGATATTAGAGGTCTCTGCGGAAGAACTGGGTTCTCCCAAACATTCAACAAAACACAAGGGAGTATGTATAACCCGATATAAAAACACGTTCGTGACTACTCAAGAAAAGCCAAGCTTCCATTGTTTTTTCTGCCGCTACAAAAGTAAACTATGTAAAACAATAGCCATAAATAAGAATGTTGCAGGCCTAATTAGACCAAGACACAAAAAAAATGTCCCTGCAAAATAAAAATCATTTTTTGTTTCTGCAAATATTTTTCTCCAGGTCATTTACTTGTTCATTTCTGGTAGAATGGACGTTTGTTATAATACAGTGGAATGAATCAAGCAGAGATTGCTAAACGTTTACTTTTTCTGTGGACGAATGGACGCAGGGAATATAACTGCATAGTTTGATGTGTATGCCAAGTATGCGTTAATGATGAGTACGGTATTCAGGTAGGAGAAATATGTATAAACAATGATACAGGGTGTTTCAAATTTTATACTTAATCGATGAGCCCTTTTATCATTTCTGGTGCTGCGATTTATGAGAGTTTAAATTTCATTTATAGTTATTTTCTTCTCTCATGGGAGAACGTTGCCACAGTTTTTCCCATTCGATCCGCTCTTGTGTTCTAGCTCTCTTGCTATATGCATAATCTGGCAACAGCGTCCAGAGTGGATTTGCGATTATTGCATACGGCATGTTCAATACGCATCCATTAATACTGCTGTATTCCTTTCGTCACTAAATTAAGTCAGGTACTTCGACAGAAATGTTTCTCAATGCAGGAAGAAGGCGAGGATTACCTGCAAAGGATGGTGGACAGAGACACGGAAGTACAGGACAAAACAAGATACAATGAAGACTACCAGAAGATAAAAGGCGAAACATTACCAAGATACTTGAGAGACAATAACAGACACCAGAAGACGATTGCCAGATTCAAATGCGGGAACGAGGCGGCAGCCAGTCAATTTTGGAGGGATGAAGAAGAGAAGAAGTGCCGAACATGTAGAGAACAACCAGAAACCTTGAATCACCTGCTGTCCAGAAATAGGGGAAGAGTCAGCACGGTTGGAAAAATCTTGGAGGAGGCAGGAAACGGCATAGAATGGATGACGAGAGTCAAAAGAAGCCGAACTCGAGCAAATTCAAAGAAAGTCCAGACGTTACAGAGGAAATAAAATACTGCTTAGCCATTACAGTTTATTTTCATAGTTATAAGATTTCTTGTTAGTTATTTAGTTATTTATATTTTTGTTAATTAGGAAGTAGATTTAATTGAGATATTTAGTTCATACACATATTTTAGAATGTAAATAAGAGAAAATAATGTACTCTAATTCGAGGCCGAAAGGCAAGAATAAAGATATTATTGGTAAATGGACTTTAAGTGCTGATTGAATGCACTGCTTGAAATTCCGTTTTTAAATGCTTGGATTACAAGTAGTGCAAGTCTTAATTCTTTTGCTTCGTGGCATACTATCGAATATTTTATATATTTTTTTAGTACACCCTGTATGACGTTGGATAAAAATTTTAGCGAGTTGAGATGCGTTTATAGTGAACAAGTTTAACGTTACTTATACTTAAAAATAAAGGCATCGTTAACGTCTTTCTACCGAAGTTATTACCGCCTTTCTGTATCGAGCCCATTAAAAGAAATGTGACATTGGAAACAAGTCCTTATATATAAGCTATTTAAGAATCTAACTCGTATAATTATTTTAAATTATTTTTATATAAAACAGTAACTGGTGTGTGTTTTTATATGCACTGTTGTTCTTCTCGACCATTAAAATTCATGTATCAAACGTCAATTTATTTCGTTGAAAAAACTATTATTTACTGGCATTTTATATTTTATTTTATTATGCCCTTGTTTAAAATGATAAATAATGAATGAAATGGCTGTAATTAATAGTGAAATTTGCCGACTTTTTTGTGTTTCAATCAGTTTGCAATTTAAAAATATTCAATCAAATTTTTTGGAAAAAAACTTGTTTCACATTTAACTGTATTTGGATGATTCAAAGAATTAAATGTTCACAAAATAACAAAAAATTTCGCTATTAAACGTTCCTTTGACCTACAGCCGCAAATTGGACAGAGAATGGACTACGCCAGTTAGGACAATTTTTTTTCTACGGTTGATTTTTCGTCCTTGTCTTCTATAGCTCCGTCTTTCAGGTAGACCCACTTAGCTTTCTCTTAAATAAGTACCTGCATCTCTAAATTAATATTCGGGAATATGGGACGTGCTTCAGAGGATACGCAAAGCCGGCTGTCTCGTCTACTGTAAAAATTAGTCATTAGGTTTTGTCATAAAAGCAATAAAGACGGTAGAATCAAGTTAAATTCCGAAATACTTGGAGATGTACAGCAACCAATCAAAAGAAAGTCGTGACAAATGTGAACGCAATATATTAAAGCGGGCAAACAATTAAATTTTACTGTGTAATAGTTTCTCACGATTTATTTCAAACTGATTTGAGATATAGTGTAAGTACGCTTTTTTCCGTGTGCGCTTTTTTCCGTGTGTGTATTTTTTGATGTGCGCTTTTTTCCGTGTGCGTATTTTTAGATTAATAAGAAATTGGAAAATTTATTTTAATAAATATATTTTAAATTTAACGTCTCAAATCATTTTTAGTTTTAACATTATAAATGTAATGCACTGAGTGAAAATGAAACGTTTTTCCATCTTAAAAAGTTAATGAATAAATAATTCGGAATAATACTCATTATTTGTCCAATTTTTAATAATGGAGGAAGAGTTGATTCAATTTGAATTGGATGAAGTTAGACATATGGCTAGAGAAAGAAGTCTGAGGTGTTGAGCAAGTTCCACATAAAAGTAATGATGTGTTTGCCAACACAGTTGGCAACGGGTGCACTGGTAATAAAATAATTTTCAAAATTCATTGAACAATTTAGAAGTTAAGAAAGTTCAGTATCCAACTTTGCGAGTGTTTCAGTTTTTAACAATGCACGTTGTTAACCAGAGTTAAATTTCGAGTAAAACATCCCCCTGGAGCGCACTATTATATTGTTAACAATGTACTTTGGTTACCTCACGTAATATACTACTTTTAATTTGCTTGTTTCAATGTAAACCCGCCTTGTATATATGCCCTTTAAACGGCAGGATTAAATAAATTTAATTTCACTTATCTAAACAAGCTTATTTCCATAAATTCTTATCTTATAATTTATTCCTGTTTTGCTTTTTATAGTTACAATTCAACCTATACAAAAATTTAAAAATACAATTATAAATTTCAGAGTTTCAAGCTATAGTATTAACGTATTTCTCGGAGACGATTGCTTAATTTTATCCACATATTACTTTAAACACAGGCAATCAAAAGTGTGAAATCTTCAAGAATACCACGACAGTGGGCAACAAAAATTATTGAAAATGTTCAATCGCGGTATTACCGCGTTCTAGAATTACGCATGAGAGGGGTATATCCAAGATACAAACCATCCCAAGACGTGCTGAAAGCATTTGATGTCAGGACTTTGGCGGAGAGGAGGGATGTAATGTCTCCCATATTTCTATATAAGACACTATAACGTGTATTACGGCCAGACTCCAGCGTTATATAGTTGGCATGCGACAGCGTCCGCTCTGCTCTCTGATCGGTCGCTAAAAACCTAAATGGGGAAAAATATGAATTCCGTAACCACTGTGAAGTGACTCCAGCGGCTATCAGCTGTCCAGGGCAAGGTAGAAGGCCGCCAGCCCAGTCTAGAGGTAGATGTGACTATGCAGGAGGGTCCTGTAATTACCAATACCAATGTGCGGCCTAAATTTTTATACGGAGCCAGTCACCTCGCTTCTATTGCCCTAAATTCTGGAAGAAAAATAAAACCCTAGAAGAAAGGAATAGAGTTCTCGTAATAGAAACACCAATGTACTCAATAACAAAATTTATTGACAAGCAAAAAAAATTCATACTCCAAACTGTGTAAAATGTGGATATTTCCATGTGTCAACTACGATATAACCTAAAAATTGTTGACACAAGTAGAGAATTCAGAGGTTAATAAATGTTCCCGTAGCGAGAACTGCTACCTATAAGTAGATTGTCAGGACTTTCTAGTCAGTTGGTTCTAATATATTCAATACTGTATCCTTTTTTAGTTTAAACTAGCTTTAAGTATGCGAAGGTAAGGTAACCGTAAGAGTTAGTTTTAAGTGAATACGAGTCAGCGAAAACAGTACGTAACAATACTAAATAATTTAATCGATGACATTTATATCTTGTCTAGAAAATACGTCAGAGTGTCTTCTCGGGACTTTTGAATCAGAGACACATTATTTGTTTGTAAAAGGGCCAACACGGAGCACTATGAAATGTGCTATCTAGGTACTTGAAAGAAAAATAGAGAATAGAGCAACCTTCTACATCATTATCTTCGTTTAATGCTTTAAATCTTGGCAGATCCATACAAATGTTAGAGCATCGAAGGCCTCGTATGCAGTGGAAATTCTTTTGACACTTCATCGTCAAACGAACCATTGAAGAATAATATGCTACCTAGGTACTTGAAAGAAGCATATGCAATAGAGCCTTGTACATCATTATCTTCGTTTAATGCTGTAAATCTTGGCAGATCTATACAGATGTTAGAGCATCGAAGGCCTCGTATGCAGTGGATATTCTTTTGACATTTCATCGTCAAACGAACCATTGAAGAATAATATGCTACCTAGGTACTTGAAAGAAGCATAGGCAATAGAGCCTTGTACATCATTATCTTGGTTTTAAGCTGTAAGTTTGGGCAGTTCGATACAGATGTTTTTAGAGCACAGAAGCCCCAGAATGCAGCGGGTATTATTTGTACTTCATCATCAAATTAACTGTATTTAGGAGAGGAGGGAGAGAGACTACTAAACATAAACATAATAAATAAAGACAACTTTTGGTTGCAAGGGTCACTTTTTCTTGAGTGACAAAAACAGTAATGTGGAATTTCCCCCATTATGTTGTTGTAGGTTGCAACGTCCTAGTTCTGCAGTAAGGTTTGTATTTAAATTCATCATCTGGTTGCGGTGAGCGGGTGTTCTGGACTGACACTAGACGGATGTGAACACGCCCGAGGGTCAACAGTTCAGATACCAAGGAACAAACTTGTGCCAGACTAACTTATCTGTAAACTTCTACTGACAAAAACTATTTGCGGTTTTCTTCTGTACTTAAAACCGTCCTTCGTTTGCAGTACGTGGACGGTCAATGTGTCAGAGTTTCTCCGGCCTAATGGATGTGATATTTCTTGAGCTTCTATGGGATTTAATATAAGGGATTGCAAAAAGTTTGACCGTGTCTCACGCAAGAAACTTTTAGTACACGTCCATACAAAGTTTTCAAGATATTACTTTTAATATATTCTGTCTCGTCGCACATTTTAATGGCTGACTATTTTTTGTTTTTCTTTTATTGTTCCAAGAAGTGATGATGTTTGAATTATTTATTATATTAAACTTTTAGGAACTTTTACTTTCATACTTACCGAAAAATAAACTAGAAGATAGGGATGTTTTACTCTCTTAACGACTCTACATGACAAAAAAACAGACCTTCTGCTTTAATAATAAAAGATGTTTATAGGGTTCTGTAGGTATGACCACCCGGTTTTGGAAAAGCTATATGTACTTACCATTTATATAAAAAACAAGCGTTGAGAAATATAACCTTAATTATTTCTAAAATGTAAACAATTTCTTTTGTAGGTATTTTCCTAGGCCGGTTTAATTTCCCAGTCCATCATTGTGAAAAAAATGGGGAATTTTTGGTAAGCCCTGAGCGAATTATATCATTTTCACGTTGCCGAAGAATTTTTTGTAAACTAAGCTTAAACTTGAGCTAATTGAAAATATATCCTTACACAAAACTGCAAAATTTTAAAACGAACATTAATATGTAAAATCTAAAATGAATTCGAATCTCACGTGTAAGAATTAAATGCGAATTTATGATTTTCGATTGCAAAATAACTATATTTATACATATTTCTACCAATTGAAATACGTCAGAAAATTGCAAGAACCTGAAGATGAGAGGTGGAATGATGAATTGCTCCTGAAAATGGATTGGATGATCACGTGCTAGATTAACTGTGTGTAGAAAAAGAAATAAACAGAAAGTGTTACATAGATTTTGAAATATATAACCTACATGCAGCAGGCGGTAAACTTGAAAAGAATTTATAGTATTATGGTTAATGATATGATTATCAATTTAATATATTGTGTTTAAACGAGGGGATTAAAAATGATTGATATTATTTATAAGGGTGTTAGACTTATGTTGGCAATTTACTTTGAGCAAAAAATGTCGATAACCAAAGTATATCCATTGCTGGGCAGAAAGCGGTACTACAGTTTGGTAATTTCTAGTGGCGAACAAACTGTTATTTTTAATACTTAGTTATAATTTAGATATACTGTATGCAACAAGAAGGCATAAATTACATCAAAAGTATGATTATAAACAAATACTGTTCGCATACGTTGACAGCTAAGTATCCTTTTTCGTGTCAAGTGTTCAGAAAGCAATAGTAGCGCCATTTCGGTAATTTTATTCATTTGGTAATGTGGTTGGCAGGTACGTCACTAGGGTAAAGAATTACAACATGCGTTGTCAAACTTTTCGATTCTGCTTTGGGAACTGTGAGCTTAGTGGACAATTCCAGTTCGTATAAATCAATCAACGTACGTTCACACCAATCGCCATTGGAATTAAGCACACTGCGAATTGATCGCAATGAAATTTGCGAATTATTGTAGTAATCTGCGTAGTGTTCGCTGCACCGTACCGCGATTGTTTACGTTATCAAATTAACTGGTGATTATGACCGGCGAGTTGTGTCTGTGTTGGTTTGCTTCCATTATGTGTACATTTCATAATGTACGTGCCGTGCGGCTGGTTTGTATGCGTGGCGTAACGTTGCTCTGTGTGCGTTTCTCTAAAATGTTAATTATAAGGTTAAAATATTATGTTTGGTTGCAAATTTGCATTGTATGTTTCATTATACCAACTAGCTTTACAGCCTCAGATTGTTATGTAGATGTTCATTGCTTTGTTTTATCACTGAATTAAATTTCATAGCATTCTCTCTATAAAACTGACCATTCTTACTCTACTTTCCCTCTCGTTTCTTTGTCCATGCCAATCGGATTAAATTTTTGCCTCGCTCACACAAATCATCCATCCAGCTATGTTCCATTGTAATGATTGCGATGCGTATTACATAGGGCAAACAAAACGTGGAAATATAATAAATCCAAAACATCTACTAGAAATCGGTCACCATTGTAAAGAATAAATTTAGAAATTTTATATTTTTAAAATAAAAGCAGAAAACTGTTCTTCTTTTGGCATTTGAAATTAAATGTGCACAACGGGAAAGGCATAATCTTATCAACGAACAACTGGATCTGTTGGAATCACCCTGTCTTAGGACTAAGGTCAATGGTATTTCCTAATCCCTTCTCATACCAATTTGTAAGTAAAATTTAGTCCTGTAACTTAAAGAAGTGGGGATACATTCCTGGAAGTGCAGAATGCGACTGCGGAAAATACCAGGATTACCAACATCTACTGGTTTGTACAAACATAGGAGGTACCTGCACACCTGACGACTTCAATGATGCCAATGACGAAGCGCTCTTGGTAACAAGATTTTGGGGAGAAGTGTATATGACGTGGTATTGCGGACAAAAATTGATAATGAGTCCTGTATATTTAGAAAAAAAATTCAACATTTCATGTAGCACATTCCATTCTTCTGAAGATGGCCTTTTTTACGGAGAATGTTGGAAAATCTTCTGAAGAGACCAGGTTGCCTCGCGTTGTCTGGTATTGTCGGATTTCTACCGACTAACCCCTCCCCTGTATCTTCTGGAGGACACCCCAGAACCATTAGAGAAACAAATATTCAGGGTACCTCCTCTATCTAGGTGTCATCTTATTTCATGCGTTTTGCATTTTCCGCTACGCAGACCTTTTGCTTTAATATCTTTTTGCTGTAGGTCTTAACTGCTGAAAATCTTCCTCTGCCAAGATTTTACCCACTAGAGTCTCAGGTGTGACACTTCATGCCCTCTGTACATTTCTGAAGATGGACTAATTTTAATCGAATATTACCATGTACGTTATTTAATATTTATTCATCATATTCCTTCAAGAGTCAACAGGTACAGCTATCAATATTATTAACTATGAAGTATATTACCACATAAGGATGTTGATTTGATATTTCTTATATTTAATTTTGTAATTAAACCTCTGAAGAAAAGGCGCCCATTGCGGGATTGTTAAGTGTGGGGTCGGGGGCTTCGGCCCCGGTCACTAGTGCCTAAGGACAGCCCTGTATCTATACCTACACTAATCATTAAGTTTGCGGGCAACAAATAATTGTATCGAATATAAAAATTGATTTGTTTTCGATGTGAAGAATGTCAATAGGCTGCAGTGAACGCACTATTCACATCATCGTATATTTCTTTGCCTTTACATTTACATCGCTGTAGGCTAATAGAGATTTATGACTTGAATGTATAAAAGAAGCACGAACATATAATATATCGTGTTTTGTAAATTTGTTTTGCATAGCGTTTATTAGCTTTGTTTTGTTTGTCGAACATCTTTCATATATCTACTATAAATAGTGCACCACGCCTATTTCATTGACACTGTATTTACGATGTTATCCTCACAACTGGGGAGCTGCTTAATTATTAATTAAAGTGATGTTTTCACTTTGTTTTGTTTTATATTGATCAATATTTAACAAGGAACGTCATTAATAAATATCAAGTACTATATATAATGCAACAATAATAGCAAAATTATGAAAAATAACTTATCTTTAACCTATTAGAATTCGCAAACATTTATTAATGAATATCTGTAATTTGCTGATCATGATTCCTGTGACTCAATCATCATTCCTGTGTAATTTTATAAATATCTAGAGAGTTAGCAGCAAGAAGCGTCTGAATATTGGTAAGGATATTTTTTGAACAACTAAATTTTGTATAAATAAGTTACGATTGCGAAAATAAATTGGGCATTCAAACAATAAGTGGTTTGAGTCGCTGACATCCAAATTATCACACGGACAGAGTAGACCAAGAAAAGTAACCATATTCATTGTTGTTAAAAATGTGCAGTTTGGTCTTTCGAAAGATAATAGCCGAACACCAGAAATTGTTGAGCAAACTAAAGGCAAATTTTGCCTTTCGTTTTCTTTTATTTATATCAGCATCAGTTCCCCCACTTTCAGTAACTATGCTCCATAACTCTGTCATTTAAACGAAGTGGTTATTGGTGATATATACTCTCATGTCTTTAGTTTTGCTGATGTTTAACCTAATATTGTTTGCAAATGTGTATAGTACATTGATTTTTCATTGGGTAATGTGAAAAGTTTTGGCAATCAGATATTGTTCGCATAATCGAGGTCTACTGCTTCAATTGCAAGCGTAAATTTGATGTAAATCAGTAAGTCTTCGTTGTAGTCCTCGGTTGGAGTTATTAACAGCTCGCATCATTGCACCAAATACATGCAGAAATAGTAGAGGTATAAGCACGCAACCTTGTTTGACACCGTTAAGTGTCGGGATTTGGTCACTGACTCTTTCATGGACTATTCTGCTGGTGTAAACAACAAATATTTGAGAAACTTAAAACCTCTAGAAGGATGCATGAATTTATACCTCAACTGTATAACAATTTACTGTAACACCATTGTAGATTGTCATTGATATTTTTTAAACTGTTTTTGATTTGTTTTCACACCCGATGTGTGTAGGGTGTCCCATTATTGATTAGTCAATACTGCAGTCCACTCAAAGCGGTAGGGACCGCTATGCATAAATCTGAAATTCAACTTCACAATTGGCGCAAAATCAACGTGCCCAAGGCGAATTGGACAAGTGAATTTTTCAATCTATATTTACGAGTTTATATTTTTACATAGAGAGAACATTTTATCTAGTAATTTTTCCACTGAATTTAAATGGGTTGTAATTAAAATACAGACAGTAAATTTGGTTTTTTGTATATTGCAGGGATGGTTTGATACAAATTTACTTTGTCGTTAATTTACCGTTATTGTTACGAATTAAAGTTGTCAATAGGTTTATTAATGTGATGAAAGGATTTCAGTTATCATGCTCAATCAGGATTTATTACACCGGAGGAAAAAACAAACAAAAAAAATCAAAAGATATTTTGGGTAAACAATTTTATTATATCAATTTATAAGTACGTACAGACTCGATGCGTGTCGACAACCATAAGTAAGGTTGTCAGATAAGATGGCAGTAAAATTAGGACAGTGGCAAGATCTTTTTTTTTTTTGTTCAGAGCTATTTTGAAAAGTACTCCTTTAGAGGTTACTCTTGACAGTACTGCTTTTTCTTGTTATTTATTTAGACAACAAAACATCAAATTTTAAGATATATACACACAGTGGATTCAATTTACACAAATTTCAGTAAACGTTTCGATATAATTGACCACTATATTTTGATCAGTAAATGTTTTTCTCTCGGCATTCACGACGACCTCTCAGATGGCTTATTTCATATATAAGTAATAGAAGCCTACCGGTCGCCATTAATGTCTAAGCTTCAAAGTTCATAAACATAACTTCCTGTGTGCCGCAGGGGTCCGACTTGGGGCCTATTCTATTTTTAATTTATTTCAAGGACATTTCACAAGTAATAAAATATACAAGCTACCAGATTGAGAACCACTTGCACAGCAAATTTTAGTTATACTAATATTTGTAGTTATCATAAACAAGGTAAACCTATGAACATGTAAGATTATTTCATTAGAGCCAGTTTTTTTTTCATGGACAATTATATGTAAATTTGTCAAGATGAAATAAAGGAGGAAACATCGCTGAAAGTGCAACGTAAGACAAGTGACTGAAAAGTGGTGATTATTTTACAGATAATGTGTTTTTTAAAAAGACCAACTAAAAAGGTATTTAGAAAGAGTATGTTCTTTTTCTATAGAAATAAAATAATACAATGAATTTCTTTTAGCGTGCAACATTGAAATTGTTATTAAGCACGGTTTCTCTAGTAACGATAAATTATTTTGACAACAATGTTAAATCGCTTATGTTGCAAATTAAAAGAATCGCAATTTTACATTTCTGTCAGATTTCAATTACCAGAGTAACGATAATACCTATATTGCAGGATAGAAGAAATTCACTGTATGAACCCAATGCCTAGATAGGCTTAAAAGGGGCAGAGAAGGTAAGTTCTTCGTTTCTAGACCGCCGGCCATAGATATAAAAGCCACGTGGTAACTTTCGCGTTTCGACCGGTCCCCGTATAAACAGGTATTCATTTTAGGTATCAAATATTTGAGGCTGAGACGAAGCCAGAGCTGACTGCACAATATCAAGATAAAAATCCAATGGAGAAGAAGGATTCGAACTAGCGTCTATGTACTCTATAGAAAACGTCTTACCATAGAGCTACTCGTAGAAATATAAAATATCTCCCTCATAGTTTTTTTTTTAATGTAAATTAAATAATTTTTTATCCATGACACAATTTTATTTTCCATTTTATTTCGTCAATTACTTTAGGGATTTTTTCTGTTCAAATATAGTGAGTATAAAAAAGCATTTAGTACCCCGAATGTCCGCTGTGAAGCGTGTGCGTCGTTGGTCGCATTTGCCGTGCAATTTTTACATCGTTGTTTTTTTAATTAACTTCTGAAATTGAATTTTCACATTGAGAACGTAGCACTGTATGACACCTGATTGAAATTATTCACTGAAATTATTCAATGTATGGAATGAAATCAAATATAAAATCATATTTTAAATAAGTTATTTCTCAAATGTTACAAATTGATATTAATTTATTCAAGGCGTGCACATTTTTCCGATATTAAATATTAATAACAGTCTATAAAAATTTAATAAAAGTTAAAAAATGAATTAAAATGTCTGGATTACGATATGATTTTTCCCGAAAATATTTTTGTCAGAAAATTGTCGGAAACACTTCAATGAAGCTTTTTGTTCACAGGAATTATAGGATCCAATATATACATCTTTTGTGTTTTTATTTTAGTTGATTTAATAATTCAAAAAATATTTCTTATAATAAAATTTAATTTATATTGTAGTTGCACGTAATAACAATAAGAAATAAGGCAAATGTGACGTAATCAAGTCATGCACCGCCTTTATTTCTCGCATCTTATACGGTAAATACCACGGCATATTTACATATCTTACACATTCAACCCACTTCAAGAACAACATACAAAGTGTACTACATTTCTACACACGTTATACACGTAATTACGTACTCATAAACAACTTGCATGTACCTTGTTACTTATTAACTCTGCACTCATATCAACTGAAAAATTCAAATTAATGCTCGAATATTTTCTTATAATTATATGCAATTTTCAACTTAACCTCTAGGTGTTAATATGGCAATTGAAGTGCTTACAGTGCACAAATTTTAATCCCTTTTCACCTAGCCTATTCAAGATTTAGTAATTTTGATAATGCTCTTAAGGCCGAAACATACTTCAGTAAAAAAATATTTTTTGTGGAAAGTGTTTTATTTAAAATATCCCTATATCTTATTAAGATGTTCCACCACGTGTGTTCCATGAAGTCCATGATGTTTGACCAATGTATATAGCTTCACAATCATTACATTGATTAAAACTGATCATACTTCAACAATTTGTTGACTACTAATTTATTTCTTATAGGGAAAGATAATAAAACACTTGGTTAATTTCTTATCTTTTCCTGTTATTCAATATGTTATTCAAAGCCTACAACTGAATCTATCGAATTAATTATTTCTTAAAGTATGTTTATTATTATATTATTTTTACTATATGAAAACTTTATAAAAAATCTTATGCAGTTTGGTACAAATTTTAAAAATTCCCTCGCAGTTGTTTAAAGTATCCAACCAATTGTTGATTGCGTTTTCCACCGTCATTCTTATTGTAATTCCGGCCAGACGTACTGAAGTGTTTCTGTTATTATGCAAAAGGCTGATGCAAGAGGTGAGTAAGAGTCGAGAAGTAAGGGCGACGTCGCCAGCTCTAGCCCTCTGCCGGTGGCCCTAAGAAGCGATATGTCTGAAAGGAATGCTTTCCACGTACGGAAGTAGCGCCTAGCAACCCGATTCCGGGTGTGTCTCGAAGGGGTACACGTTCTTAGTTGAACGTCTTATGGAAGACAAACGGTAAGATAAGCTTGTATTAGACTGGGAATCGTAGTCGCTGAAGAAGCAAATATATTCTGCCAAAGTTGATTTATAGTTAAGTTTAACTCGTAGTTATCGGTTATGGAGGTTACTTCGGGTTATTGTCTAAAAAGGACATCAATTATAAGTTTCCAACGTATTTTTATCTACTAGGAACACCAGAGAATTATAATTTTTCTTACTTTTTTAATCCTTCAACTTGTAAAAAGCCGATAAAGGTAATACCCAACTACTAAGAACTCAATTGATCCATGACAGTATTATTATTTCAGTTCCTTACTTCGTATTAACTATCTTACAATTCTGTGTTTTTCTTTCATCTAAAATAATTCAAATAAAAGTCATTATAAAAGTATAGTGCCCCAAAGTGTATCACTCAGTAGTTGTGTTTTTAAGTTAGGCGCTACTAGCTTTACTTTATTCTTAAGACGACGAATAAGAAAATTCAGCATCAAAGTCTATGGTGTTATCGTGATTGAAAATGAATAAACTCCAGTCGTTCGGGGAATACAGAGAATTTGTTTGACACGAGAAGTCTCCGCGAGGGGAATTGCAAGAAATTCAAAGTGAATTCAAGGAAATAGAAGTTACATTTTTATCCTACAACTAAGCCATTATTTTTCATATTTAAGCACAAATATTTGCTATAGACTTTTCATTCTACAGCCACAGGGGAGGAAAGATCTCTGATCTTTAGGGAGAAGGACAAAATTGACCTGTGTATGGACAATAGTAAAGATCCTACTGAAATTCGTACTTATTTATTTGTCATAGTAAAGTATTTTATAACAAGATTTTTATCATCCGAAAACCCAAATACATAATCGTACAAAGGACGGTAGATGACAAAAGGTCAAAAACTTATAAACTGCCCCAGGGTGTATTATACTCAAGGCACATTCTTCCCTAATTTAGAAATTTTGTACTTAGAATATTGAATCTTAAGAATTTCTGACAGATGCGTCATCAGTATGTGTCTTTAAATTCGAAAAAATCTCAATATAGAAGCGTCCACTCTGGAGTACCTCAAGGATCTGTACTAGGCCCAATCCCTTTTCTCATTTACATAAATGATCTTCCAGCAAACATAAGTGCAAATTCGGAACTTTATGCTGAGGACAATACCTTGTTAGATAGATCCGAATGCTTCGACACTCTATTGAGAAATAACTTGAACCTAACCGCCAATGTAAATGAACTGTTCTTGGTCAATTAAATATCCCTGAATGTGAACGAAACACAGAAACTGCTAATAACTACTAAGAAACACAACTTTGGCAATATCTTTGATGTTCAATTACTGGGTGTACGTTTTGATCCACACTTATAATGGGATCGAAACCCTCACAACTTATATTATATTTCTCCTCAGAAGCCTAAGACATTCTGTAACACTTTTTCTTCTTATCACTCTCTTTTTCATTCCCATATATCATATGCTGTTTTAGCCTGAAGCCACTAAGCCTAGGCTGGTATCTCTTAGAATCATTAAGGGAGTTAGCTATCGAGCTGACTGTCATCTGACGACTCATGAGAATATTCACCATTACGACACTAGGCACCAAAAAATATTTACTGTCCATATGCTAGACTCCAAAAATCCAGATAATTTTATAATTATTACGCATTAAAATTTTATAATAAGTTGCCAGATTTCTTCAAAGCTTTGCCTTCAGCAAACTTCAAACGTTTCAAATTTTTTTATAAGTTTTTATTCATTTGAACAATTTCTGAATTCTAATTTTGACAATATGACTTTATCTGACTAACAGTACATCACTATCATTTTTTGACTGACTATTATGTATTTGGTAATACAATGTGGTCGATAAATATAATAGTAATAGTAATCAGTAATCATCTGCCGCATGGTTAATATCGGTTAATCAGTTTTTTAACCGATTTCCAGGCCTGTTTGAATCCCTGTTGGTGTTATAGTTGTAGTATAGGATTGGCTAAATATATTTGTAGCACGTATGACCATCTAAGCGCAGAGCGTCCTCGTTGATGAATGATAAGAGAATTATTTATATTCGTGTTAAAAAATCTGATGTTTCGATAAATTGCAAAAAATCCACCATTAATAAAGGTCAGATTAGGTGAAAACACGCACCGTTTTAAAATATGCATTTTGAAGATTTTGCTCGTCACTTTTATGTACCTGATGGTGGGTTCATATGCGATATGTTCTACGTGTCCATCAGTCAGTAGAACCATGTGCTGTTAACCTCTAACCAAGCTTTACTCTAATTATAAAGCGTACGGACTGCAAATTAATTATCTCAGTGATATCATGCATATAGCTCTGTCTTTTTGTAACATTCTGAACCAACCAGAATTTTAGAATGAATGGGTAATACGTGACAGTTTTACAGGTTGTGTGTTTAATGAACGGAGAGCTTTTTTTAAAAAAAAGCTCAGTGGGAAATTTTTATTGGTCATATATTCCAGTGAACGATAGAGGCTTAAATACGAATAACTGGTATTAAAATAAAAATAGCTCGGTGTAATTTTGTTGAACAATTCTTACTCTTTAAAGGGGTAGTTATTTTGAGTTTTATGTTTTAAAGTTTATGTTGAGAAGAAAAGGTTATAAAGGAACTGTACATTCTATATCTTTTAAGATATATAACCACTCGTTTGAACTACGAGATAAAATGTATTTCTTCAATGTGTTTGCTGTAAATTGTAAATGGCTACAAAATAATTTACGACGAAAAAAGTAAATAGACACATTCTTATAATATAATTGACAGAGGAGTCCGTGTATTCTCGGTGAAACATAAAATATAAAATTAATAAATAACACACTTGGTTAGTTTCACAATTATAAGTTTAATGTTACTCTATACGTATTTTGGCAGTAACGCCATCGATAAGAGTTCAAATCACAAATTAAACTTATTTTTAACAAATACATTCTTTATATCCAAATATCAATGGTAGGGAATACAAGTATGAACACAATTAGCAGATAAGGGAAAATATTTTAAGGATTTACTAAGGATGTAAACATCCACCTAACCATTCATTAAAAAATTCCGTTATTTTTGTAAATTCCTCAATACTCTAATAGGTTCAGTTTAAGATTTTTATTATGTATATGTAATATTTTAAAATCATTGAAAGGTTATGATTATTAGTGATTATATGTTCTGTTATGTTGGACTGTTCTACTTTTTTATTTTGGATGGCTCTCAAATATTCTCCAAATTTTGCAGCAAATTTTCGACCAATTTGACCTATATATGTTGTTGCGTTATCTTGACATGACGCTTGGTAAACTACACTTTTGTTGTGTAAATCTAGTTTATTATTAACAAGTAAATTTTTAATTGTGTATTTATTATAAAAGGCTGGAGTTATATTTAATTTCTTTTGATCTTATTTTTAAGACTAACCTGGCCATGAAAGGGTATTTTTTTTATAAATTGTGGTATCTGGTATATTTAGGGTATAAAAATATGTTAATAAAAGCTTTTTGTGCTTTTTTCTAACAATTTTGTCTATTTCAGCCTTGTTATAACCGTTATTAATAGTAATTTGATAAATAGTTTGTAATTCTGGATTCTACTTCAGAAAGTGGAACGTTTAATAATCTGTCTACATAAAAATTGAAAGCAGCCATATTAGTATTATAAGAATGCAGAGAGGAAGCAAGAATTATGGTATCAGTATATGTCGGTTTTCTATAGATTTTGAAGTTAAGTTTAGAATTTGAATGTGAGGTAGAATATACACATTCTTCTTATATAAATTTAGCAGTTGTAACTTTTTTTATAAATTAAATAAATTTATAATTTTATTATTTGATAACCAAATATATTGTAACTTATTGTGATTAAAATATGTTCTTCCTTTTATTGTTTTTTCTGATACATATATTTGAATAGATTTCTTTTGACGTGACAATTTGCAAAGGTGTTGACATCTTTAATATCAAAATTATTTGACGTTGTGTTTTTCTGTATTATAAAATCCTTTCATGACATGAAAATGCATCTCTTTTATCCCAAAAACACCTTTACTACGTCAGTTTCTTTATTAACACTTCTTTTCAACACTTTCTTTGAACCTTCTCATTATCAACAATCAAAAGGCAGCGAAAATAGTAACTATAGAGACACAAAGAATATTGAAGGAGAACCTACTAGACGTTGTTGACAAACTATTAATATAAATAAATATATTGCACGATAGAACGAGAACTGGTGAATTACATTCAGCGGTTCTCGTCCGAGAAAGAAATTTGTATAAGTACTATTGATAAACTGTCTGAACAGGGGCCCATCTCAGGTAGACAGCCAGAGTGTTTTTTAGTTTCTTCATAAAAATCATGAAGTTTTAAGGTAAAAAAATATGCTCCGGTCTGTGGGAAGGTTTAAATACGTTGTTAAAAGAAAACCAGACTTACGTAATACTTTGTTTTTATAAAAAAAAAATCCAATTGGTTTTAGACATTTTGCACGATTTTAATTATTTATTTATTTTTTTAGGGAATCTGAAAGTCATAAAAAACAGGCCTTTATTACTAATTTTATGAAACTACATTTTTCATAATTTAATATTAGTTCGTTTGAAATCAGCCAATTATTCAGTAACTTTATGTCGCCATTTACTTTCGCTACAAGGGTACTACAATCTAAATCAGAACTCGTTACTGTGGTGACATCCGCAAAGGCGGTAAAAATGTGAATTTTTACACATTTCAGGGTTTCGCAGGTATTTAGTAAGAGAATGATGATTATTTGGGATGCCAAAACTAAATTTTGTTAAAATATTTGTTTTGTTAATTTTAATTCGAATGCCTAATACCATTATTTAGGTTTCTAAATATGTCCGAACTCAGAGCATCTCCCACAACGTCATTAACATATAAAATATAACGAAGTGGTCCTAACACACTTCCTTGCGGAACTCCTTGTGTTACAAATAAATGACTTGACTTCAAATCTCCAATTTATAGATATCACTGCCTACCATGTAGATACAAGAGGAACCAATTAGCTTTCCAAGTCCAATTTGAGAAAAGTCCAAGTCAAAAGTCTAAGTCCAATACGAGAAAATTATAAACTGACGTCGCTGAATGAGCAGTTATAAAGGGAATCAAAAACTCTAGAAAATTAATTCAGAGTACATTATTTTTTTATATCGTAAAATTTACAATCCGTGCTGATAATAGAGTTAAAATGGCAATAATCCTGTTAATATCTCCCCATTTAAAAACAGGGGTGATCGCAACCTAGCCGAGAGCTAAAAGACTCTGCATCACAAATATGTACATACATATTTACCAAGCTTCTATTTTTCCACCCCCTCATAACGTTCCCTTATTTCATTTTCCGTTTTTGTATTCGACCTGGCAAATCCACCGGATGAAGGATATTTAATTATTCCTTTCCCTTTTCACCCCTCACTCCAACATTCATATTGGATAAGAATTTATGAGTATTCTTAAACGGATATTGTGAAATATACGTAATCCAATTTTGAGATTTGTGTTTAATATTTGTGATTTTGTTCTGACGTTATTGTTTGTGATTTATGAGAAAAAATATAAAAAATAAGACAAATGCATGTTATGGAAATCGGTGGAATGGACCACAGAAATTATTTTAGTTGTTACTAATGGGTAGGGTCAATGCCGTAACTAGACAGGGGAACAGGGATACTTGCCCAGGGCCCAGAAAATATTTGCATAATAATTATATTTGAGTGAGGATCTTTCTTTTTAGATAGGATGACCATTTTCTTAAGAAGGCAATGCGGGACGGAGCAAAAAAAAGGTCCTCATCTCCTAAATCCAAGTGAAGAGCAAAAAAAAGGTCCTCACCTCCCAAATCCAAGTGAAGAGCAAAAAAAAAAGATCCTCACCTCCCAAATCCAAATGCGGGACAAAATGTTAAAATGCGCGACGAACGGTCACCCTATTCTTAGACTATCATTTTTTTATGTCATTACTTGTATTTTAGAAGTGAGGACCTTTTTTTAGTATTTGGTCACCTGTCACAACTGTTGCAAGAGTTGCTCTTTGGCCCAGACTGGGAAGAGAAACCCTTCTGTCGAATGATATGGTGCAATTTATTGAGAAATAGATTACAGTACAAATGGACAACGATATGTAAAAAGTTTTTGTGTTAATTGGAGACTTTGATTATTTTTACAACGACCGAAAATGAAGTTCAGAGATCAAATTATTAGTTTAAGAAAAAGGCTGGGAAAATCTTGTGAGAGACAAGGGAGTCGTGAGTTAACCATCACCGGAGTCGGACAAACCTCCCAAGCATTTTGGTAGTGAAACCCGGTAGTGTGTAGAGAACCAGAAGTAGGAAGTGTTAAGGACAGTCTTTAACGAATTGAACGAATCTCGGTAACGGGTTAAACACTGTGAGTGTTGTGAGGTGTTTAACGGCTTGTGAGGTGATAACGGTGATTGTGAGATTCTGTGTTTGAGTGCCTCTTGTGGGATTTTGTGGCCATAACCTTCGATTCTTAACTAAACATTAAACGTAGATTAAGTAAAATGCAGACTTTAATTCAAACACCCGCATTTCTCTCATAAAGAATCTAAGCAACCAACTAGCGGACATTTAGGGTTTCAGACTTGATGCCGCTCGCAAGTCTTGGAATCCACTATGTGGAGGGCCTTTCAAAGTAAGTATCATGAAGTACAATGAAATTACTTAAATTCATTTAACCAACTTTGACGTTCCTACCGATACTAGAAATGCCTCCACTATGCCAAATAGTAAGTTAGTAAAAGTACGATTACAGGGCGGTTAATAATGCTCTGAATATCCAGTTTAGTAAATTTTCCAGCGTTGAAGACGTGACAGAAGACGTGAAGTGTATTATGTAAATCCATTCCACAAGTATAAGACGGAGAAGTGTTAGTGTGTTTGTTTTGCTTAATTCCGAGTTACAATTTGTGGGCGGGTCCAATTTGAATATAGTCAATGCTAACTAAAGTTTATGGCGAATGATATGACCCTACAAGAACATCTTATACGTATATAACAACAATGTTGATTTATTTTATGAATATTTCCAGTCTCTTGTTCTTAAAGTCATATTTTATTTTTAATTAATTGGTTTTTTTAAATTTAACGAGAGGTTTTTCAAAACTTTCAGACAGTTATATTAAATTTTTTATTCTTATTATACAGTTAACGTTTTTATATAAATTAAATTACAGATGTTTTGTACAAATGTATATAAAAATAATCTAAATAAAACTGAATAAAATTGATGTGAGTGTGAATTTTTACACATTTCAGGGTTTCGCAGGTATTTAGTAAGTGAATGATGATTATTTGGGATGCCAAAACAAAATTTTGTTAAAATATTTTTTTGTTAATTTTAATTCGAATGCCTAATACCATTATTTAGGTTTCTAAATATGTCCGAACTCAGAGCATCTCCCACAACGTCATTAACATATAAAATATAAAGAAGTGGTCCTAACACACTTCCTTGCGGAACTCCTTGTGTTGCAAATAAATGACTTGACTTCTACTTAGTACGTTAATCCACGTACTAAGGACTTTTGTTTGATACCCTACTCAGAATTTAATTATTTATTTTTTTTTTCGATGAGTTCATATTTGCTTATATTTTTAGTGCGATATGTTTTTTAGATGTGCGGGTCAAAGAGTTGTATAAGGATGCCAAAATACAACTTTTTAGGTTTAGCCGTTTGGCTACAATTTTTACCGACAGATAGACGACAAAATGACGGTATAAGGGTTTTTTGGTATACCTACAGAACCATAAAAACTCCCGAAATGTGTGAAAATTGACACCAATTTTTTATGTGTTGTTATATATTAAACAATAATTAACAATAATTTGGCGAAATTCCAGACAGTTTATCATGAGTATATGATTGATTTAACTCTAGCAAAATGATCCGTTAAGCTTAGTGTCATCCGTGGGCATTAATGGGTCAGATCATAGTGACATCTCTGATTGTTCCGAGGGACTAATGGTGATTTATACCAGTTGAATATATAAAAGAGGCACGTTCTACAAATATGATATGTCGAGGCCCATGTTTTATAAATATGTAGTGCACTTTTTGTAGAGGTTCGTGCATTACGCTTCTGCAGATTTTATCTCGTAAAATATGAGCATAGATGTAAGCTTTATGATTGTCAACTTAACAAGATAGTTCTACAAAATATACTATATGCTACAATGCTGTATGACTCTTCCCAATGATTCTCTTGATAAAATGTTTCACGAACTGAACAAATTAGGATTACTTAAGATATATGTTGAACTTTACAACACGCACGAGCTCTGTTTAAAAATAAATCGAATTTTTGTGATAGTCCACTAATAAATTCAGAGACAGCTATTTTTTGGTATGCTCCATTTGTTGAGACTTCAATATAATGTGTTTTGATAATATCCAGGCTTCAGTCATGGTCTGTAAACTGAGAGATATCACACAAGAGCCGAGAGATAGACGACTACAGTGGACAGAACACGTGATGAAAATGAGAGAGGACAAAATGGTTAGGAGGATACGGGAGAGAAGATTGAATACCCATCAAACAGTGACTAACAAGACAAGAAGAGATCAGCTAATCGAAAATATAACAAGTATTGATATTCAAGACACATGAAAATACTAGATAATTAACAGATCAAGATGGAAAACCTATGTGAGTGAGTCAAAATGAAACCCGACTGACAATGCCCTATGAAAAAAAAGAGTTATACTATTTTTTTTTTATTGCGATGGCCCCACATGGCCATATTTTTGCTTAAACAAGGGATATTGTATTTGACACAAGACGTCTAAACTTGCTATAAATGGGAATGATTGGCCCACAACTTGTCATGCTATAATATTTCTACCAAGTGAAAAACCGTTGGATTTTTAATTTTCGACGGTTTCTTCGAATTTTCGAAGTTTGGCCATGCTGGGCCATTGCCAAAATATTAATAGTTTTCGAAACTTTTCTTTAATACCTTTTTAATACATATCTATTATTACCTATTAATTAGAGCCCAAATTTTATTGAGGAACCTTTAATTCTATCTGAAGGACCCTAGGATTCTGCGGAACACAAGTTGGAAAGCACTGTTCTAAAGAAAATAACCATAATAGTTGATATACCTCAATAAATTGCATATTGGGTTTTAACCAGTATAATCAAATTTAACTCTGATTCAATATTATTTATAAAATAATATTTTTATTCATTTTTAGATCATTTTAAAAATGTTTTAATGAAAATCCATTTAGTTTAAATATATTGGAGCTAAAACCTGAAGTATTTAATAAACCAAAACGTTTTTAATCTGGAATATTTATCTCGTTATTGAATTTAATATTCCCCTTTCATTAAAATATGGCTGAAGATAAATGAAATGTAAAACATAATCACACCCTTGACTGTACTAAATAATAAAATCTGAGCAAGTGAGTGTACCGTAGCGTGGTAGATGTATCAGTAAAACAATAGAAACATCTTCCAGAATAATTCTGCAAGAATTAAAAGCGCAGAAATACCCTTCTGCAATCCATTACGGTTCTCATTTTGAAAAACGAAACAAAATCAGGGATACCTTGCTTTAAGTCATTGTTCGGAAGCAATAAATTTTAGAGTATAAATCTAAAAGTCCGGACCTCCGAGACAGGAAACGCACTGCGAATTAAGACAAACACTTTACTCAGTTTGGAACACCGTATACAGGCAACGGTGTACTCAACTCCTGACTAGTTTTAACATTTCGAGGAAAATTAACTTTTGTTATCCGCATAAGATTAAAAAAGAAGATGTGCCTTCATCATGACTCAGCTATAACTTCTCAGTTCTCCAGTTTATCTTCATAGGCGCGACAGCCCGAGATGAGCTTAGGCCTCTTGTTTCCATGCTTCGTGAATATATTTTCAATCTGTGTACATTTAGACCAACTAAGCAGAACTTGTAATTTGTATAAACATTTGTACTGAAGTCGAAGAGTTGTATAAGCGTGACAAATTTCAACTTTCTAGGTCCATTCACAATTTCTACTAAAAAGAAAGACACATGAGTGACATAATAAAGGTTTTTGGTCATACCTACAAACCCTAACAACTGTCTCCTTCGCTTTTGATGATTACTAAGAAATAAAAGTTTAAATTATTGCATTCTTTTCGAAATTTATTTTTCTCTTTATTAACTTGCTCGCATTTGAGTGCTCCTGTTTACATAATAAATGTTTGAGGCTATGCTTTTTTTGAGAGGTATAATTCTGCAAAAGTATACACTGCTTCCAAATTTTACGTGTTTTTTGACATTACAAAACGCTCTCAAAAAAAGAGCATAGCCTCAAACATTGGTCCTTCGAGCCGGATTTGTTGCAACAAGATTTTGGCTACAACAATAATTGGAGAAAGAAAACTGGACGGGTCAAATAATTGTGCGGTTACTGATAGGATAGTTCTTTTTGTTACCTGTTCATAATGTTTCATTTTTCCCACCGTGTAAAAAAAGTAAACACTGGCTTGATCCCAAAATTTTGTTTAGTTTGTCTGAGACGGTTATAGGACCGTTTAACTGCGATTCCCTGAGCTCTAGTTTATTTGAAACCCTTAAAAATATCAAAGCAAACGTAACTGCGGTAAAAAAAATCGGTGTTGTGCCTTAGCTTAAACAGGATCGGTCAACACGTCACACTTTCACATAATGCCAGTGATCTAAAAAAAGGGAACTTACATTGCGTGTTCTGTAATGTTACTATACACCTTGTAAAACTCTGTGCACGCCACTGCTGTGCACCGTTGTCAATTAAGATGAGCAGAAGTTAACAAAGATCTGTATCAGACAGAAGTGCCTCGAGCATACATCCATAAAATCTGTAGATATTTGTTATTTGCATTGGCCCAGTTTCCCTAAGTTGTCGTAAAGGGTGATACAAGTAGGGTAGCGTCCAGGAAAGGGTCGAATGATACTCGCTAGAACTTGCAACGCCCCGAATGAGACCGAATTAAACTGTTTCCTTCTCCAGAGATTTATATAGTTGCGGACATCGTAAATATTGCAGCAAGTGAACTATGTAAAAGTAGGTGCGCGTTCAGATTATAAATCATAAATGCGCCATCTGCCAACAGAATAGCTTTTTGGAAAATAGAATGAAAATCTACCAAAAAGCCCAAGATTCATAATCCTTTTTAAAACAGTTCTATGTCCTTATATCATTATTTTGTGGGTCAGCTTAATGGACTCGAATTTTATAGCGTATTTTTACAATTTTACGATCATGTCGGTTTTTTAAATGCCAAATGTTATAAACAACATTGAAAAGGGATACATTCGAGGTGGAAACAACAAAATTTACAGAAAAAAAAACACAAAACATACTTGGTTAAAGTTCTACAATGTAAATTGAAGCACATTATTGGTTTGTCTATATACGGAACAAGAATAAGGAATAGGAAATAAGAATAGTACACAAGATGTTAAAACATGGCTGCGCCGTATATCGGTTTATGTAGGAATGAAATTTAACTTAAACATAAGAAAAGTTGGTAACATTTAACATTTTATTCTTATTCCAAGAATAAGAGACGATAAGCATGCGCACAATGGTCAAAATGTCGGCCGTAATAAAATTTGTCCAACAGATGTTTTCGTGCTGTGATCAGAAGGTTGGAAACAACAATATAATGTGTGAAACACAAGCAAATAAATTTACAAAATATTCTAAATCCATATTACTGAAAACGAATTTTTTTTTAAGGTTAAACACAACCACCTGTCAAACGACAACCGTTAAACACAGGCCAACGCAAGTACGCAGGCGCAGCGACGAAATGTTATGTTCGATATAAACGGTTTCATATTTTTTATTCTTGTGTACTATTCTTATTTCCCATTCCATATTCTTGTTTCGTATATAAACCAACCATAAGAGACGTAAAATTAAAATTATCGACTAACATCGGTAGTCATAGTATTTCCTGTAATATATTAGGCAAACTTATCAGACGAACATAATCGAGCTGCATAGTAGAGTAGAGTATTGACAAGCAGCTATGTTTGTCATCCAATAGGGATACAGTGTCCATCCTACATACTCGCTAGCATCTGAATCCCGCGAGAGATGCGCCCGAACCACTAACTGAATTAGTCTGCCGTCCTAATCTAACTTAAAACTAATTTCCATGTTTAACGACCTAGCTTTATCGGAATTGAAACAGGCGACAATTATTAACAATCCATAATTTCATGACGGCTGATTATTGAAAGCGTCTCTATTGTTAGTTTTAAACAATACTTTATTTAATAATATTTAAATTAAATATGAATATTTAGTCTCCAAACAGCAGGTACTCTTAGATCTCAAAGCTGTTAGATTAACAGACGATAAATTCTTTTAGAAATATCGTTCATTTTGCCGTGATTACAACAAAGCAAAATTTGTCCTACACACTCAGCATGCCGCCTTCACTTATTATATACCTGAGAAATCCTGAAATGTTCGAAAAATCACACTTCACATCAATTTTTTAGGATACCTGCAAGTGAATTGCTATAGTAGCAACGCAAAAGTAAAACATGACTGTTTATTACATATTTTTAATTAAAAAACAGAGAGAAAAAAACAAATATGTAAAAGAAGAAATAAAATGAAAACACGATATAACATTTGAACATTACTTTTATGTTTCATAAATTATTAACATGTTTAAACGTGTCTCATATCCATTCTTTTATTTTTATTATTATTCTGGAAGTTTTTGTATCTCTCCGTTTCTCTCCTTTGTAGATATTTTCCTTAGTTTACTCACATATATTTTTGTTTCGTTTTATAGGAGTAATCTTCTTGAATGTATCTTATTTCGACGGCAGTATCTAATTCCCATTTACAACATTCGAAGCTCACAAAAACGTTAACGATAATCTTATCCGTCTCCCATAAAACCTTATCTGAAATTGGAACTAAATATTTAATTCAATTTTGGTCTCAGTCGCATTATTTTCAAAGGGCTTTATATTTTCTTAATTAAACTAGTATTTCTTTTACAACTAGTTACATTTTTAAATTTAAAATTTGGTCTTCAGATAACACTGCATTATCAAATTATTAAGAACTACTGCATTAGTAACAGCTGTTTTCCTGACAAGGTTAAACTTGACAAAGTTTTCCCACTTTTTAAGAAAAGAGATGTCGATGATGTTAATAATTATCGACCCATATCAATAATGCCAGTTTTTTAAAAGATTTTTTTACGTGTTGTAAAAACAAATTGTGCAGTATTTTACAAGCAAACATTTTTTTCTCCAATAGTCAGTTTGGTTTTAGAAGTGATAAGAGCACTATAGATGCAGTTTTGGACTTTGTCGCGTATGTTTTGGATGCATTAGAATCAGGGAAATACTGCTAGTGTTTTTCTTGATTTAAGCAAGGCTTTTGACTGCATATCTCATGATATTTTATTAACCAAACTGTCTTTTTATGGTTTTGACGACAAGAGCCATGCCATGCTTAAATCATACTTATCTAACCGAAAACAGTTTACCCAATGTAAAAGTAGTTTCTGAGTATCTACCTTTACATTTTGGTATTCCCCAAGGTTCAGTTTTCGGACCGCTACTATTCTTAATATAAGTTAACTACTTGTCTCTCACTATGACATCTAAATCAATCCTTTACGCTGACGATACAACATTACTAAATTGCAACCATGATCTAGATTCCCTTATTACGGAAAATGTTTCTCTGGTGAACAGTGCTAACTCTTGGTTATCTAGCAATAAACTAATTTTAAATACAGATAAAACCCAGACCTTGTTCAAATAACTTTGCTGTGAAATTTTACAATCTTACTACACTACCACTAGACAAATTCAAACTTAAACACTTATTTATAAATAATCCATTGTACACAATTGATGAGTTTAACAACGTTAATTTTGATGAACTTGTGTGACTTGTCTCCTAATATTGTATTGACTGACTGAAAGCAGTTCTTTGTATTTGTTATTTGGTCAATAAAACTATTATTATTATTATAAGAATGTTTCTTTTAACGCAAAAATCTACTATTTTTGTGTTGTTTCATATAAAAACTGTTGCTCCTTTCCACAAAATTTATAAAACAAAACAATTGGCAAAAAATTGTATCATCAATAGTTGAAAACCAGCAATTTTCCCTTTGCTGGTAGGAAAACTGTTAATCCGAACCTGCATGTTGTGAACCGGACACCGAACTTCCGTACCGGACCACACCGTCTTCGAAGCGGTAATTTCCCTCGAGTGCCGTACCCATACCTACCCTACCGGTACAGATACCGCTAGCCACTATCCACTATCGGTCACGTGACTTATTCAACGTATTAAATCGATATGGCGTGCCTTCTTGTAACGATTTTAACGGTCTGATATTGCACACGGCTTACCGATAAAATCATGCTTTCTTCCTACTATATTTTGATTAACTATACGAATGCAACGGCTATTCTGTTAGTGAGTTTTTAATTTTAGATGTAGCATGTTTATAGGGTAAATTAGAGAAAGGAAAATACAGGATGCAAGCAGGTAATTTTATGTCGATTTTAGATTAGATTCTATCGTAGATTTACAAAGGTTCAGAGACTGACTCTAGAATTTCGGTAGATATCATACAGAAAGTTGAATAACGTCAGTTTGATATTTGATGCTCATTAAATAGAAGAGCCCTTTGGAAAATCCGGGACTGAAACAAAATTAGTTAAGTACAATTAACGTCTCGCAAATATTTTCTTAACCGGGAACCTGTGGCGATTAATAAGCCGCCTCCGGGGAAAATTCGAGTCCTCCTCTCCGAATCAATTGGCGCCCAACGTGGTGGCATTTATTGCGGGAGGGAACGGACGACGGGGGTTTCACCTGGAGGCGGTGCATCAACCGCCAACTAACCCCCTGCCAGTATATGACAAGGACTCCAATACAAACCCATGCCGGTATCCTGGTCCGAAATGACCCCTGGATCTTTTTTAAGACCACCGTCGTACCCAGACCTTGAGCCGGGGCTTTCAGACGATTGATGCGCCTCCAGGTGGAAACTGAGTTACCCCCAGCATTAATAATTGTTTTCATGGAATAAGAGACGATTTTTTATCAGCAGGGATAAGTTCAAAATGTGTCAACAGCTACAATGTATAAAACTGCGTAAGCTACAATGTATATGATTTGTTCAACAATATAAAGTTACACGATTTCAAAAAGTTCAGAATCCTTATAAATTGGTTCGATCATAAATCGTTATTTATGATCTAAAGGTATGCACTCATAAAATTTATCAACAACTTTCAAGATTGTGTTACAAACTGTTCAATGTTAAAGAATTAGAATATAACATAGAGGGCGCAATATATACTGACCAATAAAAACAAAATCATAACTAGTAACGATTTACATTTTTGGTTAGATCGTCACAAGTATTTGGTACACAGTGAAAATTTCATTCTCAGGTTGAAAGACTCTGAAACCCAAATTGTGCTCAATAAATTTAACTTCGTCCGAGATTATGTCTGAAATATATTATTGACTCCACATTTTCTGTAATATTATTCGATAACAACACTGTCTTAAAGAAATGTAAAGAGTAAAGGAAAAGGTAAAAAACATTGATAAAAGCATTGAGTAAAAAACGAATTGTCACCTGCGGTTATTTGAAATACGACGAAGGAATTTCAAACAAGTCTATAGAAATCTGAAGAAAGGGTCAAGAAACCTTAAAGGAATAAGGAAGAGAATGAATCACGAATTTTTACAAGGATAAAAAGCTGTTTAACATTCATCCCAGAGAATTCTGGATAAAGTCCGGTGCCTCAGGGATGTTTTCTGGCACGTACTATCTTCACCTTGAACTCCGACCGCGTTCTCTGCAGTAATTGTAAAACTTGTGCTTTTTACAAAAATAATGTAAAAAATATTAAATTTTCTAAGCTATGAAAACTGACATTTCTTCTAATATAATTGACAGAGGAGTCCGTATATTCTCGGTGAAACATTGTTAATATTGAATTAATAATAAAACACTCGGTCGGTTTCACAAATATTAGTTTATTTATTAATTTTAGATTATTCTATTTTATTTGCCATATGTGTAGGTAAATTCCATTTTCTAGAAATCTTGGAATTTTCAAGAATACATAAATTTATACGATTCATTTACATTCAAGTATATTTAGTTCGCCTCATAAAATTCAGCATCAAAAAAGAAATCTTAAAAACTGCTCGTTTTTAAAAGAAATTCAGAATATGCTTTGTAGAAATTTACTGGACCACAAATATTCGGATATTTTCCTCTTTTTTAAAATCCTATGAAAACTTGATATAAATTTTGTTCGATGGCAGCTCAAAGTTTCAAGTACTTTTGTTATCAAGGTAAAATAAAATAGACATTATTAAGAATATGGGATTTAAGGTATTTTGTTTTGACAGGAACAAACACACCCGAGATATTTCAGTTTAAGTTGAGGATTTAGTGTACCTGAAAATTTAATTATATTGAAACTCAAAAAATCGGAACTTTACTGGTGAGAAAATAAAATACTTTATGCTTGGTTCACTCGTTAAATCAAGAATAAATTACCAAGATCAGGCAATACCAAATACTAATCGATGTGCATTACTCAGAAATTATCAAATTTTTATATGATTCCCTTTAGGTAGTAGGTTGAGCGATTCAACTGGTTCTGTTATAGTGTGAAAATGAATTTATTTAAACCAAATATATTCAATTATTATCGACAATCGGTGAAGAACTTCAGTGGTTTCTGCTTGAAAAACTGAATCAAGTGGTTTTCACAGGCTTCTTTTGAAACCAGCATAATTCCATTGAGAGAATTCTGCAGAGATCGGAATAGGTGATAGTCAGAAAGTGCTATGTCTGGACTATACGATGGATGCAACAAAATTTCCCAACAAAGCTCTCGCAATTTTTAACGGGTCATCAAAGAAGTGTGTGGTCTTGCTTTGTTATGATGAAAGACAACACCTTTCATTCAATTCGGACCGTTTTCTTTCAATTGACTGGCGTAATCTCTCTAGTTGTCCACAGTTTGAGAATCAATCGTCTGGCCAACTGGAAGTAGCTCATGGTGGACGATTCCCTTCCAGTCCCACCACAAACACAGCATCACCTTGTTCGGCGTCGATCCTCGATTCGCGAACACTTGTGGCGGCTCACCATCCCTTGTCCACGATCTTTTACGCTTCCGATTGTCGTACGTGATCCATTTTTCATCACCGGTTAAGACACGTTTCAGAAATGGCTCGATTTCATTGCGTTTCAGCAGCGCATCGCAGATGTTAATTCGGTCATATTTTTCGCGCTCAACTCATGAGGAACCCATATATCGATCTTCTTTTTGTAGCCAATTTTCCGTAAATGGTTCAAAACAGTTTTGTGGTCAATGCCTAGCTCCGTACCAATTTCGACACTGCTGATATGCTTATCTTGCTGGACTTTTTCAAGAATTTCATCAGCTTTTTCACTGATTGGACGACCAGAGCTTGAGTCATCTTTCACATTAAAATTACCAGAACGAAAGCGAGCTTTTGGTAAAGTACCTTCACCGTACACAGCACAACTTTTTTCACAAGCCTGCGTTCCTCAAACCATAAATAAAGAAGGGTAATTCCTCCTGGAACTTTGGCGCTTTCTCACAAGCTTTTCCTAAACTTGTAGTATTACACCATATCGTTGCGGTTGAAAGTCTCCTCTTCTTGATAATTTTGTAAGAGTATTAATGAAAAAACTAGGTATGAAAGTAACAGTGAAACGAGGGAATATGAAGAGATTTGACTGACATACGTACTTAAAATGTCTTTTAGTAAGACGAAATATGTGTGCCGTAGAATTTTCTATTCTGACATTTCATAGAATCAGTCAATCATCTCCCTTTAAATATTTATCTCTCCCCAGTTGCTTGTTGTAACATTTCACATATTTTCCACTGTCCCCAATATATGCAGTAAACATTTTGACTTGTGTCGATTTTTATTTGCGTATATAAAATCTTACATCCCAAATACGATTTAAAAAACATGAATCTTTGAAGGATGTCGTAGTATTTGCAAGTAGGAAATTCAAAGACCACCCTATATGTTACGTCACAGGAAAATGGACGATGGAACAGATAATAAAGTAGAGGATTTCATTCGCGCAAGAATTGAAAAATATTTCATTTTATAAGACGGAGATTTTAGTGCATATGGTTTTGATGTTTAAGGTTTTGTCACCTGAATATATACATACATACATATGTATATAGAGGCGTTGAAATTGCGGGGAGGCTCAAGAATTTGCCCCCCCCCCCGCCTCAAGAACTGAAAGACGTTTTTCCAGAACACATTTGTCTTGTAATTAAACAGGAGGATGCTTAAAAAAATGGCTTCTCAGCAACCCTAAGAAAAAATCCAGATTTTGATCCTTCCCCAGAAAAAATCTGAGCCTGGACCTGTAAGATACATACACACAAACGAACTGATATATATTAGCATAGATTTTTAGTTTTCTATTAAGAAATCTCGAAGAAATAGCACTACAATTAATTTTTTGCTATCAAACATTGACTTAAAGTGAAACCGGCCTAGAGACGTGCAACATCCGATGGGCAATTGGCCAGACAAACCCCTACGTACGTTAGGTACGTGAGACGAAGAGAAAATGATTCGGATTTACGTTAATTTGGACGGTGATCGCGCACAGAATTCCAGATTAGCTCCAGCTTTAATTAGAAAAATAATAAAAATGCCTCAGTGAATTGACCTGAAAGTGAATTAAATATTTCTGACAAATGATTATTGCATCGTTATATAAAAAAATAAATTAGAAGCAGGGGCAAAAGCAGTGATTTAAGACATAAATTGTAAGTAAATAGTAAATAAGACACTTGGTTATATTCCACAAAATATTTTATTAGAACTTGGTATATATTGCTTGTTAGGACCATCTTCAGAAGAAGTTCTTCTGAAAACAATGTTGAAGAGATAAAATTTGTAAAAAGTTTTTTAGATCGTCAGCAAAGAGAAGGAAGTTAGAGTAATGAAAACATGAAATTATGTCATTAATAAAATTGATTAATAGAAGAGGGCCAATATGACTTCCCTGTGGCACACCAGAAGTGATTATTTTGACATAAGATTGATAACCATTTACACCAATGCATTGTGTCCAGTTTACTGTGGAATATCGTCGTTACTCTAAAAGATTTACGAAGAAAAATTACTTTAATAGTAAATATATTTACTGACAAAAAAGGTCTTTTGAACCATGTATATGTTCAGAAGTAATCACAGAAAGAACATCATAGTAAATAAATTAATCTGATGCGTGTATTGGTAGACGCTACATCTGATCGTTCGGTGGTAAAGCGGGGTGCATGCGGATTAACAATAATGCTGGTTCAAAAATTGAAGTTGTGATTAGTTAAAGTAAATTGTAAATTGTGTTTTGATTATTTGTTATGACTAATATGTAGTAAAGTAGACCAACACGATGTGGTCGGGGATATTTAACAAAAACAATAAGTTAAGATTATATAAAATAAAACTGCCTGAATAAAATATTAATCCTCATAGCAGTGCTGGAACTCAGATACTGGAATAGCTTTAAGCTGGTCGATTACGGACGTTTGAATGTTTTCGTGTGTCCCAAAATGACCCTTGAGATGATTTTTCAATCTTGGGAAGAGGAAAAAGTCACAAGGACTCAATTCCGGCGAATAAGGAGGCTGAGGAGCCACAGGAATGTTTTTACTGGCCAAAAAATCATTTATTGAAATTGCTATGTGACAAGGACTTTCATTGTTCAAAATGTGATGAACGGTAGTATCAAATTCAACTCTTCCCCGATCATTCTAACTGTCAACCGATGATCTGAATGCACAAGATTCCAGATTCTGTCGACATTTTCATCGGTTCTTGAAGATGAAAGCCTTCTGTGTGATTCATCCTCAACCAACTCTCTTCCTTCTGAAAATGCATTAAACCAACAAAAAGCCTGGGTCCTTGACAAAACACTGTCTCCGTAGGCCTGCTGAAGTTTTGCAAAAGTTTCCGTTGCACTGTCCCTAAATCTGAAGCAAAACCTGATAGCACACCGTTACTCGAAAAGAAAGTCACTCATCTTAGAAAAAACTGTTTCAAGAAAAATATCGCTACGGACAACAAAATTACTTTAGCGATGTAAACGCTCTGTTGCCAGTCCGGTTACTTAATTTACACACCTCGTAGGTTTTCTCTGAACAGATGTCGCAAGTACAAAGTTTGAGAACTGCATATTTTCTTTAATCTTTAAAATTCAATACACAAAATAGTTCTTAGTTTTTATAGAGTACACATTTTCACAGCAAAAACCAAACTCATGGTTTACCATTTTGGTGTACGATAGGTCAGTATAAACATCAGCTATCACCGACTTGCATCAACATGCAATAAATGTTTGGTCGATTGTACACGGTTGAGGAAAGTGTAAGAAAAGCCGGGGGAGAAGTGCCAAAGAAATATTTCCGTTCCAGCCGTTACAAAAGTTCGCGGAAAAGACTTATTGATCGAAGAAGGTTTCTGATGCAAAAGATTTTACGTTTTCATCTTTGAAAACGTCGTTGCCAGAACGGTCTTTCCTTTTATTAAGGAGACGTCCTATTAAAATGCTCGTTGTTTACTATGTATTAACATATTAGGTTACCTTTGGTAAACCGCAACAAAGAAAACAAATGGTTAAAATTTTAAAATAAAACAGCCTTGTCTGCCAAGCAAAATTCACAGACTGAGATTATGTTACGCAATTACTTAAAATTATTTAGTTAATACTGGTTATTGGAGATTTTCTTTTAAAAAATGTGTTTATGACAGTGAATAGGTTTTTTAAGGAGCCGCGTAACCATATAATAATATTTATTTCATGCTGGACATCTTCCGACGTTTACATTTGTCACATATATGATAAATTCATTGAACAAAAGTTGAAAAATATATAAAAAAATTGAAAAATTGATGTGAAGTGTGAATTTTCACACATTTCAGGGTTTCGCAAGTATTTAGTAAGTGAATGATGATAATTTGGGATGCCAAAACAAATTTTATGTTAAAATTTTTTGTTAATTTTAATTCGAATGCCTAATACCATTATTTAGGTTTCTAAATATGTGCAGTATTTTTTTATATAGCAAGGTACATTAAGATTTTGAAAATTGCGCCTATGACTTCCATTGGTTGTTTTAAATCATAACTCCGTTCCTCTAATTTCGTTTATTCAATTTCAACAATTTCCACTGGTTATTAAATTTACGCTTTTAAAAATTAAATGCAACATTTGCCCAAATATAACTAGAATTTTGAAAAAATTATTTAAAAATAAAAATGTCAAACTACTAAAAGACTCGAACCTTAGTTTGCAAATTAGAACGCGAGAGCGCTAACCACTACTTCATGAAAGCATGCTGATTTACTTTGTTACATAAGTTATTAAATATTTTACATGGTCAAGCAAAAAACACAAAAAATGAAAATAAAATCACTGTATTTTTAAATAATTAATAATAACAATAATAAAAACGTATTCGATTGGAAGTTACTCTGGCGCTCGCTAGTAAAACTCGGAATGAGTACGACGTCATTTGCTCGCACGCAAAGCGATTCTAGAGAGGTCCTATTGAATACGCCATAAGTGAGATTGCTAGTTCAATTCCCCGTTTTTGATTTTATTCGGGCGAGAATAATATGTAAACATTACTCCCATTTTCACAATAATTCACCCCTCATCCAGGTGTAGGAGGTCGCCCCCTGGCATCGGTGATTAGCCTCGTTGCAGTAATAGGCCATTATAAAATAAATAAAATAATAATAATAATAATAATGTAATCTAAAAAAGACGGGACATCCTGTTGTCACATAGTAAAGTCGCCATACACTGGTTGAAAATTACTGTGGTACTGACTATGGTTTATATTATTTCGTAAAAGTAAGTTAACAAACTTGTGTAAGTACAGTAATAAAGCCTTCTGCAAAACGCGGTTGATGTAGTCCCAGGAATACGAACTGGGATGGACATTTCCCGCGGGCAATCTCGCCCCAAGGCATTAAATCTTAAGGAAGGGCTATAACTTATATTGTTCTCGAAAGGCTTCCAGGAATCGATACACAAATTATATTGAGATTGGAAGAAGAGTTTGATTTGCTTTTATATGCATATTCTTTTATCCTAGACAGTTCCAATTTAATCATAAGAAATAAATTAACTATACTATTGCTTCTCCAGTATGCCCTTTTTCGATTTGCATCATAGATTTCCCAAGTTAAATTTTCCATTGCATATTCTACCATGAGTTCGAAAGAAATTGCATAAGGGTTGACTGTGGAAAAATAAAATAATGTCTATTGTAAGATTTATATAACAATTGACTAACTAATTTTCACTAGAAACTTATGACAACAACAGTGATGACAATTAATTAATTGGCAGTTAAAGCTTGCAGTACACATCATTTGATTTTTCCACAGCCGACCCTTATGTAATTTCTTTTTGAAAATTTTACAAAATAATTAAAAAAAATAATTCCTAAAATTTTGAAATTTTGATCAAATTTTTTTTTGTTCCGATTTTAGCCAAAATATAATTTTGAACTAATTTTGGGGCGAGAATTATGAAAAAAATATTTAAAAAATTTCTTCTTCCCTAGTTTTTGAGTTCGAGTCAATTTGGGTCAGTCAAAATTTTGAAAAAAAATTTTTTGCTCCGATTTTAGCCAAAATTTAATTTTAAGCTAATTCTGGGGCGAGGATTATGAAAAAAATATTGAAAAAAATTATTCTTTCCTAGTTTTTGAGTTTGACCTGATTTGGGTCAGTTTTTTGCCTATAATTCCAAAACTTTTGCCCAAACTTCAAAACGGACCAAATTTTCTTGATCTATGACCAAAAATACATATTTGTACCAATTTTCAATAAAATCGGAGACAAAAAATTTTTGCTTGAAAATTGAAAAAATCGTAAGGGGTACCCCTTACGATTTTTTCAGTTTTTGGCCATTTTCAAGGGTTTTGGTTTACTGCCCATACAAATATTAATAATTGGTTTATTAAGGCCCAAATTTTTTTATAGACTAAACAATGTAGGAGGATTTTAAAAATTCAAACCGCAGATTTTTATCTTTAACCATTTTTTAGTTAGAATTTATCAAAATATTCAAAACAATTTTAAAAAAATGAAAAATCTTCAAAAAATGTTTTTGTTCCAAAATGTGGTTACAAGTCAATTAGGACCTCAGGATTTCAAAAATTTCAACCGCAGGTCTTTATCATATTTCGTTTTTGAGATACGTCCATGCAAAGATGAAAATTTCTATAAATCACGCCATATTAAAATTTGTCATAATTTTAAAATACGCAACACGAATAAGGCCAAAAAAAAATGTACAAACAAAAGATTGGTTCAAAGAGAGATCCTTGTGGGACTCCGGCTTTTACATGTTGTTGATAAGCAATTTTCTATTGATACATAAAAGGTTCTGTTGTGGAGGTATGCATTTATTAAATGTATTAAATTATCTCGAATATTTTCAGTCCTGAACAAAGAAAATAAATATCGTAATATTTCTCAAGACACTTAAAACAGAGAGTACAAATTTTCCTACATTCCCATGAATGTATGAATATATTTACCATTTGTATTCGGCAATAGGAAATTCGAGGCGGATATCCGAAACGATCTAATATGCGTATAATGCACATACATATACCGAAAAAATAACGATATTACACGAACATAACCGATTAGATATAAGTAAAAACTGTAAGGTATGAATTATCACGTATCACTGAAAAAAATGACGTTATTTTGAAAACAGGACACGATTTGACACTTCATATAACTACCGAAGTATATTTCATAGTATAGTACTAAGAAATGGCGTTAGGGGTCTCTAATGCTTGTTCTGTGTCGAAAGGAAGCCTAGTGCTTTTATATAAATCTCAAAAATCTTAAAAATATTCGCAGTGTTCAATCATTGCGGAAATGTTCCAAAGAGGAATAATACTTAGGTTTATTTCTGTCTTTTTTATGTTTTCCCTTCACACATGTGGAGCTGAATATTTAGTTCTTTTATTTTCTTCACTTTGGTATTTTCAGTTTTTATATAACAGGTATTTTATTTTTTTATATCTTGTTTTATCCACGATATTATCATATATTTGCGTAGTTATTTTTTTATAGACGGAAAAGAAATCGATTTAGTAATAATATGTTCTTCTTCTAAAAAAAAAAACACATTCAAAATATTTGTATTTTAAAATATTGCACTTATTATTTGTACATATTAGTTACAGTAATAATTTATGAATAATTATAATTAATATTTAACAATATAATATAAATAGCTACGAAGATCTATAAATACCTATTTCATAACGACCACTGCCCATAACCTATTGTTATGAAATCTCATTCTGAAAACAGTACTGAAATTACGCGACCCTGATGCCCATAGAACGTTTTAGACCGTATGCAAAAGTGCCTTATTGAGATGCGGATATAATTTCAAACTGTTTAATCGGTTGAAGAAAAAAGTTTAATTAAATCGACTAGGATGGAGCCAATGAAATAAACCATGTACAAAGAGATTTTCATATTGTGCCAGTAGGTAGTAGAATTGAGGTAGACCAAAGCTTAGGTTGGTTGTGTAACACAGGATGCTCGGTCTATCGGTGCACACAACAGGAAGACAATAACACAAAATCGGAAAGAATAGCGGAAGACGATTGGGACGGCTATGGCCTTCAAGGGCCTTGAAGGCCGTACCAGTAATGATGACTAATTCCTTCTGGCATGTTTTATTGCAAAATTGTTAATTATCTCGTCATAATTTTTCTTGCCAACTCGGACTCGATTGACTAAATTGCCAATGAAGAGAATCGCTCCAGACTTATACAAGAGCGTAAATAATTTTTTATTATTTTCAGTTTTGAAAACGATCTCTCTGCCGATGCAACTGTAACTGGAATAGTCAGTATTACTTTCAAAACATTTACAAAATTGGGATACAATCCAGATAAATTGTTAGTGGTGAGTTTATTATGAAAACCAGTGAACAAACGTGTTTAATTCATTAATCACAACCTCATCAGTTAACACAGGCAAACTTTTGAAACACACCCATGAAAACTACTCGCGAATATGTTTTCTATTTAAATTTAAATTCTTAATTAACTTACTTATTTATTAACATCGACACGGAATGTTGGGCTCTTTAATGAGTAGCATAAATATAAGACTTAAAAAAAATGTTTGAATTAAGATATACATGGGACAGCAAAAGTCACTCACTGTATGTTAATTTAATGTAAATAACTAGAATTCAAAAACGAAATCTGATTAAAATAAAATTAAATCGTTCCAATTAAACTCGATATTTTTCTTTGTTTTTTAAAAGTGACTTTTGTTTACGTTAAACAAAGAGAAACACGATATCAACCATGATACAATTTATGTAGTTTTTGTTACCTCTCTTACGTTAAAGAGTGAATGGCTTTTATACTACAAAATCGAGGAAAAAAAGAGGCAGAGGCGTGCATATTAAGATATCAACAACCCAATGGAACAAAAAAAGAATATTCCTATAACTCTAAGGCAAAAGTCTTCAATGAAGTGTTTCCATCGGGTACGGTTTAGAGCTAATCCTTTAATATGGTTCTAGCTTTTCCCGTATACATTACAATTCATTGTTCATGAACCAAAATCTCGCCCCTTTGATCCTGTAAAAAACAACCGTCACAAAGCATGGAAGCAGTATCTTTATCATCCGGATTTTGTTGCCCTACTTCATCAACGTCCATGTCGTCGTCAACTGGAAAAAATGTTCAATATGCCCTGGCCCATATTTAGACCTCACGGGGAGGTCATATTTCCAACATTGCACATGGCAGTTTAAATGAATGTTCAATTTTTTCGAAGTTAAGTGAAGTAGTAGTCCAGTAACACAATATACCTCGATCACAATACAACAGCTTCAAGTATAAATCACTAGCAGATCGTTTGATGTTCTTATCATGTTTGGACCTTTTTATTATTTGTGCATATGTCTGATCATGAGTTATAAGCATGTATGTCTTATTATACAGACTGTAGTGTTTTAAGCTATTGCCGAAAGATGATGTTATCTATATTAGTAGATCTTCTCATCTACTAAATTACTTTTTTTTCAAATAACTTAATAGCAAGCGAACTGATGACAAAGGAACCAACAGGCTACTGTCTAAGAACATAACATAGAAGCCCCTAGATGATAGAGAAGGTCAGGAACTTAAAACTATTCGAAGGTACATTATGCTCAAGGTACAAAAGTCTCTTATTCTATATTTGTACACAAACAATGAACGCCACTGTAGAATTGAGCGCAGAAGTAAGATATCTCTTTGGCAAATTTATGTATGGATGATAAAGTAAGAATCTAAAGGTATAAGTAAATATTCAAGGCAGAACAAAAGAAAAAAACGATACGATAACCACAAGTAAATCAGAGAAAATAAATGTATTTTCCTTTTTTTTTCTTGAATTGTTTTATACAAATAAATTGTTACAGTTATCTTAAGATATTTCTTGAACTTAAACTTTCAAACATTTACTAACATCTCAGTTAAACAATGTAAAGTAATAAGAAAACTAAAACACAGTAAATCCCGAATAAATTTTAAGATACGTAAGAATTTCGAGAGCTAAAGAAAATAGATGTACATTAAGGAGTAATACGGTCAGTATTGCGTCCATTTTTAGTGTAAACAGAAAGGACAAGCAGACAACATATGGTAAAATACACAACTTAACAAACTAAGAACAATAAAATCCGACACGAAAAAATGACCATTCACGGGAACAAGAAGAGAGCAAACTTCCACTACCAGACTACGAATTAGACTAAGAATAACACATAGCTACAAAATGAAGAAAGAAGATCCCCCATTGTGTAATGACCAACACAATCATTACAGTACAACACCTTATAACAGAATGCACCAAATATGACACAATAAGATAGACACACCAAATACCTGACACCCTACAAGAAGTACTTGACGACAATAACAACAAAAATCCTACATAAATTTCAAACAGACACAAAACTATACAGACAAATATGGACTACCACCAACATACATAATACCCACACAATGAAATATAATCAACAATATCTTATAAAATACAATACCGGGTACTAATAACCCAAGGTGATGATGTACCTTTAAATAATTAAATTTAAAAAAAAGTTTATAGCCGGTTGCGAACGGCTAAGCAGAACCTGTAATTTGTATAAATATTTTTTACTCAAATTATTTGACACAAGCAGGAATTGAACTCATGTACACACCCTTGTTTACTGGCCAAAAAGCATGTATAAATAATTTTACGCTTACAGCCACAGGCTTGGTGATATCTATTATTAATTAAAATTTAAATAAACTTGCGAAAACAATATTAATTTGAATGATGATTAAAAATGGTCTTGAATTCATTTAGCTGATGATACGTTGATTAATGGTCTAACTGATTTTAATGAGACAATTCTGAGTTTTATTTTTGGAAATACCGCAATGCGCTAAATCGAAAATTGGGTCTTTCTATAATACATTCTCTTTATCTGAGTGGACGTTGGGGCTGGCCGGAAATAATGTATGAACCTACATTACCGGAAGTAAACTCAGAACAAAGGATGAGATTATATGAATTTTAATACCAGATGAGATTAACAGCGAAAATCAATTCTTAGTTAGATAATGGTTAATTGTTATCTGCTTGGTGTACTACCATATTTAAATTTATTTAATTTTTGGGGTGCTGAATTTCTGTTGCTCTTATGTATCAGCTGCCACTGGCTAAAGCTGTTTTTTCTTGGGTTGTTCTCAGTGTTTGTAATGCAGTATGGCAGTTCTGTTTCGGTCGGATTGTATAATAGTGTATTGAGGTGAAAATCGTGTGGTAAATTAGCAATCTTCACCCCATCTCTTCAAACATTTATTATTCAATTCGAAATCTTTGGTATTCGACTGGAATTCAGAATTGAGCGAGCCGGTTAGAAGTTTTAAAAGTTACAGCTCCCGAGAGCCATGACAAGTACTTTAAAAGCCGTTGTGAAGAAGCTCATTGTTGATTCAACTTCTTAACACTGTAACGCGTGAGGATTGCTTGATTTTCCAACCCTCAATGCAACGAACCAACCTCTTTTATAAACGTTTTAACACCCAATCTCTCCACCCCAAAACCTCCTCACGTCACATATTTACTCTCATTTACATACCCCCGAAATGTCACACTCAAACAAATTTCTCCTTTTCTTCGTCTTGAAATGGGTTCTTTCTGAACTACAATACTTCAATATTGACCGCTTTAATGGAAATTTTAATGGTATTTTATATTTTGTAACGGTGTTGTACAAACTTTTCACATGGTAAATACGTTTGTTTATCTTTCTATATTCCTTAAAGGTTAAGGATACATTTTTAAGATGAACTTTGAATATGACAACAGAGAGAATGGTATATTATGTGAAGTGCATGGAATGATGGTCATTTCACACGAGTATAAAAGTTGCACCACGAGCCAAAGGCGAATATCGCAACTCATACGAGTCATTATTTTATATATGTTCTTTTGGCTGCTATGAGGAGCATAGGGCTTCCACAAAACTCTTCCAGTGCATTCTATTGACCCCAAGATGTTTAATCTCCAGCCACGATTTTCCATAATTGCTCGCTTATTGAATGGTTCGTCTCCAGGTTGTTTCTCTCCTTCCGATTTTACGTGTGCCTTTCGGATTACAATCCACGGCAATTCCAGGCACGATAGTCTGCTCTCTTTTCAGGACATGTCCTATCTATTTCCAGTTACGCAATGTTATTTCCTTCTGGATATCTGTTTGGTTTGTTCGTTGTCATAGCTCTGCGTTAGATCTTTCCAGCCAGAACAAGAAGAGAGCAAACTTCACTACCAGACTACGAATTAGAAACACAAGAATAACATAACTACAAAATGAAGAAAGATCCCCCATTGTGTAATGACTGCAACACAATCATTACAGTACAACACCTTATAACAGAATGCACCAAATATGACACAATAAGACAGACACACCAAATACCTGACACCATACAAGAATCACGACAATAACAACAAAAATCCTACATAAATTTCTAACAGACACAAAACTATACAGACAAATATTGACTACCACCAACATACATAATACCCACACAATGAAATATAATCAACAATATCTTATAAAATACAATACCGGGTACTAATAACCCAAGATGTTGATCTACCTTTAATTAATTAAATTAAAAAAAATGTATAGACGGTTGTGAACGGCTAAGCAGAACCATTTAATAGGTAAACCTATGTATTTCTTAGAAGCTTTCGAAATTAAATATGCACTTAAGAAAGGGCTCATAAGGACTCATAAACGAAAAATTAGATCTGTTAGATTAAGACGTTAGTAAGGATTAGATCAAGACGTTGGTCAATGGTATTCCCTAATCCCCTCTCTGTTATTTGTAAATACTTCATATACAAGTAACATTTAGTTATAATTATAAATAATTTCAACACTCTTTGTATCTCATTCTTCTGATGATGGCCTAAGAAGCCGAAATATATATATTAAGATATTTAATAAATTAATTTTGTGGAACTTTAACCAAGTGTGTTTTGTGTTTTATGTGTTATTTTTTACACAAATTATTTGAAATAAGCAGGTTGATTCTGCGGAGACATCTGTTTACAAAGGATTGCAATTTGGAAGTGATTACACGGGTAACCTTCCAGGTCTCACAGCAGTAGAGTAGCACGGATTTCATATTTGTGTTGAACAAGCACAGCTTTGTGTTTCTTGAGATATAATTGGATCTCCAGACAGCATTTAACATAGCCATCATTTTACTCCCTAGATACATAAACAACTATTATCAGTTCTCTGTCCATTAATCGGTATGTAAAGTTTCAAGAACTATTCAACTGTACAATCACGATCTTATATCCACTTGGCTGAGTGTAGTTGATGTGAAATTCTTTAGATCCATCATCAAGGAATAATACCTTCATGAAATAGGGTAGTATAAAAAAAGCATCTGTTTTCTTTCAAGTACCTCAGGGATGTTTTCTCTACATACCCCTTAATTCATTCTATCCGCATCTGTAATTGAGATGGTTTGCTCAAGTAGGTTTTGATTTCTTATTGAGAAACAAAGGGTCTTGTTTTCTTGTCCATGTCGACAGCCTGAAGGACTACTGCTGGATTACAGTTTCGTCCGAAGATCCGGTCGGTTTATTGGATTAGCTATCAGACCGAGTGGAAGAGCAGAGAGGAAAAGGGAGTAATGAATGATTGGGAAGGTAATGAAGTGATTGGTAATCAAATTGTTATTCAGTCAACGTTTTTATGTACGTTGTTAAATTCTGAAATTTATTGATCTTGGGAGATTTAAGGAATATTTAAGAGGATTTTAATTGAGCTAAGACATTCCAGTTTAATTAATTTATAATTATTCTTGTCCTGATTTTATTATCATATTAATGTTACATGATTGTAATGGAAAGGAAACCGTTTCTCGAAATGAACTCATTTTTAGAACGCACTACAAAAAACTGTTTCACAAAAAAAATTACTACGGACAATAAAATTATTCTAGCGAGTTCAAACTAGTACTGAAGCTGTATAATATGTTCACCTGCCGACCCTCCCTGTGTCCCAAATGTTGCTAGATCAAACGCTATGTTGCCAGTCCGGTTACTTAATTTACACTCCTCTTATACAATCTAGTGACAAACTGAATACAGCAGTACGAACGGACACGTATAAAACGTGCCACAAATAATCATCTGTGTTTATAACTACTGCTACGATATATCAACAGTCCCATATTATAAAGTTTGAACAGTCCCAAGGTACGAACACGTATTTGTCCCAAAATACATTTACGCCAAAAGAAATTGACTACCAAATCACAAACTTAACTAGATGATAGGTTCTAGTTTTACTAATAAATATCAGTTTGATTCCCTTCTCTGTTATCACATGAAAAATAGGGATTCCCACTCTCTACTCATCTTCTTTTTCTTCTTTGGGCACTATCAATAAAAAACTATCTCTGCTCATCATTTAAAAAAAATCTGCCTCCTTTGACACATCTTTTTAGTCGGGCTGTGATACACCTTTATATTAATTTTTTTTTAGAGTGAGGAAATTCTTGAAGTGGTCGAAGTTCAGAGAAGTCCTAATCTTATGGAATTCTAATGTACAGGGACACTTATCATTTTTGTAATGGATATTTTTTTAAATTATTTAAATAACCAAAACACAAAAACTTTACAAAACCAAATTCTTTTCTAACAGGATTGTTCAGTTGTGTTGCAGAATTTGAAAAGCGTATTTTGTTGTTTTTGTCGTCGTTCTTGAAAGCATTGTGTTTGTACACGTGAAGGAGTCCGAATGATAATTAGGCACGCAGTCTAAATGGTCTGGTATAAAAATAGAATAATGATTGTGGTTGAAGTTTTTGAAGAGAAAGGAGATTGTGATTGCAAGTGAAAGAACTGGAAACTTTCATTAATTTCCCAAGAAAAAAGTTTGAAATTGAATAATTAGAGTAATTTTTTTATTCCTATACCTCTCCGTTTTCTTTATTCGAGGTTATTTGTAAGAAAAGTGGCTTAACAAACGGCTTCAATTTTAAAATATTTTATTTAAGGTACTTTTAAGGTTATTTGTTACTAGGTTAATTAATTTTTACCGACCCTCATATATACCGCGGTATTGAAATCACTGTTGAATCCAGAGGTTTTTTGAGGGCGGATCATGAGCTAGGAGAAAAACAATATGAGCCTGGTGGGACGACATAAGCCCGGGTGCTGTAAATTATACAGTATTTTTTTTAAAATTTTATTTAATTTACATCGGCCTATTTCTGCGGGGAGACTAATCTCCGATGCCAGGGGGCGAGCTCCTACACCTGGATGAGGGGTGAATGATTGTGAAAATGGGAGTAATGTTAACATATTATTCTCGCCCAAATAATATCACAAATAGGGACTTGAATTAGCCACCTCGCAATTCATGGTTGGTTTATATACGGAACAAGAATAAGGAACAGGAAATAAGAATAGTACACAAGATGTTAAAACATGGCTGCGCCGTATATCGGTTTATGTAGGAATGAAATTTAACTTAAACATAAGAAAAGTTGGTAACATTTAACATTTTATTCTTATTCCAAGAATAAGAGACGATAAGCATGCGCACAATGGTCAAAATGTCGGCCGTAATAAAATTTGTCCAACAGATGTTTTCCTGCTGTGATCAAGGTTGGAAAAAACAATATAATGTGTGAAACACAAGCAAATAAATTTACAAAATCTTCTAAATCCATATTACTGAAAACGAATTTTTTTTCAAGGTTATATTAAACAGAACAACCTGTCAAACGACAACCGTTAAACACAGGCCAACGCAAGTACGCAGTCGTAGCGACGAAATGTTATGTCCGATATAAACGGTTTCATATTTTTTATTCTTGTGTACTATTCTTATTTCCCATTCCATATTCTTGTTCCGTATATAAACCAACCATCAGACTTTACTGATCAAAACTGTGATTTAATGAGTTTGGCTACTCCTTTGGCACTAGAGGGTTAAATATGTTAATTTTGATATAGTTTCTGTATTATGCAGATAAAATGTTTCTTTGTAAAGAAATACCGTTCTAATATTAAACAAATATCCAGTATTTTGAATGTTTTGTGTCTAGAATCCAGATGTTTCTACTTGAAAATCCAAACAGATCCTCATTCCATTGTTTCTCAATAAGAAATCAAAACCCACTTGAACAAACAAGATTCTCAATTACAGATCATTTGCGGAGTAAGCCACATAGCATCGGGCGTACCGAGTACGTGCATCGTAACCTTCCGGACTCGCCCGGACTGTAGCCGGAACAGCCCTGAGTTGAATGTAAAGTGGCTCCTTATCCGAACAAAGTTCCCAGTCCCATACGGGAGAGGGATAGAGTAGGTTTAGGGCAGTGCCGTTCGTCCCATGGAACCAACGGAAACATTGCTTTCATTAATTAGCCGGATACGTTACTTTAATACTTCCATTTATTATCAACTAGGTAGCCTGTGATATAATATAAAGTCTGATATAAAGTCTGAAATGAGATTCCTAAAGGAGTTCGAGTAACAGGCGTGAGTGTTATCCAGGGTTCATCATTACGATATGTGAATTAAATAATATTGGTACTTATCAATCAACTGATCAGGCATCTTGTAATTAGTCTGGATCTTAACAGTTCACTTAAGTTCTTAACGGTGATGTTTACACACGTGAAGTAAGACGGTTTAAAATTAATGAATTTGATTTATTATGATATACTATTTACAAGGGACATGTCATAGAAGAGAAGACAATCGGTGGTTAAAAGTCGCAACAGATCGGCGACCAAGAGACGGCGTAAGGGCAAAAGGAAGACAACGAGTCCGATAAGAAGACGAACTTATTCGGAGGTGGGATTGCAAAGACCGTTCAACATGGAAAATTTTGGGGGTGACCCATGCCCAGAAATGGGTACTGTGAGACGTAATTTGTTTATGTATTTATTTTTGTTGTATATATTGTTATTGTAGGTATAAATCTTAAGAAAAATTCAGATTATCATTAAAAATGTACATGCTTTATATTAATAAAGGGCTATTATTATTATAATATACTACTTTAGTAAAGTTTAAATGATTAAAATATAGGTATTAAAATAATGAAAAGAATTAAACAAATAGAATCGAATAGACCACCAGAATGCCGACACAGTGCCTCTAAGAATTCAACAACTTAGATGTTTACTCTAACTGGACCGAATACTTTCTGATCCCGTCTTCAGAGAGATGGGGTTTTCTAGTAGCGTTTCTAGGAAAAAGGGTTTAGCATTGTTCAAGGTGAATCTAGTGTTCAAATGTTATTAAGCAATAACTCAGAACAAATGTCTCCTTGAACAATGAACCATAAAAAATATATTTCTTAAGTTACGTGCGGTTTCTAATTTTACTTTATTATCTGAATTCTCACAAATGTTGACTGCTAAGTATCTAAAAAATGATTGCAGCCCCTTTTAAGGGCGGAATAACTGATTCGTTACAGAATCTTTTTCTTCGTGCAAGGGGCAAATCTATTTTGTTCGCCTATCATACTTATTCCCTGTAATGAAAACGCACGCCACTGGAAAAGGGAATAAGTTTGTCGAGGGACGTTTGATAGACTGACCATTCTGCCTTTCATTGTGCCTGCTTTACCGTAACTGCTCAGGAGGTGGGTAAAGGTCGTAAACATTTTCAGAATGCTACGCATAGAAATGCGAAACCTTAAGGGCAGCCTGTTTTCACGATTCGAGTGTTGTTTCAAGAGATTTTGAATATTTCAACAAGAATTTAAATTTTTTATTTTTGATTATATAAATAACATAAGTGTGTGTACATATACCTTTTTTTAAACTGGATTAATAATTTATTTTTGCGGAATAAAAAATAACAACCTGTTCAAATATGTTCCTATGTAATGAGAGCCTTCAGGGTAATTTAACAATAAAATTTAAAAAGCAAAAAATATTTTTTTTGTTTTGGTAAATTTGTATTTATTATTTTATAAATGAAGGCTCAAAATATAAATTTTTATCAAAATGATTTTCTTATAAAAATAACCAAAATAATATTTTGTTAAGAATCTGATAGACCACCAGAATGCCGACACAGTGCCTCTAAAAATTTAACAACTTAGATATTAACGATAACCGGACCGAATACTTTCTGACCCGTCTTCAGAGAGATGAGGTTATATAGTAGCGTTTATAGGAAAAATGAGAGACTTCATAATTAAGCAAAAATGGTTCCTTCCTTTTCTTTGTTGGTAAAACTTCTTTGACGTGATAAGAATACCGCCTTGGAAACGAACGTCGGCCATCGTAAAGCCCAGCCTACTTTGGCTGTGACTTGTGACTTGTTGCCCCTACACACGATACGCGGAGCTAGACAATATAAACATTGGCCGTGTCTTACCAAGCCGTCTGTACGCGCCTTGAGAGTAACTACTGATCTCTTCTTATAAAAAATATACAAGATCCATGGTAATACTTTTTGAAATTACTCAGTTTGATTACTTAATATCACGATGCAACTTACCTACAGCCCTCACAGTTAGAAAACTTTCAAAATTTACATATTCCAATCTTATATATGATTCATTACAATAACGATATCCCAGTAGCCAACACCATCTCGTGTAATCTGGCGGAACATTCAGGCATATATGTTACATATGTTTTCTGTTTCAGGTAATCATCTACTGGCTCTACAGCATCCAAACACTCGTTAGAGCTCCCTTACTCCCGTGAGTACGATATTCTACTTTTAGAGATTTGTTTCCAACGCTATAACAGTTTTATATAATAACCGTATCGTTTTTTAGCTTTATTTTAAAATTCTTATTGTTTTAAATTAGGGGGATAATGCTGAAGCTATTTTGCATATGCTTCGTGTTTCCTAAAGTACATTATATCATAAATTTTTGATGATATTGTTGTTTTAGTTGGTATTATCTAGTTGAGAAATTCTGTAAATTTTATGAAGTTTCTAGTTTTATGGAATATTACTTTAACTTCTCTTAGAATTGTTTGAATGGATGCTAAACTTATGTTTCTGTAATCATTTTATTACAATAAGGCAACTTCTCCAAGACCGAGTTGCTAGGATATCTAAAACAATTTCTAGTAAAATTATTCGTAATATATAATTTTGTTTCCCAAACTGGCATTGCTTATTTCAAGAAGTTGTGGACTAGTAGTGGGATAACAGTGAATAGAATTCTATTCCGTCATCGCAAATAGCTATTCTATTGTTTTATATCAACTAGTTTAATTTTATATACCGATTTCGTATAAAAATCAATGGACGACTGAATACAAGTAGACGCCATTTGCACCAATTTTATATTTGCACTTGGCCCCTTTATTCTTTAATATTTTAATAAATGATATTTCTACTTCTTTTATGTAATTACGCATTCCTTTCGTCTTGGGAGCTGTTAATTTTTAATCAAAATTTTGCATAATATTTTGCTGTATGTGTCCATGCTTATGCGACAGCTCATACTTATCGTCTGCAAAATCCAGTGCCATGAAGTATGAGTTCTTACGTGGAACGACGGCATCGTAGACCGTGCGAAACATTAGTGTATTTGGCTCTAGTGTTACTAAAAAAAAAAAAAAAACTGGATCACAGCAAAAATATACTGCTACCAACTGGACGAAATGATGCAAAAACTTAAAGAAAAACAGCCTAGATTGGTCAACAGATCGACTCCTATCTTATTTCATTATATCGCTAGACCACATACTTCACAAATGACGTGGCAAAACTACTGGAATTGGAGTTGGAACTTATTCATCATCCTCCATACTCACCAGACCTAGCCCCTACTGACTACCACTTCTTCCACAATTTGGACAACTTTTTAATAGGAAAACAGTTTAATTTCAACAATGCTGTAAAACTGGCCTTCCACGAATTCATTGACTCTCGTCTGCCAGGGTTTTATACAACCTGCCGCGTAAATGGCAATAGTGTATAGACAATATGGGTGCATACTTTGATGAATAAAATAATTCCTTTTATTTGTAAGTTATCAACCAACTTTGCCTTTTTTCTACAAATTTCATCCTTGGCGACCTAATACGTTCTTTAAATCATCTGTTTAATAAGTCTTCTGTAAATTAGATAATCCGTACCCCTCCTTAATTACATCGTATTTCTTTTCTCCACCCTGATATTTTATATTTTAAACCATTAATTTGCAGAAGAGAATTTTAAATTACTTAACCTTGAAGTCAAAAAATAATGAGATTTTATACATTTTAAATAGGGGTTAAAACAAGGAAAGCATTTATAAACCCAGTAATAAACCATATCTCATCAAGGGAACATGGATCTTCTAGACAGAAATTAAAATTTAGGGTTGGACCCTTAGATTTAAATAACGATTTACAAGACTACACAACTTCTAGTTTATATAAAATTAAATTATTTTCTCCCTATATTTTTTTATTTTTTTCGATAAACCTAGTAAGCACCCTCACGAGTAAATCTTTCTTGGGTGTGTGTGTAGAGTTGTAAAAGAAAAGTAGCACGATTTCGGATTTACGCGCGTATGTGCGTGATAGAATGACGTTGAAAATGCTCAGAGAACTGAAATAAGGAGATGGTATTAGATGAGGTGCCGTGTTGCTGGATTTACCAATTTTATTCTGCAGAGATTATTTTAAAATTTAAAGAGTATCAAAATTGATGAGAGGAAAGTGATGCCAGTTTATTTTTCACGGAAAGAAAATTGTCAGAATTAGAAATAATGGGAAGATAAGGGTACAGAACATTTTATTTTTACTATCAATGAATTGCTTATTTAAAAATCCATCACAGTAAATGGTTCAGATAAAATCGTTATGAGATTCTTCTTTGTTTATAAAGGTTACATATATTATTATTACAAAAATTATTCTGTAAAAGGTATATTTAAATAACTGCAAAACTTATTTGATTCTGAAACTTCTTAAGCAATACGTTCATTTTTATTGCTGTTTTCTGCACCAGTAGTTTGTTTGGTCTAAAAAAAAAATGAGGCTTAAATCGTCTAACGCGTTATGAGAATACGCCCTTATATATGTTGACAGTCGGTAAAAATCATAATATAAACAATATAATTAAAAACCAAACCACTTGATTATTTTTCCCAATTAATAGTAAACCATATTGTTCAATTTAAATTAATATAATTTAATTAATATACGGTTTCATAAAGGCAGCTGAATTTAACATTGTGTTTGACCTGCAAGAAAAAAATTCCTTTGTTTCTATATATTGTTCATTAAACTATTATATTAATTTTGTTAGTGGATTATGAATTTACTACTGCAAACCTATAACAATCTATTGAATATTTATATTATAAATATAAAATAATAAACTTGCTTATAAATTTAATTTAAAAACTGAAATAAATATATTTACGTCAATATTCGTCGATTTTCGTACGTGAGTTGAATAATTAGGAACTCGATATGCATCAAATAAAAGTAGCAAAAGCGTCTGAATATTGGTAGGTAAGGATTAATTGTTTCCATCTCTAGTTGAACGTGATCATGTTGAGAAATTCTGGTTTTTGTAAATACCTCCCCTCTGCTATCGGAGGGGGGAATGACACCCGTCTGAAGGTTTGCAACATTCCCTTTTCCCTAACATCAAGAACTGAAGATGTCTTGAACATATCGTTCCTGTGGGAGTCGTGTAGCCAATTGCAGTCCATGGTTGACCGGCCTCGATTGTTCCCCCTGGTCAGCCGATAATGTAGCGGTCTGCGTTACCCACCATGTTACCTGTAAATCACCTGATACTTGCCAGACAGTTGCTGTAATGCAGATCAGTGTATGTCAAAAGGAGTTCACCCTATCACATATGAATTATTAATGCCATTATTGATATTGTTAATACAATTACCACTACATTTGGAATTATGTTCTATGTAAATTGTTTAATTATATCATGTTAATTTTGATATGATTATTGTTTATTTCTCATGAAATTTTAGGTATGGTAAAATAATTTATTAACAAATATGAAGATAATTAAAGTTAACAATAAATTCCAACAACATCATAATTTTAACGGAATTACAATTTCCGTTTTCATTATCACTGTTAGGCATCCATAATGCTCGATATAAAATACCATCAATATTAACAAGTAAAGTAAAAATTAAACGTAAAAAAACAAGGATATTTTTTATATCCACTTTGCTGTCCAAGGAGGAAGTTTACCATTTTTAGATAAAAAACTAAAATCAATTAGCCTGTATCTCAAAAACTAGAACTGCTACTAAATGAAGAAAAAAAAAATGCAGGTATTTTTGGAATTAGCACATCAAAAATATCCAAAATCTGTTCATACTTTTCCGGCACCAAGACAAAAATTTCTCTTCTTGGGCTGTGTTATCAGACGAACAGCACTAGTCAATACCATACTAGAGGGCGCAGTAGATGGAACAAACTGCAGAGGTAGACTCAGACTGGACTATATTGGACAGCTAATGGAGGAGTCAGGCTGCCTTTCCTACGTCCAACTTAAAAGACCAGGATCGAGACGCGTGAAGAGCTACTGCCAAACAATCCTTGGATTGAAACGCAGAAGACGATTAAAGATTTGATTTTGTTACTGATTTTATTTTACTTTGTTAGTTTTGTATAAGAACCTTGTGAGAATAATCAGTTACTTATTCATCGCTTATTGCTTCGGTTTTTAAAATGCTAGCTTCTCAGACATTTTTTAAATCTGCTTCAGCTCAAAATTTAATCTTTTCCCTACATCATAAATACTATATATTATCTGTAACAAAATTCTAAAACCCCTTTAAAAATGTTTGAGAGCCATCTAAAAGTGATGGTATGAGTGTGTTGGATCATTATAATGCACCACTTGCCACATACACGGTCAGGTGCTTCACTTAATGGTAGGATAAGTTACCGAGTTATTGTCTATATGCTGTGCTCTGCGTTATGTCTACCGTTCGTTGTTCCCTGCAATCCTGTTTGCCGTTCAACCGGCAGATCTGGATGTTCCATGCTCGATATCGGGAATTATTGGTAGGGTTAGCGTTTGGGGAATCTACTGCTTGTTTCACCACTAAGTCGCGGTTGTTATATACTGCTTAAATTATAGATAATGTCACTTCTAAAGACAGTTAAATTAATTTTGGGATACAGGACATAAATATTAAATAATAATAAGAATCTTTAATTCAGTGAATTTATTAAGTCGTCAAGGATGAAATGTGTAGGAAAAAAAGTAAAGTTGGTTGATAACTTCCAAATATAAGGTATTATTTTATTCCTCAAAGTATGCAGAGATGTTTTTGTTTTTGTTTGGTTTTTAAGTTACCTGTACGAAATTTGGTGAACCAATGTAACATTGTCTGCTGCGTAGTAACATTAGAGCCAACTACTATTATTAATATTTCGCGCGGTCTACGATGTCGTAGTTCCACGTAAGAACTCATACTTGCAAATTTCCAACCGCTGCATTTTCAACAAAATTAATTTAAAAAAAAAAGTTTTTGATATATTTTAGAGCATACAATGATTTCTTTAAACAGGCGAGATGAGTAAGTTTCCAGCAATATATATATATATATATATAACAGTAAAATATTGAACCCTGCGCAACTCCTATGTTGACCTTGTTACAGGAGAGTAAACAGTTAAACAGCTCTCAATTTAATAATTGAAATGGTAGTATTAATAATAAAAAACTTCAATATATTTTCTGTAAGTTAAATTGAATGCCTTAAAAGCCGTCTAATATATTATAATCATATAAAACAAAGTTATGTAACCCATCATAAGCTCCTTTAAATGATCTTCCCATTAATATATTATATAAAAAGTAAAGAGCCCAATATTGAACCCTGATCTACTCCTATGTTGATTTTGGTTACAAGAGAGTCTGAATTTTTATGATAAACATATCAATAGCTCTCAAGTTAATAACTGAAATACGAATATTAGTATCAAAGAATATCAATAACTTCATTGTAAGTAAAATTGGATGCCTTAGAAGCGGACCAATACATTATAGACATATAAAAGGAATTTATGTGACCGTAAGCCTAAAATTCTTTGCATTCACGACCATTTTGCAACACCTGTTCCATACAAAACAAATAAAATAACGTTTCGATATTTATGCGAAATTTTAAAAGTACCCTCTTTGAATTGTCGTTAAACAAAGCATACTTTCTTTAAGTTTGTGCAGTTTGCTACCCTGGTATTATTATGTAAACGAATCCAGGATATCCAACCCTACTAGAATGTAGTTGAAAACAGATTTTCCAGTACAGAACACACATATTTTGTATAAATATAGCTGTGACGGTACCAACAGATGTGATATGGAATAAATTTTAGTTCTGTGATGACGGATTTGTGGATAAATATGAAATTATTAAAAACTAGGTCAACTAGAAACCAATATGCGATGACATATTGAATTGCAGAATTATTAGAATAATTTTATTTACGGATTATTGTTATATTTCAAGTTGTTATAAGCTTCAAACTAAGTTTCATTTATCTGGCCAAGAGAAAATCTTTTTAAGAATTTGATTTGTGCGTTATGTCACATGGTTATTACATTTGATTTTGTGTATTTTCCCTTTTTTAGTCCATGTAGATGTGACTGGATAAACGACATTTCAAAGAAAAATACACTACAAAAACGATCGCTTTAATAAAAACTGTGGTCAAAGTCGAAACCAACATTGAAGTCTTTCTTTCAATATATTGGGTTGTCGAACTATTTGCTTAGGACCTTCAAATCGCTGACCGGAACTATAAACTTTAGAGACAAACCTACAAAGGCTTTTTTACATTTTTCAGTACGTAATTTCAGTTGTGAAACTCATCATTTTACAGCACTTTTATGTCACTGTATCCAAGTTTTAAGTCAATTTTGTTATAATTTTTTAAAGGATATTTACCAAGTTTTGAGTGTCCTATAAAAGAGACGTACAAGGATATATAACAAAAAATAACACGGAAAACAAATAAAAGGATGTTTTAGGAGCTTTAGTAAGGAGGTTGGAAAGTTTTGATACCATCAAAATTGGTAATAAGGGTAAATAATGATAATATAAAATCAGGTTATTGAATACTTTGCTGGCAATAACATAACCATGTGATGAACATTTGCTGAAGTAATTGTGTAGAGAATAGGTTGTTCTTTTTTTTTTTTTTTTTTTTTATTTAAAAAGTTTAACGGCACTTCAGTTACACGACTATTAGTGCCCAAGTCTTATAGTATTACATAATGTGCATATTGATATATTTATAATTGATTATATAATTTGGTGGATTTTATATAGTTCAAAACATTTTTTACTGTGTCATAAGAATTTTTTAGAGTTTTTTGTAGATTGTCCTGTTGTCTCTGAGCACTGTATTTAGTACACTGTAACAAGATGTGTTCCACTGTAATTGGCACATTACACTGATCGCAGATTTCTTGGTTTATTCTTTCGAATAAGTACTTATGGGTTAAGCGGGTATGTCCAATCCGTAGGCGAGTGATGACGATCTGGTCTTTTCTGTTTCCGAAGTGTTTCCAGTTTGTTGTTTCCTGTTTTATTGTTCTTAATTTGTTATTAGTTGTAAGTCTCCAATTTGTGTTCCATTTTGTAGCGAAGACGGATTTAATATGGCTCCGGATATCGTAGTGAGGAATTTTTACTGTCAGTAGTATGTCGGCTTCTCGTGCTGCTTGGTCAGCTTTTTCATTCCCCATTATGCCAACATGCGAGGGAATCCACATTAAAATGACTATTTTTTCTTTTAAGATATTATGGAGTTTGATCTGGATGTCTTGAATGAGAGGATCGGTGCTGAACGGTGTTGAAATTTTCTGAATACTGCTTAAGGAATCTGTACAGATGACATATTGCCGTGATTGGTCTTGTTCAATGTGTTCAAGCGCAAGTAGAATGCCGTAGAGCTCAGCCGTGAAGTTAGTAATTAGGTCTGGAAGGCGATATTTAATGGTCGAATCTTCTGTGAGGTTGTTCTTAAAGTTATTTTTAACGGTTCATTATCGTCAAACGCAAACTTAGAAGTAGACTAATTTTAACGTACTTCAACTCTTAACTTATTAATTTATATCTGTACAAGGTGTCTCAAAAGAAATTTTATATTTAGTGGATCGATTAAAAAAAAAGTAAGCCGTATATAGAAAAAATGTTTAATAATTATTAAAATACACTTTATGGGGATTTATTTCTTAAAAATAATATCGTCTAAATGTAGACCCTCGCATTCTCGGCAATCATTTAATCGAACAGTAAAATTACTTATGACGTCTCGGTAGGTGGACTCAGGGATGGCTGCCATTTCGTGACGGATATTTTCTTTCAAATGCGCCAGTGAAGTCGGTTTATTGGCGTAAACTTTAGATTTAAGATAACCCCATAGGAAAAAGTCCATACGGGTTAAATCTAGATTGCGTGGAGGCCAATTTATGTCACCTCTCCGGGAGATCAATTTGCCTGAGAAAATTGCCTCTGACTGGCATCTTGGGGCTTTAATTCTTGCACCAATTTAATTTTGTAGGGGTGCAGGTTTAGGTCTTTGTGCATAATGCGATGTAATGATGATCTATGCACATTTAAAGCACTTGCGCGCTTCCGAATTGAAAGGTTCGGGTCGTCACGAACAGACTGATTAACATTCTCCACGTTTTCTACAGTTCTTGATGACCTAGGTCACCCGGATTTTGATTTATCCAGCTTTGTACCAGTCTCTTCAAACTTTTTAACCCAATGTCGAATGAGATGAATGCTTGGCGCATCATTTAAGTGGCGAAAACCTCGAATACTGCAGAATTTTCTGCGCGCTACAGTCGCCGAATCACCGTTTTTGTAAAACTCTCGCACGTTTAACGCGCGGTCTGCTCCCGAGAAACGCTCCATAGCGACTGACTTGCCAGGAGCCAGGCTACCGATTGACATAACCCCCGCGCCCCTCGGATACGTTGCGTTCACGCAGTAAGCTAAATAAATATAAAATTTCCTTTGAGACACTTTGTATTTAAAATCAAAATATTCGTATCCAACAATACTGATCTGTAGAAGTATTTGAACTATAATTTCACGTTTTTCTCAAATTTTATTTCTTCCTTCATCTGGAATTAAATACGGTCTTAAAAAGTGCATTTGCAAAAGTTCAGAACTATATAATAGTTCGACCGAATAACTCACGTGAAAACTCTTGATTTTAGTAGTGTTACTCCTCCAGCCCTCACCCTTAGAAAAGTGTAGGGTACAGCACTATCTGGGAATTTGTAGCGCAGTAAAAATTGGCAGCCCTGCATTTTCTGCTTAGATAGCTACTTCCAGACGAAATAATCCCTGGTACTTCAAAGTTCCTATGGCTTATGCAAAGAATTTTCCAACTTTCAGACTTTTTACTTTGTTTATATTTCACCTTTTTGCGCTTTTATGATGTCTATATTATTTGAATCGGTTCTTTTAACATTTTATTTGTTACTTATAGGTAATAATCAGCTTTGGATGTTCTTTGAATATTGTACGCCATATGGGGATATTTCTGATATGATCTTACATATGGAAATAACGATTGCATGTTTGTATGTAAATTTATAGATTTCGTCCATTTATTCGGTGTATTGTTTGAATATATGAATAGATTTCAAATATTTTCTTACGGATATAATTTTGCATTTCAAATAATGATATTTCAGATTATTTTTGAACTGACAATTCACAACAAATTTTTGGAGTAACAGGGTGAAGATGCATGTGACAAAATAAAGAGAGAATAGGCTTTTATTATTAACAAAGGGTTCTATTTTTTGGCACAGATTAGACAGATTTTAAGAACGGTAGAAAAAATGCCAGATTCCACCAGGTTTTTACTGTTGGCTTTCCTTAATGAAAAAAATAAATAAATAAAGATTTCTTGCTTTACACGTTTTGTTGTCTCGTATAGTAAATAAGTTAAATTATTCGAATTATAAATAAAGATAATTGATGTAAAGATAAATTATAAAATGTCTGCCTTATTATGTAAATCACACGTAGATGATAAAAGACCAACCATTTATAATTTGAATAGTGTGTATTTATTTTTTACATTCTAATTCATTATTTGTTCATTTAATGATATGCAAATTAGATCTGTTTGTTTAAACATCATTATATATCCTGTTCTTCTTTCATTTTTGTTTGTTCAGAATTTTAACCGCGTCTGTATTTATTCCCGGCCAATTACCTATATTCAGATACAGAGAGCATGGGTAGTCGTAGGCATATTTTACATTTACGCATTGTTTCGTATGCGTTTCACGGAGTTTGCAAGTACAATAATGCAAGATTTATATACTACGAGTATCATTTCAGTCTGGCCAACCTGACCAAGCCTACCTTCGATGATAAATTGTCAGTGTTACAAACCTTATTTGAAATTCCATAAAAATCAATTTTCTTTGACGGACTATGAATCATTGGTTTATAATTGGTTTTTAATAAATAGTATTCGTATTAAATGAAACCTTATACGTATGATTTGTTGCTTTCATAGATTTTGTATCATTATCTTAAGAATTATGGGTCGAGAAATTGTGGAATGACACTGTTTCATTATGTATTGAGTAAAGGGTCGTATTTCTTATAAATTGTCTCGCGACGTGTGTGTTCCGAAATGCTTCACGTAAATGCTGCATAAACTCCATTTGATTTTTTAATTTTAATACAGTAAAGTCCTTGATCTTGATCTGTTCATTATCCGGACTTTCTATATATATATATATATATATATCCGTTTTTTGTGAGTAATAGATTCCTGAACGCTATTACGACAGAAAATAGCTAATTAACTATAATTTGTGTTTAAAATTTGTGGCTTTTCATTTCTCATTTAATTTTATTTGAATATAAATGACATTCAATCATAATATTTTGTCGTTTTTATAATTTCTGATCAACTAAATTACAAATTATGAAACACCACGCAATATTTTTACCACGCACATCATAATTCACGTATTATAACATGATTACAAAATAAATAACAACAATTTATATTCCAGAGACCATATAACTATGCTTAAAAATCATGTTAATTCCTGTTATTTGTTGATGATGGATTCATGTCCTTTGCATTCGAATGTGTTACCGAGGACCAATAATTAACCTGTGTCATGTATCATTATTTGTATGTAACCAGCATGGAAAATATTCGACATTTATTTATTTTTGAATTTTGAAAAGTTTGGGTAAACCACAAAAGCTGTATTTGTCGTTTGATGGGTCTAATACTGTTATATGGTTTTGGTTAAATCTATTTTCATTATGTTTTGTAATCATCGTATTTGGATACTGATATTTGGCAAAATAGGAATTTTTAAATTGGTAACAATATAACACAAGAACAGTAACCAGAATTCATTAAAGTATTAGCAGAAATAATACCGATGTAGAATGCAGAAAATCACCTGATCAGTTATTTTACGTCAAAAACATAAACCTTCTATAGAAAGGGTATCGAAAAATTAGTACAACGTTGGGAAGCCGTTATAATAAATCATTTTATATGCGAATGGGTGTTTTATTTAAACAATTGTTGATGTTATTTTACCTAACGCTAACATCAGAAGTGCGATTGACTCATTCTCTATAGAGAGGGTATCGAAAAAGTAGTACAACGTTGGGAAGCCCTAATAAATAATCATGGAAATTTTCTGTAATTATACTTAATAAAAATTTCTGGAAAAAAATGTTTTGTACTCTAAAATAATTGATTTCTTTTCGGTTCCCCTAATATATAAATATATATCAAAAAAGAGGACTAAATTTTTCTGGAAAATGCGATATATGAGTTAGTTAGTTAGTTGAAATTTTTGGCGCACAGCAACAAAGGCTATTTGCGCCTAACGCAGCCCATCTAAATGACTAGACTATATATTAAAAATAAAAATTTAGACAATAAATAAATAAATAAATAAATAAATAAAATCATTAAAAAATACGCATACTCAATAAAAGAAATCTTGCACTGACAAACACAAATAAATAATATAAAAAGTCTGTTCGAAAATTTGAACAGACTCAGGGTGATGGTAGAAAATGCGATATATAACAGGTTGGAGATGACCAAAATTTATCCAAAGAATCGAATGATAGTATTGAAAATTTCCGGAACAAACTAAAAGTAAAGGATAATAAACAACAAATTACAAACCAAATCACAGTATTTTACTCGTGGTAAGGATGGGCGAGAGCAGTATGTGACCTAAATATAAAAAAATAACTAAATATAAAAATACCGCGGTTGGCAGATATAATTTAAAATATACTTCAATTGTACTATACATATTACAGTCCGAGGAATTGAGTTTATAGTCCGCAAGCAGTTTCGGATATGAACTCTCCGGGCTCGTTAGTTGGTTGCGTTGATTCTTAAGAATTGATGATTTAAAAACCTCATTTTAACTCACTACTTTATTAAATGTTTATGTTTACTATTCACATGATTTATATACTATACTTATGATTATACAAATAATCTAATTTATAGAAACGTACACAACACTCAAAACTTTTTATACAGGATCACTAGATCACAGATTAAAAAAAAAGTCCTGCAAAGTACCAAGTCTGGACATGGCACTATCTTCTTCTTCCTTTATACTACAAAAGTAACCGAGTACCTTTCTAAATGTAGTAAGCTCTTTAGTTTTGACTTTGTAATATTCAAAATTAATACCCTCATACATTTTCTATTCGACATTTTTACATTACAAGCAATGGATTTATTAAAAGATGCCTGTTTTAAATGTATAGAATATTTTCCGAACGTGGCTGTTGGAAAATTAGAGTGATATAATGCGAAACACAGATGTGTTACCGTGTTTCATGAAATGGTAATATTATGGGTATGAATGGTAATGTATGTATGAAAATATGAAATACATATGTCGAGATGTACCTACCTATACATTGGCTTGAAAGGATACACGTTTCTTTTGAGGTAATTGGAATGCGAGTTCAGATATGGATATTATGAAAATGGAAAATATTTACTGTTTCAGAACGAGGTTTAAAAAATAACCCCTGCTTTATCAATAAGTATAATGTAAAACAACTATATTTTTAATTACAAAGTAGGGAAAATATTGCATAAATAACTTGCATATGTAACCCAACTTAAAAGCGAAATATTTTTACTTTTATTATGCTCCGAACTATTGATAGTTCAAGAGAAAGGATACGAAATCCATATGGAAGGAACTTTGAACACTTGTAAATAAAAATTCTTTACTCTCAAGTCGTTATTACAGAATACAATTTTTCGTACACCGTAACAGATATTAAAAACATGTTTGAGTAAAAGTTGTTAATTTATAAAAGCTCAATCCAAAGATACTAAACACGTTATACTTGACTTACTTTTTATTTACTTTTTGTAAATTTATCATTGTACATGGATATTTAAAAGTACAAATTGTTCCACAGGTACTGTAATTTTTCCTGTACTATATATGGCAAATTAATTATTCCTAAATTTGAATTTACAGGTTTTTCATGTTTTTACATTTATGCAGATTTTATCCAATCCTCTACTATCCCATTAATATATCCATATATGAATGAAAAAAATGATTTTTTTCGGTGGCTAATGTAAATATTAATTAAAATGGATATTGGATTCCAGTGACAACTAATCTAAATCTGTGACCTCCATTGATTATCATACATTATTCCCTTCATACCCTATTTCATTATAAAACGATCCGTCAATATACCTCTCAGAATGTAAATGACTGATTGGTGACCTGGGGTCAATCCTCTAAGCTTTTTGATAATTCTTTTTACTGTATCATGTTGAAAGTTCCTACAATACAGTGTGGATAATGGTAACCCTGATAGTGTGAAAGAGACTACCTACAACTTGCAGTATACACCCTCTGTTGTTTATTTTTATTAATTTGGCTACACAGCAGGATTAAACCGTAGCTCTAATAATAAAATATATACATATCAGTAATAAATACTAAAAATTTAATTTTATATTTTAGAATATAAGTTGAGATCATCTGCAAACATTAGAATGCAAACTGCAAATTTAGTGATATCATGTTAAAAGACAAAGGACCCAAATGTGATCCTTGCGGTACCCCTGGCGTTTTATTAACATATTTCGGAAACAATTTAAAACCACACACTTTTTACGATTAGATAAATAAGAACTGAACCAATTCAGGAGACTACCATGGACATCAACTGCAGCTAATTTATTTAACAATATGCAATGATAGATTTTATCAACCGCTTTGTTAAAATCAGTGTATATGTCAATCTTAATATATCTATCTCATTTAGAATGTATAACTAACAGAGTTAAATTGGTACAGATCTACAAGGAAAAAAACCCTGTTGTAAGTGACATTGATAATATTATTTTTTTCCTAATATAACTTTGCCCTAACTCAGATGATAATGGTAGGACATCCGTTTGTCTTCTCTGTACACACGTCACGATACTGGCGTTTGCTATCTTAATTGGGTAAATTCAATTAGGACCGCTTATAGCGCCCTGTATCGATTACAGCAGATTTTTACTTGGTGAACCAAAGGGAACGAATAAGAACGTACCATAAAACGGAGTGAATTTTACCAGTTTTTAGATTTATATTATCATATTTTTGTGAACATAAATAAATATTTAATTATTTTCACACTAGGACGTAGGTACAATACCTATAATGCGTACAGCCATAAGAAAAAAAAAATCCTCAAAATATAAAAAAGTTTTCGGATCGAATGGTCCGAAAAGTTAATTTTTTATTTTGTGTTAAAAATTATATCACTTAAAGAAAAATGTATTTCTTTTATTGAAGAAATTATAAATTATCAGAGTAATTAATTTTTTTTTTAATGGGGGCAGAAAAAAAACTGTCCCAGGGCGTCACACTTGCTAAGGCCGGGCCTGCTTGTCTGGGTATTCTATTTTGCGTACGAAACAACTATTACGCATGAAAAGGTGAACTTGCCCACAAAAAAACATTTTTATAACATATACAAAGTAAAAAAAAAAAATCATGGTAACAAAATAAGTCTAAATATGCAAGAAATATATTTTTCATAATGCAACATAAAAAACACAAAAAACACTATTAAACAATTTTAAATAACTCGTATTGAAATTAAGTATTCCGCTGCGGCCAATAGTTGGTGTTACCAGCATATTGATAATATTTTCCCGCTTAAAAATATCTGCTTCTTCTTTTTCAGGCCAGGTAAATTTATTTACATTTTTCAGATATTTTATTGCTAAAATATCTTCGTCCAAAACTCTTATTATTTGACCTGTTTTTCTCAAATTTTTTCAACTGAATTATTATCATGATTCCTTCTTTTTGAATGTGTTCTTATTGCTGTATTGTTCTCCCTGGAAATAAAATCTTCGTCTGCGTCGGAGTGGGAACTAGGAACAACAACTTCTGAAATAGACGAAGATTCCGAATCTGATTGGAGTATTTGTCTTCTTACACCATTGGTAGAGGGTTATAAACAACATTCTAGCCTAGTACTATCAGCAATGGTAAACGTCCAAAATACAAAATAATGTAACTCCTTAAAAACTTAATAAAAATTCCAGAGACTTAATTAATAATAACTGATCGCATGTAACAATTTAAGACATACATAATAAAATAGCTGGTTACCATATCAGCTAATTTTCATTCATATAATCAATTAAGGTATCTAGTTTAAGTTAGGGTGAAGTTGAAGGGTAATTTGAAGATATGGTGAAAGAAATCAATAAAGTCCGTTGGTTAAACGTTATGTTTAATGCCTTGCAACGCCTTAAACATAGATTATCTTCAAAGAAAGGGTTTGCCGTAGTCACTGTGTTAATAATTATACGTATCGTAGAGCAAGGGTAAAAGAACCTATCGGACGTACTAACCACAGCATGACTGGCAAAAAAGAGAACACGCACCAGTCGATAAAACACTGTTTACACACGCCTACCAAAGGGCAGCGACACTCAACATTTTATACGACACCACCAGGAAATTTACCCGCGATTCACTTGGTTTACTGATGTAGATAAACTAAGAATCATTCAGTACCAGCAGATAAATACCTAGCACTATGATAAATCAGGTGAATCTGATACAGCAGAAGATACTACTTACTTACTTAATCCTTTGGCTCTTTAGCTTTTGTCTCCGTTAGGTAAGCACTAGAGATGGGTCGTTCATGAACGAACACTGACCGAAATAACACGGTTCACCAAAAATGAGCCGGCTCACGGTTCACTGCATAGTTTCAAGTTTCAAGGATACGATTGATCGGGTGATTGTGACCAGTTACCAAAGTGATCCGGATCTGGATCGATGTCATGTTGAACTTCGCGAGAACTGTGCTTAAAATGCCAGCCTTGACCAGCTCATCCCAATACGTGCTAACCAAGAAGGAATTTTTCCTTCACAATTCAAGTATTGACCAAAAAAAGTCCTCGCTTCCAAAATGAAAGTGATACCTAGTACAAAAGGTCATCGCTTCTAAAATAAAAGTGAAAACCAAGAAAAAAAAGGTCATCACTTCCAAAATATAAGCGATGACAAGAAAAAGCTTATGAGCTCTAAAACTCAAATGGAGTGTAAACTCAAGTGTGTTCCTTTAAATTAAAAAAAGAAAAGAAATGTAACACTAAAAACATGTGCTTGGAGAGGGGAGTTTCGAATAAAAGGCATAGACTGACGCTAAGATAACTCATATAATCTGATTATAAAAGGAGGGGTTGACGCAGTCGGAGTTGGATTCGGAGTGGGTAGTAACAAAAATTCCGGAATGGTGTCGGGAGTTAGTGGTTACAAAAATTTCAGTTAGAATTGGAAATAACTAAAATATCGGAGTCGAATTCGGAGTCGGAGTTGTCAGTTTCATGCCAGACTCCACACCCCTGTCTGTGAGTAAATAAAATCTTCGTCTGCTTCGATGTGGGAACTGGAATTTTAAACCGTTTATGATGTTAATGTACCAAATTTAACAACAATAAAATTTATGCAAGCCACTGACTCATTTAAAAAACAAAAAGTAATACCTGTTAGAAAGAAGTTGAAAAAGCAGAGTAAGTTTACACCTTCTCAGATTCGTAAGGGATCAGCAATAAAATAAACAGTACAGATATACTACTGGCTGTAAAGTAGCGTTCAAAAGCAATACTTGTATTGGTCAGCCAAGCTTGCTACGATGTGAACAGCGTATTTCGCTAGAAACGGTTAAAGGATTCGATGGTCAATAGCCATCGTTCAATCACATATCGTGTTTTATGATTCTTAGTTTAACATTTTATTGAGTCTGTCGAAAAAGTATGGTACATTGTCAAATAAACTGATAACAGTATTCGGGTTATTTTGTTTTATAGCAAGAGACTGATTTTCTCCTAAAAACTATTCGAATTTAAAAAGTAATAAACGGTTATTATGTTTCATAAAATGCTTGTGAAAAGTATTTATTCACCGACATGTTCCATAACAATTTAATAAAAAAAAAACGAAAGGTAAATTCCAGACAAATTTTCTGATTAATACAAGAACGAATCAAGCACTATACAAAACGGAAAAAACTACAAAAAACGGCTAAAAGAGATACAGGTACTTATTTAACACGCTCAGTCTCACATACCCTCACGGTGGGTCAGTTTAGTAGAGGTATGAGCCATCGAAGGACACGTGAGGCTCAAAGTCTTCAAGTATCATTTTCATGGTGGAGTCACAGCGGCGTGGTGTTTGAAAGTTTGAATTTCATGGTAGCGTTAGAGGCGTGATAAGTGCGCGTTCTCGACTCTTACAGTAGTTGTATCTAACCAAAAAGTTTATAAAAGTTAGTTAGTTAGTTAAAATTTTTGGCGCACAGCAACAAAGGCTATTTGCGCCTAACGCAGCCCATCTAAATGACTAGACCAAATATTAAAAACAATATATTCGACAATAAATAAATAGTTTATAAAAGTATTCGGAGTAAACGGTTATTCAATTTCATTAAATATGTCTTCAAAGCAAAGGAGATGTCTAGTTCTTTTGTATACATATTTAGATTTACTGCAATATGAAGAAAAGCGATGGTGGGTACGTCTAGAGCCGCCAAGAGGACTTTTGGGACCCTCTTCATGGGTCGAGACACTTTTTGATAAATCTTTTGCTCGTATTGGGCTCGATCTTGCGATCCCACACTTACAGAGCGATTGAACTGACCATTACTCTTTTCAACCGCATTTAAAGTTATCGTATAATACTCGACCAAGTATTTTGTTAAACTTTTTCTTCATATTGTACTGTTAACTATTCTATATCCATGTTAAAACCGTAATATCAGTCATTATTTTTTTATGACATTTAACATGTAACTTTGTAGCTGTGTTTATTTTTAAAACTTTATTTTTTACAGCGTAGCAGAGTGACATGTGAGTTTATTACACTTGTGAATGCGGTGTGATCTCCGCAATGCGCTTGTTTCAAATTTCAAACGAACCAAGTTGACTCGTCAAACGGAATATTGAAATAAAAGTTCTTTACGAATTTTTAAAAATGTTCATATTGATTTAATGTAATTAAAAAATTCGTAAAAAGGTTTATGCTTCTATAGTTTTTTATTCAAAGGGTACAAAGTTCCTTTTTCGCATTTTGATTAGAGCCAACATTACCCCAGGACGGTGAAAGCAGGGTTCAAAAATAGCTCAACTATTACGTATTCTGATAAAAAAAAACCTGCAAAGTAGGCACCAAAAATTTTGGTGCCTACTGTTATTTTTTCAATATACGATGGCGAACTGAAAAGTAACGATAGTAATGAAAGATTTTTTTTTAAATCTAATTTAATTTTTATTTCTCTGCTTAAGTACCTCTTAGGTCTATGCACTTAGTCCAGCTATGCTGGACCATATTTAGGCCCTCCTTAAAATGATTTTTTTCGAGGCTGTCAAAATTATTCTTTACGTAGGCTAGCTTTTCTTATAGCTAGATATTCTTTTAGGTTTGGAAAGAGTCATAAGCCAGAGAGTGACAGAACTAGCAAATTAGGTGAATGACCAACTACTTCAAACTTTTCTTCCAGTTTTGGAATGGGATGGTGTATTGCCATGATGTTAGAAAATTTTCTTTACCAAATCCAGGAAGTTTTTCGCGATGTTCATTCAAGAAACAGTCATGAAGGTTGGAATTCATAATTTACATAATTTCCTGTAGCTCTTAAATGAAACAAAGAACTTTTACGAAACATTGCTCTAGTTCTATTTTTTACAAAGGCCTTAATTTCCGGCCAAGTATTTTCCATCCATCCAATTTCTTGAGAAATTGACCTGACCAGGTTACTGTAGTCAGGATAAGAAGTTCAGCACAGTATTGTTAATTGTTTGGCCTTTTGAGAGATCTATATACAAGTTCCATTTCGCGTCCCAAAAAATGCATGCCATGATATTTCCGCTTGATGAGATCACCTTAGATTTCTTTGGAGTCGGGAAACTGCGATGAATCCACTATTTGGACAGTTCCCTGGACTCTGGAGTATAATAATGGACCCAATCATCAATGGTCACGCAAAAAACTCACTGTTTTTTTAATTAAACCTATCCAAATTAGCCAGAGAAAGTAGATATCGTAAGAGTTTATTCTCCACAGAAAGTTAAATCTTCGGCATATCCAATTTCTCAGTTAAAATAAGATATAGGTGTTCCTTCTATATGCCAGCTATCTCTACCAGGCGCACACCCAGAAATTTTCTATTTGATTATTGTTAACTAAGCTTTAAGAAACCGGCCGTAAGTCTTATTTTTCAACTTGCCGTAATATATCAGAATGTAAAACGAGTATCAGAATTATCTAGTTTCTTCCTTTTTATTATAATTCAAGCCATGAACGTAAATAATATTTCAAATATTCTAACATTTTTATTAAACATAATGTCTGTTTAAAATGTATAGGTTTTTTTAAAAAACAAAATAAAATGGGGTAGCAAACGAGGCAGCTACATATAGGGATAATAAATAACGTATCCCTCTGACAATTTTATTGTCACCACGCCTTCTGGGAATTAAGATACTATAGATTTCCGCATTTGAACATCCGCTTCTAAATGAAATTTAGGAGATAAGTCCTAGGCAAGAGTACTTGATAATGTAACATACAAAACTACGACCTACAAAAGAGGAACTCAATAGAAAAATGGAAACAACTACACCAAACAGAATACAATAGAACAAGTTTTTTTTCATCAATTTGTCAGGGAGTTTTAGATATCTTTTTATTTATTTAGGTATTGCCAATTGACAGCATAAACAAGAAATGTTCAACAATTACAGAGACTATATCAGAAACTAAACGAATGACCAAAAAAAGGTACCAAGGTCGGTAGTAAAATATTTTACATCTTTAAGCCTTTTTGAAGGATCGTCGACGTTTGGCTTTTAGTTTGACCGCAGTTTTTATTATAGTGGTCTTTTTTATAGCTGTTTTCCCTTATTGATTCATCGAGGATCCCCCTAAGTTGAAGGACCTAACATTTATACATACAAATCACCACTTGCCGTTGAGAAGGCACCTCTTGTCAGACCCCTGCCAGAGATTACACACCAACAACTAACGGACACTACCCTGTTAGAGAATATATATTCCACCCCCCTAATATTAGGTTATGTCCGTTCATACTATACCGTAATTTACCGACTTGAGCCCTCTTGCGTGATTGAAAATAAATTCTCTATGGTCGTTACTGGATGGTTTCTATGAATTTTTTTTATTTGGGGATATCCTTACAACAATTTTTATGAAAGTATTGATTTTTTCATCCTAGAGATTTGTTGGGTTTATCTTGAAGCCTCCTCTGAATATTTATAAGAATATGAAGACAAAAATTATGTCATATTTCACAGGATTTAAAAGAATGTCGACACAAGAAAGTTTTTGTTAGTTTATTAGGACGTTGTTTGTTACTAAATATATCAATAATTATAAATGTTTCAACTATTCGCTCGAGAGAGAGTGAGAGAGGAGGAGGAAAGAGTTACTTACTAGCAAATTTGTTTGGGAGGAATGACCCCAAATCAATAACGATAGATGTGACTGGTAGAAGCAAAGTAATATGTTTTTAAGACTGACTTAGACGCGCACCTTTAAGTTGCTTAAGCATAAAAACAGATGTACAAAGTTTATTGGCTACTTTGTTTACAAGTTGGTCCCATGATAACTTGCTGTCGATTTCCAATCCTAAAAAGGTTACCGCAGCTGAATTATTGGCCTGCTGTAGGTTTCTTGTTGAGAATATCATATGCTGAGATTTACTGATATTCAATGTTAGCTCATTAGCCAAAACCAGCTGTTTCAAGTCAAAGATAAATCTCTTTGGTCCAAAAGTGTCACCGGTGAACTATTGCTCTGGAGGGCCGTAGTGTCGACGGCAAAGAGGATGGTGTTTGATTTAATATTTACATGGGGCAAATATTTGATATGAATCAAATAAAATGGGACCCAGAACAGATCCTTGGGGAACTCCATGATTTATGTCAGATATTTTTGATATCGCAATCCCAATGTTTACAAATTGCTGTCTGTTGGTAAGATACGACTTTATAGGACTTCCCCTTTTTACCCTTTACTACTGATTACCTTTTATTATTCTTCCTATTCTTCCCTATTAAAAAAAAAAAAAACCTTCATATTTTGTCCTCCCTCTTGAAGACTACATTGTGGGCACCCATGGCTAGACTCTCTTTGGGTAAAGTTTGTTTAATTGTTTTTATTGTTAGTTCTAGTTTTTCCGAAGTTACAAAATAATATTCGATTAAAAGTTGTATTAAAAAATTATCATGGGATTGTATGTATTTAACTAAAAATGAAATACCACCTACTCTTGTTGAACTTCAATTCCCCGTCCATCAGAACCAATATGATTTTATAAACATATTTGTCAGTTCCATATGAAATTTGTTTGATACAAATAAATGTAAAATTTGATTTAAAACTGGTATTGATAATTCATTTTTAATTCAGTTTTAAACAAAAACCATCTGCCATTGAGATAAACACCATTGTAGTTTGATATTTGGTTATTTTTCAAAAAAAAAACGAAATATCATATTAAATTCTATCATGTTGTTTATATTCATTCGACTGTGAAGAAATATATTTTGTCATAAATATATTTATTTAAATTTTTATTTAACATTGATGTAAAAATGGATACGTTAATAAATGGTAACAAGACTATTGTTATCAGAACAATAAAATATATATTAATAGATTTATATCTGTTTCATGAAATATATAACATTAAGTGTAGCGGAAAATATTAAATAAAATTCAATGAAAAAACAGAAAATTAAAAAATTGTGAAGTATGAATTTTCACACATTTCTGGGTTATCTGGGACAGTATTTTTTACGTGAATAATCAACATATTTGGCGCGACAGAAAATTGATAAATTTCAAATTGATTGTTGACCAATACCATATTTATCATCATAGGGAACCAGGGAACCGGCCATCTGGAGTTTGGAGAATTCTCGGGGAGTTGGAAGAGTTTTGGGGCCACTCCTATACATTTACTTCAAATGGACAGATCAGGTCAAAACAGTAGTTCTTTCGCAACATCGGAACCATCGCTTAATTTTTATACACTTCTACATTCGACCATACCTTTTATCTGGCGAGTGTTGGTTAAGTAAATTCTCTTCGAGTATATCATAATTGCTGTGATCTCATGAAGAGTGTTCTCATAAAGAAACGAAAGTAATACTGTACTATATTTTCCAAACATTTCCAATTCCATATTTTATCAAATATATTCTCTAAAATACAATTCTAGCTAAAACAAAAGTATTCTATCGTAAATATGGATAAACTTGACATGTAATATTCGTTGCTAGTTGTGCATGCACACATAACTAGCAATTTACTGTATATTTATTTAAATAACGATGATAAGGTGGTGATTTTAGTTCTGCATTTCAACAGAGCGTGGTATTGACAGTTCTTAAGACGTGTGCGTAGATGATTTATTCTATTTTAACATGCAATAAATTACTTGTACGCATACATGAATAGTATGCTGCTTTTGAATGCTATTTCAGTATTCTCTTTGATTTACGAGTTATTGATTTTAGTCTGATAGTCACAAAGGAAAAATTAAAGTTGATGGATCGTTATAATTGCTCGATTCTCCTCCGTGGAGCATAAGACTTCTCTTATATCCCCACAAGCATCAATTTTTGAATCGTTTAACATGAACGAATTTTTGCAAAATGAATTATTATGAAGCGTTTTTTGCAAAAATTGTGCAAAAAAATTGTTGTCCCACAACCTGTAGCCCAGATGGTTTAAACTAAAAATCTGAAAAGAATCTAAGTACATTGGTGTGAACCGGAATAGTACAACAGAAATTTTTGGTCAGATTGTTTTCGGAAAATAACGCATTTTTTGTGTTTTTTTGTTGACGATGTACACACTATACTAGAAGGTGTATCATGGTCTAATGTTTATCTTGCTCGCTTGCTACGCAGCAAACTAGAATTCGCTCCTGAGCAGAGGAGACAATTTTTGTTTGTTTTTCTTCATTTTTATTTCGTTTAAAATATTTTGTCAAATGTTTTATTTAATTTTTAAGAGCGTAAATTTGATAACCAGTTGGAATTATATTTTCATTCTATGTGTCATGTATACGAAACCAGAGGAGCGGAGTATATGACTTAAAACAACCAATGGAAGCCATAGGCGCTAATTTTTTAAATCCATATGAACCTTGCTATATAGAAAAAATACTGCATGTGTTTAGAAACCTAAATAATATTCTGTATTCGAATTAAAATTAACAAAACAATATTTTAACATAATTTTTTTTTGTAAGCTCTTAGATTAACAGACGATAAATTATTTTAAAAATATTGTTCATCAAGCGAAATTTGTCCTACACACTCAGCATGCCGCCTTCACTTATTATATATGTTTGGGCAAATGATACTCAATCTGATGAGCAAAAAATCCATTTTGAAGTACCGCAAGGTTCAATATTGGCCCCGCTGTTGTTTCTGATTTACATTAATGATTTAGCAACTTTTATAGAGAATGCAAAGTCTGTGTTATATGCAGACGATACCATGCTGCTTAATCAATCCGAAACATACCAAGAAATGAAATCAAATAACACCTTAATAAAAAATGCTGCGCAAGATTGGTTTGTGGCGTATGGACGTAAATAAATTAATATATAAATTGAATCTAAGCCGGATAAAAGTCCATATAAAAGACCTGCTTTGGTGTGGAGAAAACCAAAGCTTTCTAAGAAGGAGAGGTTGAATTTGATCATTTAAAGTAAAACGTAAAAAAACCAAAAAGTAGTAGTTTTCAAATCCTGGAACAATTTATCTGCCAGTACCTTCACTTCATGTGTAAACCATTATACTGTATAAATACCAATAATAATAGTTTAAATATCGATCCCTTTTTAATTATTGTAGGGTGCTCATGTATTTCTCCAATATTTCTTGAGTTTTGCGCATGCACTGCTCATGGTATATAAGGGTGAAAACTTGGGATAGTATACATACAACATCCCTTCTGTCAGGCAGTAAACACCGGACTGTTCCACCCCTCGCATCGCCCCGGATTCATTTTCCGGCGCGGCAATAGCGGGAACCACTTCCCAGCATATAACATATTTTAGTTAGTGTACATAATTTTAAGTTAGAACTCTGTAGTGTAATTCTATTTAGCTAAAGTTGTAGTTTAGGTTAGGTTGGTTTTGACATCAAAGGTGTTTTGTTGCTGTATTTTATGTAACAAATTATTAGGTTTTTATTGGATTATTCTGCCTTTCAATGGTAAGTTTGGGTAATCAAAATTTATTTATTTTTTGTTTCTTTTATATTTATGATGTAACTCATTAAACATTTGAAACAATATTGATGGAAACTTTACTAACAATGCCTAGACAATTTTTGATAGGTCCAGGAATTCGCATGGATTTACTCATTATACCCAGTTCTTCTAGCAAGCCTGTGGCTGCAAGCTCTAAAGCGTTTCTTCTTGCTGTTGATCGCTAACAAAGATATAGACGGGGTTTAACAGTGATGGGATTCACCCGGTTCGCTCGAACCGTTTATTAAGAAATTTTAAGTGCAGCGAACCGCTTGTTAAAATACTTTAGATACAGGATACAGCCGTCAGTTCAGCAGAAGCTGAAAGAGGCTTTAGCCTTTTGCATAGTATATGCACAGAAAAACGAAACAGACTGATCGTTTCAAATATAAGTAATATAATGGTTATTAATATGAATGGTTTGCCTTTAATAGATTGGGATCCAGTACCGATAGTGCTAAATTCGTTAAGAAGCAACCGCAATTCGGATGATCCTCGGGTAAAAACAAAAATGGAAGTAGAAGTGACTGAAAACCAGAGGGCTAGGTCTAGGTGTCTAGGTGTTGCTATTCTGGGGTTGTAAGCATGAATTTTTTCCAGTCCGTAATAGATTTTATTAGAAGAGAATTATTTTGTATATACATGAACTGACTTGCGAAAATCTTATCCCAATATATGTGAATAACAAATCTAACATTCATATATATAATCTTTTAACCATTACTCATCAGAAAACTAAAAAAATATACATTCAATATCTCAGGAAAGATTGATAGATATTTACTAGACACATATATTTATGATGAAGCAATCTTACCGTGAGATCTGCGTATTGCCAGAGCGACTTACCGTTGTAAGTGTCAGTCAATGTTGTAGACGATTCATATTACTACTATATCAATCATGTAATGACAGATTTCTTTGATACTACTCAGACACAGTGGTGTGCTGTGATAGTTCAGATTACGCAACTTTAACTAAGTAGTTATCACAATAAATCTCCTTCTCATTCCGATTTTCCCCGAAGTGTGATGACACGATAGTTTCTATTGTGTATCGCCATGTTTCTTTATATTGAACACTTGTGTATTTTCGTGGTATTAAATTTTCCATCCCATCGTATTGTTCGATATTTAATAATTAAACACAAAAACAATGTTTTATAAGTATAAATTTATTTATTCACTCCATTTGCAGCCCAAATACTAGCAGCAGATGTTCACAGGTGGACTGTAAAAGAATCGACAGCTAGCGGCTAGTTCTTGTCATCTTATCAGCACTAATTAATAAAATCAGGTACTAGGCGAACACACCATTACATCTTACGTAACTATATTTAATCATAATAATTCTACGATTTGACAATAATGATTATTATTATTATTAAGTACAACAATGGGCAGGCGGTAAAGGCCACACTCAGCATGCCGCCTTCACTTATTATATATGTTTGGGCAAATGATACTCAATCTGATGAGCAAAAAATCCATTTTGAAGTACCGCAAGGTTCAATATTGGCCCCGCTGTTGTTTCTGATTTACATTAATGATTTAGCAACTTTTATAGAGAATGCAAAGTCTGTGTTATATGCAGACGATACCATGCTGCTTAATCAATCCGAAACATACCAAGAAATGAAATCAAATAACACCTTAATAAAAAATGCTGCGCAAGATTGGTTTGTGGCGTATGGACGTAAATAAATTAATATATAAATTGAATCTAAGCCGGATAAAAGTCCATATAAAAGACCTGCTTTGGTGTGGAGAAAACCAAAGCTTTCTAAGAAGGAGAGGTTGAATTTGATCATTTAAAGTAAAACGTAAAAAAACCAAAAAGTAGTAGTTTTCAAATCCTGGAACAATTTATCTGCCAGTACCTTCACTTCATGTGTAAACCATTATACTGTATAAATACCAATAATAATAGTTTAAATATCGATCCCTTTTTAATTATTGTAGGGTGCTCATGTATTTCTCCAATATTTCTTGAGTTTTGCGCATGCACTGCTCATGGTATATAAGGGTGAAAACTTGGGATAGTATACATACAACATCCCTTCTGTCAGGCAGTAAACACCGGACTGTTCCACCCCTCGCATCGCCCCGGATTCATTTTCCGGCGCGGCAATAGCGGGAACCACTTCCCAGCATATAACATATTTTAGTTAGTGTACATAATTTTAAGTTAGAACTCTGTAGTGTAATTCTATTTAGCTAAAGTTGTAGTTTAGGTTAGGTTGGTTTTGACATCAAAGGTGTTTTGTTGCTGTATTTTATGTAACAAATTATTAGGTTTTTATTGGATTATTCTGCCTTTCAATGGTAAGTTTGGGTAATCAAAATTTATTTATTTTTTGTTTCTTTTATATTTATGATGTAACTCATTAAACATTTGAAACAATATTGATGGAAACTTTACTAACAATGCCTAGACAATTTTTGATAGGTCCAGGAATTCGCATGGATTTACTCATTATACCCAGTTCTTCTAGCAAGCCTGTGGCTGCAAGCTCTAAAGCGTTTCTTCTTGCTGTTGATCGCTAACAAAGATATAGACGGGGTTTAACAGTGATGGGATTCACCCGGTTCGCTCGAACCGTTTATTAAGAAATTTTAAGTGCAGCGAACCGCTTGTTAAAATACTTTAGATACAGGATACAGCCGTCAGTTCAGCAGAAGCTGAAAGAGGCTTTAGCCTTTTGCATAGTATATGCACAGAAAAACGAAACAGACTGATCGTTTCAAATATAAGTAATATAATGGTTATTAATATGAATGGTTTGCCTTTAATAGATTGGGATCCAGTACCGATAGTGCTAAATTCGTTAAGAAGCAACCGCAATTCGGATGATCCTCGGGTAAAAACAAAAATGGAAGTAGAAGTGACTGAAAACCAGAGGGCTATTTGGCAATATTTGAAATAATTACATATCTTAATGTATAATTTAAATAAATATACTATTTTAAATTTTGTGAAAATTTGTGAGGAGTTGGCTAGGTTCATCTGCCCGGATTCCATACGACATCCATGTACTTATACTACTGACTGACCTAGTTCCGACATTCATTCATGACAAATATTTCTTTATTACGAAAATGCAGCGTATGCGTTTCGTAATCAGGTAACATGCTAGAAGCTGACAAATAATTTTTTAATCAAACAGCTGAACGTCACAATGTCTAGGTGTTGCTATTCTGGGGTTGTAAGCATGAATTTTTTCCAGTCCGTAATAGATTTTATTAGAAGAGAATTATTTTGTATATACATGAACTGACTTGCGAAAATCTTATCCCAATATATGTGAATAACAAATCTAACATTCATATATATAATCTTTTAACCATTACTCATCAGAAAACTAAAAAAATATACATTCAATATCTCAGGAAAGATTGATAGATATTTACTAGACACATATATTTATGATGAAGCAATCTTACCGTGAGATCTGCGTATTGCCAGAGCGACTTACCGTTGTAAGTGTCAGTCAATGTTGTAGACGATTCATATTACTACTATATCAATCATGTAATGACAGATTTCTTTGATACTACTCAGACACAGTGGTGTGCTGTGATAGTTCAGATTACGCAACTTTAACTAAGTAGTTATCACAATAAATCTCCTTCTCATTCCGATTTTCCCCGAAGTGTGATGACACGATAGTTTCTATTGTGTATCGCCATGTTTCTTTATATTGAACACTTGTGTATTTTCGTGGTATTAAATTTTCCATCCCATCGTATTGTTCGATATTTAATAATTAAACACAAAAACAATGTTTTATAAGTATAAATTTATTTATTCACTCCATTTGCAGCCCAAATACTAGCAGCAGATGTTCACAGGTGGACTGTAAAAGAATCGACAGCTAGCGGCTAGTTCTTGTCATCTTATCAGCACTAATTAATAAAATCAGGTACTAGGCGAACACACCATTACATCTTACGTAACTATATTTAATCATAATAATTCTACGATTTGACAATAATGATTATTATTATTATTAAGTACAACAATGGGCAGGCGGTAAAGGCCACTGAAGCCCAGAATAAATATATTACAAAGCACATAAACAAATAAGACTTGAAAAAATTGCTATCATTACCTTTTAACAATAAAAATCACACTATCTATAAGGCCCTAATAAATCGGCTAGGATCTCTTAGGGACAGAGTACTCAATGGAGAAATATGCAGAAAAACAAAACTGCCCGATGTCATGGTTAGAGTGGCTTCAATAAAATGAAGGCAGGGCATCTAGCCCATTCAAGCGACAAAAGAAGGACCAAACTAATCTTTAGAGAACAATAGAGAATAGAGAACAAAGACAAGAGAAGAAAAGCAGAAGAAGATATTTGTCACAAACTGGATGCTGAAGTTAGAGGACTACGACAACTGGATTTTTTGAGAGGCCAGTATTCAACAATGGATGGATGATGAAACCGATTGACCAAATGGCAAAAGAACCCCTAATAAGTTGCTCTTCATCGAGAACGACTACCATTTACCTTGCTACTACTATCATCTCTTCCATGGCTATCGTTTGCTTTTTTTTTCTTGCTTTGTTTCTTTCTTAGTAGCAAGTATATTTAATAGAGCAATGGAGTAAAATAGAGGTATTTGAATTGTGTTATTGATACTTGCAGCGTACTCTACTAATTTCCTTTGTTGTTTATATTATGAATTTATGAATTTTCACTAGTTATTAATTTTATACTTTTAAAGTTCCCAAGCCAATAAGGTTCAGAAACGCTGCTCCTGCATTTCAAATAATTTCGCATTCTACAATAACATATGGTTCCCAATATGCAGATATAAAGTAGACAATATCTCATGAAATTAATGGTAACAACAAATGGATTTAAATTTAATCCAAATTATAATAATCATACATAAACTTATAAATAAAAATCATACGTCATGGTATTTAGTAAAACAGGTAATAATTAAACGGGCTTAATACCAACAATAAATATAAACTGAATCCCTCCCTGATAGTGGTTTTATTGATGCACTTTTCCAACACCATCATATGATGATTTTATATTTTAATATGCCATATACGTATTTAAATTCCACACATAATTGCCATTTATAAAATAGCTAAATAACGCGTCCTGTAGCAACGCGTTCAGGTTTTCATGTAACTCCGATTAATATGAATAATCATAACGGATAACAGGACTCGTTGTGGATTTCGTTGCTGTGATACGGGAATATTAGGGTGTACCATAGAGATAACAATCGATAGAAGCTTCATGTACTACGTTGCTGAACTTATGGAGATATTCGTAAATTCTGCATAAATCTTATATTTGTTTATGGACTGAAGAACTATGGACTGATTTTAAAGCTTGTGATGATCATCATCTGATTTGACAATTATTCCAAGATCAATTTGTTCAATGACTTGTTTAGTTGGAACAGTATTTAATTTGTAGCAATGCTTAAGATTTTTGCAGGCACAATACAAAACGGTAGTTTTCTGTACATTGAGAGATAAATGCCAATCATTAGACCATAAAATTGTAGATTTTGGTGTCGTATATGATGCAGAGAGAAGAGATACATGTTTTTAAGTCGACATTATAAACTAAGGAAAGTAGGGGACCAAGTACAGATCCTTGGGGAACGCCACTAAGTACAGGCCGTTGTTCCGATAACATGTTGCTTTTAATAATAAAACATGTGGATTCTGCCACCAAAAATTCCTTCCTGAACTAAATAAAATAAAGATACTTACTCAATCGTTGGCAAGCCTGTAGCTTACTTACTTACTTACTTACTTACTTACTTACTTACTTACTTACTTACTTAATCGTTGAGCCCATTTACCATTTCTGGTGTCGGGCTAAGCCTGTAGCTGCAAACGTTAAAGCGTTTGTACCTGCTATTTGATGAGGTTTTGTACACAAATGAAGAATTGGCAGCATCGTTATCTTTAAAAGATGTGATCATAGTAGGGAGACCATTTTCTTAAGAGGTCGCAAAAAAAGGTCGTCACTTTCCAAATATAAATGAAGAGCAAAAAAAAGGTCCTCACCTACCAAATCTAAGTGAAGAGCAAAAAAAAGGTCATCACCTTCCAAATCCAAGTGAAAAGAAAAAAAAAAGGTACTCACTTCCCAAATCCAAGTAAAGAGGAAAAAAAGGTCCTCATTTCCTCAAATACAAATCAAGAAATCAAAAGTTAGAATGCGGGACACCCAATCAAACTGCGGGACACCCAATCAAAATGCGGGACTGTCCCGCAAAAACCAGGACGAATGGTCACCCTAAATCAAAGGCTTTTTGGGTAACCACATGGCTGATAACGCTAAATCTTTAGAAGAAAATTTATTAAAAACGTATCAAATACTGGGTTGCCAAATATCTTTAAAAATACATTTCTTGCATTCCCATTTCGACTTTTTCCCCACAAATCTTGGAATGGTGAGTGACGAACAAGAAGAACGTTTTTATCAGGACATAAAAATGTGTATTTAGTGTAAAAATATTTATAAAAATAACAGGTCCTCCCTAGCCTTTCGCAACCGGCTGTAAACTGTAGGTGCCTTACTGTGTAAGCTAAAAAATGGACGTAATACTGATCATATTACTCCTGAATGTAACCAGATTGAAAATATGGTCATGAAACCTGGAAATAGGAGGCCTAGGCTCAACTCAAGGATGATGACTCAATCGATGATGTCTGAGTTTGAATGTTACTTGTACTTGTTTTCTTCTTATACGGGTGAACGTCTCCACAGTTTTTTCCATTCCTTCCTTGTAAGTCCTATTCCTTGCTTCACTCCAAGGGATATCTCTTCTCTCTACATTATTTCTTATTTCATCGTTCCATAAACTAAAAATAAGGATTTACATGCGGTGGCGCAGACAGAGCTAAATAACAGATTGTAATGTTCAAGGAGTCAAAATAAAAACTATTGTTATTCATAACAAAGGGAGATGAAATTAGGCTGTTGCGAAACAGCAATGTAATACCTTCTCAAATTAATACAAATAATCGTCCATCGAATTCATCAGTATTCACGTAACACGCTCTTGAGATTAGTACGTCGATGTAGCAACATTAGGGTGGCATCACTGTTATTCATCGGTGTGTATGTCGCACAAATAATGCCACTAACTAATGCACGCATATCATACATGTGTCATAACTGCGGATTGACATGAGATCTGTTTCATTACAGGACCTGTCACTTCACAATGTTAATTGTAGTTAAATTTCACTAAATCAGTTCTGTAATGTTGAAGCGACTATATTGAAGATATGATCCACCTTTGAATTGTACATTGTGTTGAAATTCATACCAAATAGATATTAATCGACGAATACAATACACGCTTGATAAACCTACTGTCTGTTTACAAGTTGATAATTAAGTTAATAGGAAATGATATAGTGAAGCCCTGTTTCGCTACAGTTTGCGACTACACTTCACTGCTTCTCTATTTTATCGACCGATCGTTGTTTAACAACCAAAAACATTTTCTAAATACTCCCTGCGGTTATATTACTTTTTTCCTCATTTACAACAAGGTTCTTGAAGTATCCCGTACTACTTAAAGGACAGCCTTCCATTACCACACTTACGGAGGTGTGGGCTTCATAAAAATTTACCCACGTTCAGTCTCTATGTTATTTAATCTACTGTGCTTAACTATGTTGATTTTGTGTTTTTGGTTAAAACTGATTAACCAAAAATAGTAGATTATTGCGTAATAAGGAGCATGCTCAGTAATTTAAAATTGTTCGCTGAAGTACAAATATGGCCTGTACTTAGTGGTGTTCCCCAAGGATCTGTACTTGATCTCCTGTTTTCCTTAATTTATTACATATCACTAATTTGACAATTGTTTGCTGAAGTACACATTCATTTTGTACAAGCCTCCCCACATTTCTCCAAGAGTTGCCACTGCTGTATACCATGATTGTAAAGTAGTAAACAAATACCACAGGCAAAGACAAGTAAATATCCCTCTAAAATGTGATCCTTCAAATTTAAAACACTTGAATTTTAAATTTTGAAAAAGGGGTAACAACCCTATATGCAGTTGATGGTTCTGACACCTCTTCTCACCACATTCAATTGAAGAACCCTTCTATTGTTTCATGTCAAGAATTCCGGTTCATATTGTGTATTGTGTGTCGACGTCTGTTGCTGATATTCACACCTCATTACTAGGTTTGTAAGAGGCGTGTCATTTCTCTCTGAATTAAAATCGTAATGACGTATTTATACAAGTCACTTTCCTCCCTCACACTTTGATACCATCCAGTCATATGAATAGGGTTAATCAAACAGTCTGTCTCTTTCTTATTTGAATAAAGAAAGGTATAAATATGTTCTGTGGACTATATTAAATCACAGTCAATAAAAAATAATCAACTGAACAAGTGATAGTGCTTAATTGTATTAATATTGTCATAAAGGTAAACTCAGGTCAGGACTGCGACACCTGGACATGGTGACGTTCAGCTGTTTCATCAAAAAACTATTTGTCAGCTTCTAGAATATGTAACGTATGCGTACTTGATTAGCATGCGTGATTACGTAACGCGTATGCTGCATTTTCGTAGGTAATATTTGTTATGACGAATTAATATCGGAACAAGGTCTATTAGTAGTATAAGTACATGGACGCCGCATGAATTCCGGGCAGAGGAACCTAGCCAACTTCTTTACAAGTTCTACTCAACAAGGTGATGACCAAGTGAAGAACTCCATATACTTACATCCGGTTAGCCAAGCAAGAGACTCCATATGAGTGGGAGAAGGCTTTTCCAGGGATTATTCGGTAAGCTATTCGACAATCGTTTCTACGGTGTCCTGTTGAAAGTTCAGATTTTCAACACCTCGTGTTGGTTTTCTGTAACTCATCGATAGTGCACTTTTAACATTGTCGCTCTTGAGAGGAGACTTAAGAACGTGTGGCCATTGTCAAAAAATTATTCCAAATAGCCACAAAAATAACGATTATTTTTAAATCAAAATACAGAACCATTCGGAGAATCAGAAAAAAACGTTTAACTGTCTTGTTAAATTTATATAATCGGAATATTTAATATTGTTATTGAATCGGAAAGAAAACATTTCAAGATAACATAATATAAAATTGACATATGGTACCTTCTTTTAAATTGTTTATTCGTAAAAAGGTTTTTATCAACTGATATATCTAAATAAAATAGGTAGCCAGTCAATTGAATAGAAATTTAATATCCAATATCAAATTCCACTTGGAATTATGTCAATTCGAATTATTAAACTTTGGGTGTTAGATTTTACACCTTCCAATTTCTTCCTCTCTATTAATTCCAGGAGATTTAATTCCTTTTTCCACTTGAGTTGTTTCAGAAAACAACAGATTCAAGACATGTTTCCTTGTAATTAATAAATATTAAATTTCACACCATCATTTCAACGCGTAGTGGTGACTTGACACCCTCCTGAGGTCAACGGGTGTCTTACCAGTACTCCCGAGACACATATAAGACGCACATCAGCGCCCTCATATCAGCGGCGTACACGCAGAGAACTATATAACATGTGAATATCACTAACTGATAACAGGAATAATGAAACACCATGTTTTGTATTATTTGGTGGGTATAGATATTTGTTGACAGTTGTACTATATATTTTCTTTACTACCCCTTGACCTTTCGGTTTACTGGTTTCAAATTATTACATTAACAATTACCCAAATACATTAATAGATTATTTACTTTAGAAACTAAATTCTTATTCTCTTCTCTTCCCTCTCTTATTTCCTCCTCCTTGCGTCTCTCTTCCTTCCTGTTCTTCGGTTCTTCTTTTCTATACTTTCCCCACCACAGTTGTACTAAATATTTCAAAAGGAAAGCAGAAAAATTAGTTTGCATTTGAAGAAAAAAATTAGATATATGAGTAACTCTTGTGTATATTAAAACTTGTCTTATTACCCTTATATGTTTTTGTTAATTCAACGGAACTGGTAAAAAAATAGCCCTCGTGGATTAATAAATTTTATTACAGGTTAAGTTTGTGTACGGAGTGAGTTAGTTAGTAATATCATCTTTACCGAATCGATATTTTGTCTTATTCAGGATATGTTTGTTTAGTCTATCCTGGGTGTACGCTACTGTGCATCGTTAACGTGCGCCCTCTGAAGGTCGGACAAGAACATGTGTTCAGGAAAGTGATCTCCCCTGTCCCCTGTCCCCACACTTGCACTTGAAGGGTTCAATTAACTAGTGTAATCTAAACACTGATTACTAACACCCTCTGCTGTTTCCACATTCTACTTCAACTAAAAGAAGGGTTTACCGGGTTATAAGGGTTATGTCTTTCATCATATGCATTTATATTTAAATTCACTATTTTAGAGTCAAACATAACAGAACATAACAAAATATTACAGTATAATTATATATATACTATATATATAAAAAAAAAAAAAATTGTGTGAATTTGGACAGTACTAAAACTTTTATAAACTTATTTAGGATAGTCAGGGGTTTAAACATGAAACTATCTGGCGTGCCTCTCACAGTCGTCATAATACGGAAGGTAACTCCCCCGTCCTACCGACTGCGCCATAATATTTATCGTTACTGGAGTTGTCTTTTTTAAAAAGGATGTATTTTAATATTACAATATTAAAAATTAGCAGTACATAGTTATATGTTAAATATCAGAATGAATATAATGTACAAAAATGTTCTCCTTTTCTCAGGTTTGAAGTCATTATAATACGGAAGGTAACTTATATATTTTTTCATTGAATAAATATTTGTTTACATTTTTCCTACTATGTGTTTTTGCACTGTCAATAGTTTTCGTACATGTGGGTCAAAGAGTTGTACAAGCATGCCAAATTTCAACTTTCTAGGTCCAGCCACAATTTCTACCGAACAGATAGACACATGAGTAGCTAGTGTTTTGGTCATACCTACAAAACCCTAAAAAATACCTTTCTAAAATGGATTACCAGTCTGACATTTATCTGCATAAAACCCTTGTCTAGTTTAATCCTGTCTATGGTTAGGGTACATAAGTATGTTTGAGCAAAACTATGGATTCTTTTTTTGTTATATTTAAGTAGTCAACATAAAGCAGTAATTACTATAAAACGTAATCATGTTTCTGTTTTAAAGCATCTGAATTTAAATGATACAAACATTAACATCACATGTTAAATATATAAAATTAATGAAGCGAATTAAAAAACCCCTTCGCATCAGACGTGTCGTTGATCAATAAAAATAACACGACATAGTGTCATGTCAAACACCTCTGTTGCATGTACGTGGCTTCGATATTCTGTTACCTGACATCGTACTAATCCACGCATCGACTGCTTTAATCATTAACACCAAATGAAAGGTAAAATCCCTTAAAAACAAACAGACAACTTGACCATTGACAACATAATATACATCAGGAAAAGGTTTTAAAAAGACTTTGATGGAAGTTTCCTTTGAAAAGTAAGTTAATTATTGCAGAATTATAACACAGAATTTTTACTGACACCTATGACGGCTGAAACAAGTAACTGATGCAATTTAATTAACACGAAAGGAAAGGTAATGTTAAAATGAATTTATATAAAAATAAAATAACATACAAGAGTATGAAAAGATATAAAGAGATACGAGTGATCGGAATACCGATATACTGGAAGGGGAAAAGAGGAAGATCAGGGGGTAGAGCCAGGAGGATAACGATGGGGCAATGAAGAGAGGAAGAATAGGTACTGGGCAGAGCCAGAAGACAGGCTCTGCAGAATGTGTAAGGAAGAAGAGAAAACCTTGGAGCATTTAGCGAAGAGATGCAAAGAGGAAGACCGAACTGATGAGTGATGAAAGCAAGAGAGAAAAATGGGCGAGAGAAGTGGAGGCAAGAAGGAAGGAGATTGGAGAAGGACGGAATGAGAATAAGAACGAAGAGAGATACACTGGAGAAAGAACAAAGATATTAAATAAAAATGAGTTAATATTGTAGCATACCGAAAAAAATGTTTAATTTTTGCATGATGCTATAAACTGTATATTGCTGCAATTTTACAAGGTAGAGAAAGATCGGAATTAATAGTGAAGAAAGAAAAACGAAAAAAAAAAAACCTCATAAGTCAACAATTTAAAAAACCTACTTGGATAGCACAAGAAGAAGAACATAAGGATAATATTAACAAAAAAAATCAGCTGTAGCCACCACAGGACCGAACACCATCACAAATTACTTGTTTAATTTATGCTGCTTTATCAAAAAAAGTCTCAAATAAAAGTTAGTTATTGCTTTTACAGCAACTTTTGTTAAATAATTTTTTTAGGGGACCTCAATTTGTGGAGATCCATCGAAATCTCGAAATGTCAAAATCGGTATGATCACAATATCACCCTAATATATGTTGGCGGTCGGTAAAAATATACTGATGCATTTTTTCATGACACAATAAACTGTATATTGCTGCAATTTTAGAAAGAAAATCAAAACTTCCCTAACTCAACTATTTAGAAAACCTTCTACTTGGATAGCACAAGACGAAGAGAAATAGAATAATATTAACAAAAAAACAACTGTGACCAGGACCATTCGTCACCAAAAAGTACTTTAACTAAATATTTTTTAACAATGAACTATCAGTGATAAATAAAATAACGTGTTATAACTATCGTAAGCGTACCCATTTCCATGGTTCTTTTCATGGCACATTTTCTATTTCTACTGATTTTCTATTTCTACTGATTTCCTAGATTATTTAATGATTTTGTATGTACATCTTGTAGTAATAAAGAATATATAAAATAATAATTAAGGTTCTAGACATCGTGCTAAGATTTTCTTTTTATTTGATCGCTGGTTTGCTAAATTGGATATATTAAAATTTTGTTCACTCTCCTGGAAATTATTATTCATGGCAGAGTTGCGACACAATATGCCATTTTCATTATTAAACATGCAAAACTACGTCTTGCGTCTTATGGATCCACGGTATAAACCAAGTCAACAACCATTTTTCATATAAGTACTCTAGATACTAATAAAATCTTTCAACGTACCAAAAATACTCCTTATATAAATACGCGTTTACTTGTATCGAAATAATGTTATAGTGAAAAATCTTTATTGTGTTTTATCACTGAAGATGAATATTAAGGGACAGTAGAGAGGAATGACATAGGCGGGATGAAACGAAGATGATATTTTGATAATATTGACTGTGTAGACTTCTAAGTTCTGCTGGTAAAGTAAGAAAGATATGGATTTAAAGGAAAGACTCGAGCATGGTTTAAATCGTATTTGTCGGATAGGACATCGTCGGTGAAAATTCGAGCAGACAGCAACCAATTTGATCTTTGAGCTACAGATGTGGGAGTTCCTCAAGGTTCAATAACAGAACCTTCTTTGTTTAATTTATATAAAATAACTGTCCAAATGTTCAGAATCAGTTTTTAAAAAGTTTTATTACGTCATTATCAAAATTAAATCATTACAGTTCAAGATTCTAATTAGGACTACTAAATGATAAGCAAAACATGTTAATATAACTGAAAAGAAAATGCTGATTATTAAAAAGTGGCAAGTACATCTTGGGAATATGTAATATAAGGGTGGTGTTTTATTTTGTGGAGTCAGCGGGAACTGTTGAGGTAACTTATACAAATAATCTTCCTGTGCTAATATTCCATTTGAGGTAGAACTGATATCATTTGCAGACAATAACCATTTCTTAATAAAAATAAAAAATGGGACAATGTCTACAAGGACATTGGACTAATTTACAAACTTAAAAATAATCTGAAAAATTAATTTGTTGACTTGATGAATAAAATAACGTGCGAAAATTCTTAATATCATTTGGGTACGGGATAGGTAAAATTAAAAAAATTGAGGGGGATTATGCAAAATTTTTAAAAATCACTTTAGGATGAAGGAGGTTAAAAATCAAAAAATAAAAAGGGGGCGTTAAAAATACTAAAAATTCCTTGGACCGAGTAGGGACTAAGATGATTAAATCATCATCTTAGCATAGATATTACTATTAACCATGATTTGTTCTTACTTGGTTTTTATAAACTCTATGTACATTCAACTACAATAATTTTATTATTATTTTTAATTTATGTTGCTCTTCTTTAGCATCTAGGTTTTTGAATTATATATAGCAATATGTTCTACAATTATTTTTTTATTCTTGTTGATATTGTTGTTGTTGTTGTTGTTGTTATTATATCATTCCTCGGAGAAAAATGATAATAATTTTATTATTAATTATATCTTTATAGTTTTTAGTTTGAAATTTGCTGTTGTAAATCACGTTTAGCATCACACATTTAATTAAATGTTCAAATAAATTGAAATATCGAAATTTAGTTTTTTTCACAGAGCAAATTCTCTTTAGTGCACGCGATTGGCTGACAGCTGCAGATTTTGCTAAACAAAGCGAATAAAGAACGGAATTTTGACAGGATAATTTAATGAGAAAATTGCAATTACTGTTTGGGTTTTCAAAGATTGCTCTGCACTGTAATTCTATAAGGGATGTTATTTTAAAAATGTTATTTTTCATTTTTGTTACGAGAATATTTCATTTCTGATTGTGCCAGAGGCAAAGATTCTTACATTTGTGAAACATTTGAATAATACAAAATTTTAATTGAGTTTTCTTTTTAACAATTTCATATTTTTAAGGTTTTTTCCTCTGTACCTACATATATAATAACTTTTATTTAATCAACAACCAGGCAGTAATTGGATAAGAGCTTTCTTACGGTCATTCTAAAATTTTCTAAGGATGTCCAAGCTTTGATCCATGTCCCTAACTAAACAATTTTGACGGTAAATAAAAATTTCTCAATTAAAATAAAAACATAAATATTAAATTTAATTCAACTATTAACATTTATAAAATATCCGTAAATAATTAAACTCAAAATTAATTCACAATTTAAACTAAAAACAATTTTATATTTAGAGAATTAAATAAACGAATTTTGTAATTTTCATAAATTTTAAAATCGCAAACACCATTATTGTAATAATTATCTAGCCATAATTCTGCCGTTTTCCCGCAAGTGGTAGGGTTTCAATAAATTATTTAATGCTCTCATTCGGATTATTATCGGTTGGAAATACGAGATACACCGTTGTTTGCGTGTACACCGAGAGAGCTTTATCGAATATAATAATTTTAGTAACACATCTCAATACCGCTATTAGGATAAATTGATTCACAACAACAGACAATAAAACTGCCATCAGATTTAATGTTTTACACTTAGTTTACAAGTAAACAGTTCGGAAATAACAGAAAACTGGTAAAGAATGCACTTATTGTCATCAATACATTAGTTTTTATTAGTTTAATATTGTTGCGTTATCGTTAACTATAATGAGGTACTGAATTATTTAGACTTACTAAATTAAACCCGAAAATTTGTATAGGCTTATGATTTAGCCTATTATTTTTTCCTATTTTTAGCTGTGCAAATTTAGCTACGTCGTCAACCAAAAGAATTATTTTCGATGGGAATATGGAAACTACCGAAGCCATGAAACAATTTGAGAAAATTTGTACATAAACATAAATATTAATATACAACTATACTATATTCCTTTCATCAATATCATTTCAAAAGTCCACTTTTAAAATTCTACTTTTCATTAGTAAAACGATTCGCTTTTACAAGGAAACACTTCATAATAATTAATTGTTTGATTTAACTGTTTCGTTAATTGAAACTAACTTTTAAAGCGCTCTGCATATATCAATAAAGCAAAGTTTTTACAGCAACGCGTAGAATAGAGAAACATAATTTACAAACGATGGCAATATATTTTCAATCTGGATAAAAAAAAACTTAGACAACCCGTTGTCTAAAGCTGTAAACAGACAGCAAACTGAATTAGTTTTTTCAACATGTAGACACAAGAAATTCTATAAACTAAATTAGATAATACTAGAAATGAGGTAGAGATGGTTACAATAGATAGGATGATGATCACGAAAATGTATAAAATTGTAATGAGTATATGTTAGGGAAGAATGAATATTGCTAGGCCGGAAAAAACCTCCACAAGAAGATCTAAAAATTTGAAATTGGTATTCAATGGAAACTCTCACATTAACGATAAAATCGGTAGATAAACATGTTTCTCTCCACACAGAATTAAGAATGCATTGGTGGAACTAGCTTACGAAATCTGGGGAATAGCGGGCATCAGGAAATATTTAAAGGGGGCATTCTTCTTTTAATAATAATAAATTTATTTCTTGCTTTCCGGCTTTGAGAGAATTGGTTTACAATCTACATTATATGTACTATTCTATGATTCATAGTAATTAATTTTATTCTTCTTCCCAAGACTGCTTTCATCCACGCTTGGTCTCTCCCAGAATCGTCTAGTAGCTCTTCTGTTTTTTGTGGTTCTGGCTGCATTCCTTTACAGTTTCTTAAGTGGTCTATTGTTTCTAGTTCTTCTCTGCAGATTCTACATATTTTTTCCGTTTCTCCTATCCAATAATTGTTTGCCCTCTCCTCGTTGCCTCATTTGAATACTTCTTTTATCGATATAGATAATTGCATACCAAAAGACGAAACAATTGGAATACCGTTAATTTTGTAATAATCTTTCATTTTCCACAAAAATTATCATCATATTATTCAAGTAAAACCAAGATTACCAGTAAAGAAGCACCACAGCATAAAAATAGAGGGAACACATATCGAACAAATGCAATCCTTCAAATACCTAAGACTAATAATAATCAAAAACAGAAAGATAGACGAGGAAATAAATAAGAAGTTAGGAGCGTCTGGTAAGCTTTATAACAGTTCTGGGTAAACGAGGAACACCGATAAAAAACGGTGGTGGATATAATCCAATAAAATAGCCATGCGAGTACTAACGTACACAATTAAATCATGGCCAATAGACAACATAAGAATGGTTCAAATCATGGAAATGACATTTCTTCGAAAAATAGAAGGAAAGTCCAGAAGAGATCAAATCAGAAACGACGAATTCCGAAGTGCATTGGACATATGATGAATAGATGAAGAGAGAATAGCTTGTAAAGCTTATGAAGCTAAACTGCTTTCATAAAGTACAGTTAGAGGGCCAAGAAAATCATGAAAGGAAATGACAATTATTTCCCAGAAAAGAATAATACGTTGTATAGCAAACAAAGACGCACTAAATCATGCAGACCTCTTTTTATAAAATACAAATTATTAACAGTTCCTGGTATTTACATCTTAGAGTTGCTGGTCTATATATTTAAAAATCAAACATACTTTGCTCGCCATTTGAACCAGCATTCATAAAACACTAGAGGAAAAGATTGTTTCAGAACTCCAGCAAACATGCTGGAACTGACAAAAAAATCACGAAAAACAGTTGGTATTTAATTATTTAATTCACTGCCATTCCATGCCAGAAATGAAACGCAGTTTGCTGTATTTAAGCGGAAGATTAAGGTATTTCTTATAGAGCATTGTGTATACTCAATGAATGAATTCTTGAAATTTTGTAAGGACTGGTGTAGTCATGCCAATGGGGAACATTGATTCTGGGTAATTTAATGTATGATTTTATTGTTTTATCAATTGTAATTCACTTGTTTTACTAATTAAAATCTGTGTAAAATTATAAATTCATGTACTGACATATCCTACATGCAGTCCTGTATTTAAAGGATTAATAAATATTATTATTATTTTTATTAATACTGTATACTGTGTACTAGAAAATATCTTGCACATATTTTTTTGATAGCTTCCCGTCTGTTTCTAGTACAGAAGTATCAGTTTTCATCCAGGCTGATCCTGTATTTTTTGTTGTAATGTCTATGTCAAGCTTTTTGGCAAACGGGTATGAACGTTTAGTTTGAGCGTGCGAACGACGACTTAACGAGATGCCCTTTGTGTGAATCTGTCTGCAGTTGTTAAAGCAACCGCTCCTTCTATTTTCTGCACAATTTGAAATGAAATTCTACCACTTGAGTACGCAGTACAAAATTCCGCGTTGGTCTAAACAATCACATTTCAAATAATGATGTTTATATGTAGTCTATTATAGCGTTTCTATTCAGAACTGCAGATTTTGTCAGAGTCTTACGCAGTTAGATATTTACCAAAGTCGGTAAGTTAATTCCCGATTATGTCAAGTAGGATAATGAAGGATTGTTTATGAAAAGATGAAAGGAATTATGTGGTGTGATTTAATAAATCTGCTTAGGAATATACAACAACAATATACGAGACATATTGTACGTACGTTAGAAATTTAATCAATTATATTTATACCAGACGAAGGATGTTGTGATATGTAGTTAAATAACAGATTATGAACAAAAGGGAGAGTATTTTCCTTAGCTAACCTTCAACATTGATTAAATTTAATAATTCCTTTGAGTTTAAATATGAGATATTATACTTAAAAAGTTATTCTACACACGTTGTTAATTTTAAAAGGCTGTAGACCTTCAAGATTTGATTAATTTAAATCTTTACAGCTATGTTTTAAGTGAAAGTTTTTAAACTTTTATCAATTCTTGGATGTGTGTTTTCTATATGTCACGGGTTGAAGATGCGTTAACTTATAAAACGCGAAACGTCCCATTGTTTTTTGTTTTATTTGAAACTTTAAAGAAAAAATCTCTATTCATTAGGAAATCATTTGATTACGTCTATAACTGTATATCACAGGCTGAAGATGCGTTAACTTACTAAACGCGAAACGTCCCAATGTTTTGTTTAATTTAAAATTTTACAAAACTACGAAAGCAAAAAAAAAAACAAAATAAGCAGCGAAATGAGGTTCCCATGGAAGGATCAAGGGAAAGACAATACTGGACCGAATAAGAAACATACAGAGAAGAACTGAAACAAAACCAGTAAAAGAAGTGACAGAAGAAGGCTAGTTGAGATGGTTTGGTCATATACAAAAAATGAAGGTAGACACAAAAAAGATAAAGCCAGGGTATCTAAAAGAAGACGAAGATGAAGACCTAGAAAATAATGGAATGGTGAAATAAGAAAAGCTGTAGAGATAAGAGTTACCCCCTGGAGTGAAGCAAGAAGTAGGACCCAAAATAGGAAGGAATAGAAAAAACAAAGGACACCTTTTTACCTGAAAGAAGAAGCCAAGAACAAATAACATTCAAATACTGGAGAGATGGTAAAATAGCTCAAAAATTAAGTAAGTAACAAAACGACGATTAACACATTAAAGGCGGGGGATCTTTTCGAAAGTAAGCTAGGTAACGCGGCGACCGCTCCGCCTCGTTTTTCGTCCTAGAGCGGGCGATATTTTGGGTAATCGGTGTAATCGCAATATGGTGTAAGGTACAGTCGAGATAAATCGTATTACTACGACTCCCGCCTTTAAGGTACAGTCGAGATAAATCGTATTACTACGACTCCCGCCTTTAAGCGACAGTCGAGATAAATCGTAGTACTACGACTCTCGCCTTTAATGTGTTAAGAATAACTTATTCCTATATAAATAGAAGTTTGTGTGTACAGGCTTCACGCCAAAATGACTGGAGCGATTTACGAGATTTTCAACACACCCAAAATATGGATTTACCCACGCACAATAATTTCACAAACAATCAAACTTCTTTGTCAAATTGCCATAAGCTAATATTATAAAACTGCCCTTTGCTGTAAACTTTTTAAAATAAATTATTAAACTGTTTAAAAGTATTTTAATTTTCAGTCTACAAAATCTTTCATAATTTTCTCAGTAAATATTTAAATATGTTAATATTTTAGTACAAATACATTTGTAAATTGGCATTTCTCATAAAAAATTCACAACAGTCCCAACACTTTTTGCTCTAAACTGTCAGAGTACTAATAATGCTAAAAGGTTATTTTCCACTATTTCTCACTATTCTCATGATTCACAATTACAAAAAAATATTTTTTTTACAAGTTAAATATATCTTTCTAATTTGTTTCGTCTGAATTTTAGAAGTTTTTTTGTTATTTTTTTTTATCAGAAAACTAAGTATGAAGGCGGTTCTACGTTTTTATCAACAAAAAAAACTAAAAGAAATAAAGAGACAGCCAAGAAAAACTCGAGTTTTACATTAGAAAGCACTTCTCATAAGAAGGTGAATTTGTAGTCACTAATGTCAGTGATATGGAAAAAGGTTTAGAAAAGAACTAAGGATCGGAATTTTATTTAACGTCAACTAAAAGAATTATTTTCTACGGGAATACGGAAGTTACCGTTCTGGTCCCATCGTTCCAATGGGACAAGTGTCTTGTAAAGAGAAGTTGTAACTTGTTGTAACAAAAAATATGTATAAACTGTTATTACCCGTCAACAATTACGGATTTATAACATAAAAATTTCAATTGTTTGTAGGTGTATTTGGTTTTATTTAATTTCATATAATTAACCAAAAAATATACTACCATGTCAGGTATTTTCGAAATACAATATAACTTTCTATGTAAAGAAAGGAATATTGAAAGAAAAGATGCAGAAAGGATGGTAAAGAACCAAGTTAATACAGTTAAAAACTTTTAGTTGTTAAAAACCCGTAGTTCTTGACGGGTTAAACAACCTAGAGTTATAATGTCGAAATTAAAAAATATGTACTCATTTTGGAAGATTTAGAACTAAGTCTTCTTTAAAAACCTCTGCACACCGTTTTAACACAAAACTAACATTTAATTATTTAGACTATTTTTAAACACTATTTAATTCATTTTTATTTTAAAAAGATTCAATTGATTAACTTGTTTATGCCAAAAAAGTTCGTTTATCGCTGGGATTATAAAATTAACATGTGACCTTAGGAAAAAATGACATCAAAAAGTTACCCAGATTTCATACACACACTTGCTAATTATATATGTACGATAATATTATTTCATAATTTGTATCGGGCAGAAAAAAAATAAGGTTAAATTTGATCAGCTTTCCTTGATATATAAATGCAGATGCTTGCAGTTTAAAGTATCGGTTTTGATGGTGCGGAGTACATGTCGTACGAGCGGAAATTGGCGAGGAAAGCAATACAGGAAATAGTTAAAATGATGTACATCTCAGGCGGAAGGATGGACTCAGTCATGACCCAAATAAATTGAAATCCTACTAAACAAATCATCTGTAGCAACCACATAACCAACCGCCACCACATAGAGCGTTTCCACACGCAGAGCGCTTTCCCTTATGGTAAATTTAGTAAATAAAATATCGCACTAAATCAAAACAATAATTATATAAATACAAGTTACTACTTCTTACTTCTTCTTTAGTAAAAATATAGTTAAGAAGTAATCATTCCGATGATGACCCTCGCTTTAAATATAAAAATAATACAGAAGAGTATGACAATCAATTAGCAATTTAGAATAACTTTAAAGCATAATTTCATGAATTGTTTTTATTATATAGCGTGATCTAGGAAACTGGAAACAAATGTACTTTTTACTATCAATTTTCCGAAGAAAAAAAAATCTGCAAAGAACCTCTGTTCTTCTGTCAAACCTTCACAAATATTTTGCTCTATGTAATATAGAGTGTCCACATTATCTTTTTTAATTATATGGATAATGCATTTCCTCGAAAAATTGATAATAAAAAAGTTTCTCATTTGGTACCAATGTTGAATCACCCTGTATAATTTATTTAGATACATAAAATCATTTATATTATTTTTATTACCATTTACATTAGGTTTAACCTGTAATTATTGTTATAACGGGTGTTTTTTTTAGAGGTATAGAACTTTAAATTGCAATAAAACAACGATGGCTTATTCGATTGACATGAATTTTTTTTTTATTCGAAAGATAATCTTGTGGCATTACATTAAATCATACCAACAAGACGACGCAACATGTCACACAGCTCGTGCCACAATCGATTTATTGAAAGACACGTTTGGTGACCGCCTAATTTCACGTTTTGGACCTGTGAATTGGCCTCCAAGATCTTGTGATTTAACACCGCTGGACTACTTTCTGTGGGGCTATGTAAAGTCATTGGTCTATGCGGATAAGCCACAAACGCTTGACCATTTGGAAGACAACATTCGCCGTGTTATTGCCGATATACTGCCACAAATGTTGGAAAAAGTCATCGAAAATTGGACGTCCAGATTGGACTACATCCGAGCCAGCCGTGGCGGTCATATGCCAGAAATCATATTTAAAATGTAATGCCACAAGATTATCTTTCGAATAAAAAAAAATTCATGTCAATCGAATAATCCATCGTTGTTTTATTGCAATTTAAAGTTCTATACCTCTAAAAAAAACACCCATTATATTTCCATGTATTATAGATTATACACTGATTTTTTTTAAACAACACCCCATCGTGCTTCCGTAGCGAACCGGTAGTAAAATTATTTGAATCCCACCGCTGCTGTGAACCTAATTAGAAAATCATTATGAACGTTTCAGATATCCTGAAAAATTCTATAGATGTGGTGGTTAGTAAAAATCCGACATTTTTTTCTAAGTTTTTTGGGTGCTTCAGCTACTAGGCTATTAGCACTTGGTACATTAGTTTATACACAGAGTCGTTGGATTACAATAATGTATAACAATAATACATAATAACAATGCAAATATATTACAAACATTTTGTTGAAAATTACAAATCTATTTATATCAACTTTTATATATTTAAGTAGTTTATGATGTTTGTTTATGTGGTGTCTGTGGGTGAGAGTGCTTGTTGTAAGTTATTGGGTATGTTATGTAGTTGTCTGTAGTGGCTGTATTTTGTGCATTCTGTTATTACATGATGGACAGTTATTGGAATATTGCATGTGTCACAGATGTCTGTGGTGTTTTCTGTATGATTTGTTTTTGTGTGAAGATGTGTCCTATTCTGATTCGTGTGAGTACTACCTGTTCTCTTTTAACTTCTCTTGTTGACCATTTGGTTATATCGTCCTTAATTAGACTTAATTTCGTGTTGATGTTTTCCTAGTATGTGTGCTAGACTTCTGGGTTTTTTCAACATATTTTTGTAGATAGATCTGAAATGTACTATTACATTGAGAAGGCAATAGTAGTATATTTAGGTTCTTATTCTTTTAGTTTGGTTGTTTTAAAAGTATCCTTTTAAATACGTGTGTGGTGAAGACTTTATCAAGCTGGCCAGAGGCGTTCTGTAACATGGAGCTCAGTGTGATCGGCATTCACTAAACACCGGTGGCTTACCGAGACTGATCCTGTTCTAGCCCTGTTTCCGTAAGTAATTCCTGTGAGGCCAACGGCAACATTGCCTCCCCTATAACCCTCTTTCAGGCTCGGACTAACTCACGGTCAGTTTTTGCACTTCCGCGGACCACCACAGAGGATTATCGATTTAGTTTCGTGACAAACTGATATACGGACATACGGATATCTTATAAGTGCTAGCGGGTGTATGCTGACTAGACTGATTGCTCCGGTAATACTTCTACTCAACCGGAATATAGTTTGATGCTTTTGATTAGGTTCGTATAAGATTTAATATGTTCTACGCGGATATTGAACACTAAATTGGATACAAGACTGATGAAATGAATGATCGATTTTATATAGATATTTTTTTCCAGAGAGATTGTTAGAAAATTGATTACCTATCTCAAAATTGACAAATTTTAAATGTAAGAAAAAATGGGATTTAAAAGATATTTCGAAGAAAATAAAGACTGAACATTATTTATTACATCACATCTATTTTATAACAGACAACGTTTGTCTGTCTGCCTGTCTCTCTGTCTGTTTGCCTGTTTTATTAATACGCCAATTACGTTCTTCATCAATAATGAAATATAAGATATTTTATAATATCTGATAAATTCATATCTACATTTGCTTCTCAACCATATTTTTAAACTGAAATATTCCATGAAATAAAAGTAACCCTTCACCCAAAAAATTCAACTCAAAAAATGAAAATTGTCCGGAAGTACAAAGTGGTTAAAATGATTAAATCCTTATCCAGTCCAACTGAACCTTAACCAGGGATCATCCAGTCCATCAAACATCAAATTATATAACGTCAACATTTACCCCTTGTCTCTTATATTTATGAGCATTTTCGTCATAAATTTTAATGCCGAGGATTAAATTATATAAAGTGGATAGAATATAAGCGAGTAGACCACTTCCTCTAACTGACAGGAGCTGATGTATCAGCGATTACGTCGTGTGGTTATGTGACCCACGTTGACAGACGACAGCTAAAGGACTTTACGAAGATACGTAACGGTCAGGTTGGGTATTAAGGGGGAGATGATGCTGAAAATGGCTGGTAAAACTGCTTATGTTGCACTTTTTCGGTAATATGTTCGCTTAACGTTTTAATAGAGGAGAGATACTGGTGGTTATATCATAAAATACCACTGATTGATGTTTCATTTAGTGCTTCAGAGAGAAACTTTATGGTGTTATAAATGAAATGATATGGTGTTACGGTAGAAATTTCTACAGTTAATATATATAAGGCAACTATTTAGATTCCAGCAGTTTATTCATTGGTATAACCCGAGTGCTCTGCATTTTGTCGGGTAAACTTTTGATGTATAGAAAACGAAACTTAATAATTTACCTTAAAAGCTTATTAGGGCTTGGTATTTCCAACTTCTAGTTAAACATAAGAGTAACTAACTACAGGTAGTTGACGGTTGAAATGGAATACAGTTTTTTTCAACCGTCGTCCAAGAAATCAAGTTTTTTTTAGTTGATAAATTAAAGAAAAAATGATATTCGAAAGGTGCATACAACTGTTTCTTTTTTCAAAAAATTTTAATAAAAAACTGTATCCATTCAATACTGATTTGGAGTAAAAAATCCTGATGTTATATACAGACATTCAATATCTTTCACGATAGTATGGTTACATTTTACATTGCGTTCTTTATTAAGACAAGACAATAGTTTACGTGACGCTGCCAGACGTCCGGATTTCCAGTTTCGCGTCGCGGAACGTCGCGACGCGAAACCATTTGTGTAATCAACCTTTATTGACGTCATTCCTTCTGATTTCACTCAATGCAGATGCTAAAATTACGTTTTTTGTTTCAGGTATGTGCCTAAATATATTGGATTAAATTGAACAAGAAAATTGGTAAGTTACAGAATTTTAAGAGTTTGAATAAAACATTCTATTATCTTATATTTATTTCTTCGGTGCAGCTTTGTGATCTTTTGCGACATATTAGTAAAGCAATTGATAGTTAAGATTTTTGGCGCACAGCAACTATGGCTATTTGCACCAAAGTATTTGATAATGTGTCGCATAGTATACTTCTTGAAAAACTAGAATATTAGAGGTACAGCTCTTCGATTTATAACTTCATACCTACTCAATCGCATTCAGATTTTTGTAAAAAATTCTATAAAGACCCTTTTGTCGTTGAATCAGGAGTTCCACAAGATAGTATACTTGGTCCCTTATTGTTCATCATATACATGACTTGCCCTCATAATCTATTATGTGATTCCTGCCTATATGCTTACGAATTTGTTAGTTAAATTTTTTGGTGCACAGCTATGAGGGCTATTTGAGCTTGTATGTGACACAACATTAGTCGAAAACGTTAAATATGATGAAGTATTAACAATTAAGTCTGCTACTGCTAACTTGGAACAGATCGAATGTCTATGGACGAATAAATTTTTAAGCAAAGACAAAACGAAGGGTATAATTTTCACATCAACAGTTGTTCAACACCAGAGATTTTCTGGGTCTACGGCAGAACTCTAGATTATCATGGAAATGTTAGCAGATTAAGTGGAAAACTGAACAAAGCCATTTATATGATGGGCAAGGAAGATATCGAATGTAAAATTAGCCCAGGTAACACACTATTCCTTATTTTATTTAGTCATATATTATCAATCTGGGAAAATCAAGAGATGAAATAATATTTCTACTTCAGAAAAAGTCATATTCATTGTAAATGCACCAACAACAACCCAATCTTAAAGCAAATGAATATAAACACGCTTTATTCACAATTTATATTTCTTAAAGCGATGGCAAAAAAAATATACGTAGAAATTTTAAAATGCGCAAATAATCTCGTATTTACTACGTACGATCCAAAGAAAAACTATTCCTTAGTCACGACTAGAGGTGGGTTTAACTTCAGAGCGTTCGAGAAAATGCCTAAACGCGTTTCCTTGGGCGATTTGGAGTTAAACAAAGTGACTCGGACCAGTCCGAGCTTGCTTCCCGAATCCACTCTAGAAATAACGAGAAGGATAAATAGTAGTAGTAGTAGTTAAACTAGAGAAAAATGACTGGGAACAAGAACGCTCAAAATACTACGAAAGAACAGCCTATTCAACAACAGAAGTAGAGAACCGAAGACGAATGGGAGATAGCTTAAAAGAAGAAATGGTGAGAAGGGAAAAGGACATGGAACTGCAACAACGAAGAGAGAAGATACAGATATCAAAGTACAACCCCAGATACAGGTTTTTAGAAACAATAGACATCTGCATCTAAGAAAACAGTCCAAAAACCAAAAAATAATAGCCAGATTCAGAGTAGGAAACGAAGAAATAAGGAACGAATACTGGAAAGAAAAAGAAGAAAAGAAGTGCAGAATATGTGAGAGGAATGAAGAGACAATAGAGCATCTGATACGTGACTGCACGGAAGAAGTGAGAAACCGGATGAAACCTGAAAAGAAGATACTAAATAAAAGACTGCAAATGACATAAAATTTAAAAAATGTACTATACACATGATAATTGCACACTGTTTGCTACTAAATTGTAAATATAAATATATGAAAAAACACCGCAAGGTGGAAAAATAAATCTTTACTACTTACTACTACTAGGATCAATATTGGGTTCAATATTTTCAACAAAATACACATCCTTGACAGAATTATAAACGCGAAGAAATTTAAAAGAAATATTTTAAATTTAACAATTATACAACGCGTAAAGCAATATTCGAAATTCAAAATAAATTCGAAAAAAGTTTCAACTAGAAACAACAATTTAAACTAGACTCAAAATTGATACTTAGGTGGAAACCACCGATCATATCAATCAACATTTACTATCTATGCACTCGGTCATAACTTGAATTTATGAACCGGGTACACCCTATTTTTAGCAAAGTTGCAACACAAACCAACTGAGATAACAACGTTGGACGAGAGATGACGTAGGATGTAAACAGTATGAATCAATCCATGCACCCTGGTAGTAAAGACTAGCAGACCTGTCTCACCTGCGTTTGATTCATAGACTGTTTACACCTTCCCTAATAAAAATTGCAATAAGTCGGTAAGCGAACTTAATGCGGGTGGAATATTGAATTCAAAACTAAATGGGAGGTATTTATTGAACAAATAACAATATATTGAAAACAAAGGATTTCCCTATATGAATACAAGTGTCAGAACTTAGAGTGAAAAATGCAATTCTCTCTAAGTCGCGTTGCCTATAAGATCTATTGAAATAGCCAAAGTGGTATTTCGATCTATTTACCTGTGTCTATAGAAATTTTGCGGATAAAATTTCTATAAACTGCGTTGCCATTAAACCGTAGGATCTTTGAAACATTCAAATAATGTTTCATCCTTTTAAATTTTTATTTAAATTTATTTATTTAACTTTGAGTTTGTTGTAAAAGACGACAGCAAACTCGTACACGGCTATATTAATTCAAATTTTATTAATTGTAAACGTGTTTTATTAAAACTTTTATTTTTAAAACAATCTTAAAATTTGTAAGTATTTAACAGTGAACATATATTGTTCGTTTTTTCACGGAGAATACGTCGGTGCTCGCTACGTACCGACAATACTCGACAATTTCCGAACCTCAGGAATGTGATGACGTCACAAATGTTAATTAATATCTTATTTTAATTATTTATTGAAATAAATAATATATTTTAATAATACCTGGTAATCTAGGTTGATTAGGACCATTGAAGCGACCAAGAAGCGAGACAGGCTATTTAAATTATAAAAAACACTCGGTAACGAGTTTATAACAAATTTGAACTTGTATTATTAAAATATCACAACTTAACGATTGTATCGTAATTAAATTTACGATAATCGACATTAACTAACGAGTGTTAGCATGAATAATATACAAAAGTTAAACAAATACTACCAAAGGACTGGTATTTCACGTTACACAGTAAATGTGTAACAATGGCGATTCACCTCGCTTGGTTTAGTATTTATTTGCACAGATACTAACTAAACTGTACAATTAAACACCGATAATAAGATATTAGGCTTATTATTTAAATAAGCACTAATTAAAAACCTCTCGTTGCAATTATTAAATAGAAAAATATGAGCTGCTAAAATGGCCGTCTGTATACGTCGAAAGCCGCGATGAAAAAGATCTTTCTAGAACAAAATCGGAATGAACAAGGAGACTACGATTGGTTGGCAGTCTGTCACCTGACAGACTACTATTGGTCTAAAGTAAGTCACGTGGACCCAAGAGGCCCAATGACCAAGTTAAGTAATATATTACAACCGGAAGTTTTAAATTTAAATTTTTAAACTATAAATAAATATCATTATAAATGCGGGGTTTTAGAAACAAAAGTCACGATTGAATAAGTGAAATTTAAATAATTTACTGTATGGTACTTACTTTGAAGGGTACAATATATAATTTTCTAACGCGGATCACTAATAATAATTTTTGGTTATTTTTTTGCAAGAAAACAAATATATTTAATATGCTACTAAATATATTTATTTTATTTGTAGAAAATCACAGAAAGTTTACAGAAAATAAACAAAATATATATTAATTACATGAAAAATGTGCATAAAAAATAACTAAAAACACGCAAAAAACACATACAAAAATTTTCGAGGGCCACTAAAATTTTTGGCGCACAGCAACAAAGGCTATTTGCGCCTAACGCAGCCCATCTAAATGACTACACTACATATTAAAAACAATAAATTAAACAATTAATAGATAGATAAAATCAATAAAATTACACATATTCAATAAAAAAATCTTGCACAGACAAACACAAATAAATAAGATAAAAAGTCTGTTGGTCAATTAGAACCACAATTTTTTTCTAGATTAAGCAAGACACAAGAATTTCAAAAATTTAAACCGCAGGTCTCTATCTTTTACTGTTTTCAACATAGCTATTTTTGAAATTTTGAAAAAAAAAATTTAAAAAGACAAAATTTTTCGAATTTTTTTTTCCTCTTCAAAATGTGATTTAAGGCAAATTAGGACATCAGAATTATAAAAATTCCAACCGTAGATCTCTATCTTTTACCGGTTTCAAGATAGAAATTTTTGAAATTTTGAAAAATTAAAAAAAAATCATTTTTTTTTTATTTAAATGTAACTTAAGGTCATTTAGGACATCAGAATTATAAAAATTCCAACCGGAGGTCTCTATGTTTTACCGTTTCTCAAAATAGAATTTTTTGAAATTTTGATAAAATTAAAAAAAAAAATCATTTTTACTTGCCCGACCTTAATATATAAGGGCAAGTATTGTAATCGCGAAAATTTTCGATGTCGAGATTTTGACTGATGACCACGTTTCATGGTCCAGGGAATCCAAAAAACCTATTTTCGAAGTGCCGTCCGTATGTGTGTGTGTCTGTGTGTATACACGATAACTCAAGAACGGTTTAACTTAGAGAGTTCGTTCTGGTACTAAAAAATTCTACTATTAATTGGGAAGAACCCTATTGTTTTTTATGAAAATCCGAAACCGGAAACAGAAGTTATTAAACATTAAAATTTAAAAAACTAACTAATTACTTAAAATTTAATTTAAGTAACTAGTAAACCAAGCCTTGGACAAAAAATTGTATAGGACATAATTTGATGTATTTTTGAAGGTTTACATAAACCTTTTTTTAAATAAAAAAAAAAAAATATATGTATTTTTTTTTTTATTATTATTTTTTTATGGGAGGGCAAGTCTAGCGGAGGTCTTCCTTCGCCACTGGTTTTTTTATTCAAATGTAACTTAAGGACATTTAGGACATCAGAATTATAAAAATTCCAACCGCAGGTCTCTATCTTTGACCGTTTCTAAAAATAGAATTTTGTTAAATTTTGATAAAATTTAACGCAAAATGTGACCTAAACGGGATTCAAACCCGAGACTTAATCATCGCAGAGCACATGTATTACTACTACTTTACGTCTTTACATTATAATTTAGGAATCAAATCTTTGTTGTCATTTGAAACAGAGATCTTTAGAATTGGTTTGTAAAGGAAGAAGAACATTACTCGTCGAATTATCCTGTATACCTCAAGATCCAGAATAACAAAGCAGTATATCAAAATAATAAAATATCGTGGAAACAATCGGAACATCTGTCTTTGAGGCTTATGAATACAGGATTTCACAGAGGTATTGCGTTGTATAGCGAGTGGTTCTTATACCAGAATGGATCAGGAGGATACATCGGCTTTGCAATTAGCCTGCTAGATAGCGTCGTACGCTGTACACATCCTGACAACTACAGATGCTCTGAAATACAACGCACATCTTAGACTTGATTAAGTGACACGACTACCACTCAAGAGTAATATGAACATATTGTCTATTTGCTATATGTTTTCATTGATGTTACTCTGATCTTAGCAAATATGATTATGTGATGTTTGAATAATTCTGATCTCTTTGTTATTAAAGAACATTCAACACGAATTAAGTTGCAAGATATGTATTTATATCATGTTTCTACGTGCTATGACTTGTCAGTTGCTTTAGGTGACGACAGAGTACTCATGGACAGGCTGATACTCTTCCTGAGAGAATCGAACTTACTGTTTTATGTGTGAAGTCTTGCACTTTACTTAAATGTGTTCTATTTCAAACTGTGATATTCGATGGTAATTGGCCCCTTTACAGCCTCTTACCATCACCCTGAGTCTGTTCAAATTTTCGAACAGACTTTTTATCTTATTTATTTGTGTTTGTCTGTGCAAGATTTCTTTTATTGAATATGTGTAATTTTATTGATTTTATCTATCTATTAATTGTTTAATTTATTGTTTTTAATATGTAGTGTAGTCATTTAGATGGGCTGCTTTAGGCGCAAATAGCCTTTGTTGCTGTGTGCCAAAAATTTTAGTGGTCCGCGAAAGTTTTTGTATGTGTTTTTTTGCGTGTTTTTAGTTATTTTTTATGCACATTTTTCATGTAAATAATATAAATGTTGTTTATTTTCTGTAAACTTTCTGTGATTTTCTATAAATAAAATAAATGTATTTAGTAGCACATTAAATATATTTGTTTTCTTGCAAAAAAATAACCAAAAATTATTAGTGGTCCCCGTTAGAAAATTATATATTTTACTGATATAGAAGTGAAGGGCCTTCTATATACATTTTTCATGTAATTAATATATATTTTGTTTATTTTCTGTAAACTTTCTGTGATTTTCTACAAATAAAATAAATGTATTTAGTAGCATATTAAATATATTTGTTTTCTTGCAAAAAAATAACCAAAAATTATTATTAGTGATCCGCGTTAGAAAATTATATATTTTACCCTTCAAAGTAAGTACCATACAGTAAATAATTTAAATTATTCAATCGTGACTTTTGTTGCGTTCTAAAGCCCCGCATTTATAACGATATTTATTTATAGTTGAATTTAAATTTAAATCTTCCGCTTGTAATGTATAATGCTTAATTTGGTCATTGGGCCTCTAGGGTCCACGTGACTTACTTTAGACCAATAGTAGTCTGTCATGTGACAGACTGCCAACCAATCGTAGTCTCCTTGTTCATTCCTATTTTTTTCTAGAAAGATCTTTTTCATCCCGTCGTTCAAACTGTATAGACGGCCATTTTAGCAGCTCATATTTTTGTATTTCATAATTGCAACGAGAGGTTTTTAATTAGTGCTTATTTAAATAATAAGCCTAATATCTTATTATCGGTGTTTAATTGTACAGTTTAGTTAGTATCTGTGCAAATAAATACTAAACCAAGCGAGGTGAATCGCCATTGTTACACATTTACTGTGTAACGTGAAATACCAGTCCTTTGGTAGTATTTGTTTAACTTTTGTATATTATTCATGCTAACACTCGTTAGTTAATGTCGATTATCGTAAATTTAATTACAATACAATCGTTAAGTTGTGATATTTTAATAATACAAGTTCAAATTTGTTATAAACTCATTACCGAGTGTTTTTTTATACTTTAAATAGCTTGACTCGCTATTTTTATAATTCTAATATCCTAAATGGCCTTAAGTTACATTTGGATAAATAAAAATTTGATTTTTTTTTTTCAATTTTTCAAAATTTCAAAAATATCTATCTTGAAAGCGGCAAAAGATTGAGATCGAATTTTTCTAATTCTGATATCCTAATTTGCCTTAAATCACATTTTGAAAAAAAAATCGAAAAATTTTGACTTTTTCAATTTTTTTTTCTCAAAATTTCAAAAATAATTATCTTGAAAGCGGCAAAAGATTGAGATCTACGGTTGGAATTTTCCTAATTCTGATATCCTAATTTGCCTTAAATCACATTTTGAAAAAAAAAATCGAAAAATTTTGACTTTTTCAATTTTTTTTCTCAAAATTTCAAAAATAATTATCTTGAAAGCGGCAAAAGATTGAGATCTACGGTTGGAATTTTTCTAATTCTGATATCCTAATTTGCCTTAAATCACATTTTGAAAAAAAAAATCGAAAAATTTTGACTTTTTCAATTTTTTTTTCTCAAAATTTCAAAAATAATTATCTTGAAAGCGGCAAAAGATTGAGATCTACGGTTGGAATTTTTCTAATTCTGATATCCTAATTTGCCTTAAATCACATTTTGAAAAAAAAAAAATCGAAAAATTTTGACTTTTTCAATTTTTTTTTTTTCAAAATTTCAAAAATAATTATCTTGAAAGCGGCAAAAGATTGAGATCTACGGTTGGAATTTTTCTAATTCTGATATCCTAATTTGCCTTAAATCACATTTTGAAAAAAAAAAAATCGAAAAATTTTGACTTTTTCAATTTTTTTTTTTTCAAAATTTCAAAAATAATTATCTTGAAAACAGTAAAAGATAAAGACCTGCGGTTTAAATTTTTGAAATCCTTGTGTCTTGCTTAATCTAGAAAAAAATTGTGGCCCTAATTAACCAACTTTTACAATAAATACGAATCGTCAAGCAAAACCTTTGAAAATGGTCGAAAATTGAAAAAATCGTAAGGGGTACACCTTCCAATTTTTTCGATTAAAAAAAAAAAAAACATGGCTCATCGATCACAGCAGAAATATACTGCAACCAACTGCACGAAATTATGCAAGCAATGAAAGAAAAACAGCCTAGATTGGTAAACAGATCGACTCCTATCTTATTGCATGATAACACTAGACCATACACTGCACAAATGACTGTGGCAAAACTACGGGAATTGGAGTTGGAACTTCTTCATCATCCTCCATACTCACCAGACCTAGCCCACTTACCACTTCCTCCGCAATTTGGACTTTTTAATAGGAAAACAGTTTAATTCCGACAATGCTGTAAAACTGGCTTTCCAGGAATTCATTGACTCTCGTCCGCCAGGGTTTTACACCGGCCTGAACAACCTGCCGCTTAAATGGCAAAAATATATAGCCAATATGGGTGCATACTTTGATGAATAAAATAATTCCTTATATTTTTAAGTTATCAACGAACTTTGCCTACAAATTGGCGACCTAATATTTACATACCGTTTAATTTATTTTCAAATACGTATTCTAATTGTTGTTGAATCTTCGTCTCAAATCTTCTCTTCTCTTTGAGACGTCCTCTATCCATTTCCATCCTTGCCCTGATTCACACAACGCATCTTCTCATGTTCCTTCTTTAAATTTCATTTCTCTATAATTCCTCTAATTTCTCTCTAATTTCGTCCTTGACGACCTAATAAAAAGACTGACCCAACTGCTTCCAACCAATCCTTGAATTGAAACCGCAGTATTTTATCTTCTAACCATACGCATTCTCTGACAGGCGTCGGTCAAGTAAATCTTCCCAGAGTTTATTCTAAAGTTTACTTAATACACAGAACGAGAATCTTTTAGCTTACTGTTGTGTAATATTGTGAATGAACTACCTATTCATATACGCGAAGCTCTACGTACCGATTGTTTCAATATTTTATTGGTAGAACATTACAGAACGTTATTTCTGTATCTAGTACCTAGATAATTGGAAAATAAATTAGAGTCTGTATTGTTCGCATTGAAGACGATATAGGTATAGACTTTATGTAAATGATATTGAATTTATGTTGAAATTGTTTCTTGAGCGATTTTACGTAGGCGATACTGATACAAGGTATACGATGATAAAGAAATAAATTAATTGCTATTGAAGGTTATTTAATTAAATAGATGCAAATCAAATAGTTACCCATTCATTCATTAATTTTAAAGATCATCTATGTACATAAATAATCATTTTAAAAATGTCTTTATGTTGGCGTATATCTTTTCAATCAGTTCTATTCAATAGATAAATATTCAGCTATGTTATTTTAGGAGATAGATACTAAATCTTCTATAAAGTTGAAAAAGTATAATGTACACTTTATCAACTTTTTTCCCTAGTACTAGAAACAGGTTACCAACAGGCTACTGCTACATGTATCAAATCGAAAACTCCTGAAACACAAAACCAGACACAAGAAAGTTTTTCTTTTTTTACAATTTAAAGAAAAACTATTTCTAATGCACTCGTCGCTCAAAAGTTCACCAGGTCTACGCCGCACGTACGTTATCCTGTCCGAACCAAACAATATTTGCTTTCATCCGAATATATCACCTTTTGCCAATCATTTTTATCTCTATTTTCATACTTTTTTGCCCATTGAAGCCATTTCAATTTATTTTTTTTTATTCAAAAATGGCTTTTTATCTATTGTTCTTGCTTTTAAATATATTCTTCGCAACCTTCGTCTTTAACGCTAATTTTTATTCCGTTATTATTTTTAATTTCAAATTTAATATTTACGGCTTTGAAACGATTAAAGAAATGTATTTAATAATTTGATGTTCTCTAAATGTTGTATTTCGTCGCTGTCCTGTATCTTTTTTTACGAATTATTTGCCCTATTATGGAGCGTCTACATCGAGGCAACATGGTGGCATGCGACCGTTCGACATGTCGCACGCTATGTGCAGCGGTCTGATGGGAGCCGTGTGACATGTTGCTCGTTCCCGTTACTTGGCGGTAAACATCAAAGAGTTTTCGTGCGACACGCTACCACTTCTGAAAGCTACATGTTCGCTATTTTGATATTTGATAGTTGTTATTCTATAATAATATTTGTTTTTTAAATTAACTAGTGTTGTAAGCGTTGCTGTATCAACAAAAAAGTGAGTAAATATAAGTTTTGATAAAATAGAGTATGAGAAATAATGATAAACATAATTAAGTAATGTTATGATTTTGTCATGGAATTAAAATTTGTTATAAAATAGTATATTTTAATAGTATATATTTATAAATAGTAGTTATTCAGTAAACTGACAGATCTTGCTACAATAAACAGTAGCACGCTCCCAGTGTTGGTTAGGGTGACCATTCGTCCCGCAAAAGTCCCGCATTTTGGATTTGGGAGGTGAGGACCTTTTTTTTTGCTCTTCACTTGGATTTTGGGAGATGAGGACCTTTTTTTTGCTCTTCACTTGGATTTGGGAGGTGAAGACTTTTTCTTTGCTCTTCACTTGGATTTTGGGAGATGAGGACCTTTTTTTTTGCTCTTCACTTGGATTTTGGGAGATGAGGACCTTTTTTTTGCTCTTCACTTGGATTTGGGAGGTGAAGACCTTTTCTTTGCTCTTCACTTGGATTTTGGGAGATGAGGACCTTTTTTTTTGCTCTTCACTTGATTTTGGGAGGTGAAGACCTTTTTTTTTGCTCTACACTTAGATTTTGGGAGGTGAGGACCTTTTTTTTGCTCTTCACTTGGATTTGGGAGATGAGGACCTTTTTTTTGCTCCGTCCCGCATTGCCTTCTTAAGAAAATGGTCACCCTAGTGTTGGTCATGAATGCGACATGGTCTGCCGGTCTCGGCAGACTTGTCGTTTGCTACCATGTTGCCTCAATGTAGACGCGCCATTATAGCGTATTTTTTAAAAACTTTATCACAGTTGACTGAATATACTTTACTCTTCTCGTTATAGCACACGTAGATAATGTTTCCTTGCGTAGAGTAACTATTTTAAACTTTTCGTTTTCTGTTAATTGTTTTCCGTTTGCCATATTTTCACTTTTAAATTTCTTTACACTATTAATGTTGAAGAAAAACTGAAATATTATATGCGCTTTCCTTTTACCACTTTACGTAAGAAATCTAAGGTAAGCTAAGTTAATCTAAGTTGTAAGAGCGTTCCATTTATAAGACACTGGCTAAGATAAACTAAGTTTTTTCCTCCCCCCTTTCCCTTGCTAAGACATTTGACTAACTTCTTAGCTTAGCCAAGCATTTTAACTTGTAAAAGGAAAGCAGCTTATATGTGATACACTTATGCATGTAACCAAACTAACACATCAATATACTTGTAGAAACCTACATAATCCTATTTTAACGTGATAGATGATTATTCGAATATTTTCAAGTGAGTAGATTACTGTGACCGCTATTGTATATTACAACATTCTTTAGAATACCATATATTTCAAACTTGAAAAAACATGTTTTCACAAGTCATAATCAAGAAAAAAACAGTTCTCTTTCGTCGTATTCCCGAAGCATTGTTCTTTGTTCGTGTTTTTCTTTAAAACATATAAGCTTGGAAATTTTGTTTTTCATAACATTCCCGCTAGTGTTTGCCATACGTGCATTGAATAATGTTCAGAGACGTCACATCGTCAAGTGTATATTTGATTTATTACAGGATCACTTTGATCGACTGTAAAAACTTTAATAATACTTGGAGTATGTGATTCTAGCGACTATTTATCATTTGTCCATGTCATTTGTGTTATGTTGATGCAACTTGTAACGTTTATCACTTGTCATTTACAGATAAACTACTAGGTAAAGAGCTTGGGAATTTGATGCGAACTTGCATTAGTACTATTCATTGGTTTCAAACTGTGAGACAACTTTTATTGCGTGTTATGTTGTGTTTACATCATTTTTTATATATTAGGTCGTCAAAGATGAAATTTATAAAAAAAAGGCAAAGTTGGTTGATAACTTACAAATATAACGAATTATTTTATGATCACCTGACAGATAATCACAGCCCAAAAGACATTTTGGTGCCTGCGAGTTTATAACTTTTCTATATATTGGGTACAGAATCCAAAATAACCGTCAGATTTTGTCTATCAGATCTAGTTTTTGATATACGCTACATTGGCTTCTTTTACAATAAAATATCTTATTTCTTATTATATTTCACGTTATTACTATTACTATTTGGTCCAACTGCCAGTTAAAAACACAAAAAAGATAAAGTAAGATTTTTATTTCACAAAGTAGATAGATATACCTTCATCACTGGCCACTTAAAAATGTTCTTTTATACGACTTTCTAGCATGGAGTTTACCAGAACAGTCTTTCTGAAGACTCCAACAGTAATAGGTCAGCATGTGGCTATCTCATTTTCCTTAATATCTATCTTCTATAGTTTTATGTCCTGATCGAATCTTTTCCCCTGTTCTTCACTAAAATCACCTAAGTTTTCTGGTAAGTGAACTCTTTTGCTCATAATACAACCAAGAATATTAACGTTGGAAATCATATTTTTGACCAATTCCCTGTCATATGATTTCCAAGAAAATTTTGTACTACTTGAACAAATTAACACCAAGCATTAGATAAAATCTCATTCATTGATGCGGTTGGATCGGATTGTGGATCTTCAATAAGTTTAGGACCAACAAATATACCGGCTTTCAGTTTTTTTGAGCTATTCCCAGAAAATTTACTTGTCAGGTAGTCAATACAAATCCATCTCGATTTAAAGTCTTCACAAATTGCTACATAAGCCCAAACTTGATATGCAAGGGTGGAAATATAATTTTCTCGCTCGCAACCAAAGGTTGGTTAACTACGTTTTGTTTTCCTTGAATCATCACATTTCTTAAAGGTCAATTACTGTTAACCCAGTGTTGATCCTTAGCCCTGCAGTCCCAGAGGCATAAAAAACCAGGATATTATCCACTTTGCTGTCCAAGGAGGAAGTTTACCGATTTTAGATAAAAAACTAAAATCAATTAGCCTGTATCTCAAAAACTACAGCTGCTACGAAAAAGAGTCAGGTATTTTTGGAATCACCACATCAAAAATATCCAAAATCAGTTCTTACTTTTCCGGCACAAAGATAAAAATTTCAGTTTGTTGTCGCACATGCTTTGCTTGAGTGAGAAACAAATTTATAAATAAGTTGATTATTGATTCTTTCGTCATTTTCCTTAAACAACTGAACGATATGTTTGTTGTGTTTGTGTCATATGCGAGTGCTTTCATTGTGTTTGGGATGTTGTTCCTTAGTTTTTCTTCTTATTTTGTGTAGTGTGGTACAATTGTGCAGCAAGAGTTCTGTTGTATGTATCGCACGTTGGTTGTTGTTTTTTCTTGAATATGTGTTCGTGTGTTAGTAGAGTTTACCCAATTTTAAGTCTTGTTAGTGTGACCTGGTCTTTCCTTTTGTGTGTATATGTCCAATTTTGTGTAGTTTTTTTTATGTTTTTTAATTTATTGGTAATATTTGTCTGTCAATTCAACTTTTTTGTTTTCGCGGTTTTCTCGGTTTCCTTGTCCCTCATTGTTTCTTGTTTTAATTATGTTCTTTTGGTCTTCTGGTTATGTTGATATCTTGTGTTCTTCATCTTCTACGATTTCTTTCGCTTTTTCATTCCCCTTGTGGGATGGGATCCATATAAGAGTGACTATTGTCTTTTTCTTAATTTCCTTGTTTTTTTTAAATATGAGGATTTTTTGTGAAATTCTGTTGATATGATTGTAGTACACTTAGAGAGCTGGTATGTATTATGTAGTGCTTGTGTTATTCTTTGGATGAGTTTGTTGGGCTGTGTAATAATATTAACCTGTATCTTTTTGGATAACAGATACCCGGACTGTAAGTTATCTGTAGTGTCTTGAAAAGTATGATTTAATTTCCGAGTGGTGTCAATGAGGATGACGACATAAGGGAATGAGATGATGAGGTTCCATATTGAATTTGTGTCTGCCTTTGTGCGGTGCATTGCAGACTGCAGAACACCGAGTAAATGCATTGTGCTTCGCTAATGCAACTCCAAGCAACCCTTCAAACTACATCCTCAGATGCATTTGCCTCAAAGAGGATTTTCTTTTGTATATTCAATATTGGAAATATATAAATATTTATATCCAAACATAACATGTCTTTAAATAACTTTATTATGTAAATTATTGATAAAATTGTTCAAATAAATTTTTAAGATTTTCACCCAGAATATTTAATTTAATTTATCAGTACTTGTAACAGACCAAATATTTTAAGCAAAATTTAAAATTTTAGAACCATAGATGTAGATTTCTTTCTTTCTTGCACCTATGCAGCTAAAATAGCTTTAAATTTAATTAAAAACATCTTCAAATTTTAATCGAAAATGTGAAGGAGACCGGTCCAGTCTACAATCTTATTAAAAATTTCAAACAAAAGTAGTTTTAAGTGATGTTCGAAAAAAAAAAAAAAAAAAAATCCGTTTCATTTATACGTACCTATTCTTGTCATACAAATTTACAAAGTGTCAGGGCTGTACTTAAATAACGTAAACGAGTTTTTTAATTTTAAATTTGTAGCATGTCGAACCTACAATATAATTAGTAGAAATAAAGTGTTGTGAGAATTATGAAATACAAAATAATTCTCCTCCACATCTGGCGCCCAACGTTGTGCCCTAGATGTAGAGGAATCTTATGAAATAAAACTTGGATTATCAAAAGTTATCAAAATTTATTATTTTTAATATGTGCCCACAATTTGGGCATAATTAAAAAGACCTAAAATTGTATTATTTAAAAAAAGAATACAGTTTTAGGTTTCTTCGCATTGTACACTGAAACCAGCGTAATTTCTGCGTCTGCATATCGCCTGAATTTGGGAAGCAGCCGTGTGTATTTAGCTCCACTAGTCTCCAGTATAACGTTACTCAAAAGGTTGCTGAAGTTTGCGACTAGTGGACGCTTGTCAAGACCTGACAAATCCCAAATAATAATATTTATTAAAATTTGGCACAATACTTATAATTGTATTTCTTAAGTCAAGTCAAACTCTTCCGTCTTATAAATAAAAACAAGTGTATTATTTACAGCTGCTAGATTATATAACTTTTTTTTATGGATAACAAATCCAGTTACAAAATAATGGTTCTGCAAACACCATCACAAAGAAAATCTGAGTAAATTTACATTAACAGTATGTATCTTTTGGCAAAAGGGGCACAAGTTTCAAATGGAATAATTCTAAATTTTAATTAAATATTTGATCTGTATAGCCATAGTGGAAGGATAGGGGGGGGGGGTACAATGAGGGTTTGATAAATAATATCTCTGTTAAGAAGATCGTAAGAACTTTTCGTAATTACATCTCTAAACAAATACTTGCTTAATTAAAGCAAGAGGCAGTAAGGAGTTCAGAGATTTCGCGAATGTGCAAAGACCTATTTATCCGAACAACTACTCTGCAAATGACACAATATTGGCTGAGAATACAAGAGGAAACTAATTAGACTGTGTGCTTCGACTAAAACTGCTTTGCATATGCAGTTAATGCAAGAGTTGTCTATAGATGCAGCCAACACCACACCGCTACATAACGCGACAAATCTACCGGATCATTGTAATACTGTATTAAATATTACAATGAGGGTGTTGTGATTACTATCTATGGAAACGTTGAGGGGAATGCGGTTTATAGCGAGAGGGTCTTAGCTATTACACCAGATACATGTGCAAGGAAAATTATTAGATTTCAAAGCCAGCTAAGAAACCTCAATAGACTACGCATGCATTTAATTTACTGGATGTAGATAGTACTATAATCGCAAATCCAAGAACACTCCAAATGAAAGATGATCAACAACGAATTTCAGCGAAATCTACTTAGTCGAGCTGTTTGGTTTGTTGAGTCAAAAAATAAACTAGATTTGCGAAAAATCAAGGAGTTATAAACGAAAGATGAGAATTGCTAGTTTGCCGGATTTTTGGAAAGTAACAAGGATTTAATTTTAAGAATAAAGAAAAGGCAAAAATACATTGGCAAATCTCGAAAGACTTTATTTAAAAGAAAATAAAGTTTGAAAGTAAGTTTTTTTTTCTGGTTTCTGTCAATCCAAAGTTGTATTCCACTGAAGACCATCGACACGTGCCATAAATTCTGCTACAACTTTGCACAGACTTGTTAGAACATTACTCTTCCATAAAGAAAAGGCAAATATCCATTGGCGAATTTGGTTCTACCTCGAAAGACTTTATTTAAAATAAAACAAAGTAAGTTTTTTTCTGGTTTCTGTCAATCCAAAGATACATTCCACTGAAGACCATTGACACGTGCCATAAATTCTGCTACAACTTTGCACAGACTTGTGAGAACATTACTCTTGCATCAAGATCCAGCTATAGCTGTTCATCTGCCAATATACAAAACACATACGTTTACGTGCATATATCCAAATGCACGAAAAAAAATCTACGGATGTACGTCGGGTATAAGAAGCTGACACACGTTATTCATAGCTTATATATGTAGAACTGTATGAAATAGATATATATTTATTTATCGGATCCCAATCTGTGGATAGTAGTTTTCATACAAATTGATAATTCTTCCTAACGTCTTTTTGTTTTCACTATTTCATTCCTACCTTTGTAATAAAGATGAAAAAAGTAATAACAATCTGAAGAATTTCTCTAATTTCCGAAAACAATTTCATCAATCTACACACATCTAGAAACTTTTTAAACAAGTCTCAACAACTCATATATCTAAAATGTTATTTTTCCACAATGAAAAATATAAGCCAAACATATTTCGCAACTAATTTTCCACGGAAAAAGTTTATTTCATCGCAGCAAATTTCCCGAAGTCGTTCATCATTTTGGCCGTTTTGGCTCTCAACGCACGGAGCTAATCTGTTTCCCGTACGGTCAGCAACTTGTACTGAAACAGGCACACAAACGGGAACGATAAACAGTGACGGACTAGGAATAAATATTTAAGAAGGGAAAAAAATAAACAGCTACTTATAATAAAAACACTGTACAAGATGCAGGTATAGTAAGAAAATCACGTGAGAAATTGAAGTCGCTACCTTATTGGTTGTCACATGAAGTTAACGCCTCAACAGCCAATGAGGGATCTACGAAATTATCACATGTGTGATTACTATCTCTTCTGGAGAAAGTATAGTTATCAGTAAGATATTAATCAAAACTGTCATAAGCTAGTAACCAGTCACTCCTTGCTAGTTGTCACTTAACTTACTGAATCCAAGTTCTAACACTGCTGTAGTATCTCAAACTATGTGTTTTGCAAACTTAAATACCCAGAGAATACGCCACTGTTGTCGGGTAAGGGAACAAGAACGGATGGACTAACTTTCAGCTACACAGCAGAGAGCTAGGAACCAGGAGAGACTATCGAGTTCTCTGGGGTGTTCGCGGTCTTGTTGTTGGGAGTGGAAACTCCGGGAATGGATAGCATCATGCCACACACTCGGACCATCTCACCATGACCACATCTCACCATGACCACAAGTCACAATCAAGCTGTAATGAAATATGGAAGATTTACTTCCTCTATCGGAAATATTGGTATTTGTCTAGGTAATAATTAATTAATATAAGAGAGAATTGTAACATTACATGCAAACGATGAAATGAACAAAAGTCTAAAGAGCAGAAACGGAAAATTGTAAAATAAGACGAAGTGTACTTCAAGGCTACACTATTTTCCCTATCTTGTACAATTTAGTAAGAAGTCACTGACAAATACAAGCAACAACCACCTTAGTTATACATTTCTGTCTCGCACATGCTTTGCTTGAGTAAGAAACAAATTTATATTATTATTATTATATTATTTATTTTACATCGGCCTTTATTTCTGCAACGAGGCTAATCGCCGATGTCAGGGGGCGAGCTCCTACACCTCGATGAAGGGTGAATGATTGTGAAAATGAAAGTAATGTAAACATATTATTCTCGCCCGAATAATATCACCAACGAAGCAGGCTCGAACCACAGACCGGACAATCGTACTGGATTTCCACCAGTACAAACCGCACGACTAAGTGCGCTCGGCCACCACAAATTTATAAATAAGTAGCTTATTGATTCTTTCATTTGTCATTTTCTTTAAAAAACTGAGCGTTATGTTTGTTGTGTTTGTGTCATGTGCGATTCATTGTATTTGGGATGTTGTTCCTTAGTTTTTCTTCTTATTTTGTGTAGTGTGGTATGATTGTGCAGCAAGAGTTCTGTTGTATGTGTCGCATGTTGGTTGTTGATTTTTCTTGAATATGTATTCGTGTGTTGGTAGAGTTTTCCCAATTTTAAATCTTGTTAGTGTGACCTGGTCTTTCCTTTTGTGTGTATCTGTCCAATTTTGTGTAGTTTTCTTTTATGTTTTTTAATTTATTGGTAATATTTGTGTCTGGCAATTTCTTCTGTTTCCTTGTTTTCCTTGGTTTCGCGGTTTTCTCGGTTTCCTTGTCTCTCCTTGTTTCTTGTTTTAATTATGTTCTTTTGGTGTTCGGGTTGTGTTGATATCTTGTGTTCTTCATCTTGTATTGCCTGTCTTACGATTTCACCCGCTTTTCCATTCCCCTTGTGGAATGGGATCTATATAAAAGAGCTATTGTCCTTTTCTTGATTTTTTGTTCTTTTTTATTGTGAGGATTTTTTGAGAAATTCTGTTGATATGATTCTGGTACACTAATTGAGCTGGTATGTATTATGTAGTGCTTGTGTTATTCTTTGGATGTTTTTATGTGTTCTGCTACCTTTTGTATGCAGAATGCATCCGCTGTGTAGAGGCTGCACTGGTTAGGTAGATGGTATCTTTAGGTTTTCTCCCGTTGGACCATCGATTTTGATCCATCTATATATATTTCTATTTCATTTGTATCTTTTATGGTAAGTTTGCTTGCATATTTCAGGTTTGGTTTGGTGTTTAGAATATTTCGTTTGAGTTAGGCCAACATCTTTTTTTTTTTCGTCGACCTCGGTAGCGCAATGGTAGCCTTTGCTTCTCGTGCTAAATGTTCTGAGTTCAAATCCTGGTCAAGGAGTGGATATTTGTATCTGTCCTTATCTCATCCTCCTTTAAATATATAAACAAAAATAATAAAAAAACTTCACATAATTTTTTCACCGCTCCAAATTGGGATCAGGTCTCCGTGGGAGTCGTAGACCTAAAACTTCATTCTTCCCATGCCAAACACAAAGTTGCAGTACAGCAGTGAAAACTACTGCTTGTTGACACTATTGTGGGACGTTTATGATCTGAAGTATAATTTTTCTTTATCCTTATTGCTTTTACACTTAAGTTGTAATAAGAACCTATTCATTTGAGTTCATACACTGTTAAAAATTAACACTTTCTTTTCTATTCCCGGATGTCACAAAAAATACACACACAATTACTATAAAGCTCCAGGGTATAGTAAAAAATCCGCGTAAAAACATAAAAGTTAAACAATAAAATAAACTTTGTACATCCCTAAATGAAATTGCCTAGACCACGTAGCAGTCTTAACCTACCACAGCCTGTAGATCCAACAGTTTCGATTTAGTTGTACGTACATCGTTTACACAAAAAGTAAATGCACAAAAACAACTTAGCACTGTCGTTTTTGCACACATCCTAATGTTACCGTGTTTTCTCTCTCTGGTATTAGAGCAAATGTACTGGTGTTCCCGACTAATCCAACCAAGGGTTAACAATACTATTGTTTGTTGTGAGAAAGTTTTTATTACTAGTTTCAACGATTGATGAAATGCTTTATATAAAGGTTCTAACCTAATTTAATGTCAGAAGTTAACGAAGGATGGAGCCAGTCAACGGAAAAAGGTAAATTAAAATAATGGAAGATGTTATCGCGTTCATTATAGGTTCAGATTTAATTTTCTGAAAAACCTTTCAAGAAAATTGTTTTCGATTAAGTTAAAACTAACAATTTCATCAATATTCATAATGTTTATTTTATTGAAAAAAATATAAACTTCCACCACACTCACTTAATTTGTCAATGTGCGATTTGCGGCTTTTTTTTTACATCGGCCTATTTCTGCAACGAGGCTAATCGCCGATACCAGTGGGTGAGCTCCTACACCTGGATGAGGGGTGAATGATTGTAAAACGAGGGTAATATAAACATATTATTCTCTTCCGAATAATATCACCAACGAAGAATCGAACTATCAATCTCACAATCCACTGTTTTCACCACGATTTAATATGCTTGGCCACTCCGTTGGTTCGCCTTTGGTAAAATATTGCATGAACAAATTAGAAATTCTGCCATCTAGTATCAACATCTAAAAGGACGAACAAGTCACGAGAATTTGCTAAAACTCTACACTTTCCCCTTCATGCTTTGTAAGAATGGGACATGTACAGAGACCAAATGGCAATGTTTCAGTCCGATAACAAGGACACTGGAGACTGCACCCTTCTAATGGTCGCTGTAATAGGAAAACATACGAAATTCAGGATTGGATATAAAGGATGAGATAATGAATATTAACTAGGGTCTATGCAAATAGACCAGAGTAGCAGTGCATTCCATTTGTACTCTGAAAGTTTAATAAACCTTAAACATTTAAAACTACCCAGATTACGGATTACTTTACGATGTCTATCTATGTACATTAAAAATGGACGCGCTGCGCTTTTGATCACATTATTCTTGGGCTAAATAATTTAATTATAATCTTTAATTTTGGTTTTAACCATTTTTTGTGTCACTAAATTAAGTTCAAGCCTCACTAAAATAAAATTATAAGAATGCCGAAGTTATCAGCTATTGTCTCGTTGGACTTTTATTGCTGTTATATCTTGATTCTCTTATTATTGAATCTTGCTCCGTTTGTTGTATGTCTATCATTCGCTCTGTTACTTCGTGCCCTATTTCTTCTCCATTCATTCTTTGTAGTCTTACCGAATAGCCACAATATTCATACATTTCCTTCCTTTCCTTCTCCCATCTTGTGGCTTTCCTTTTTGATTCCGTTTTTCCATTTCCCTCCAGCATTCATAAATAATTTCTTTTTCCAGGTGTTTCATTATAATCTCTTCATACTTTATGGCTTTTCTGACTGCCTCTATTTTTATTTTCTTCATTTTCGTTTCTTCTAGTATGAGATAAGTATTTGATACTTTTTCAATATGTTCTCTTTCCGCCCATCCCCATACTTCTGCTCCTTACATTATTATATTTTTTAGCAACGCTTCGTACATGAGCATACGAGTTCTATAATCCCCTTTGAATTTTTGTTCCTCTATACTCCATACTTGCGGTAGGGCTAGCATGGCCTTCTTATTTAATAGTCTAGTATGTGACTCTGTTCCCCCGTTGGTTCTAAATTGGTACCCTGGGTATTTATATTTCTTTACTTTTTCTATTTCCTCTTCTCCCCATGTCCATTTTGCTACTTTCTCCCTTCCACCTCCCTTTGGAAACAACATTTTGGATTGAATGAGATATTTGTACTAATAATGAAATATTTGTTTTCTTGGTTACTGGGCGTCTATTATGTAGGCTTTTTCACAATTATTTTTGTAGAGTATGCATAAAATGAACTTGACAGTGAGAAAGTGAGTAGTGACAAGTTACAGAACAGAACCCCAGGTGATGTCCTTAACGAGCTTCTACATCAATAAGGTCAGTTACGACGTCTTCACACTGGCCACGTGTCTTTTATATCTATTTCCGTCCAGAAACGTGAAACCTACCTTCTCTGCCTCTTATACTCCTATCTAGTTGTTAGGATTCTATCATTTATTCTACATTACGTCTTCAATCTTATTTGAAATGATATCCAGGTCATCTGCTGAGTCTAGTAGTAGCTAAAATCTTGTAGTACCCATTGAGCTGTAGACCATGGTGGTTGTTATCTTAGGCTTTTCGTTACAACATCTCGAGGTTAAACAGCAAAAAGAAGCAATGTCCAACTGCAGTGGTATTTCATATAAACTGTGTAAATTTCGTAAAACTGTATCTTGTTTGTCCCGTTTTGCGGTGTTAAACGGCCTTAGCGGATTACAGTCTGTCAGAAACGGCATTACTTTTGCAATAATGCGATTTCAGTTACTGTTATAACATCTCTCTGAACTGTGAGCTTCTTAAAGATTTTATCTTTTAAAAATGTCACACTATCGAATTAAATTGGATGTCGAATCAAATGGTCCTGAACAGACAATGGGGATATATTTTCTGACACAGTTTTATTGATTTAACCCAGTTCAGAGAAAATTTAATGGAAGATATGAATTTATGTGATGTTTAAATAATATGGTAATTTATAATATCGAATCAAAATGGAGAATTTATTATTTCTGCAATTGATATAAAATAAATGGATGAATTCAATTGAATGTAGAGAAATTTCAATAAAGGAGACATACATTTGTGACAGAAGTAAATGGAATTAAATTTTATGTTAATTGGGACTGAGCTAAATTTGTACTAATAATATAATTTTATCAACAAAATAAATAGGCACTTATCGCCCTATAGTAAATGTATAAAGATTTTTTTGACTTGTCTATTAAAAAACTCGTCACTTCGACTAGTTTTCTAACCTAGACGCGTGCGACAAAATCATGCCTTATGAAACTTGTGTTTTAATATACTACTTCGACTCTTGAGTCGAAATTTATTTATTTATTTTATTAAATTGTGAAACATTTCTTGGGTTAGTAAACTTGATCCCTTATATGTTCTTCTGAAAACATATAAAATATTCATATTTTCCACGTATTTTTTCCATTGTAGTAATAACGTTGATTCAATAGAGATTTTTTTATTTTTATTTCGATTTACTATGAAATATTTTCAACGAGTATTAAAAATGCACGTATGCACAACACATCTCAAATTTTCAAACGAACGTAATTCGCAGTGCCACTAAAGAATACAATGGAATAACGATTTTACTAATGCGGGCTGGAATATTGAAGCTCTATTTTCAGTGCCAGTACGTTACCGTGGGGATTATATTCAGTGAGGTTTCAAATTTATTTTGTGCCTTTTCTACCATCGATAATACGGTACGGTTTATATAAAATCCATGGATAAAAGTTCTTAAGTTAAAGGGAAAAAATGCAAAAACGGAATCAACTCTTCCAACTTTGAAATGGATGCATAATTAATTATATTAGAGACTGTAATTTATTTCACGTTCTTTAATGTATTTCTTTTTACAGGTATAGATCTTTTCTTATCTTTTATTCGACGTATTTGAATACATCTTTAAATGGAACTTTTTTGGAATACTTTTTACAAATTCCAACGTAATTATCATTTGCAAAGCCGTGAAGTAAAGCAGAGTGAAAGTAGGAAATCTTTTGTCGCAGTCTTTTGAAATTCTTCGAACAAGGAGATGCCACCCCAACTTTGCTGTTTAACATCGTGCTAGAGATGATGTTACGAAAAACTCAAGATACCAACTACCGTGGTCTAAAGCTCAATGGGTACCACAACATTTTAGGGTATTCAGATGATATTTAACACAGCGTGATCGACAACACCTCATAATTTTCGAAAAAAAAAATATTCCGCCGAATTTTTGGTCCCATTGAAATAAACAGTGATTGTAGAATCCATAAGAACAAAGATATCCGAGAACTGTACTCAAGGCCAAGTAAAACACACGAGAGGTAGATGATTACAGTGGATAGGACACGTGATGGGGATGAAGAAAGACAGAAGGGTTAGGAAGATATCGGAGGGAATATTGAATACCCGTCAACCAGAGGGAAGAGCTTGCAAGATATGGAGAAATCAGCTAACAGAAGATCTAATAAGTATTGGTATACTGGACACATGGTATCGCCTGAAAATTAACAGATCAAGATCAGAGTGAGGCCAAAAATCACATCCCGACAGACAGTACTCCAAAAAGAAGAAAAGGACGTCATATATATGTATTAAAAAAAAATAAAACAAAACAGAAAATAATAAAACATTATAAAGAGTATATATTAAATTTATAAATGTTAAAGAAGAACATTCAGGACATCCAACCACAGCATGGTAGCTGGGAAGATCTCATTCAGTTCTACAATACCGCTAAGACATCTTAACTGAACAAGTAAAACGTACGATGAGTCGTAGAATCTAGATCGCGCTTCACACTAGCTTTGGTCGCTCCTACTCCCTTCAGTAAATGTAGATTTTAGTTATATACTACATAAAACTTTTTCATAACATTAATATATCAGCTAAGTAACCTAATAATGAAGGAAAATTTATTATTTTCTCCTTGAACACATATATTAAAAGTGTTACAAAACATAAATTTATAAGATCATATAGTTGGTTTAAAGCATAAGAGTGCACTTAGCTACTATACTTCAAGAATGATTTAAATAAATGATGCATTAAATATTCAACATAAACCATCTTTGTAAAGATTACATTATGATCTCGAAGATAATTCGATTTTCTTGCCACCATTCTAACGGAGTTACCTCTAAGCAAAATGTAAATTCATCTTTAAAAATCCACCCGAGTTATTTACATTTCAAAGCACTAGAGAATACAATTACAAACGCAATTCTGGAATAAAAATACCAAGAGACCATAACACAAGACGTGTCACCACTGAAATAAAATCAAGTAGACTAATTTTACACGGGGATGTGGCAGGATAAACCAGTGGTGTACGTAGAATGCAAAGGGACTGTTTACGGAAAAGTAACGAGCAATGCAAGGCACGGTTTAAGTAACTTGTGTAAGGGCTACTACTCTAACTGGTGGAAAAGTAGTTGATTAAACTACTGCTGGTTAAACGCTAGACATATTGAGAAAAGGGATTTTATTTTAAATATGTTGGAAGTAGTCTCTTCAACAATAGTACATTTGACCATTCTTTTCCCACTTCTTGAGAGCTCCCAACCAATCTTCTATCGGAATACCCTCAATATGATCATTAATTTTTTTATTTAGGAATAAACTTATACCTGCGATTAGATTAGACAAAATCATATTACGATCTATTGGATCGCTTTTCTGTTATCCACCTAAATACGTTCATCCATCGAATCTAGAATAAAATCAGTATTAGCCACTAAATTTATATCATCATTTTATTCTAAGAGGAAAACGAAACAGAAATTTAAGTACAGTTCACATAATTTTCTCTTAGTATTTCTTTCTTTTTTTGTTCTCTAGAACTTTTTCCATAAAGTACAGTAAATTTGGGTGGTTGTCTCTGTACAACTAAAATATGATATCTTTAATAGCAAATAACACGCACTAAGAACATTTAGTTGTCAAAACTTCTGACAAATATGTAATTTAAAAGTAATATAAATTACATGAATAAGGGTACTGGGATTCGTATTTGACATTAAATGTCGGTTTGCTTACGAACCGGTGCCTTATAATTATAGTCGGTGTCATTTAGACAGATTAGTGGAGTAAAGAATATTTTTATTTCAGGATTTAATATTACGATTTAAGGAAATGTCTTTTTTATAAAAAATATTACTCTTTTTTGTTTTTAAGTTTATGTTTCATGTTTTATCAATGTTATTTGTTTTAGTAAGAATTTTAGAATGAGAGAATAATAACTAATCGCAACCAGGTGAAACTGCTTTTGAGTACTGTTCATATAATTTAAAACGATACGTAAGCCTGGGTTCAAAGCTATGTACTGACCACACCAAACATTATTTACATACTATAATATACTTGTACTTTTCACAAAGCAAAGCATTTTCATAAAAACGCTGTTAAAATCCGTTAAGAAATAAATGAAAAGAAAACTTCTGTATTTCTCAAAGCTGTCCGTATGTGCTTTGTGCCGGTCGATCTGGCATCACCGGGTAAAAGCTTCGATTTTCCATCCTATTACTAGTTTCTATAAAGAACTTGCATGTTGAAAATCTCGTACAAGTCAAACCTACGTAAGCAACCAAAGCTCTTTGATCAAACAGGAAAACTAGATGTCGCTCCTTCTAAGACCTGAAGGACATTGGAATAAAAAAATGTTTTATTTATATACTGTATTGTAATTCCTGTAAAAGTCTCACAGAAAACCGTCAGTAAAACTGTAAACGAGTTCTTGGACTTGAATGAAATGTCCACATAAATTCAATATACAACTATACCGAAATAGTTTAGAAAAGTTTCAGCTAAACACATTCTAGTTATTTAAAGAATGTTGTATATCTGTGATGAAAAGAACTTTTCGATTTAAGTAAAGATATGCTCACTGCTTTGATAAAGTTAAGTAACAATCATATTGTCAAGTGGGTGGTTTGGTTGAAAGAACTCCTTGTTTCAATAATACAATTTATTAAATATATATCATATTTACGTTTTTCTGTCAATGTAATTGTATGAATCTGTCCATAGAGTTGGGGAAGTCCACTCCGTGTTGTCCGGAATCGGGTACCCATTAGGTACCCATTAGGGAGTCGAGAAGCCTAGAGAAACCTTCTCCTACTCACATGGTACTACTTGCTTAGCTCCCCAGCTGTTTAGGTATATGGCGTAGGTGTCTCGGTCGTCACCGTGTGGACTAGAACTTGTAGAGTTGGCTAGGTTCCTCTGCCGGGTTCCATGCGACATCCATATACTTATACTACTGATTGATCTAGTTCCGATATTCATTCATGATAAATATTTCCTTATTACGAAAATGCAGCGAATCAGGTAACAGATGCTAACAAAAACTATTTGTCAGCGTCTGACGTATATGGCTGTAATTATTTGAACTGTTCGCGCATAAATACAAGTTTCAAATTGTTATTGTACAGTTATCTCTATAAATAATTATTGGATAAATCTATAATTACAGGCTTGGGCTTGGTGAAGTGATTGATATTTCATTTTGTAAAGACTTGGACAAATAGATGAAGGATTAACGACTTCCTTCAGATTCTGTGAGAGTAATTCTGTTTTTATTTTCTGTGAAAACCTATTAAGCTTCAGCTCTAATAAAAAGGAACTCGAGTAGCGATTTTATAAATCTTTCAAGATCATATAGCCGACAAAGATGATTTATTTCTATTAAGATTTAATTTGTGTGCTGTGATTTTTTCTAAATATGAAATTTAAAATAATACAAAACTTTATGGAGTAAATATCTAATTCAAAATTCGCCGTGCGGATGAATATGAAACCCAAATTACTTCCTTATCTTTACATGAACTTGAATCTATCTTGTGTTGTTATCACCAATCACATTATGACAAGTTATGACGAATCATCAATAAGTGGAATGGATGGAAATGAGCATTTCCTCGAGCAGTAGACTGAGATATAATTTACCCCCATCCTTGTATTGATCAAGTAAGAAACCCGTCACATTTTGCAACTGCCATACCGCGTCGACTACATGATGTATTAGAATTCAGCACACCACTTGTATTGGAAAGTACAGGCCTATTTAAAAGTAGATTTTTCAAAAGGACGAACGTTTCACGCGATAATAATAGACAGGTCGATTACACGGGACTTACAACAGTCATTTGTTATAAATACAAGACTGGAACAGGCGTACCAACAACAGGGAATAAACTGGTGGTTTCGTGCCAGTCCCAACACGCATATTATATTTGTCCAAAAAATATTTTCACAAAGAATTTTTAAACTATCAACAGAGGAGTCATTTATCACAGTAATTATCTGCTGTATTATGTAAATAAATTTACAGAGAAGTTTTTATAAATTTTACTTTAAATATTCTCTTGTGGATAGCTTTTCCTGTTGTATCTTTAGAGTACGAAATAAACGTTAAATCATTTTATTTCAAACTCGATCCTCTCGTACAAACAAAACCCTTCTTTAGAAGCTTTTTGTATTAGATACTATGTAGAACTACCATCCAGTTACTATCAGGGGTCAAACAAGGCTGCCTCTTATCCCCTTTACTATTTAACGTAATATTAGATTACGTTCTGACATCAGCTAATCCGTCCACCAATGGTATAGCGTAGGAATTTACTAACAGACCGCGTTTACTTACTAAATATCTACAAAACCATGAAATGGGTAAAATTTCACAGTTTACATTAATTTTTATAATACAGGATAGAACAAACTATATTTACATGTTTGATTCTTTTCACAAAAAATTGGAAGTAGAAAACATGAGGGATTCAGAATAATGGATTTTTTTATCAAAATATTTCCACTCCCGGATATTGAAATTATCTTAAATCAAACAAATAGGAAATAAAAAAAATCATTAATCTCCTTCGAAGTACCCTAGGCAGTTCTTATAATATACTCGCCTTCTTTTTGTTGACTGAAATGAGATTGTCTGCCTCTGGTGTTGTGACTTTTGCACCCTCATAATGTTCCCACTAAACGCCGGGTGTGTTCAGAATATTCTAGATAGAGTATTCGATTCCAGTTCTCCCCCACAGAAAAGGGATCGCAAGATTTCAGTTCTTTAGCTTATTATGCGTGGATTATTTGATATTTAGTTGTCTCTTAATGTTCTGAATACTAATTGTAAAAGGAAAAGTCGTATGAATAAAAATATCTCAGCATAGACTTGGATGAGAATAGACTTGAACAAGACAGTGTTATCCTGAGTCTTCCTGCATACTAATTTTCCTAATTAGTTAATTTATTTCCTATATACAATTAAAATGATAGAAGTGCTTTTTCTACTTATACAATAAAAGTTCCAGCGTCAAACTTATTAAAAAGTTACGGATTAAATTCAGCAATTTTATAATAAAAATATGAAAAGTAAATACGTAAAGGCGTTTAACAGCATCAGCGTTGTCAGTACATGAGTCCATAATAACATCTTATTTCCGAGAGAAGCAACAACTTGAGCTGAAAGTTGTTAATGCGATCAGCAGTTATGAAGAACTTTTCATGTTGTAAACATCGAATTAAATTTGAATTACACGGTTAAAACGGTACGAGCCTGAAATCAAAATAGAAAAGTAAAGTCTTATTATAAACGACGGGTAAGGCAGTTAATAAAATTGTCTGATAAAAAGTTGCTCTTGCTGCTCGAATCAAGCAAAAAGTTTCATTAGTTTTCGTGATTAATTTTAGTATTTTGATTTAAAAATACGATGCAGACAGTTCATAATTTCATTCAACTGTTTTATTTATTTATTTTTTTTCATCATAGCTTCTTGTATCCACTTTCACGTTTATTAACCAATGCTGCAGTGGCGAGTTACAATCTTATAACTTCAAAAAAATTATCTAAAAATGGAATTAAACCGTGAACATTTTCGAGCGTTTTTTTTACAAATTTCAACGTGGATTAACCCAACAACAGTGCATCGATGAACTTAATTCTTTTGGCGATGAAGCACCCTCAAGGACTTCTGTTTATCGATGGTTTGCCGACATCAATCGTGGTCGTAGTTCGCTTAAGAACGAATTTCGTGAAGGTCGTCCAAAATTGTTGTTCCGGAAAACATTGCTGCTGTGCGTGGACTGATACTGCAAGATCGTCATGTGACTTATCGTGAGATTGAGGTATTGAAGGCATTAGTAGAACCAACATACATTCACCGAAAAGATGACCGAAACTTGGCCATGTCTACTTTTCAAAACTGGTTTCTTGCTAATAAGTTGACAATGAACAACAACAAGACTCAGAACATGGTATTCTCGACTAGAAGCTTACAGGAGATAAACAACCCAGTTTCGGTAACATTTCTAGGACTTGTTATTAACTGTAAGCTAACCTGGGACCTCCAAATAAACAAATTAGCCAAGAAACTATGTACGAATATCTATTGTCTATTTAATCTTAAATGGTGTGCATCTCTGGCAGTGATGAAAACATACTACTTCGCGTCCATCCAATCTCAGTTAACATATGCTCTTTTGATCTGGGGTCACTCTCCTCATACAGGTCGTCTATTCTCGCTTCAACGTAGAGTAATTCGTATTTTAGCCAATTTAAGATACAGATCGGACTGTAAACGTAGTTTTGTTGAATTAAATATCTTAACCCTACCTTCTCTATACATCCTTCATTGTATCCTGTACGTCCGTGAAAATCTTAGTGAGTTCTCACCTCATTCCTCGGTCCATAGGCACGACACGAAAAATAAGAACGAAATTCGTCCTACCTATACTAGACTGGATAGGTCAAGATATAGTGCAAATTACTTCGCAATAAAATTTTTTAATATTCTTCCAACACACATCAAGAGTTTAAGACTCTTGATGTGTAAGACAATTAGTCTCTTGTTTGACGCTTTTAATTTTAAAAGTCTATATATATATTTATTTAAATTTCATATTGTAATATTGACGAATGTACAAATGTTAAACATTTTTTTGAACATAATAAATATATTATTATTATTGCATGAATAAAGCCACTTTTGTTGATAAATAATTGTTTTTGATCTCAAATCCTGAAATATAAAAGGCAACCCTCGTATTAGCCAAGCAGCTGATGTGTCTTTAAATACAAAATATATTTAAAAAAAAGTCCATAGTTTAAGACCTAGTTTAAGTAATGGTACATAATAAATATATAATATATCAAGCGCTGAACTACAATTTTGTATGTAAATTGATTTTTTACAAAATATTCATCTGTTGTCATGAAAAGAGTTAAATTGTCGTGGAGTGTGAAGGACGAGCTTGATAAAAGTACGATAAGATCATACTGGTTGACATACAGAAATTGTCCCCAAATGAAAGAAACGAAGTATGTTACAAAATGACAGATAAGAATTGAAAGGCGTGAAATTGTGTCGGACAGTGTATTAACATCAGAAAAAGGATATCAGCAAAACGTCCCTTGTACAATGAATCAGAGCGTCAACGGGCGCCTGTGAAATCAAATGATGTAAGAGAAAATCGAGCTCTCGTACAGTAAATGTAAAGATTTAAAGATTAGACGACACAATGGTAGTCGGATAGTGCAGTACCTATATGCTCGAATACAATGCAAACATGTCGGCGAACGAAACATGCAAACGCTATTCGCTTTTGCCGATCGCCCTCAAATGTGATTTCAATAGGAAGCTTCTTTTAACCAGTCCACGCGTACTATCATACACTCCGAACTGAACGCTGCATACAAAGAGCCCATTGAATATTTCATATTAACATTTCTATACAATACTTACTTTTTATAAATGTACAAGTTTTTGCTAAGTACTTGCAAGAACATAGTTTACAACAACCTTATTTAAAAATCCTTACTATCCCTGCGACTGACAACCAAATTTCAATTCAAATTATTTTTTCACTTAACCGCAATATTGATATTAATATTCAGTTCGGTGGGCCAATCAAATTTCTTGGGATTTATATCGATAGTCAACTTAGCTGGCATGATCACATTGACTATTTGGCAAAAGTTCTTAAAAGGGTTATCTATGCGTTCATCAGGCTGAAAACGTCTGTGTCTTTTGATATGCTGCGTATGTTCTATTTTGCTGCTTTTCAGTCGCGCTTAACTTACGGCATATTTGACTGGGATTTAAGTTCGTCTGTAAACAGAAATTTCCTACTCCAAAAACGTGCTGTAAGAATCCTGAATAATGTTCCTAACAGGCACCACTGCCGAGAGCTCTATAGAAAATGCAGCATTTTGTCTTCTTATAGATTATTTGTTTATGTTTGTCTGGTATACGTTAAAACCCGAACAAATATGTAACCGTATCCTCTAGACATGTTTACAATGTTCGCTCTGCTGGCAACATCAGACTACCAAGATACAGATTGTCTAAATATAGGAATGGTATTTTTTTGGCAGCCACTTTCTTTAGCTATGGACATAGAGATAGATATTTTTTGTTTAATAGCAGATTTAAACAATATTGCATTAACGCAGGAGTTCGTTAACCCAGGTACACACACAAAAGTAACCTCTATTGGGTCTTGCATAAGAGAAACAGACTCACAGATATACCGATGGATATTGGATATTTAATAACAGATTTACATAATATTTTTTTAAAGCGGGAGTTCGTGAATCGAGGTACATACATAGAAGTATCCTGTATTGGGTCTAGAGAACAACAGACTCACGGATATACGGAAGGATATTGGCTATTTAATAGCAGATTTACAAAATATTTCATTAAAACGGGAGTTCGTTAACCGAGACGCGTACTTAAATGTATCCTCTATTGGGTCTAGAGAAAAACAGACTCATGGATGTACAGATGGATTTACTTATTAAAAAGGAGATTTAAAAAATAGTTCGTTAAAGTGGGAAGTCGTTAACCGACGTACATAAAAAGTTTTCTATCATAGAAGTGGAAATATCATGGCCATATATACAAAATTTCATCAAAATCTGACCAGGAGTTTTTGAGCTTGCAACAGACAAAAATTGTTAAAATGGTTTAAGCTTTTTAGGAGGACTCATCCCAACTTAGAGAAAGACTCATTTTTAAGAAAAAGTTTATTTTAATCTGAGAAACATTTCTACTCCATTAATATAAATGCTAATGGCAATTTTTAATGATAATTATGCTCTAAAATTAAAAGTTTTTAACGTAATGTAAATTTTCATTTCATTTTAATACAATTTTTCTGAAATAGTTCCGCAGTTGAAGCAAGACGGATATAATAACTAAAATAATTTTTCGTGTTAAGTGTTTCCGCAGTAATACTGAGAACTTTTGCTTCAACACTGTCGCAATTAAAAACAAAATTTAAAAAAACATCTACATCTCATTTTCACATTTTAAAAACAAGTATATATATGCAAAAAATCAAGTATCTATTTAAACTTCCTCAACATATTAAATAAAATTACAGAAATAGTTTTTATGGCCCCAAACACTTATCTCTACCATAAGTGTTGTTCATTACTTGAGGTACGATGTAAAAAGTAAGGGTTACTTCTGGTTAGCGAATATAGACGGTAGTATTGTACCGTTAATTAACGGTGTAAATTTACAAGTTTGATCTTTTTCACTCCCCGTGTGAAGAATTTGTTTTGTAACTATTGTTCATAAAAACAAGTTTCCACTGGTTATATAAAAACACGTACAAAACAACACGTAATTTTATTTATTAGTATTTGTGCAAAAACAAAACGATAAATTTTGTATACCATTTTAATATAAATTAATTGGTTTGGGAGTCATGATTTTTGTTTAGTGCACACAAAAGGTTAAAATTCTCATCTGTCAGATAGAAAACAATATGTCCACGTAGATAATAATAAGATCTCTGATATGAAAAATATATTAATAGGTGTTCCTCAAGGATCAATCCTTATCCCACTTCTTTTCCTCATATACATAAATGACTTTCTTAACTTTCTCAATTCCAAATGTATTCTTTATGCAGACTCAAATTTAATTGCGAGATCCTCCTCAATTCACGGTCTATTAAGAACATGTGATACTGAATTTGAATTGGCCAGTAGCTGGATGATAGCTAATAAGTTAACTTTAAATGCGGACAAAACTGAACGACTATTTACATTAAGAAAAAATACTTTCAATAATCCAGCTTCTGCGAAGTTCCTGGGTGTATATGTTGATCCAAAATTAACTTGGGAACAACACGTAGATCAACTCAGTAGTAAATTTAGCAAAACTATCTCTTGCGGAACCTTGTGGGGTCCGTTAATCTAGAGATATTAAAAACTATACTTTTCACTCTTCCAGTCGCACATCTCATATACTCTTCTAGCTTGGGGTCACTCTTCAGATTCTGGAAGAATCTTTTCCCTTCAACGTAGAGCTATAAGAGTTATTGATGGTAAATCTTATAAAGTCCTGCGTTTTCTGAATTTCAAGAAAACTGTAAAAGAATTTTGAATTAGAAACCCATTCTACTCGACTAACGAATTTTTGGGTGTTAAATTTTAAATTTATTTATTTTCATATATTAACACCATATATTATTGTACTACCCTAATAATTATTGCCTATTATTTTGCTCCATATTAACATGTATTTGTACTTTGTATTGTATTGCTTGTATGACTGACTAAAACAATGTTTTATTTTGTATTATGATCAATAAATATATTATTATTAAGCTTACTTCGAGCCTTTCGGCTTCTGCTGTCCTACATTTTTACTAACTAAATCTAATCTGCCATTGGCCGATCGTTGTTAACATTGCCCACATTCGGTTATTGATCGTACCATATTTTTACTGAAACCAAAGTGTGATATTTTATTACCACTGTAAGTATTTCATAAGAACTGATATTTTGTCTTGATCCATAATATTCTATATGTATTTAAGGCGGAAAGAAGAGTAGATAAATCGTTTCGATCCATCAATCACTCGAGACTGTCACTTGTTTCTCGATGGAATGGTTTGGTTACGCGTCATTTTAATAGCTACTCGGAAAACCGTAAGTGTAGGGAGTTTATAACTCGGGGAGTACGGTAAAAAAGTACTCTGTATATCTTTAGGGATGATAAGAATCTGAATTTATCTTTTCAAATGGCTTGCACTTCATTTATCATGAGTGCAATAACATATGAGACATAATGGCATTCAATAAGGGAACACAATGACGGAGCTCAATATAGAGGATGAAATTGAAATATAATTGATATTATATATCAGTAATGGAGCGTGGTCATGGTCGTGGACAAACAAAAACCATAACTTTAGTTCGGTTCTCTATATTATGCCGCCATATACGTACATAATTGTTCCAGAGCATGTGAAACTTATGTTCTCTGAAGGTAAGAACATAGAACGATGATTGCAGGGGACTATAGCTGAGGTCTAATAATTATCACTTAAGACGGCCGCTGTACACCGAGTGTACGGCTGTTTCCATATTTTGCTTCAAAATTGGGCATCGTATGCCTATGCGTACGATCTTTAAAGTTTTCGAAGAGTCATTGGGATTTTGTAAGACCGTTGTAATAAATGCTGCTGTAATGCTAAGTGGCCGTTGTTCGACCATTGTAAAGTCACCGTTTATTTTTACTCGGGAATTTAAATTTCGCTTTTCACATAATTCTTAATTAATTATGTATAGAAATGATTGTAATGTGATATTCGAATTTGTCAGGATTTGATCTTGCCCAGAGCAATGACAATTTAGGGACAAATCTCATTGTCCTTTTCCCTTCTCCCTTTCGACTCTTCTCTTCCCGGATCCTGCAAAACATAATTGTATCAGGTTACAATAGCCCATAACAAAAGCTTATTGTGAACTCATGTGTAAATTTATCGTGCGTTCATTTTTGACATTATTATTTACAGATAAATACATCTTTTTTATTGTAAAAGCTATTGTCATGATTTTGTATGCCTCCTTTTGAAATTTGATTTGGTAAAACAGTGTTTTACAATTTTAATAAATATCAAACTCTCCCTCGTAAAATATTTTGCAGTTAGTCCTAAAAGTCATATAAAATATCATATATACAACGAGAAACAAATGTAGATGTATTTAAATACCTGGACACCGAGTTAAAACCGATGTACAATTAGTAATACTCAAGCCAATACCAAGATACTTGAAGGGGAAAAGAGGAAGATAAAAGGGTAAAGTCAGAAGGTGAAGATGCGGCCAGAGCTGGGCAAATTGCAATCAAACTAATGATTGACAATTGAGATTAAAAATTTAATTTTAAGACTTGAATCATTATTCAAGTCTTAAAATTAAATTTTTACGTAGTAAGGTACATCACTCATATTGCAGTTATTCACACTGGTAACTAAATTAAATATTTATTCATTATCATGATTAAATTTTTAGTTATGATTGAAACTAAAATCAGGATTGAGATTTGATTTTTTCACTTTCACTGTTCATTGGAATTTAGTATTTATACATTGTAGACGGCTGACGCAGATTTAAAAAATTTGAATAATATATTTTACAATTATTTGTATTTTTTCGCCAATATGAATGACAGCAATACTCGTGAAAGTTTTGGTGTATCGACTCTTTTAATATCTGAAGCTTCAGAAGCTTCAAACTCTTCTCAGTAAGCCAATGATGACAAGAGAAGAAATGTTTTATTTAAATCGAAAACGATAGATGATACGTTTTTCAATATTCAATATATGTCAATATTTAACCGAAAAAAACTGTGAGCAAAATAAGTTCATTGCTCAATGTGGTCAATGCCAACATAAAGTTGAAATTAACAGGTATACAAATAGTTCATCGAATTTTATATCTCATCTTAAAGACACGGAAACGATGCATTTATTGCATTTAAAAAAACATTGATTTTGAAGGTAGACAAACAGTTGTTCCTCAAAAATCAAGAACAATTAGAACCGGAACATTGTCACAACAAAAAATTGAAGAAGACATTACCATTTTTTTGCCGTCTTGTAGTTTCGAAAACTATTCTTAGAATAATTGTGTCTGTTCACTGGTTATTATATATAGTAGGTGATGTAATTAGTAGCCTTCAAATTCCAGTTAATTAATTTTAAATTAGCTGCCTATTTCAGCACAGCTGGATTGTTATAGTTATATCCATATATGGACATAGCTACAACAACAATCAATAATAATGTTTTAAACAAATACCTATAAAGATTTCAGAAGAGATAAAAAAGGTAATAAAAATAAAAAATTACAATATATGTATCCATCATGATTTACAACAAATCCACATCCTTTATTATAAAATAAAACCTATGAAATAATATGATTTAAATTTTCCGTGCGTTCAAATATTTACGACTGACCATTGAACAAACTAAAATTCAATTTAAATTACAAACAAATACCGAACTATAAATCATGATGCGCATTAATTGAGTGTCATATGCAGGAGAAGAGTGAGAGCAAAGAGCAAAAATCACATAACGTACACCGTTCTCTGCTAGGGGTGGGCCGACAATAAACATTGGATAAAACACGATTTGGTTTACGGCGGAGTTCCGTGGTTCCGGTATTATTTACCAGAGGTATTCAAACAATTATCAAACATAAGATTTAATTTAACACTGTGTGTCGGGAGAAATAAACAGAGCGAAATTAGAAAGCCTTTTGAAACTCATACTGGAGTCTTACAAGGGGAAGTCACCTTACCCTTGCTGTTTAACATCGTGCTGGAGATGTTACGTAAAACCCAAAATACCAACCATCGTGGACTACCTCTCAATGGGTGACACAAGATTCAGGGAATGCATATAACACTGGTCAAGAAATTTAAACTTTTTTTTGCTGACAGATCTGATACTTGTTTTTAACTAATTTTGGGGTGCTGATTTCAAAAATGTTAACAGTTTCTGCCTATCACGTCAAATTTTTGTTCTATCGTATTTTGACTTTTTTCATCTTTTCACGTTGTGATATACGTCTACTTTAATTTCAACTTCGTTCTTGTTGTTCAATATATTTCGTAAGAACGCCTTACATGCAGGTATTTGTTATAGACCTTTTTATAAAGGCGGGGGTGGCAAGGTCAAGGGTAAGGTACTTAATATGACCACTGCATCCATTAAAACGTTTGAACGTTTCCATCAGGATTTAAAAGAGATGGAGAGACGTTATCAAGGAAGGTGGGATACTCACATGATGACTACTGTTGGAGTATTAAAGGAGACTTATCGGGAATGGTGCACTCCAGAAGATCTTACAAACGACCATCTAATCCTTAAATTATTTTGTATTTCTATTTTAACACTCCAATGCATTAAAATGCAATTAAAACTGTTCTCATTTTCTTTCTTTCACTATAAATTTTAAGAATATTTCTAATTATTTAGTCCTTATTGTTCGCCAAATTTGTACCAGTTACAGTATCGACGTCTAAAATTAAACGATAGAAGCATTATTTGGCCGAAAATATGTATTTGTTGTAGAGCAAAAATCTGATGTGATACGCAAAAAATGATGTGATATTTGACAGCAGCACCAATTAGTAAGAAACAAGTCTTAGATGTAAGTCAGCAAAAATTGTGTTGACCAGTGTAATCATTAGGATTCTGAAAACTGGCGTTAATTACGTGGATGGTAACAATGCTCACCATATTTATGAATGTTAAATAGACATCCTCAATGTGTATCGGGATCCATAAGCAGAATAACAAGGCTTTTTGTCACAGCCTTATGACTGTCTCACCCCATAGTTAGGCTTCACAGTATCAATTTTTTTCCTACTTCCAAACTTTACTTTTTGCAACAATCATTTTTAACGGATTTTATATTTGTTTTCCAAGAAAACACATTTGATTAAGAGTGTATTTGACATATTTTTGTTAAATAAAACGTGTTACCATATATTGGTAACTGCTGACCAGTTGTATACCAAACTTGGTGACCGAATACCCCCCAACGCGAATTCCGATTACCTGTCAATCCTGGCTTTTTAGAAGGCAATCGTTGTTGCGTCACTGCCTGTGGACATGCACAGATCGATTGGTAGAGAGTGTGGCATATCGCGGTTCCACCGCAAATCTGTTACTTGCCAAACACACCTGGTGGGCCACATATAGCCCAATCACACGGAACAATCAAAGAAAAAAAATACACAAACACAAAAACATCCAACACGTCCTTACACTTTTTATAAATTGATTTAATCAGAGATTTTTCACGAGGTAAACCAAGGTGATTGTGGCGGGATGTAGTAGATGAAGCCATGTAGAATAGAGTCCTGAAAGATAGAGAATGAGAAGATACAAAAAATCTGACTGAGAGAGAGAGAAAATGGCGTCAACCGTAGAAAACCCTTATATACGAGGGATTTTTCCAAAGTTCTGGGAATTTAGCTATAATTTTTATTATTTTGTTAATTTTCGTCAATATTACAATGTAGTTTTTCAACATAACCTCCATTTAACGGAATACATTTATCCCAACGATAAACTATTTTTTTTAAGCCGTCCTCAAAGAACTTTTTCGGTGTCTTCTCAATCCACCTATTCCAACAGCCTTGGCACCCAGCGCAGCGAATCCTTGCTAACGCCCAAACAATCATGCAAGATGTCATGAACTTGTCGTGTACCTATCCCTAGGCGCATACTAATTTGACGAATAGTCATTCGTCCTCTTTCAGCCTGTCCTCTTTCAGTAGGTCTTCGGCGGCAGTAATGTTTCTTTCATTTACCGACGTGCTTGGGCGCCCATTGCATGGATCGTCTTCTAGTGATGTTCTACCAGTGTAGATAAACAGTACTTTTGGATTCTGCAGACTCACCAAATACTCCTTGCAGACGCTGAATAATTTCTGATGTTTTCACACCTTTCCACAAAAAGAAAATTATTGCTCTTTGAGATTTTGCTGCGTCTTCCATGGTTACAAAAACAGTGCTATGAAAACGCGTCTATATCAGTCGAACACCTAAATCAGACTGAACAATATTGCACTAGATAGTTGCATAAACATGTCAAGACTTGTCTGGCACCAATAACATTGCCTATAAGTTCTGCGTAATTTAATTATAGCACAATTCCCAGAATTTAGGAAACATCTTTCGTCTATATAAAAATTATTTCTTGCAATTTTTTATTATTTGTTGTACGAAATATATAACAACAAAAATAACTTTTAAAAAACCACTTTGAATTTTCCTCCCTTACATGCCTAATTGAAAAATAACACAGATCCACCCCTAACTTGTTTTCAACTACCATAAATAACAGTTTTAAAAAACTAGGAACGTCAGAATTTTTTTCGTTAAATTCAATCCGCATTCGTAACATCTGGCAAAAGTGCAACTTTAAAAAACAAAACTGCAATCATTATACAAACGACATTCTGATGCAGGGCACTTATACTGAACTTTAATGGCACTTTGCAAACAGTTTAAACTGTCGGTGAACCGAATCACTCCCCGCAAAAAATATATTATACACTGGAGATACGAAAACTGATGACAAAATCCAATATTAATTCCATAGATATATTAGCATCACCTACAATTAAGAAATATTAATAATTTTAAGTATTTAAAAGAAACAAATATACTAGAAAAAAATCAGTTCGTTACTATCTCAATAATCTCTAAAGGAAATAGATCAGTTTTTTTATTTAAATCATTTTTAGCTAATTGAATAATTTTACTTTGAATAATAATGAAATTTTATTTCTGGAATTAGCGATGCTACAGTGTAATTAAATAAAGGAATACTGTAAGAGGCAGGAAATATAAGTGACAGTATGCCGACATGAGGTTCTGTGTAAAGCGAGCCCAAAGAACGAAAAGCATTACCATAAAACTATGTAAAACTTCAGTTAATATTTTCAAAGAGCATTCCAGAAGTCGACACAGTGATTACAGCAAGAATAAAATCTCTTTACATCCGTATAGAGCTCTCCTAAGTGACGTTTTTTAGACATACCCTCAACTTAATTGTATTTGACGATTGGGAAAATAATTTTGCTGAGAAACTCGAGATCTGAAAGCGAACACAAAGCAACTTCGATGAAAGAATCTTTGAAGAAGTCTTTGTTCTTTGGCTTCTATTTCCTGTTCTTTGACACGTCCGCCGGAGGTCACTAGTTGTCCAGAGGTTTACTAATGCAGTTACTATCCGTAGAGACTCGGGTAAATTCAATCACCGCAACAGTTTTACTGTACGTGGTAACTTCTGACAACGTCGACCGTCTTACGAAGACGTGTTCAACGTCGGTTGCACTGTGGTTACCTACGTTAATAATATACGATTCGCTTCTTGGATTAGTTTGACATTACAAGTTTCAAATTTGACTCCCTTCTGACTTTCTGCTTGTCACATTAATTTAATAAATATATAGCGATATTAGTATTGTTCACAACACTTCCAGGACATGTGATATCTTTCAAGTTGTTGTTTCATCATTCATATTCTATTTCACAACCGCAAATCATCAACTTGATATAGTTATACGTATCCATGCAAACATAAAATACTTTGCAAGTGCTGAATCCTAGAATTTTCAAATTTTCATTTTAAAATAAATTATTTTACTGATTCCAAAATTATTGGCAGTAGTATTGTAATAATATAACTGGGATATAAAGGAATTATATATTCATAATCAGTACAAGCAGCATGAACCATTTAGTAAACCAAATTCTGTTATCTTTGTAGTTGTCTGTGGTTATACTTGAATGGTTACTACGGTTTAAGTTTATATGGAAATAATTAGGTTAATGTTTATCATTTATGTGCTTACATGGAACCGAAATAACAGACTCTGATTCAATATGTTTATGGTTTTATCGTGATATCATTAAACAGTAGTATTAAATTCAATCTGAAATCTGTAAGCATGTGTAGTTCGAACATTAGTTTCAAACTTTTCTTACAAATCATATTCTAAAGTGACGATAACAAGAGGACTCAGATACTACCATCCATAACAGCACAAAGAGTCTTAAACAGTGATGGAAAATCAAAAAATCAGCTGTGGCCACCACAGTACCGACCGCCATCAAAGTACTTGTATAAAATACATTCTAGCAGCAGAGTAGAAATAACTTGGCCTAATATTTTTTTACAGATATTATTTATCATAACCGTGGAAACGTTTCATATAAGTATGAAAATTTTTTTTCGTTTTATCAAAAAATGTCTCGAATAAAAGTTGTTAGTTATTGCTTTTATAGCAATTTTTGTTAAATAAATTTTTTCGAAATATTTTTCTGCTAAATATTCGCAAAAATCTTAAAATCGACACGATTAAACTCCCATTTCTAGTCAACCGATTTTTACCAAAAGTTGATCAACTCGTGCCATTGATGCCAAAAGTTTAAAAAAGTTTCATAAAAATCCTTTTAGCCGAATTTACTCTGCACGTGTACACAGACAGACAAACGGACGGACAGATTTTACCGAACGTTATTTTACCGTTGTTATTTTACCGAACGCTAACATCAAAAGTGGGAGGGAGTCATTTTCATTGTGGGTGTGAGGTGAAATGACTATTTTCATAGTGATTGTGAAACAGCACGAATAATAAACTATCTTATACACGAATGAGTGTTTTATTTAAACAATTGTTGTTGTTATTTTACCTAACGCTAACATCAGAAGTGGGAGGGCCTCATTTTCATAGCGGTTGTGATATAGTGCTGAATAACGTTGAATCCTGATTGTTGTAGCATAACTGCGGTATATAAATAATAAAAGAAATCCTTTATCATTCTGAAATTTTCAATTCAATCAAAAAATGACATCATAAAATTTTTATAAGGTCACATATCTTTATGAACATAACCTATATATTAAATCAAAAATGTCGGACTATAATAGGAAAATGGAATGCTGGGATAATCGTAGGACAAACAATAGGATATTTCGCTATACTTTGTGAGTTTAACCTAGTTTAAAAACCTTTCAATGATATAAAATAAACGGGGATGAACAAGAGAATACCTGAGATATTGATCAAATGGCATTGGAATGCAATAAAATCCACGGTAAGAGGTCATATAGTTCGCGTGCCCCGCTATGGATTTCCCATTAGTTAAACCGGAAATAAGACCGTGCCTAGAAGAGGTCATGGCTTACGATTGCTTCTTTCTTAATCTCAAATCTATCTATCTATCTAACCAGCGGCTGATGTTTTTCTATGGACGATAGAGCAACCCGCGTACGATTCTTTATCTGCCCGCTCGACGATGACTTTTATTACCCATTAAATAAATTAAAAAGGAAATAACGATAAATGTTCACCAGGATAAATAATAGACAATTGTATCTGTATCATAGTTTTAAATACCCTTTGTTCTGGGGCACACAGAGGTAGCTTTTACGACCGGTCATTCTTTATTACGATTACGTAAGGAATTATTTTATTTCCAAAATAAAAATGCTATTGGTGCGTCGCGATTTTTACAATGAACAAAACTACTAAACAAAGAGTTTGCCTGAAATTTGTGGTGCGAATGGAATTACGTGTGTCGACTCGTTAAAAATGTTGGAAAAGTGTTATGGTGAATCAGCTTTATCAAAAACACAGGCGTACGAGTGGTACAAACTGTTTAAAAACGGTCGAGAGATCGTCGAAGACAAACCACTTTCCGAACGGCCTTCGATCGTTTCAACCGACGAAAACATCGAAAAAGTAAAGGAAATTGTGCTCGATAATCGGCATTCTAGTTTAAGAGAGATTTCACGTGATTTTGGAAGAACAATTCGTGGATTTTACATAATGATAATGCACCATCGCATAGAGCAGCAATTGTGACTGAATTTAAGGCCGAAAACGGGACAAATACCATCGAGCAACCACCGCATTCACCAGATTTGGCCCCGTGTGACTTTATTTCCGAAATTAAAATTGCAGCTACGTGAAACCCGTTTTGAGTCGAACGACGCCATAAAAGAAAATCCGTGGAATGAACTGACGGCTATACCGGAAAGCGCCAATGTGTTTCGAAAACTGGAAAAGACGCTGGAAAATGTGTGTTGCATCAAATGGGGCCTACTTTGAAGAGGACAAATTAAATTCCCGCTACTTTCCTGACAGCATGTATTTAATATGAAATACAATTAATTTACAAACAATTAATGAAATGGACGTCCATGATTTTGATTATATAAAATCATCTTCATTTCAAGATATCGAGATAGAGTTTAATCTTTGTATAATTTGTCGTTGAAAGGAAGGTCAGTGGAGTGTAGAGTGTCCAGTAATATCTAATACGGGCAGCACTGAAGTAGAGTGCAAACTGCAAATGGTATTCGGGTACTGATGGTCTGGTGACGTAAGATGATTAAGGACGGATTAGTGTTGGGAAGCCTTTTCAGGGATTACAGTAGCTTGTTCGACAAGTCCCGCTAACTACTAGGGTATGCTGACCAGGATCTACAACTTACCACTAGCACTGCCATTGCGACAACGCCTGTAAATTATATCGTAACTTGCCAGACAATCTAATTATATTTTACATACTATAAACATTAGTTTCGAATAAACAAATAATCCACAATAGGGTTTGTAAATTTACCGACTTTTACAGGTAATTCGGTAAATGTTCCAAATGCTCCACTCGTTCGCCTCTTGCGGATACCTGGAGTGGTTCGACCGATCCTGGAGAAGCCGGGGAAAGAACGAGATTAACAGTTTCTAGACGGACAACACCAGCAGCCATTTTACAAATTATACACATTCTGATGTAATTTAATACTGTCTAATAAACTTCGTAGAAAAGATTCTGTTCTTGACTTCACCCCGTGACAATAATAAAAAACCCTGTCGATTGTTCCAACGATCCAAAGAAGAAAAAGAAAGTTTAAGCTATGTATATTACCACCGTTTAAGTATTTCCGCGTCCATTTATTTAAATTTTGACGTTACTTCCGGTTACATTATTCATCCTTATAGCCGTCCATTTATTTAAAAAATAGGTTCTTTAACTTGCATAATTTTTACTACTTATTCTGTCATATACATTTATACGCACGGTATTACATTTTCTTTCGTCAATGGTCTTTAGTAGAGCATTTAAAAATCCATTATATTTATATAAAACGGTACTGTAGTTTTTAATATCCTTTAGATTACAGAAAATATGATGTAGGCAACACTTAAAGTTCAATTTTGTACTTACATATTCTATATAAAAATCGATTAAGAATTTCAAATGAAGTAATTAATCATGATATTGCCACATGGGTGATTTAATGAAAAAACAAATTACTGATTTAACAATAAATTTATTTAAATAAATATATTATGAGTCTGCATTTGAAATATTCTATTAATTTCTCTTTTCAATGGTGGGTTGTTTTTGAAAATTGCACGATTAGTTTTTGAGAGGGTTCAAAAGATAGAGTATTTTTTCTTTTTTGTAAACGTATGTCTAGAAAAAAAGCAATTCGCCAACGAGTAGAATTCTCACTACTAATGTCCTGTTAAACTGTACGCCAGATCAATCGGAAACAATAATAATATCAATAATTATCCTAAAACTATCCAAATCTTTTGGAGAAGGCTTCCTCCATGTCCTTCCATTTTGTACTGTCTTGAGCGATCGTGGACCAGAGAGTAGGACAAACATTGCTATTAAAACTGGCTGTTTTAATGATATCGTCTCTCCATTTCATCTTTTCCCTTCTTCGTGATCCAGTCTGATATCTTGGCGACCATAAATTTGACCACCGGTTGTCATTTGGCTGTTTTAATGATATCGTCTCTCCATTTCATCTTTTCCCGTCTTCGTGATCCAGTCTGATATCTTGGCGACCATAAATTTGACCACCGGTTGTCATTTGGCTGTTTTAATGATATCGTCTCTCCATTTCATCTTTTCCCGTCTTCGTGATCCAGTCTGATATCTTGGCGACCATAAATTTGACCACCGGTTGTCATTTGGCTGTTTTAATGATATCGTCTCTCCATTTCATCTTTTCCCGTCTTCGTGATCCAGTCTGATATCTTGGCGACCATAAATTTGACCACCGGTTGTCATTTGGCTGTTTTAATGATATCGTCTCTCCATTTCATCTTTTCCCGTCTTCGTGATCCAGTCTGATATCTTGGCGACCATAAATTTGACCACCGGTTGTCATTTGGCTGTTTTAATGATATCGTCTCTCCATTTCATCTTTTCCCTTCTTCGTGATCCTGATCAGCTCCATTCCAATTTTCTGCAACAGTCCGTAATAACTCCAACTCCAGTTTTCTTACGGATTTCATTATTTGGTACTTTGTCTTGGAGTGTTACTCTGATTATGGATCTTTCCATTTTTCTCTGAGTAACTGCCAGCTTGTCTTTTTCTTTTGAGACAACAACTAAGTTTATAATCAGTAAGCAAGGGCGGAAATTATGCAAGAATATATTCTTGCAACCCTTGCAATCGGCAAAATGCTTCAAATAATTCAGAATATAAAAAAATGACTTTTTATTTAAGGAATGGCTATTTATACATCCTTAATCCAAATATTATTTTACACTTTCCCAGCATAAAAATAAAGTAAAAGAAGGATTAAGGTAAGCCTTACAAAAACTAATTCGGACTGAAATTAAAAATTAAATATCTAATTTTCATTAGAGATTACTCTTGTAAAGCTGCAAAAACCTCATAAAAATAAAATTAAAGAAAAATATAAGCCGAAATTAATCCGATCAAAAAAAAAAAGCTCACAAATTGAGGAAAAAACCTACTCGGGAAGCCATGAGAGAACTCCGCACCGTTTCACATCTTTTAATTGATCCAGGTCATCCTGATGTATAAGCTATCTCAGCTGGAAAAATTCTATTATTTCATGCTAGATGATGTTGCTATATATATACAAAACCAGCAGAATATACGGTCTTCGTACGGGATAAGTACAATAAAGACTATAAAATAATTTATCATGGCATTTAATAATTCTTAGCGTGTCTAAAAAACTTTGTACAGTATGTGGTCTTGCCTTTAGGCACACAAATGAAACAAATCATGCTTTTACTCACCCTTAAACAGATAACTTAGAACTGGTCAACTAAAACCGCAAGATGCACTCCCCATCACTCTTATTGCATGCATCTGTAGTCTAAAAACTCTTTCAGCAGAGGCAGAGTATTCCCATGCTAAAAGAGCGTATGCTATGTGCGAATGAAATAACGCAAAATACTTAATTACTAAAACATCCTTTGTAACTGATTTTTGTAAGTTTCTTAGAAGATAAATGGTTTTGCATTTTTTCCCACATATAACGCAACGTGATGGTCTCATATCAAATGAGGATCAATATGGATTCCTAAAAATGTAATGCTATCCAGATTATTATAGTTATTATTTTTTGTTGTTATGGGTAAATTTTATATTTTCTCCTCATTTAATGATAATTTATTTAATAGCAACTCGTCTTTTGCTTTAGATAAATTATTACTATAAACATCACTTCAGTTTATTTGTTTGAAATTGTATGTACATAAATTAGAAAAATCTGATCTATATAAATCTTGACGTATAAGATCTACAATGGAACTCTTTAACAAGTATATTGAAATTTCTTTCAAACAATCCATTGAAGAAAATATGCACGTCTCTTTAAAATTCCAACGTCTCCAGGATGAAGAATGCCAATATATTATTAATTAAAGAAGGTTTCATGTTATTCATGATCGGCACTTTGCATGTCAACAAAAGAACACAAGAATCCAAACTCGGTCATAATCGTTTTAACAAGAACGGTCAAAGAAACACACATTATCCAGCTGAAGTATCCTCATTAAATGAACAGAAAACGCATTGAATACAACAAACGTTATGAATTATTCACATCTCTCCAACAAAAACTAAAGATAAAATACAAATAAATGCTTACTTCAGGATTCAACGCAACCTGGCTACACTAACGCCCTGGAATCAATACCGATAAATCATTTCATCTCAATTATTTCCTAGTCATCGCGTATGATTCACACATCTCTATGCTGTATCGAAAGCGCATCCTTTAAAAGCCAGTTTTTCTCGCGCGGTTCGATGGTTTCTCGGCTTTTTTATTCGAGGTCATTTCCTGATCCGGTACACGCGTCACAAATTGCCTAGACTTGGCTCTACAGTCACGCAGATGGTGGAATTATTGCTAAAGATAAAAAAGATGGCATGGAGATACATTCTATTGCAATACTTTTCTCACAGATGTGTGTTCATTTAAAGATTTATATTAATATACAAATGAATATTAATATTCATTTAAAAAAGTACCATCCTGAATATCTTGCCGATATGAAAAAACAAAAAATTCTTTCTTCTCCACCCTTTCCTCTCTTACCCCTCTTTCTTACCCTCTCTCTTCTCCTCCTTCTTCCCCTCTCTCTTCTCCTTTTTCTTCCCCTCTCTCTTCTCCTCTTTCTTCCCCTCTCTCTTCTCCTCTTTCTTCCCCTTCTTCCCTTATTTCATCCCTGCTTTCTTCCCTTTGTCCCCTCTTTCTTCCCCTTCTTCCCCTATTTCTTCTCCTCTCTCTTTCCCCTCCTCTCCTCCCACCCCTCTCTTTCCACCTTCTTTCTTCCCCCTCTCTTTACTCCCTATAATTTCTCATTTGACGTTCACATAACTTCGAAAATGATTGACACATCAATTTATCAAAAAAATAATCCAACGATTCCCAAAATTAACCCGCTATAATTGCGCTAAATATCCTCATCCACTGAGATTTGTTGAACAGTTGAACAAAGAAAGCTTATAATATAACAATAGTTAATAATTCCACTTATTGGTGATAGTGTTGGTGAGAACGTCTAGGGGCGAACACGCCTGGGGTGTCGCGATCAATGAACCGGACGTTGCGTCCTTAAGGATACTAAGGAGGGTCTACTTATCAGGAACACAAACCGGGAATGGTTTGCGTCTATGATAAACTAATTTTGTTCGTAATTAAAGTAATAAATAGACAATTAAGAGGGTTATGACGTAAACAATGAAACGCAAAACTCATCTAAAAGTAATTTTTGATTTAAAGGCCTTGTGGAATAATGTTTTTGACATTCTATTGTTCCAAATTTAATTCCGATTTGATATAATTGTTCTATATATCCTATAATTCTATTGGGAATTTAACATATTGGTTTTGATTTTCAAAATGATATTGCTTTGTTTTAAAGACTGATTTTCATAGTAAATAACACATGTCACAACGAAACTTGCTGTTATAACAATGCATTTAAAGCCAACAAATAAAAGGGAAAAAACAAGGCATTTGTTTATAGCGTCCGTCGTCTGTTAAGAATTTTTTTTTGATTTTTCAATTTCCACGTTCGACGTCACTTGTTTTGAATTTCATGCCAGATGCTGGATGCCGGTTGCCAGATTCCAAGTACTAGATTCCAGGTACCAGATTCCAGGTACCAGATTACAGGTACCAGATTCCAGGTACCAGATTCCAGGTACCAGATTACAGATACCTGATTCCAGTTTCCAGCTACCAAATACCACCCGAAACTCACTTTATTTTTGAATTTCCACTCCACCATCGCTAGAAATTTAAATTTCCACCCCACCTCCAATTGATTTCTGAATTTACATCCGGCCCTCAATTGATTTTGTATTTCCAAGCCCTCCCCTCTTTGACTTTTGAGTTTCCTCGCCGAACTCATTTTATGCCAGTATCTGGCTTGATCCGTATGTAATTTGGACACAAGGCCAATGTCCAAATTTGTGTTATTCCTCGATTTTAGTAAATTCACGTTAATTTACAAATTCTGACCTGCATTTTTGGTGAAGCCAATTGGTGACTTGCTAGAGATTTTCCCAATAATTATATTTTATATTACACATATTTTCCTTAAATCTAATACTTATATTGCCTTTGGTTTGACCTATATAAACTTTTTCACAACTTATATTGTAAATTCCTGATTTCTATAAATTTTTAATTCAAAATTTAGGATGTTTAGAAAATTTTCGATGAACTGTAACTAGAAGTAATCAATATATTAACTAATTATAATAACTAATTTTTTATATTAGTTATAATTCTAGGTATTCTAGCCGCAGTAAGTGATTCTGGGTTCAAAATTTTAATTTGCGCCTCCGCCCAAAGAAAAATACAGGAAACTCGCAAGAATATAACCATCAGCGTTCTTCCGATTTGTATGCCTGGGGCCGTAGTTCTCTCCTGACAACATTGACAACTCCTCCTCCTTTAGTTTTCAACCCAAAGGTTTACATATTATTTCCAGGCTTCTCCGTTCTCAGTCAGTCTTTTCAGTTCCACATCTTCTGCGATTTCAATCCAAGGATTGGTTGGCAGCAGTCTTTTCAGCAGTGTTTCGATCCAGGGCCTTTTTAGTTGGCATCAGCTGTCCAATTTAGTCCAGTCTAGGTCTATCCCTAGACTTTGTCCTGCCTACTGATTCCTCCAGTATGGTATTAATTAGTCCTGTGTCAGATAATCTGTCCGATCCAAGAGTTCCAGTTCCACATACGTGATGCAATTCGTATCTTCCATTATTTGGTTCATGTAGCCTTGGTTTACTCCTACAGTTCTTTCCTTCGACTGCTTCTCCCAGTATCTTTTCCCAGTCCTTCGTGTCTAATAATATATCCAATCAAACATCTCTTCTACAACATTCTCCAAAGACATGGCTCCTCTTCCATTTGCCGCAATACTTTCGTCACTCTATCCACCCATATAATTTTCAATAATCATCGATAGCACCACATTTCGAAAGCTCTCATCCACTTTTTTCTGTTAGTTCTAGTATCCAAGTTTCATTCTCTACTGTAAGATCTTCAAAACAAAGGTATTAAGCTAGTTGCTAATAGCCTTTTAATACTAGAATTAAAGTACTCTGGATTTCCAAATGGGAATAATGAAATGGCTATAATGAAAATGATGTAAGCTTAGGATCAATATACACCAACTGATTTTAGTTCATAGCTGTCAAAGCTATTAGTAACTAATTTGACTGTCAAAATGGCTTATTACAATTATCTATTTCTTGGAGTTTATGGATTAAATGTTTCTAAAACCTTAGAATTATATTTTTTACTCTATTTTCCGCGGAATGATTTTCTCATCCCAATTTTAGTTGGATCAATTAGCAAAAGATGGAATTCCTGGCCATGCCGAAATCCACGTGGTTCCTGGTTTGTGTCTGAGGAATTTTAGGATGATACCCCTTATTCCATCTTCCGATCAGATTCGGAACTACAAAACGACGCCGCGACCTGTGCTGCCGGAGTTTACTAGCGGCGCCGAGCGTCGGTAAAATGGAACACGACGGAATTACCGACTGCGCAACCTCCAAATGTTAGTTCGGAAGTTTAAAACTTATCCTGGAGCGTGACAGTCGCGTAAAAGGACAGCTTAGAAGTACTTTAGAAATGAAAATCATGTATAAATATTTGTTAAATTTAGGTTTATTAATTATCAGAAGATGTTATACTGTAAAAGATTAATAATTAATCATTTTCCCAATATTTAAGCCCGAGCGATCATTGAAGTAATAGTGATCTGACAATCATTTCAAGTAGTATAAAAAGATAGCTTAACTGTACATTAACTTTGCTTATAATCGAGCATTAAAGAGGTAAATCTCTAATAAGTTAGTTGTATCTCTAATAAACTGTTTTGCACAATAATTATATGTATTTATTTATCTGTAAATTACATTTCATAATCTACCCCTGGTCTAAATAACAATTTGCATATTGATTACACCTAGGGAGTGGCCAGAAACATCGTTATACGGGAACAGACGCGTCGATCGCCGATACCCTAAAATTTTCCCCGGTCAAATTTTACTAAAAAAAAATTTTTTTTTTAAATTTGCTTCAAAATATTTTTGTGCACTAATTTTGGGGTGGGAAGTATGAGAAAAATATTTAAAAAATTCCCCCTCGACTAGTTTTTGAGTTATAGCACACTCAAATCAGTTTTTTTGAATTTACTCAAAAACGGTAATGCTTAACTAGTAATGGAGGTTATTTTTGAGATCTACGGCTCAAAATACATATATATACAAATTTTGAATCAAATCTGAGACATTTTTTTTTTCTGAAAAAATCATGATTTTTTTTAAGGTCTACCCCTTACGTTTTTTTCGGTTTTAGGCCATTTTCAAGGGTTTTGCTTAACCAGTCATATGAATTCAAAAAATTGGTAGTTTAAGGCCTTAATTTTTTTCCAAACTAAACAGGTCACAAGGATTTCAAAAATTTAAACCACAGGTCTCTATCTTTTCCGTTTTCAAGATACAAGTTTTTTAAATTTTGAAAAAAAAATATAAAAATATCAAAATTTTTCAAAAAATTTTTTTTCTTCAAAATGTGACTTAAGGCCGTTTAGGGCATCAGGATTTTAAAAATTCCAACCGCAGGTCTTTATCTATTATAGTTTTTCAGATACGGTCACGCAAACATCAAATTTTTTGTAAAATTTGCAAATTTCGAAACGAAATAAATCAAAAATGATTTCGCCTAATAAGGCCCCAATTTTTTTACAAAGTAAAAAAAACAATGCGAATCTCAAAAAAACAAACCGCAGATCTTTATCTTTTATCATTCTCGAGATAGGATTTTCGAAAATTTCGCCATCTAGGACCCCACGATGCCAAAAATGTAAACAGGGTTTACATAGTCTTTTACCACATAACTGTATTGACAACTTTCCATTGTTCCCCATGGATATTTGTTCGAGAGTCGACTAGTTATAACCCGCAGGTTGAGAAACACTATGTCAGTGCAGCCAGAATGCATTGTGCGTAATTGCCAGCCATGCAATGAAAAATGACTTTCACCGTCACTATAACAAAATTACCCTTTTGAGCACACATCAAAATACGAACCTGACGCAAGAATCATTAATCAAATACATCAACTCTAAATGAACATGTACAAAATGTTGAGTTCAACAGTAAAATGAAATGTGCTCATGTAATCACGCTATGAATGCCACTACCAACATAACAAAAACCATGCATTTTTACTTGTTCTATTACTCTTTTTGCTACAATTGTAATTATATGCTTTGCTTCTTTGTTTAGGAAAAAATATTCATACCACAAAAAAGAACATGTATATTACATTCTAAAAATAGTATTACAAAATTTTAACCAAACTGATGTGTTAATAAATAATTATAAATAAAAGGTTTATAACTCCTAAGGGGCGCGTAAGGGCAGAGAATGGCATAATTTTTCGTTTCTATACTAGGGCTTTAATATCTGAAACGAGTTTTTTAATATTAAGTGTATAATTTTGTAACACGGGACTTCAATCTGTTCGGTAACTCATCAATCAGCGCGCCTCCACAAGGAAATTGGCTACAACTAGCGACAGACATCTTTTCAGGGACTCTATATTTGGGAGTCGTTTAAAGCAACTTATGCCCTCTGAACAAAATTTGTGGTCCAGTGGATTAAGAACGGGACTCCCAGAAGACCACTCTTTTGCAGTGATGAAATCTACATTTATTTCGAGCCATCTTTGCGTGGTTTTTGCTTAATGAACTAAATCTTGTTGAAATGTCCATGTCTTATTAAGAAATGTACTAAGATCTTTTAGATTGCCACCGTTTCTTGGTACATTTTTGCTGATTTTTATTATTTTTTCCCAAAAATGGAGCTTAATCACGCCTTCATAACTGTCTCTCCACCAAACAAATACGGTATAATCATCTATTACAACACCCTAAACAAGTCGACTTGCTTCTAGAGATGAACGAGCATGAAGTACCATTTTTATTTTTTGCCGTCAAAAAACGAGTAACACCACGAACTTCGCAATCAGAAAAGGAGCAAGTAGAGTTTCCATAGTGGCTGGAGCCTGACTGCCGGATCGATTAACGCACGCGCATAGAAATTTTACAGTGCTGCAGAGACGACCCTCGTATATTTTGAAATTTTCATTTCGCGACAAAATATTTGTTTTCTGAACGGTTGTGAATTCGACCATAAACTGCTTTGAAAGTTTCTGGTGTACGAACAGTCTTCCTGATCTTTGGAGATCCATTATCTCACCAAAAAATTCGTACGATTATTTTATTTTAACTTATATGGACAGCAATACACTTGTTGTTAAGTGGAGAGTGATAAAATTTCTATTTAAGGGATTTCCGAATTAGCATATTGTATTTCAGTAGTTAATCTACGTAGGTTCTGTGACACTCGATGACTGAGTTCATCCGATGCGATTACACTTGAGGGGGATCTTACGCCAACTTGAAAATTCTTTCAAAGTCATTGCAAGAATTCTAGCGAAGTTCTGTTTAAATAAAAAAGTTCAATTAAAAGCTGAAATATTTCTATTTAAAATCGTTGATTATTTTTTTTTTTTTTTTTTCATTTTGTGGAACAAATATTTAAATTACTCTATTTTCCTAGTGATTATCAAGTTTCACTCATTCTACATTTCGTTATAAATACCAATTCCATTGCATTTTTCAACTAACCTACATTGCATAGAAGAAAAAAACAGTAATGAAATCCTATGTAAACACTATCCCGGGAAAATCACATAAAAATAATCATACTAACTTGTAATTCGAAATGGAAATCATTTGTGACGTGTCGAAAGATTTATGAGTTACTTTTAGCAGGATTAGTCATGTATATACCGGGTGTCAATTACAGTGCGTGATTCCACGAAGGACGGTTACCCGAGTTTGATCGATTGATGGATAATAGGATAACGAGACGTAAGGGGTTACTTTCAAGATATATCGACAACACGTGGGAGATACTTATTAATTGGGGGAAAAGAAGTTATTATATTTGGTTTAAGAATAGATTAGATCGTTTTTGGTGTCTATAAAGTAATTACTAAAGTGCTGTCTAAGTGAAGAGTAATAAGTAGGCGTGCACAATGGAAATTCCTCGGGTCTGAACCAGGAGATTCAATTTTTTTTATTATACAGGGTAATACAAGGTATTATACAGTTAGGTAAATGTCCGGCACAATTTTAAAGGCAGCATTGTTGACCCATTTACAGCTGAAAAGTCCTCAACCATTTTTGGCTAAGATGCGTATATCGCTTGATAATCGATGCAGTACCACCGTTTAGGAATCACTAATATTTTGTCTGTTACAACAATCACATATGTGACTGAGATAAAGTGAAACCATGGAAACAATACCGTAATTTTATTTCAACAAAATGCTTTTTCAATTTTATGAAGAAAAAAGAAATAAGAAAAACTTTAATATTAATTAATTATAGCAAATGCTCAAAATGTGCTCCATTTGCATCGAAACATGCTTGGGCTCTCCGTATTAAAGAAGCTGCCACTATTTTTCTGTTTGGGTGCCTTCTATTCGAAAACCGTTCAGCATATCGTCGTTCTGCTTCCACAGCATTGCCGAACATTCCACATACACAAAATGCATGTCTGCATATTCTTCAATTGTGTAATGTGCCATTTTAACAAAATCGGAACAAAATTTTAGATTAGACGTACACGTACTTTGATATTCTATTATTGAACTACAATTAAACACAATCAAATTCGGATTTAATTATTTTTTTTTAAATACTTTTTTATTATATTGTCACGTGGGTGGTTTGATGGAAAGACAATTCCTGGTTTCAACAATACAAATTTCTTAATAATTTATCAAATTTACAATATAATGTTTGAATTTGCCTATGGAGTTGGGGAAGTCTTCGGTCCAGCCCGTGTTGGCCAGGATCGGCTTGGACCTATTTCCGAGGCGGGGGCAACCCATCCGGGAGTCGAAGAGCCTGGAGACGTCTTCTCCCACTCACATGGTCACTACTTGCTTGGCTCACCAGCGGTACAAGTATCTGGCGTCAGTGTCTTGGTCGTCACCATGTGGATTAATACGTGCAGAGGAGTTGACTATATTCCTCTGCCTCCATATTCTGTGACATCCATCCTTTTGTACCGAAGGTTAAACCAGTTCCAATATTCATTCGTCATGACAAATATTTCCTCATTACGAAAATGCGGCGTATGCATTTCGTAATCAGGCCACATACGCCAGACGCTGATAAATAGTTTTTTAATCAGACAGCTGACCGTCACAATGTCTAGATATCGTAATCCTGACCTAGGATTACCTATGTGACAATATAATTCATATTTTTTTATATTTTTAATTTCCAAAAAAAACATAAGCTACCATGAATAAAAAAACAATTGATATCCTGACATACCAATATTCAGACTCTTCTTACTACTAACTCTCTAGATATTAATGAAATTATTTACTATATTAAATGAGAAAATATCAAATTATAATCGAAATTTTAAAAACCCTTTCTTCCTTTATTACCTGGATAGTAGCCGAAACTGCTAAAGAAAACAAACAAATGAGAAAATACCTACTCTATGACAAGACTAGGTAGATTTACAAATCTGCTGAATATTTAGAAAGGTTCTCTGAAATAAATGAATGCGTATATATATTGATTAAACAAAATAAAATTCCTGTTAAACTTCCCCAAAACTTTTAATCAATACCACTTAAATTAATCTCAACAAATTTGCTAGAAAATCAGTAACACAGTTTGAAAACCACGAGTAGTCCTTCCGTGTCAGATCGTGGTTAACGTAGTCCTAACTTAAATAATTTAGTAACATGAACACGCGTGACGCAGCGCCAGTAGCTAGTATCCGTGTGACACGTTTCCTGAATAATTTACTTTCCACTATCCGGAAGTGACGTATGTCTCTGCTTTCAGGAATACTGTCTACCAGAACAACAGTACAGTCTGATCATCAAAGGGTATTAAAGTTGAACATCGTCAACCGTCAACTTATAGGTAAGTCTCTGAATTATTAATCAGATGATTTTCTCCAAGAACCAAATGCAATGTCTATAAGAGATTGAAACTCGAACTACTATTGGTTTGGATAAGTATTTTATTCTTGGTTTCTAAGAATAGGATCTAGTTCGAACAGTGCATTTCAAACTTGAAGATCACTGTTTAACAATAGGTCATTTTAAACCCGTGACCTGCAAACATTTAAAAATGAACGTTGTAGGACATACAAACCTGCTATTACCAAGTGCAAGAGGCGCGTTTAAACATCTCAAATATGAGATTAATGGTTATCAGGCACTGAAGTAACGTAACTTTTGTAACGTAACAGTTTAGTCACTGTAACCGACTTGTCACCTCGGACTACTTCAGACTCTCTTTTAAAGTTTACAATCCTAAGATTGGTTAGCAGCTCTCCATTCTTCCCTGACTTCTGGCTTTCTCTTTAGATCAATATATTTCTGACAGTTGCTCCTTCAACTAATTTATATAGTTTAAAAGGGGTGTAGCGGCTCTAGGCAAACCGCTAACTGGTGTGGAAGGTTTCGAGAAAGTGTTTCGAGCGCACCACACAGAGCTATAGTATAGTACAATTTCGTAGACACGACGAACTTTTGACTACAGTGTCTAAACGTTTATTCAACAGACATATGTTATTAACCTTTGTGCTGATGGACAGATGATTCTCTGGGTACCCAGATGCTGAAAAAGCTTCTTGGAGATGCCAAATGAACATATGCAGAACATATTCATTACACACCAACATCTAATGAAAAGAAAAGAGGTAAAAAACTGTGACCACTGCAATAAAACTGTAACCGTAGAACATATTCTGGAGTGCCAACTGTATGAAGAACTCAGAAGCACAAAATACCAGACAACCTGAAAGAAGCTCTAAGCCCAGAAAATGAAAACATTTTATTAGACTACCTAACAGAAGCAGATCTGTTCCGAAAAATTGAATTCCCAGTTGTTCTATTATTTCTAAATTACCTAACTTAAATGTCTAAAATTGTAAATATGCCTGATTGTAAATTAATGTCAACATTCACCTTTGTAAATCAATTACTGTAAATATACCGGGGTGCTAATAACCTCAGCAGTTGAAGCGCCCCCAAAAAATATCCTAAATAAAAAAAAAAATAATAATAAAATAAAAGCTTTTTCCTCAGAAAAAACAAAAAAAAATGTTTCTGAACCCCGTCCCAAGAAAAAATCTGGGTGCCACAAAATTGTTTTACTTTATATTCAATAAAATAATAAACTATGTAGATCCTGATAAACTAAAAACTATTACGAAGAAGAAATATCAATACGAAGTAGTACAGATTTAATTTTAATACATTTCTGAACTTTATCTGAGATTACAATAAAGTTAAAAATAATCTTCCGTAAATTTTTCATATCTAGGTCAGAATCAAGTATTATCCTTATAAAAATCTTAACATTTCAATTTAACTTATTAATTCCTGCTATTCAAGATAATATTCAGTAAAATTGAGTTAGCAGAGTATTCACTTTTAATATCTGAAACGTATATAATTTTTTAAAAAATCGTACGATTCTCATTTATACAAGTTAAATTCGCATCGTATTCAGTGAAATTTAATTATCTTAATAGAATTATGTCAGGAACAGAATCCTCTGAATACGGTCTCTTAATTACTTAGCTACAGTTGCAATTAAAACGGTATTTCTTTCCGTTATCACAGGGCGAAGTACTCATTCATCCGGAAATTTTACTCTAGTACGGGAACTGCAAAACTGCGCTTTGAATTCTAAGCAACACGAAGGTTAATAGATCTGAACACAGGAAGGGGACACTTCACCGAGAATTAGGAATTTGTACCAGTGGCATCTTTTGCTTTGGTGGCAGGTGTGCGATAGTTCCAGAAAAGAAAACGAAACAAATATAAATTTTTCTTAATAATAATCAACGAAAGCTATTCGTTCTAGTTTAGAATTTACAAAAAAAAAAAATACCAAGCTGTATGTTAATGCCGACCACCATATCGGATAATCCTGGCCACCCACTTTTACCGATTACCAACATATACGAGGTCTGTTCAAAAAGTATCGCGAATTTTGAATTTCAGCGAGTTACGTATATTCGATTTTCGATTTTTTTGTGGCGTTCTGTTGGTACTCATGTCTCTCACTTATGGCGACAAGTTCAGCTTGAATCTTCAGCTAATTTTTGACAGTTGCTTTGCTTGCACCTGTTTTGGTTCGTCTTCGATTTTTGTCTATACCAAAAAATGGATCAAAGAATCTGTATCAAATTTTGTTCTTGCGGTTAGAACGGTCAATAAGGAATATTACCTGCAAGTTATGCGCAATTTACACGAAGCAATCCGCCAGAAACGCCCGGATTTGTGGAAGAACAAAAATTACCTAGCGTTGCTTGTGCGCGAATTTTTGGCCAAAAACAATACTAATAATGCCGCAGCCACCGTATTCCCCAGATCTGGCCCCCTGTGACTTTTTCTTGTTCCCGAAACTGAAAAGGCCCATGAAAGGACGACGCTACGCTACGACTGAGGAGATAAAGACGGCATCGAAGGAGGAGCCAACAAGATCACAAAAAATGATTTTTTCAAGTGCTTCGAAGATTGGAAAAAACGTTGGCACAAGTGTATAATATCTGGTGGGGATTACTTTGAAGGGGACAAAATAGATGAATAAATAAATAATTTTTGAAAAAACACAAAATTTGCGATACTTTTTGAACAGACCTTGTATAATGGAGGAATTGTGATCATACCGATTTTGACATTTCAATGGATCTCCACGAATTGAGGTCCCTACATAACGTTTTGATTATTTTTAGCATGATGTCTGTCGGTCTCTCTGTGTGTCTATCTGTCTGTCTGTCTGTCCGTCGGTCTGTGTACACGTGCAGAGAAAATTCGGCTAAAAGGGTTTTTGTGAAACTTCATATTTAAACTTTTGACATCATGGCACGAGTTGATCAACTTTTGGTAAAATTCTTAACTAGAAATGAGAGTTTACTCGTATCGGTTTTAAGATTTTTGCGAATATTTCACAACAGAGAAATATTTCAGAAAAAAATCAACATTGTTTTGGCTATTTGTCTTAGTAGCAAAAGCCATAAACTTGAAATAAAAAAATAAAAAACTTAAATGAGGTCGTATACAACCCAACTGAAAGAATCCAAAAACAATAAAAAGATCTTAAACCAATTGTTTATTGAAATTTACCGTATAAATCTCAACTAAATATTTCATACGTCTATTTCATCAATTTTAGTTCAACTTTTAATAATATTCAATGGCACACTTTGATATTAAGTAATCAAATCCTCATCCCATCCCAATTAAACAGGATAAAAAGTTACATATATCAAACCCTTAATGTACATAATCATTGATACGAAACAGAAGGGGTGTCCAAAAAGTAATGCGCAAGCGGTTATAAGCCACATATCGGCAATATGTCATAGAATCAACATTTTCAATTTAACGCACTGTAGATCTTGGTAAGGCCGTGCATTTCAATCCGCGCATTTATACTCGAGCCCATTTACTTGACACCCAGTACAATCGGTCAACCTCAATAGAGATCATTCTTCGTCTTTTATCCAATCAGTTACTCCATCTGGTCGACTTAATACCATCTGATGTCTGTCGCGAGATATTATCTGTATCAGTGCTACTTAAACATTTCTTTCGGCGTTCTTTCACAATTGGATTTAATTTTGAGATTATTTAATCGCCTTAAATATTGATACAAATTATTAAAATGAGTAATATTAAAATTAAATCAGATATACGAAGCTGATCCAAATTTGACAGGTATTTTATTTTTATCTATACTCTGACAATAATAATAAATGGAAAGAACAAAATACACTGTATAGAAATAGAAGACATAAACTTAGAACAAGTGAACAATTACAAGTACTTGGGAGCAACAATAAATACAGATGGAGACCTGAATGACGAAATAATGGAAAGAATAGAAGAAACAGGAAGGCTATTTAATGCCATCAGAGCAGGCAGATTTCTTGGAAGTAAAGATACCCACAAAAGTAGAGGTATTCAAAAGGATAACGGTGCCAATATGCCTGTGAATCGTGGACTACCACGATAAAACACCAGAGTAGAATTAGAAGTACAGAAATGAGATTTTTAAGGAAAATAGCGGGAAAGATGACGTTTAGGGAACAATTGCCGAAAAAACCAGCTGAATGGCTTATACAAGAAGGTCAACTGAGATGGCTAGAACATGTACAAAGGATGGTAGCTGAAAGAACAGCTAAAGCAGTCTATGAGGCGAGGCCGATGGAAAAAAGAAAAAGATACCAATTAAGACCTGGAAGGACGAAGTGAGACAAACGACAGAGAGACGAGGAGTCAGATGGGCGGATATCAAAACCAGCACCTCAAAGAGGAAAGCCTGGAGAGAAATATGGAGAAGACCACCGGAAGAGGTACTGTGACACTACTCCAACAACGCCTTACACCAAAAGGTAGAAAGGCGTAGGATTAGCAGTCACGCAAGAAAACAGTGTGTAAGAAGAGAAAAACTGTTTGTCTTTCACGTTTTGTTATCTCCTTTTCTGTCTATTTTACTATAAAGGTAGACGTTTGCGTGTGGCATTTTGAGAATCGCTGGCCTAGGGCATTATAAAAAGGAGAAGCACGGGAGGTTATAAATCTGCATATGTCAGATGATGAGATAGCTGTTGGTGAAGACGTCGTCAATGTATTTGAGAATATACAGGACTTGGTAAAGAGTCGAGTTTCTATCAGGGAAAGAATTAACTTGAAATTGGAACAAGGTGCTGTGACGAGATTTGTTGGAAAAACTTTCAGATTGGAAGAATATTGAATTGTTTTTTAATGTAACTTTTGTACTTTGACGAAAATAAAGAAGGGAAACTGGTGTAGAAAATAGAGGATAAATCATATCATTCTAAACTTAATTTAAAATCCAACGACCTTTTCAAATCACTGAAAAACTTTGTTCCCCAACAAGAAGACTATAAGTAAATTCGTAAAAGGTATTGCCAGATACATTCATAAAAAAGTTTTATTGTTTCGACCCAATTAGTCAATTTAAGAATTTGTTTGCTGACATTCCATATCTGCTGCGGAAAAACATATTCTACGTCAAAAATTGTAACTATATGTTTTACCAGCTAAATGAAAATTATCGTTGATTGAGATGAATTTAAATTTACCTAATGTGTTTCACATGTACAGGTTCATTGAATAGTAAACAAGAAGTACAAATTTACTAAAAATTACCATATTGTTTTCGCTGTAAATTTTACATTGAATCAATATGAAATTTTAAATTGATTTATCTATAGTATCTTTTTTAAAAATAACATAAAGTAAAGTGGAATGCGAAATTCATGAAGTATCGAAAACGAAAACCAAATGTAGAATAATTTAATTGTTTTCATCAATCATTCGGTTCGGATAATTTAGATTCAAATTAAAAATCCAATAAATCAGAAATATTAAAATGCACGGATGCAAAATTTGCAGCATTCCACAGATTATAAAAAAGTGGATTAATTTTTCAATTTTGATCTAAATATTTATGAAGCATTATTCTTCTTCTGTCACTCGATTTAATTTAGGAATTTTGTGATTAAATTGTTTATTTAACAAATAATTGACATTAATTGCAATCTGAAATTTGTAATTTTTGAATGAATTCAATCTTAATTTAATAGAAACTTAACCAAAAACTCACACGGTTACATAAAAGTCCATTTTCAAAACAATAATCACGAAAGTCACCAGATCTAGATACGTATTACAAAGTGAAATATATAAAACTATTATTTGGTTAAAAAATAAACAATATATGGTATATTCTTCTTTTGATATTGTACTTACTTTAACGATATTAATAAAGAGCACTGTCTAAGTCCTATAAAGTTACTTTGACATTATTTTAAAATTTTTGAGAAGTACCTGAACTTGTACTGCGATTTTCTCAACTTTGTCAATATTTGCCTTGGTCAATTTTCACAATAAGTCCATGATACGTATTATATACATATGAGCTTCCATATTGTATATACCAACACATTTTACATAACAATGACTTGCATTATAAAATTAACAAAAATTTCTACAAATACCTTTTCAATCGCTCCAATTTTGGTATCCATAAAGTCCAAGCACTAAATTTCACAATATCACACACTTTTTCAAGTTCACTCTACATTTTTGTCACTTAAAAATAACTAAAAACGACAGACAAAATGCAAACGCCACTTGCAAAGACCGCGTCACTACTAATCAAGATGGCTAACTATGATAAACTCATTAACGAATATAGTCATTAAAAATTAATAGATAAGGTACAGCCTTGTTTAAAAATACTTATGTAATAAATAGAATATTAAATTTAACACACACATCAATATTTTATCAATACATACATATGCAGTGAAGTTATATTTCTCAATGCACAATTTTTTTTATTATTGAATATTAATTTAATGGCATAATTTACATTGTGAAAATAGAGAATAAAAAAAAATCACAACTCAAAAACAGTTAGAGAAAACGACCTGCGGTTAAAATTTTTGGATTCTCCGTCACTTATTTAGTCTAGGAAAAATTTGGGGCTTTAACCGTTCAACGCGTTTTGACATTAACACAATTTTTTTAATGTCATAATTTACGTTATTTATGAAAATGGTGAATTTAGCAAAAATTCAACTCAAAAATGGTTAGAGATAACGCTCTGCGGTTTGGATTTTTGGATTCCTCGTAGTATATTTAGTCAACAAAAAATTTGGGGCTTTAATCCTTTAACGCGTTTTGAGACTAAGAGAATTTTTTTTAATGTCATAATTTATGAAAATTGTGTATTAAAAAAATTTAAACAACTCAAAAACGGCTAGAGATAGCGCCCTGCGGTTAGAATTTTTGGATTCTCCGTAGTTCATTTAATCTAGAAAAAATTTAGGGCTTTAATCGCTTAACGCGTTTTGAGATTAACACATTTTTTTTAATGTCATAATTTACATTATTTGTGAAAATTTAGAAATAAGAAAAATCACATCTCAAAAATGGTTAGAGATAGCGCCTCGCGGTTAGAATTTTTGGATTTCTCGTAGTTTATTTAGTCTGGAAAAAAATTAAGGCCTTATTCGTTTTCCGTATTTTAAAATTGTGACAAATTTTATTATGGCGTGATTTAATGAAATGTTCATCTTCACATGGACGTATCTCAAAAACGAAATGCGATAAAGACCTGCGGTTGAAATTTTTGAAATCCTGAGGCCCTAATTGACTTGCAACCAAATTTTGAAACAAAAAATTTTTTTGAAGATTTTTCATTTTATTTCAAATTTTTTGAAAATTCCTAACTAAAAAATGGTTAGGAATAGAAATCAACGGTTTAAATTTTTGAACTCCTCGTACATTGTTTAGTCTAATAAAAAATTTGGGCTTTAATAAACCAATTATTAAGTATTGTACGGGTAGTAATCCAAAACCCTTGAAAATGGCCAAAAATCGGAAAAATCGTAAGGGGTATACCTTAAAAAAATCATGATTTTGAAGCAAAAATTTTTTGTCTCCGATTTTATTGAAAATTGGTACAAATATGTATTTTTGGTCATAGATCAATAAAATTTGGTCCATTTTGAAGTTTGGGCAAAAGTTTTGGAATTATAGGCAAAAAACTGACCCAAATCGGCTCTAACTCAAAAACTAGGAAAACATGAATTTTTTAAATATTTTTTTCATAATCCTCACCCCAAAATTAGCTTAAAACTAAATTTTGGCATAAATTGGAGTCAAAAAATTTTTGACCAAAATTTTAGAATTTTTTTTTTTTAATATTTTGAAAAATTGGTATACTTGTAAATTTTTAGGATAGGATCAGAAATATATGGTCCATTTTGAGTTACGGTCGAAAATTTTGACATTTGCGGCAAAAAAATTAAAAAAAGACAGTCCACAAAAAGATAGTCCCCTTTTTTCACATGATTTTTTAAAATATTTGTTTCATAATTATTACCACAAAATTAGCTTAAAACTGTATTTTGGCTTAAATTGGGTAAAAATTTTTTTGTCAAAATTGCAACATTTTAGTAATTTTTCTTTTTTTTTGTTAAATGGTGATTTTAAGCTTTGATTCCCAAGTATATGGTCCAGTTTGAGTTACGTACTAAAATGGATGCAGGGTTTCTGTAAACTCAAAAAACTTTGAAAACTCGTCGAGTGCAAGTCGAGTCTGGATCTAAAAAGATTATTTAACGTTCTCCTTGGAATATTTATAACAAAATAATATAAAAAAACTTGCAACAAGCGCATAGGGAATAAAAATTGTCAGACGAAATATAATCTGTCATGTTGTGAACACGAGATTAAGTCATAGCCATCTGGCACAGTGCAGAATGCAGAGTCACCAGTCAGCAGTCAGCAGGCAATAGTGATGTGTTTATATTTCGTCCTGAAATTAACTTCTCATGTCGATCAGAGCAATATGGCGACACCTTTGACATGGGGCCAAGCTTCGCTTATTAAATAACCGTTATGCAATATGTCTGGTTCGTGACGATAGTGTTAGGAGGAACAGGCTTCATCTGTTAGATATGACGGCGAATCTTCTATTTTTGATATATTAAACCAGGCTATACATCGCTCGCTGTTTAAATTTAACAACGACCAAATATTCGTATTTAAGAGAATCCTATAAAGTCTTGAAAGTAGTCAGAGGCTTACAATAAATTGATTATTAGTTAAATAATAGACTTATAGATTATCACAGCATCATTTATCCAGAGCAACGAGAGACTGTTGTAATACTAAGGAGTCATTCAAATTGTTAATTGTAGGAAATATCTTCAAATTAAATGAATAAAAAATGGACAATATATTGTTAATTCAATTCAATTTCAATTTATTTTAATTAATAACTATTACATTTTATATCTATTTATTCATTACATTATAATTCTTAACTAAAATATAAATTTAATTTCTACCTATTGGCTTGAAATATATTTTACTTTATTTCTTTTTTTCTTTTATTTCTATTATTTTCTTTTTCTTTGATTTCTTTTCTCCTCTCCATTGCCTCTTTCATCCATGTGTATCCGCAGCCAATTCCGTTTAAAATATCTTCTCTTGTTCCTCCTTTGCTTCTTATTTCTTCGCATCCTTCCAGCATATGTTCAACCATCTCCCTTTCTGCTCTGCACATTCTACATAGTTTATCCTCCTCTTTTAACCAAAATTTGCTCACCTTTTCTTCATCCCCACATCTAAACCTTGAAATTATTTTTTTCCCCCCGGTTTCTCTTTTCTTTTAGATACAGCGGTCTTTGTGTGCTCCAATTTTTTTGGTACTTTGTACCTTGATCCGCTTATTCTCTAGCTTAATTCTTGTTGTTGTATGTCCTTCATTCTTTCTATTATCTCCTGCATTCCATGTCCACTGTTCCTCCTTACTTCTTCTATTGAAAAGCTTCCGTATTCATACATTTTATATCTTTTTATCTCCCATTTTGATGTATTTTTTTCTGTTTATCTCTATTTTCTATTTTCTTCCAGCATTCATTTAATAATTGTTTTTCCGGGTTCTTGGTTATATTTTCTTCAAATCTTATTGCTTTTTTAACGACTTATATTTTAATTTTATACACTTTTGTCTCTTCTAATAGTATGTACTCCGGTGTACATCCATCTAGGCCCAACATTCACTTAAGATATTTATTCTGGACCTTCTCCAGCGGCTCATGTTCCTCCCAACCCCACACCTCCGCTCCGTACATGATTATACTCATTATTAGGGCTTCGAACATGAGCATTCTTATGTGATATTCACCCTTAAATTTTCTTTCACCTAACAATATATCGTTAATAAAAATAGAAAAAAGTAATGGACCTAAATGAGAGCCTTGGGGGACTCCAAAAGTTATCGAAAGCTTTTTAGAGAGATAATTTTTAATATTAACTATCTGATACCTTGATTTAAGATACGATTTGAACCAAAGTAGCAGTGTACCATTAATACCAAAAATTTCTAATTTCGCTAGTAATATTTTATGGTTTACTTGATCGAAGTTTCATCTGTTTCATGATCTTGGTCTATTTTAACTTTGGTCTTGCCTTGGTCTATCCCTTTCCCTCAATTGTTCCTTCGAGTATGGTTTTCACCAGGCCTTCTTGTCGTTATTTAATAGAGAACATATATATAGGCATAAATTATAATAATTATTAATATCTAGTATATTTTTTACAATGTACAAGAAATATATCTTTATAAATGCTTGTAGTTATAAGAAAACTTGTCTTGAAACTATTTTAATAACCGCTAATGATACGGCATTTAACGATGTTGTTATTTAAAAACGCGACTGACGACGCTCGCTCTATTGTAAGCGTCGAAAGGAAGTACCCCGCGGCGTCGCATCATCATTTACGTATAGATGTCAGTTCCGGAGACGCTCACGTGACAAGAGATTTTCACGCCCGGGAAAAAAGGAACGGAAAAGACTAACCGAACCACGTCATGTGTATTTACAAAAAAACTTTCACAGGGTAAAGAAGTTTCAAGAAATAATGTATTGTTGCTTTTTCATACAAATATTATGGAAAATTAGAAAAGCTTGATTAAGAATTTTCAGGAAGCATCATCTTATAACTAAACAACATGAATTTACATACTTCTTCTTCTTCTTTTTGACTTTTTCCCCTTATAGGTTTCGAAGCACACCCAGAAATTTTTCTTGGTGGGGAAGGCTCAGGAGACAGAATTGTTTACAAGGGTAGGAATCGGTAAATTAGATGGTAAGTGCTGGCAAAAAGCACATTATTTTTCAAAATGCAAGCTTTGAGCTAGTAAAAAATAATAATTAATAATAATAATTTCTTTATTGACCCAATTAGAAAGTACAATATTGTTTTTAGTCAGTCAATACAAAATATAAAGAAAAATACCGTCAATCCAAAAAAAGAAAATACACAGATAATATTATTCAAAATAAATGAGAAAAAAATTAAATTAAGTCCTGAGTTCCAAAATATAAGTGATGACTGAAAAACAAAAGGTCCTCTCTTCCCAAATGTGAGTGATGACTAACAAAAAGGTCCTCACTGATAAAGTGATACCTAAAAAAATGATCCTCATTGCCACCAAAATAGGAGTGACTAAGAAAAAGCTCATTAGAATCAATAAAACCAAGAGTTCTTGGGGTGCAAGGTCAAGCCCGTTAAACGAAAGTGACCATATATTTGTGATATAAGGCTTAAAATGTGTAGGTATAACAATTTTCCAACAAAATTGACAACAAAAAAAAATTCTAAAATTTTAAAATTTTTGCCAAAAAAATTTTGACTCCGATTTTAGCCAAAATGTATTTTTCAGCTAATTTTGGGATGAGGATTATGAAAAAATTATTAAAAAAATTTGTTCTTTCCTAATTTTTGAGTTGGAGCCGAATTGAATCAGTTTTTTGCCCATAATTCTAAAACTTTTGCCCAAATTTCAAATTGGACCAAATTTTGTTGATCTATGACCAAAAATACATATTTGTACCAATTTTCAATAAAATCGGAGACAAAAATTTTTTGCTTCAAAATCACGATTTTTTTAAGGTCTACCCCTTACGATTTTTTCAATTTTTGGCCATTTTCAAGGGTTTTGGATTACTGCCCATACAAAATTTAGTAATTGGTTTATTAAAGCCCAAATTTTTTTCTAGACTAAACAATGTATGAGAATTTTAAAAATTCAAACCGCAGATTTATATCCCTAACCATTTTTTTATTAGGATTTATCAAAATTTTCCAAAAATTAAAAAAAAAAATAGAAAATTTCAAAAAAAAAAATTCCTTCAAAATGTGGTTACAAGTCAATTAGGACCTCAAGATTTCAAAAATTTCAACCGCAGGTCTTTATCGCATTTCGTTTTTGAGATACATCCATGCGAAAATGAAAATTTCTATAAATCACGCCATAATAAAATTTGTCATAATTTTAAAATATGCGAAACGAATAAGGCCTCAAATTTTTTCTAGACTAAATGAACTATGAAGAATCCAAAAATTTTAACCGCAGGGCGCTATCTCTATCCGTTTTTGAGTTGTGATTTTTTTTATTTCACAATTTTCACAAATAATGTAAATTATGACATTAAAAAAAAATGTCTTAATCTCAAAACGCGTTAAGCGATTAAAGCCCTAATTTTTTTCTAGATTAAATGAACCACGGAGAATCCAAAAATTCTAACCGCAGGGCGCTATCTTTAACCGTTTTTGAGTTCTGAGTTTCTTTATTTCACAATTTTCACAAATAATGTAAATTATGACATTTAAAAAAAATGCCTTAATCTCAAAACGCGTTAAGCGATTAAAGCCCTAAATTTTTCCTAGATTAAATGTACTACGGAGAATCCAAAAATTCTAACCGCAGGGCGTTATCTCTAGCCGTTTTTGAGTTGTTTAATTTTTTTTTAATATACATTTTTCATAAATAATATAAATTATGACATTAAAGAAAAATATCTTAATCTCAAAACGCGTTAAACGATTAAAGCCCCAATTTTTTTCCAGACTAAATAAACTACGAGGAATCCAAAAATTCTAATTTCAGATCGTTTTCTTTAACCGTTTTTGAGTTGTGATTTTTTTATTTCAAAATGTTTACAATGTAAATTATGCCTTATCTTAAATAATAAAAAAAAATGTGAATTAGGAAATATAACTTTACCTGTATACTATTGATAACATAAAAATGTACGTGTTTAATCTCATTAACTATTTCAAACAAGTCTGTTCCTTATCTATTAATTTTTAATGACTATATTTGTTAATGAGCTTTATCGTAGACATCTTGATTAGTAGTGACGCGATCATTGCAAGTGGCGTTTGCATTTTGTTTGTCGTTTTTAGTTATTTATAAGTGACAAAAGTGCGGAATGAACTTGAAAAAGTTTGTGATAATGTGGACTTTTGTGCTTGGACTTAATGGAGACCAAAATTGGAACGATTGAAAAGGTATTTCTTGAAATTTTTGTTAATTTTATAATGCAAGTCATTGTTATGTAAAATGTTTTTCTATGTACAATATGGTAACACATACATATATAATACGTATAGTGGAGTTATTTTGAAAATTGACCAAGGCAAATATTGCAAATTGAGAAAATCGCACTACAAGTTCAGGTACATCTCAAAAATTTTAAAATAATGTCAAAATAACTTTACAGGACTTAGACAGTGCTCTTTATTAGTGTCGGTTAAGCAAGTACAATATCTTATACTATAGCATTCTATAACTTGGCTGAATCTAGCGCTGCGAAAGACGCCAAATTTACGTTGATATATGGGGAAATCTAAAATTTCAAATTAAAAAGTGAAAAATAATGAAAACTGTGTAAAAAACTAACAATTTCCGTACCTAATATAATTTATTATTATCTAAGAAAGATGTCCCTACAAAAAAAAAATATATATGAAAATAATGCAAAATGAATGTGTATATATATGACTCCGGAGCCTAGAAATCATTTAAAACGAATCTTTATACAAAATTATTTGCAAACGTTTATCATTTTTATTTGTAAACTCTTGAAAGATGTTCTTCCATTTCAGTTGGCAATATAAACGTAAACTTTTAATGGAATTATTTATCTGAAAAGTTACTAATAGAACTAAATGATTATTGAAATGTAAAATTTATTAAAAGTTGTCAATTCAGCAACCTTGCGGTTTCTTCAGAGAAGGATTATTGATTTATGATTTATTTTACTTTAAGGTTATTGTTCAGTTCAGTGAGCAACTTTGATTAATTCTTCCCTCTTGATTCACGAATAAAAACCAACATTCTTTCCTTCTGTTACCCCTCTATCAACGGCTCTAACATCAGAGGTGGACTAGCACAATTTACACCATTAGTCAAAATTATTGTGTTTGTGTTTCTATTGAAAAATAATGATGATATCTCATCTCGTAACTACGTACACTTGTAAGTATTTAGATGGAAGCAACTGGGTTCTTCTTTCAAAAGTTTTAAGGATTTTTTTGATGTACCCACAATTTGTTATTGCTTACTAAATACTTACAAAACCCTGAAATGTGTGAAAATTCAAACTTCACATCAGTTTTCTTTCTCTCTGAAACTCCATCTTTAAATTTCTTAATTTCTGCTCTTCTTTCATTTGCATCTTCTCCTTTTTTGGATTGTTCTCCAGTTACCTTTCCTCTGTTATTTTTTATATTAATGAAGAAGAGTTGATAAAGACGAACAAACATGACGAGGATTCGAATCCAGAACCTCTGTAACCAGAAGCCATGACGTTACCACTTGGCTACTGAGGGCGGCTTTCTGTTTTAAATGTGTATAGCAAAAGCCAAGGTTAAGTTTTCAAAAAGTGGCAATTCCAATCCTACCATATGAATCTGAGTCGTAACCGGTGTCAGATAAATTATGTAGCAAAGTAAGAGCTACAGAAATGAGTATCCTGAGAAAGAAACTGTAAAACGAAACATTAGAAATACGGTTCTTAGAGATAATTTAGGAAAAATTCTCCTGGAGCATTTAATAGAACAAAGCCAGTTGAAATGGTATGGACTTATGAGCAGAAAGGACCAAAAAAGAAGCAAACATGGTTTTTGAAGCAATGATTCCTAAAAGAAAGTTCAGAGGAAGGCCAAGAAGAACGTGGATAGATTAAATTCAAATAGCAAGAAGAGGAATAGTATTGGAAGAAGGACTATGATACAAGATAGAAAAGCTGACAAGAAATATGAAGAACACCGCAAAATTAATACTAAAACGCCAACAACCTAACACAAGAAAATAATGTTCAGAGAAAGACTAAGAAGAACGTGGAAAGATTGAATTTAAAGAGTGGCAGTAAGAATAGGGATGACATAAAGACACAAGATAGAAAGAAGTGGCAAGAAATTTGGAGAAAGACATCACAATATTAATACTCAAACGACACCAGAAAATTGTTAAAAGGCTTTAGAATTAAGTAAATAAGTTAAATCTATATTTTATGTCCCTCCTTGAATGTTCTCGATTCAAAAATTCCTAAATTGGGACAGTTATCCCAATTTTTATGTGAATTTTATGTAACTACCCCTTTTGGTTTAAATTTAATCCGACCCTGTCATATCGGTTTCTCGTGGTCTGTCTGTTGATCTGTTGCTAAGTGAAGGGATTGCAAGCGGTAATGTGATCCTCAGTAAATGCAACGACTTGATCGTAGATGATTGATGGCACAGCTGAGTTCAGATTCAAACCATTACAACCTTCAAGTAATGAGTTTATTAAGTGTGATAGATTTGCCCAAGAAATGGGGCAACACTCTTTAACGACAGAGACATTTTTATTGATGTTTCGAATTAAATTATTTCATTATTTATAAAATACTTGGCTAAGTCAATATTAAAATTGTCGTAGAAACACTTGTTGTATAAATTTAATATTTTATAATGAAGGAGGCAAATTGAAATAGCTGGAAACCTTCAAACATCCAGAATAATAAATCAAAAGACTTTAGAGCACTGGCTCCCAAATTTTTTCGGTTCCTGGCGCCCTTAATGTATCGGTATTATTCCGCGATGCTCCAAGTCAAATAATTGGTTTAACTAACGCAGTTGGAAGAATATTGGAATATTTTTGCCACGTTCCTGTGTATCCTAGGCACGACACACAATTTGAGAATCGCTGCTTTAGAGTAACACTAGATACAAATCTTTTAAACCGCATTTTAGTAATACTGTCGGGAAATTAAAAATTAGGAATCCTTGCTTACTTAATCGTTGAGTATTTGTGCCTTTTTTGATGTCAATTTGTACGAGTCTAAATTTATTTTATAATTATTTTCGTCTCTTACTGGGGAAAGTTGCCACAGTTTCTTCCATTCAATCCTGTTCTAGGGGATGCCTCATCGTTCCAGGGGATATCTCTTCTTACCATTTTTTTAATTTCATCGATCCATTCTTTTCTTGGTCTTCCACGTCTTCTTTTAGATACCCTGTCTTCCTTCATTCAATCCTATTTTGTGTCCCGGTTCTAGCATCGTTCCAGGGGATGCCTCTTCTTCTAACCGTATTTTTAATTTCATCGATCTATTCTTTCCTTAGTCTTCGACGTCTTCTTTTAGATACCCTGGCAGAATATACCAGTTTCATGTCCCTACCTTCGTCATTTATTTAAATATGATCTTACCATTTCAATTGGCCTTCCTTTATAATTTCTTCTACTGTTTCTATTCCCAATTTTTCTCTATACTCCACATTTCTTATTCGGTCCAATTTTGTTTTCCCCTTGATCTTTCGTAGGAACATTATTTTGCTGCTTCTTGTTTTGCTTCTAAGTTTTTCCAATGCTGTCTAAGCCTCTGACCCTTATGCTAATATTGGAATAGTCACCTTTTTAAGAAGTCGGACTGACAAAATGCTAGCATACGGAAAGGTGATTCTTTGCACAAGACAAACAAAACTTTGTGGCAACAAATAGCATCTGAATGATTGTACTATATCTGTAAGTATTAATTTGGTGTGATCTAATTAATTAACTGGTTAATTTTAATAATTCATATCAATTTGGATCATATCCATTGCCATAAAAATTTACATATCTAAACGTCACCATTTTAAATATCTTACAATTCGTTTAATTGAATATAATATTTATTGTAATTTTATCGTCGTGCTCTTTGGTGCAACTCTTGAGACGAGTCTCGACTTGCTCCTTACAGATGCGAGGGGGATAAACACTCCACCATGATACATGGTTGACGCGAATATGATTTAACTATTTTCAACATGAATATTCTAATTAGAAAAGGGCGAAGAGAAAGAGAGAGCTATAAACAGACTCAGATAAACTGTTGATGAAGAGAAGACGGGAGTATAAACCTTGAAATGAAAGTGCTTACATAATTTCCCTAAATAGTGATTTACGTTGTCATATATGCGATGAGTTTGGGATTTTAGGGCCTTAATTAAAATGTGTATCTTGTTTTGGAATTTCTAGAGAAAACCCTCGTGATTTTGTTTGTTTGTATGCTTATTACATTAGCAAATGTTTTGGAAAATTATTCTATTGTTCTTGTTGACTTTATGTTTCTTTAGATTTTAATATGATTACACTTTGTAAATGTTCCAGAAAATTTTAAGTTAGGAATTATGTGTCTACGTAAATAGGTAAATCAGTGGCGGGTTCGTAAAATGACGCCAGCATGCCCAAACACTATATTTTTAATAAATTTTTGTACTATCTACTTGAACTTTATGAGAAGTATGCAGTTAACCAGAATAAAGCAAATTGCAATTATCTAGTAGTACAAATCATTTCTAGAACTTGCAACAAAGCAATGTTAGCCTTGCCACAAATCTGGGGAATAGGTGAGAGGAAATTTAAAGGAGACATCAAAATAAGGATGCTTATGTTCAACTCCATAGTCAAGAGCATAATGATGTATGGCGCGAAAGGAGGTTGAAAGACCAGAAAAAATTAGAAGTGGTGCAAAACAAATACATTAAATGGATGTTGGGCCTAGACAAATGCATACCAGAGTATATTTTATTAGATAAAGTGAAAGTAGACAACATCATAATAGAAGCTACAAAAAGAGCCATTAAGTTCGAAAAGGGGATAATAAGATATCCAGAAAAAACTTGCTGTGTCAGTGCTGGATAAAAATATAGAGAAAAGAGTACAAGGAAAGATGCAATCCAGATGGGAACAAAAAGAAGGAAACGATTTGATCACAATATCTAATCAATCAAGAAATAGGCCGAAAGGACAAGATGTAACACTAGAAATAACATATACAATAAGGGACATCCCAGGACAAGAAAGAAGGGACAGGTTAAAGAATTCGAGGTATAACAGTAAATTTAAGAAAATTTGGACGACGCAAATACCCGAGTATCTCAAAATCTAAAGAAATGGATTAAAAAAGAAGGTAATTAGATTCAGGTGTGGAAATTAGGAAAGAGAAAATGAGTACTGGGGAACGGATGAACAAAATGTGCAGGATGTGTGAAGAGGAAACGAGACCTTGGAGCATATAATGAAAAATTGTGGAAAAATGAAATTTAAAGAAGGAACAAGAGAAGGAGCGTTGTGTGCATCAGGGCAAGGATGGATATGGATAGAGGACGTCTTTGAGAGAAGAGAAGATTTGAGATGAAGACTCAACAACAATTAGAATAAGTATTTGAAAATAAATGAAAATAATAGATTTTAACCGAAAGGTATAAATAAAATAACGATCTATCTAGTAGTACAAATCATTTCTAGAACTTGAATATTTAAAAATTAATATAGTAGAATAAAACAAGTGAGTTGTAGAGTGGTATCAAAGTTTGAAGGCGGTAGACAGTCCTGTAAATCAAGCATTTACCCGCAAGCAATGTACTTAAATAATAAAATAGCCAAGTAGACGAACCTTAACTGAATCTGACAGAGTCTGAGTACTGGCACGTCCCTTGAAAATCCCAACTACTTCCAAGCGGAAAGTTTTATTTGACGTATGAGAATTTCGAAAAGTTATGATCTCTACTGGATTGGATATTGTTTTAAACAAATCTAGTTTCAAGAAAGGTCAATGCCTTTTAAGTATTTGTTAAGAAAGTTCTCAACAAGTTTAGAAGAAAATTTAATGGTACAATACAGCAGGATTCCACTAATACGATGAATTAAGTTTATTTTCTAAATTAAAAACGTAAAATGTTTTTATGTTTTTAAATCACAGCAAGTGTAAATTACATAAATTCTGTAATTATTTTTCTTGTTTCAGTAAACTGTAAATAAAATTATATTTAAAATTAGTTTGTTCGGATTTAAGAGATGAATAAATTAGGTATTATTTACCAGTAGCGGTGCGGACTTATTTCATTTTCAACAATATGCAAAACACCCTGATGCCCAGTTGTATAAAATACTTAAAACTAGATGTAAGCTAAAACCCATTAAAACGCATTGTTTTGCAAGGCGATTTTGTGTTTTACATCGAGTTTTAACTTACATTTAGCTCTAAGACTTTTATGCAACTCGGCTGAAATTGATGGTTATTTCTATTTCCATAAAAATTTATTACGTGACATTTATTAAGAAGAGTTTATTTTTTAAATAATGGGTTAAACTCCAATGAGTTGATAACATTTCCGCACCTGAGAGGTAAATTGTATTAAGTCACAAATGATAAACAGCTTAGAAAAGACGATTTAAGATTGTTTACTGCCTTGCGTTGATCGAATTGATACAGTTTTAAAGCAACGTTTATTGAAACTGGCAGAGCTATAGTTCCAAATTATTTTCCACTTGACGAACTATAAAGTATTAGGTCACTTGGCACTAAAATGTCATTTCTGATAAAAATGTGACTTGATACAGTTTACCTCTAAGGTGCTGATATATTAAGTTAGCACCAGAATTTCGTTGTTCCTCGGGTGAGTTCGGGCTAGCGAAGTAATCTGATTGGTTCTTTGTTAAATTTTCAGCTGTGAATTAAAATACAGTTTTGATATTTTCAAACCCATTGTTCACCATTATGTAACGCTCAAATTTAAATGATCGCACTATATTAGCACGCTGTACAGCAACGAGATATCATTAATAAAAATGGAAAAAAGTAAAGGGCCTAAATATGAGCCTTGCGGTACCCCGGAAGTAATATTAGCAAAATGAAATAAATAATTTTTATAGCCTGGCTTCTATTAATTATTTACATAGGATATGAACCATCAAAACAAATTACCGAGTATGTCAAAATTTAGTAATTAGTTTATTAAAATATTGTGATCTATTTTGTCAACAGCCTTACTAAAAAAAGTATATACGGAATCTACTTGTAGCCTGTGAGCTAAATGTTCCTTTAAGTAAATGTATATTTAATCTCGCCTGTCGATGTCAGCTAAGCACCACCTATAGACGGCGGAAACAATTTTATAACCTACATGTAGAAATTTTGTCTATGTGGCTGATACGCGCTGGATAACCCGTCAAAATAATTATCCCTTTACTTTCAAATGTACCGTAGTTATTTACATTAAAATAGTTGGTTCCACGTGACTAAGTTGCAAGAAAAACGAGGTTAAAAGAAACCCTTTGGTACGCTCAGCGCCCCTAAACATGTTCATTCAAGTTTATTTCTTATTTTAACTTCATTTTACTGTTTTATTTACTTATCTTAATATAATTACATTGAGCTATGCGCTTTCTGTAAATAACTACTTCAAAACATGTTTAGTAAATAAAACTTTCAAACATTCTGTTTGTATTTTAGTTACTTAACTTGTTGTGAATCATGCTGATTCATTTATATAACACTGTATGCTAATAGAAGGACCTAACATATGAAAGTTGTTGATGAAAAGGCATCCTTTGATATGAAACTGATAAATATCTATGCATTGATACTATCTCACTTTTAATGTATGTTAGGAAATCTTTACAGTTAGAGAATTAAAATAGTTTTCAAAGTATTCTGACACTAAGAGATTCATTAGGTTCGAATGGAAACACACAATCTATTATTAAAACATAAAAAACGAGCTTTGTCAGAAATTTACTTTCGTAGATTATTTTCGATGGGGTTGCTAGTTGTTGTATGAAGCTCTATAATTAATACTTGAATAATTTCCAATATAAAATAATTAAAATCTTAATATAAAAATTCCATTACCATATAAAACCTCTGAAATTAAAATTCCTTGGTTCTTGTCCTCAATTCGAAGACTGATTAACGTATAATTGAGCAGTTCAATTAAAAGAGACTGATCGTTGTACGTAGTCATAGAAACGGTACAATAGGTCACCTCTTTACGCTTCTATATCTGTCAGCATACCAATTAACATTGCAATTTACATTGCCGGAGGTCCGGATGATTCGCCTATTACCGGTTCGAGGAACAGTCCGAAACACGTGTATACAGAATCATATGAAAGGGGTGCATGCATCTATGGACGTGCGCAAAAGATACATTCCGTTTGATGTTGTTAAACCGACTGAACGTTTTTAATAATGAAGATTGTATGAAGATGATGTTAACGATAGAATTACATTTTACTAACAGCAGTTTTAGGAATTTACCATTTGTTTAACTATCAAGCTCGTATTAACAACAAATTGCTACTTACAAGACTTTCCACAACATGAGTCCATATTTGAAGAAAAGGAAATTTTGAATTAGAATATTAGACTCTCTGTCTGAAAAGCGTTGGCTGGAGTACCACAAGGTTCATTATTAAGCCCGTTGCTATTTCTAGTTTACTGCAGCGACCTAGAGATCAACCACGGAGGGTTACTAGCGATGTATGCTGACGATGTGGCAATATTATATAAGTCCAGTCATCAAAAAACGATAAATATAAGATTGCAATTCGCCGCCGAACAACTGCACAGCTTGTACACAAAGTGGAGGATTACTATAAACGCCAAGAAGAGCCAGGCAGTTTACTTCAGTAGAAGAAGACAGGGCCAAGCAGAACCAATAAAATATAACGATACCATAATACCATGGAAAAATACAACAAAATACCTTGGGGTTACCCTAGATAGAAGACTAAGCTGGAAGCCGCATATAAAGAACAAAAGAGCCACCTCATCGGGGATCCTATACAAAATGATGCCTCTTATAGGGAAAAGAAGTAAATTGAGTATCAAAAATAAATTAAGATTATACACATCTATATTAAGACCATATATGCTACACGTATATCCAATATGGGGCCATGCAAGCGAGCCGACTATTAAATCTTTGCTAAGACAAAAACGAATACTAAGACTAGTTGTATCCGCACCCTGGTTTGTGAGAAATTCGCTAATCCACAGAGATTTAAAAATACCACAGATAAAGGAATATATTAAAGAAGGAGCGACAAAATTCTTTACAGTACTAGAAGACCATCCAGATGAAGAGATAAAGAACATACTATCTTCATATAATGAAAAAACACGCATGAAATACAGAAGACCAAAATCTATCATCTGGACTTAACAAAAAACCAACAAGATGATCAATTACAACATGTCATAGAGAATGAGGTAAAACTCTGAAAAGAAGACGCACTCTAGTGCGGCCACATTGGCACCATCAAAAATAGAGATATATAATTGCGATTAAGGAGGTATGAACATTTCTTCGGTACTCCACAAATCAAGAAAATCCAAGTCAACATCAGTCATCCTCTGTGATAACTGTATATCATAGGCTGAAGATGCTGTTACTTAAATAAAATGCGAAACGTTCCGTGAATGAATTCATTTATGACGATTTAAAAAGAAACACTTTTTTATATTTTTGTTTCATCATTTGCTTAACAGCAAAAATGTACATTACAAAAATCGTACGAAGTATGGGTACAACAGCTACTAAGTATAAGTATATAAATCGAATTATTCTAGCAAGTTTTAGTCCAAACAAGATTTTCATTACACATATGAATAGAAAGGGGTGTATCAAGTAGATTATATTTAATAATTACCCCTCCTTATTGATTTAACTCCAGCCTGTGCATACAGTAACTTACAAGATTATCATTACCTTCCTCCTCACATACAATCACCTTCTGTTTACTTGGTTGCACCCTATCAACCCTTGCAATGAATATGCATAAATAATAAAACAAGCTGAATTTGACATCGGAATAACATAGAGTCAAAGAGTACTACCCTCAAACAAAAGCCGAGACCGATGCAAGAGGACAATCTTATTATATAGTTCAAAGTTTACGCCTCAGTTTAATTACGTCATTCGACGCATGCAAGACGCCCACTGAGCGCCTAGGACTTGGCAATTTGGCAAGAGGGACGACAATTGGCTTCGGTTGAACTACGAACAAGTTAAATGTTGGAACGTTACTTGTCTTTAGAAACGCAGAGGTGGTACATAAGGGGAACATTTCACTAATCTATGTGTTTTAACTGCAATTTTAACTGCATTTAACACTAAGATAAGTTATGAAACACAGCAAAATAATGTGGTAAAAATAAACGAACTGTATATGAGATTTAATAAAAAATAATGTATGTTAAAAAAACTTATATAATGAGAAATAAGATATTGATTTTTTCGTTACTGTGTATTATTTCATATTGTCACAAATGTATTCCTAGGTCAGAATTGCGACACCTAGGCATTGTGACGTTTAGAAATTTGATTAAAAAACTATTTGTCAGCGTCTAGCATATTTTACCTGATTACGTAATGCATACGCTGCATTTTCGTAATAAGGAAATATTTGTCATGACGAATGAATATTGGAGCTAGATCAATCAGTAGTATAAGTACATGGACGTCGTATGGAATCCGGGCAGAGGAACCTAGCCAACTCCTCTACAAGTTCCAGTTCCAATCCTAACTTATTACCAAATAAATACAATTTGAAATGTAATTTTTAATATTTATTACTGCTATAAACTAGAAAATGAACATGAAATTTTAGTTTTTAAGGAATGTTTTGAATGACTTGAGTTGGTTGTAACTTGTAAGGCCATGAATGAGCTACTAATTCAATTATCCAGAACAATACTAATTTTTCATGATGATAATTCCATACCTGAACAAGTTTAGCTTCCTGGTTGATTCAGTTTTATGCGTTCTGAATTAATCCCAGCGGAATGGGAAACTCAACAAACATAAAAGAAAAATTGATCCCCCACCTTTGGACTATAAGACCCCAATTTTAAGTCCCAAAAAGGTCTTATGGTACGAGGAATACGTAAACCATCAAAGCGAAAACGTCACAAATTCATCATTGCTGGATAACCGAATAAGATAGTTATAGAATACTATAGTAAACGGCTGGATTCTCTATTCTATAAACTGATATTCTCTCTCTCTCTCTCTCTCTCTCTCTCTCTCTCTCTCTCTCTCTCTCTCTCTCTCTCTCTCTCTCTCTGTCTCTGTCTCTCTCTCTTTTATTTGTTGGCTTTAGCAGGTAAAAATTAAGAGATTAAGGGTTTTTAAAATTACATTTATAATTTGATATTTTCTGCTTTAATATAGTTATAAATTTCATAAATATCTAGAGAGTCAGTAGCAAAAGCGTCTGAATATTGGTAGGTAAGGATATTTTTTGGACAACTAAATTTTTTATAAATTACGTTTGCGAAAATTAATTGGGCATTCAAACAATAAGTGGTTCGAATCTCTGACAAACAAATTATCACACACAGAAAGGAGGAGTAACCATAATAAATCTATGCAGATGATATGGAGAGAAGGTGTGATTAAATCTAAGCCGGATAAAAGTACATATAAAAGATCTGCTTTGGTGAGAAGAAAACCAAAGCTTTCAAGGAAGGAGAGATTGAATTTGAGCATAGTATGAACATTTGAACTGTAGAGAATCTATGTATTCTTGTTGCCATTGGTTGTATATGGAAGATATTCTATTCTGTTTCAGTGTTTAAAATCTAAAATACCCAGTTGTATTTCGTGGACGACTCCACTGTTTCCTAATCCAACTACAACTCTGGTTAAATTGAACTACTCTGAGCTGGGTAAGCATTAAGCATCAACCCATTCGTAGATGTACAGAGAATTTGGGTCGAATTTGATTGTTCGCTAATTACAGTTAAATGCGTTTAATATCTGAGTGCGCGAGATCTGAATCTTGATCGCGAGACGACACTGAACATTTAACCCTGTAAATATCTCACGTTGTAACATAGAGACAGCTCTTGAATACGTGAAAATGTGCGTTGAATAACATTTGACGCGTGATTCTCTCACAGATTGTCTGGATACTAAGAAAGAAATTGTCTCTGTTAAATTAAGTTGTGAATCCTTGATTAATTTTACAAACGCAAGATAAAATGAAAATTTAGATGACAAAAGTAGAAAATGGTTTAATATGTTGAGAAATTTGGTACCAAAAGTCACAACTTGTAGCAGTTTAACGGGTTAAGATTGGTACAGCAATATTAAATTAACAGTGGAAGGTATAAGATAAGAACAGACGAGAACAGAAAAGACAACATAAGGCGTCATAAGATGTGCAGATTGAAACCAGAATAATTCAAATTAGAAAACTAAACAAATAGGAACGTTTGTGTTATAGTGTTCAGAGTAATGTTCCTCTTGTGCTGCTGTTCTACTGGATGATATTGATTTTTTGCTGAAAATTTGCGGGTTAAAGTAATACTCCGGGTTTTTTTTTTTTGTATTTATGATTTTAAATTCAACCGGTGACTCGCTTGTACATAATATGCTGTTCTAGTTTGCTTTTGTGCTTTTTCACGACTATAATTTTATTGCTTATTTAATTTTTATTCAGTTCCTTTTAAAAAATAACAATAATTTGACAGTTGCTTTCAGTCTATTTCGTTGCCTAGCAACGGTCATGTACGTGTCTTACGGCATGTAAATTCAGTTAAAATAACAATACCCCCGTCATCTGATCAACTGATTCCCCAACAACTCTGTCAAAAAAATATATTTGCAAAATTCAACAACTTTAACTATGTTATTTAATTTTAATTCGGTTTCCTTACAAACTACAATAATTTGACATATCAGCACCTCAGAGGTAAATTGTATTAAGTCGCAAATGATAAATAGCTCAGAAAAGACGACTTAAGATTGTTTATCTCCTTGCGTTGATCGACTTGATACAGTTTTAAAACAACGTATATTGAAACTGGCTAGAGCTATAGTTCCAAATTATTTTTCACTCGACAGACTATAAAGTATTGAGTCACTTGGCACTAAAATGTCATTTTTGATAAAAATGTGACTTGATACAGTTTACCTCTAAGGTGCGTATATACTTTCAACCTATTTATTACGTTGTCTAGCAACGTCGGCCTTTGTTGCTGAACCTGTTATGTAATGAGCTCAATCTGTTACGTAATCAGCTCATTATGTAACAGGTCAGCGGTGTTTAGTTAAAAGGAGTGGGGAATGTGCTACATTTGCTGATCACTGACACGCCTGTAATGAACTTATATCTATATAGTCGTGAAAAAACATTATTTCACCTCCCGATACTTAAAGTTTGCTATTAAAACAGTTAAATATTTTTTTATTAGCCTTTAAAGTACTATCGAAGACTCTGCCATTTCTTTTTGCTATTTTATATTATATATATTTATTTATTTTTATTTAAACTATTCATTGTGTACCGAATCCATCAACAAAATACGTGACATAATTCCGAGAGACAATATTTTTGATAGAATACTTATCGTGTTAAGCGAAAAGAATAGAACTGGGACCCCGAGTAGTCCTGATGCATTTCCCACTGGACTGTGATCAATGGAACAATCAGATTTTTTCTATTTCACAAAGTTTGAGGGGTTGAAACGAGAAACATAAGTGAGAAATGTTTTATTTTCCCATTAGGGCATATCTTTCCAGATTGCCAACTGAGCAATTTTTGATAGTTCAAAAGTACTTCAACAAAACTCATAAAATAACGTTTTCTATTTCCACGAAATAATGGATGTTATTGTGACACATATTGTTGGTTCGGTATAAGAATGTTATCTTCCCTCTGCATTCCACATACAAGAAAAAATAACTATTTCAAAATAGCGCTTCTTAGAAAAATAGAACTTGATGTAAGAAATTTTAAAGGAATGAAAGAAACAAAGAAAGATTAAGGTTTTAAAGAAAGAGATCAAGAAGAAAAGAACTAGAGCTACTGCAATTTTAAAATCAATCATTGGATTATATTCTAATGCAGTGATTCTCCATTACCGTTCATGAACCTCTGTCGATCCGCGAGTAAACCTAGCCGGTCCGCGAAAAATTAAAAATTGACAGAATTATTTTTCTAAAATAAATTACGACTGTTAAGACTCAACAGAAAATAATAAATTATTACACAGCCCAACAGACATTTTGGTGCCTGCGAGTTTTTAACTGTCTCTAGGTCTATCAGGTCTAGTTTTTGACGCTATATTGGCCTCTTTTACAATAAAATATCTTATTTCTTAACTTGTGTATTCACGTTATTACTGTTACTATTTGCTTCAACTGCCAGTTACAAACACAAAAGAGACAAAGGTATTTATTTCACAAAGTAGATAAATATACATCCATCACTTATCACTTAAAAATGTTCTTTTGTACGACTTTCTAGCAAGGAGTTTACCAGAACAGTCTTTCTGAAGACTCCAACAGTAGTAGACCATCATGTGGCTATCTTATCTTCCTTGATATCTATCTTCCATAGTTTTATGTCCTGATGGAATCTTTCCCCTGGTTCTTTACTAAAATCACCTAGGTTTTCTGGTAAGTGGTCATAATACAACCGAGAATATTAAAGTTGGAAAGCATATTTTCCACTAATTCTCTGCTTTATGATTTCCAAGAAAATGTTGTACTATTTGAATAAATGAACACCAAGAATTAAATTCAATCTCGTTCATTGATGCGGTTAGATTGGATTGTGGATCTTCAGTAGGTTGCCTTATCTGAGGACCATAAAATATACTGGCTTTCAGTTTTTCAGAGTTAATCCCAGGAAATTTACGTGTCAAGTAGCCTACACAAAGTCCATCTCGATTTAAAGCCTTCAAAATTGCTACATAAGCCCAAACTTAATATGCAAAGGTGGAAATATAATTTTCTCTCTCTCAACCAAAGGTTCGTTGAAAACGTTTTGTTTTTCTTGAATTATGACATTTCTTAATGGAAATCACCGAATTTCCATTAACCCAGTGCTGATCCTTAGCTCTGCTGTCCCAAAGACATAAAAAACAAGGATATTTTGTATATCCACTTGGCTGGCCAAGGAGGAAGTTTACCGTTTTTAGATAAAAAAACTAAAATCAATTAGTCTGTATCTCAAAAACTAGAGCTGCTACGAAAAAGAGTCAGGTATTTTTGGAATCAGCACATCAAAAATATCCAAAATCAGTTCTTACTTTTCCGGCACCAAGATAAAAGATTTATTTTGTTGGGCAGTGTTATTTGTACTAGTAACTAAAAAATATATATGTAAGTTTACAATTTTACAATAAATTATATTTGAAATAGTTATTTAAACATTAAGGGATGTAAGTATTTTCTCCCGAATGGTTTATAATATTTTTTCCACTCTGAATCACTGTTCTAAAGTAAGTGTAAAAATAAATATGAACAGACAGACTAGTGAGCAGAAGATTTCGAAATCAAAGTACAAAGTAGAACTTGTGTAAATTTATGAAATATGTGTAATCTGGTCTCATATAATGAGTGTACATAAATATATTTAAAATTAGAAACATTACGTCTGCTCTAAATATATTACATTATTAATGACCATAATGTATTCATATAGACGTGTCGTCAGTTTTTTTATTTAAATAGTTTTCCGCAACTCAACACCATCTCTAGTTCATTACTAGAACCATTCATTTATTCATTCGTCATATGTTCTTTATTAATGAATTCGCCGTCAACGAGAAACCGCGTCGCTTCAACTGAATATCTGTGAAAATACATTTTAAAATAACTTTCGGTGGTTCATCAAAGTCACGCGTAGCAAAGAAAAACAGATGAAGTAAGATAGACGGTGCGAAAAGGGAGAATGATGAGGAAGGGATAGAAGGAAGGCAGTGGTGGTTCGTCAGATGAAGCAAATGAGGCCAAATATCACTATATAATTTTGTAAGGTGCATGCATCAAAAATAATAGTCAACCGCTGTTCCTGATGTATGTCAAAACGATTCAGATGTGGATTGTAACCTGGTTGCATTCGTTCGGATAAAAGGGTGTAAAATAGGGGTAGCAAAATGGTACAATGGGACTTAAAAGGGGCCCCTTGTGTCGTCTGCTACAGCACCAACTGGCTGTGGCAGGGTTAGACATCGGAACAACACAAAACCAAGCTGAGCCTAAAGCCTGGTTTATAATAGCTACATAACATAACGCGTGGCATATAACATAGCATGTCTCCACAGCACAACGCACAAGCCTACGGTGTTTCGAATAGAACCAGTTTACTGCATTAGTACATTAGACGGAACGCGGAGCTCTCTTCTTGATTTGTCATACAATATTGAATTATTTTCCACTAATTCAATCAACCTCGCTTCTTTTTCCATTTTTAAAAAGTTGTAAATAACCAAAAGAGTATACAAATACTTATGACGATCAAGTACGGTACACGCTCGCCACTCTCTTCTGTGATTGGTTACGCATAGAAAATATGTGCAGACGTTCTTTCGTGAATCTCGGATAGACAGACAGACTGATAAAAATATGCGGAATTGTCTTATAACAACCTGAAGCTTGTAGAAAACAACTACGAGGCCGAAATGATAATAGAAACATACATAGCCTCTATTTTTGTTCATATAGATTGATACACAATATTATAAATCTGAAGTACAGGCAAATAAATAAAATTTATAAAAAATAATTATTGTGTGTAGTAGCATTATTTCAAATTTCGGTCTCCTCTTTACAGATATCATACTGCGCCACACAAATATATATAGTAAAAGCACCAATACTTCTCCACATGTGCACCACGGGGCTTGCGTATAGCTACAGTGCTGATTGTTTAGCGCCATATAAATATATATAATATAGGACCCAAAACTTCTCCGTCAGTACACCACAGAGTTTGCTCATAGCTACTGTGCTGATTGTTTAGCGCCACAGAAATGTATATAATATAGGTCTCAATACTTCTCCACCTGTACATCGCGAAGTTTGCTCATAGCTATTGTGCTGATTTTTTGGCGCCTCACAATTATATATAATATAGGCCCCAAAACTTCTCCACCAGTACACCGCGGGGTTTAATCATAGCTACGGTGCTGATTGTTTGGCGCTTCAAAAATTTATATAATATAGGTCCCAAAACTTCTCCCCCAGTAGACCGAGGGGCTTACTCATAGCTACGGTGCTGATGATTTGACATCTCACCCCGCATTTCAGGCCCCAGCGGGCTGCCACTGTAGGGAGGAAAGGGAGCGAGAGTTAAAGTGCGTAATTGAGAAAAGATCCTAAACGTGTTCAGCTATTAATTAAGGTTCGCTCACGTCAACTAGAAACAAAGAGTGGCTCTCAACTTTACGCATAAAATTGTGCGTAAAGATTTGTGTTTATTCGAAGTGTGTAGGGTTAGATTTAGCCTGGTATCGCCGCTAACTGAGCACTGTGAGAGCACTGAGGCACCAGCAACCAGCAACCAGCGACCGTCAAGTGTGTACTTCCGTTTCGTAGCGAAGCACTCTAAACTTCTACACACATGGCTCTGATAAACACTCTTATGCATGCTCAGACATAAATCACTGCTAGAACAGGCTTGATTTCTTTAGTAAAGGGCGCTTTCATATCAGCCAGTAATCGAACCCATCCAGACATGCTGTAAATTCTGTTTTTCGCGGATTCTTTTTAAAATAATCGTTATACGGAAGTCTAGATAACATTTCTTCCAAGAAAGTTTTTACTTTTTTAAATCAGTGATAGAAAGTTTTTACGAGAGAAAGATCGTAAAGACGGACTATTTTTTATAGATAAGAGGAAGCGAGACTTGGATTTATTTCTAAATGGATATCAACCCTATGAAAAATATGTCCCATATTTTTAAATTGTCTTTTAAGCTAGCTGATTCAAGAACAAGATAAGATATTACTTTGGATATATACAAACATTATTTATAACATTCACAGTTTCGCGTTTATTTTTCTTTTAATATATTCCAGTTCTTTTCCAAAAGCACTCTTGTGACCCACATGAATTTCTGTACAAATATTCTATAGCTGAGCAGCTGACCTATTTTTTTTTTTTGCTTTGATTATTTTTTTAGTTTGTCTTAATGTGAAAATGACTCACGCTCTGGTCGTCCAATCAGTGAAAAAGCTGATGAAGTTCTTGAAAAAATCCAGCAAGATAGGTCCATATTGGTACGGAGCTAGGCATAGACCACAAAACTGTTTTGAATCATTTACAGAAAGCTGGCTACAAAAAGAAGCTCGATATATGGGTTCCTCATGATTTGAGCGCGAAAAAAGATACCCCGAATTAACATATGCGATACGCTGCTGAAACGCAATGAAATCGAGCCATTTCTGAAACGTGTCATGAAAAATGGATCACGTACGACAATCGGAAGCGTAAAAGATCGTGGACAAAGGATGGTGAGCCGTTACAAGCGTTCGCGAAGCAAGGATTGACGCCAAACAAGGTGATGTTGTGTGTGTGGTGGGATTGGAAGGGAATCGTCCACCATGAGCTACTTCCAGTTGTTCAGACGATTGATTCTCTACTGTGGACAACTAGAGAGATTACGCCAGGCAATTGAAAGAGAACGACCTGAATTGAATAATAGGAAAGGTGTTGTCTTTCATCATGGCAACGCAAAACCACACACTTCATTGATGACCCGTCAAAAATTGCGAGAGCTTGGTTGGGAAATTTTGTTGCATTCACTGTATAGTTAAGACATATCACCCTCTATCACATATTCCGATCTCTGCAGAATTCTCTCTTAAGCTGGTTTCAGAAGAAGCCTGTGGTAACCACTTGATTCAGTTTTTCAACCAGAAACCACAGAAATTCTTCACCGATGGCATCATGGCTCTACCCGAAAAATGACGAAACGTTGTCGATAATAATGGAGCATATTTGGTTTGAATAAATTCATTTTCACACTATAATAAAATCAGTTGAATTTTACTTAGAGACCTTAGAGAACTTTTTCCCAGACCTTCTCCAATTATTGTATCACATCTAAAACATCACACATTCTAATTGATAGGATCTGGCTGAATTGATCTATGGGTGTCTATATTTATATTTATGTCTATATTGTAATTCTTCTGTTTAATGTGGTATATTGGTATATAATTATTTCTTCATAGCACCCTATTAAATTCCATCATTGAGATATGTCATGCAGAATGAACCCTAGAAGATTCGCGCGTTTCGGCACATTAAAATTGAAACGACTCACATTCATGCCTTAATGAGTAACTGATAGCATCTTGGTGAAGTTGCGCATGTTTCTATCCTTGTTTGTTCGCTTTCTTATCCGCTTTTAACACCGTCGTAAATGCATCTGTAATCTAGACGACAGAAGGAAGGATGGTGGGGTTGGCATAAGTGTACGGGACGCTTGTACAACTACGCCCCTAGCGGAATTTGTAAACACTACATGTACGCGCTTATATAGACTAGCAGGCTGATAGTGGCGGATTTGCAAGCTTCGTTTCGATGTGATTATTGTCTTTTGTTTCCTGCTTTCTCTGGCTGGATTTAATTTATTTATATTATCTCTCAGACTCTTGTTTACCAACATTAGTTTTGCTCTATTCTCTGACACGTTATCGTGCTGCATTTTCTTTTTAAAATTAGCTTTATTAGATTTTTCAGTTTGCTTTGTTTCTTTGAGAAATAGAATGGATTTTTGTTTCGTTTATTTGGAGAAGTTTTAGTGTAGTTTTATTGTAAGATATTGTTAAATTTAATTTGGTGTCAGTACTCTTTGAGTCTGCAGAAGGGAGAATGAAAAAAAGGAAAGTTTTAATGCGTTAACTTTTAACTTCTATTGCAATCCAATACAAGGGGAGCTGGTGTCTGTTTAAATTATGTTCATTCCAAATGTAATAAACTGGAGTAAAGGCTCGTGTTCCAAAGTTATGTACTTTAAAGTCTGGGATGTTACAATGCACTTCAATGTCATTATCACCACGTCGCTCAAGGATATGAAGAATATGACTTTGCTTAATGACTCTTCCATATTCTACTTCTTTAATCTAACATTTTTTTAGAAACTTATAAAGTATTTTATTCAAATTGGGGAACTGAAGATATAGTTTGCTTTTATCTTTGTGCTGCATGGCTAGGAAATTGCCCAAGCAGCAAATGCCAATAAAATAAAAGAAAATAGTTAAATTTGGTTTAAAAAAATAAAAGTTCTTAGCATGCGAATAACGAATAAAAATCAAAAAAACTTGATTTTGACGTGATTGTAGAATAAATATTCCTAGACATCCAGTTCATGTTCGCTTCTGGCACATTAAATACCTACAAAACCCTGAAATGTGTCACAATTCATATTTTTTCAGTTTATTTAATCTCACCCTGCTGTACTTAACACCAGCGGTATGAAACTCATATACACGGCCTTGAAACGGTTTTAAGTTATATTCCATCCACCGACAGCGCTAAAAGCGTTTTTTTTTAAACCAACATTTTGAGAACACTTCACTATCGGCAATTTGCGGCAATTGTTTTTGACGTTGTAACGATAGGTGACAGTAAATTGTGATTGTGACAGTGATGAATTTTATAAGAAATTTTACATATTAGCACCACATTTTTTATTTTCAAATGGTGTAGTGTAATTAATAATATTTACAGTGGCAAATGCAAAAGAAATATAAATAGTGTAATAAAAAAAAATGGCACGGACTAAATTTAATATGTACAATAAAATTAAATATAAAAGTAAAAAATAAATACTTGTTTATTTATTTCATATGCTTGCTTGCAAATAATATAATAAAACTTAATGCTTACTGAAGTATTAACTTTTAACAATTGTAATTAATTTTAATTTTAGGAAATTAATTAGGAGAGTTGTAAATAAATTAATCATAATTTTCGGTTCAAGGCAATCTTTAATTTTCTACCAAAATTACATTTTATTTTTCAATTTTGGTAGAAAATTAATGATCGCGCGATTCATGGCAATTTAAAATATAAAAATATATTTGTGTGCACTGCGAGTTGCATACTATCTAATCCTAGTTCATATTACAACCACGAATATCGCAACTATCGCTGTCCAAAGCTGTAACGTGGGAGTCCGCTATCTTCCTTGTTTTATAATTTGTGCTTAACACTACTGAAATACGATCTAAAATCCGTAAAAATCCTTTTCTACCCCATCTTTGAAAGTGTATTTTCATTTAAAATCAGAGTAAGAAAACGTTTTTCTGAAACTGTGGACATTGAACCCTCCAACACCTCTCCAATAACGCTGTTCCATTAGTCAGGTCAACAGCGACATCTGCCACCGGTCACACGCAACAGAAAACACCCCAACCCTCCCAGATCTGCAAGGACAAAGAGAACAGATTGAGTTCTCTTGTTTCCTTTCACCTATCCACCCGTTCAACACCCTGAGATATTAATTCTGGATTATGTTTAATCTTGTTTAGCTAAACCCGTCATCTCTTTACCTCTCAACCCTCTCTCATATCGTGACAAATGTTATTTCATGCTTCTAATTATGATGAACTGGTTACGTGGAACTGAGTCAATACCAAGATCGAGTGCTCTTACAGATTTTAGGTTAAACATGTTTTGTTTCCAAGTTTTAGGTAATGTACGTATATTATTGTTCTGATTTGAGTTAAGCTCCTTTATTGAATTATGAAGCTTGGATAATGCAAATTAAAATTTGAATTAATAAATCAAAATAAAGCATGTTTGAAAGTTTAACAAAATTTTCTCCAACCAGTTTTGAGGCGACATTTCTATTTAAGGGGAATTTCTGTCGTACGAGGGTTACCTTTTATGTTTTCACAAACGACCACTGGATGGCAATATTGAAATGTGTCATTACTATATTAGTAAAATTTTACATTTGTTTTTGAGAAATCAGTGGCAGAATAAATTGACTGAGTAGTTTGTTGAATGAGCGTTTAAAAAAAACAAGATTGTGAAAAAATGGATTACTCGTGAAGGTTTTCATTGGATGATTTTTTATGAATCAAGTAAAGGCCTAACTCAACAACAATGCATAGATTCGCTTCGTTCAATTTTTGGTAATGAAGCACCATCAGAAAAGACTTGTTTTCAGAATTTTGTCGTGGTCGTGTGTCCGACAGTGATGGCTCTCGTGAAGGTCGACCAAAATCGTGATCAAAAAAACATGCTGTGCGCAAAATGATCGAAGAAGATGGCATGTGACTTACCGTGAGATAGAGTTAGAGCGAGGTACATTCGATTTTGTATGAATATTTAGCTGTGAAAAAGATCTGTATCCGATGGATTTCGCATAATTTGACCGAAGCTCAAAAAAAGGCTCGTGTTGATTGGTTGTAAAGAAATGCTAAAAAAAATCAACCCAGGCACTATCTGTGCGATACCCAGAGGTGTGGTAAAAATATTTGTATATAAGGTTCCTGTCGCTCCTATGTAAAGCATAGGGCCTCAATAAACTTCCACCATTTGTCTGCGCTAGATGTTTTAGCTCCCTCCATGTTTTACCGCTTTCGCTGGCTTCCTTCATGGGTTAGTCTACGTCAAGTGTCCGTTGGTCTATATTGTTGTCTATTTTCGTTGGTCTGCCACATCTACGGCTCCCTTGTGGGTTCCAATCAAGAGCCGTTTTGCTGATGGACAAAGGGTTGTTCCTTAAGGTATGGCTTATCCGTCTCCACTTCCGCTGTTTTATCAGGATGTCTATGGGGCTTTGGTAGGTTCTCTCCCAAAGGCGAGCGTTGGTAATAACGTCAGGCCAAAATATGCGTAATGTTCTACGCAAGCAAGAGTTTACGAATACTTGAAGTCGATGGATAATGGTTCTAGAAGTTTTCGAAGTCGTGTAGTAGAACCGGCATGATATTAGAATTGAATATTATAATTTTTGTGGACTTGGCATACTGCGAAGAGTTCCAAACATTTTTCAGCATACTGAAAGCATTATTAATCCTCATTTTAACATCCTCTTCGGTGCATCCTGATTTGAATGAGACAATGCTTCCGAGGTATGGAAAAATTTCGACGTCTTCGATAAGGTGATCGTTAATGCGGAACTTGTCTTGTTGAGTGGAGCCTAATCACATGGATTTCGTCTTCTTAATGTTGATTGCGCAAAAATATTTGTAGCTGCCTAATAATTCCAGCACATGAAATTTTAATTAAGGCATTCAACCTAAATGAACAAGATTTAAATCTGTAAAAAGCAATAAATTCTAGAGAGTAATAAAAATGTTTTACAAACATAAATTAATCCAACAGACGGGTAGACTATTTCCAATTATTCTAGTAGAAAAAATGATCGTGTTCCTAGATTTCAAATAAAAACATCCGTCCAAAACTAGACACTTTATAAAAAATAGATTTATTGAAAAAGACGCCGGTTTTTCAATGAACTGAGACACAAGATATATGCTTTGAAAATTAAATTAAAGAACACATGAAAAAACGCTCTGGTTATAACAAGTGAAATGAAAATTTATTGGAAAAAGACAGTTAAATAAGAATGCTTTTTAATAAAATTCAGCCATAAATTTTAAAAGATTCTGGTACATCTGGTTGAATTTTTTTGAATTACTGTTTTCAGTTACATATATAAAGAATTTGCAAGTAAAATATTTAATATATCCAAAGTATTCTGTAAAACTTTGCATGTAAACATATTAGAAAGTGAAATCATTGTTTTATTAACTTCTATTGATGACCGAAGAAAAATTAAAATTATCTAATGTTAATTCTTATTTGTTTATTTATATATGACGTAAATCTGTTACAGTAACTTGTTTTTTTTTTATTGATTTTTGAAGTAATCATCGGGTTATAGCATTAAAATAAGCGTTCAATAACAAGCGTTTATTGCATAAAAGTGACACGTAAAATTAACATGGCAATATTTTCTTTATATTTATGTTATTTTCAAAATGATAAATTTGCTGCTGGCTTCAAATTATAAACCCGTTCAGATCGAAGATTCCTTGGAAATAAAACTTTTAATCCTAATTCCTCAATAGAATCTATTTAACCCGATCAAATATTAAATTATTATTATCAAATGCTGATATTACTTACTGATAATTCGTAATTAACATTATCCCTGCTGAGTTTGACATTAATCCGAAGACCTCTTACACACTAATCCAGATATGTTTTGGTACACGTGTTGGTGAAGCCCTAGAGCTACTGTCACTGACATGGGTTCGAACCTGGTACCTCCGGCGAATATCCTGGCCCTCATCCCCAATGTCCACCCTCTCACCCTATTATACTTAATGGAATTTAATCTTTGCGTCGTTGTGGTATTGTTAACTTCACTTGCTTAATATACCTGTACATTTTAATTAAAATATTTTAGAAAAATTGTGGTTAATGGAATTTTATTTGTTGAATATTTAAGGTATTTTAAAAATTTTATATGCTCAATTTTAATTTAATTTCCTCTTGAGTTTATTTAAATACATATAAAATACGTTCGTTGAATTCTGTAAGTATTTTTTGATAAGGATTTATAAAATTTCCTGAAAATGTACATTACAAGTAATTCATAACAAAATTATTGATAGTCTAATGGTGGGTTTAGTCAATATTTAGGGCCAGTTTCTGAGAGCTTAGCCGAATTTAATCTTTTGGTTAAACCTAGTTTTTTTTTTTTCTATTTTTTTGGTCCTAGCGTCAGAGGCCATTAACCAGTATTGTTATTAATTATTTGGCTGATACAAAGGTTGGGATTAGGTTGGCAGCTGTTTTTGTGTTATAATTTGATATTGTTCTGTATTATGGACTTGTAGAGTAGATTGAAAATTTCAATATTATTACTATTTAGAATGTTTGAGGTGTTTAGGGGTAGTTGTAATTTGTTAAAATTTCATTCAAATCAGTCAATGGTACAATGAAAAATGCTAAGTCTCATTTTTAACCCATAAATATTGGTGTGCCTCAAGAATCGGTATTAGGTACAATTTTATTTTTTCTTGATATGCCTGTTAAAAGGTTTGATCTGTTTTGCTGGTATTTGGGGCATGCTAGAATTATATGGTTGACGTCTTGTACGGTTTGATTATCGCAATCGCATACGTCTGTGTTGGACATCTTGATTCTGTGTAGGTGGCTTTTTGAGTAGGTGTGGTTGAATTTGAGACGCACAATGGTAGTAATTAAACCTCTTGGTAAACTGAAATTATACCACGATTGGTTTGGTATATGAGGATGTAAAAATCCATAGTGTCGACCTTTGCTGGTGATTAATTATATTCGTTGTTCCATTTTTTCCAAATATTTATATCTTTTTGGACAATCCTGTATATTATATAAAAAGGTATAAATTACTTTAAAAAATACAGAAAAACAAAATATATGTACAAAAAATTTAAGGCATCAAAACGATACTGACAAAATTAGCGACTATAGCACGTGCAAAAACAGAATTTTTAGATATTAGACCTGGTCGTAGATGCGGTTCTGACAGTCAGAAGTTACAGAAAAGCTGAGTGACTCTTTTTCTTTTTCTTACCAAATAATTATAATGTTCCCCTCGTAAAATTGTAATTTAATACATGTATACATATATTTTTTATTAGTTGGTTGTAACATAATCCTTATCAAATATGTTTTTGTATTCATACCAGATTCCATTTAGAGCAGAATATCCCCAAAATAAAAGGTAATCGATCATTCTTGATCTTTTATTTTTGACCTATATATATTTTTTACTCTCATCGTGTCTTTACTTTCTTTGACAGTATTGTTAACAAAGAAAACTAAAAAATAAAATGTAGTTTCTTTTTTAAAACAAAATCTATTTACGCTTAGCAATTAAGGTGCAAAAAATTAGACATAGCAGTACGTGTTAAGGTTGTAATAAAGCCCCCGTAAGCAATTTAGAGCTTGGTTTTAAAAGCTTTTGTAGCTTTTAAAACTTGCTTTTTACTATCACGCTCCTTCTTTTCATATTATATACAGAGGCGACGCTCGATCTCACATTTAAATAGTTCTGAAATATTAATGTACATTATGATGTTATGACATTGTGCACGACGCTAGCGCCTCTAGCTAAAAAAACAGATGAAAGCACTACTAACAAACAACGTTGAATGCTTGCCTGGTTAACTAGATGGGAAGAAACATTATTTAAATTAGACTGTAAAATTGTAGCAAAATAAATATGGAAAGGATTTAAAAATTACTTATTTTACAGTTTAATTTGTTGGAAATACGTGATTTATATAGGAAATACAGTCGTTCATACTTGTTTAAATTTCATACAAATCAGGCAATGATACAATGAAAAATGCTAAGTCTCATTTTTTACCCATAAATATTGGTGTGCCTCAAGGACCGGTATTATGTCCAATTTTATTTTTACTTTTTGTAAATGATTTCTTCTTTTTTATAAACTCTTTCGTAATTATGTACGCCGACGATACCTTGGCCTTGATACGTGGACCAAATTGTGGAGAAATACAAGAAAAAGCTAACAAATTACTACATGATATGAATAATTGGTTTGCATTAAATAAATTGTATCTTAATTTCGAAAAAACTAACTACTTACATTTTTAATATTATTAATAATAGAAACTTACCAGATATTAAATTAAATGTTTACAATATTGTCTTCTGAGTATGTTGAAACTCCAAAAAAATATAGGTCAATAATAATGCATTATCCCTGAACGAAACTAGGCGGGGCCAGTAAATTTATAATTCAGAAATGCAAATTGATTTAGAAGCAAATGGTTAGTTACTTGAGTCGCCTATTAAATTTATTTGCAATAAAATCTAAATGTTCTTTCTACAACACAGTAAAATAAATCATTCAGAATGTACATTAGGTATTGTCATATAACTAAATATGTGAAGTTTAAAGTCACATTTCCTGTACATGATTTAATCATACACTTAATTGTTGTGTCTTGCTCCGGCGCTCGTAAATCTTACGTTCATGGGAAATTTACGACAAATGTCAGGTGGAGTAATATGTAGCCAACTCTGGTCCTTTACATTAGCTAACTGACACTGTTTAGCCTTCAGACACTGCTCAAATAACGCGCTATTTGCTTAATTACTATATTTCCTGAGATACACTAAAGGAAAAAACTCTTATGGATACAGTAGAACAGGGATGGTGAAACTGTGACAAACGTACCAGTAGTGGTACGTAACAAAAATATTGGCACGTAAGGATTTTAAAAACGAAATGATTTTTATTGCAATATATTAAAAAGAAGCATATTACGGAATATTGATCGAGTTCGGCGAAAGTAACTGCTGAGAATCAGCAATCTGTTGGTTACAAATTTTTGGAGCATGAGGCACATTTGGAGCCATGACCGATTGAAAGAGAAATGAACTTAAAAATTAATCATCGTAAGCTAGCTCTGCCAAATCCATTTTAGATTGAAACTAGACAAAAATTCAAAGGTACCACAACGGTTTATTAATTTATTTATTTATTTATTTAACCAGTGACTATACAGTGTACAGTAGTGCACAAGTCCAGTTACATAGTACAGGGAAAAAAATACAATACAATTATCATAACAATAATATACAAATACTAATAATGAATAAAATAAAGAATAAAACAATAAGATATAATATAACTAGTCTAATTTATTTTTATATTAACAAACTTTCTGTGGTTGTTACAAAAGATATCTACATCTCTATCAGAGACTTGCTTGTTTACTAGACTGAGCATTTTGTTCAGTGGTGACATAGGTTCTGAAATTTTGAAAAAGTGTTCATTTTATTCTCAATCTTATGTCAGGGACTCGAATATTTAAATTTTGAAGAAGTTCTGGGGCATCTAGTTTATTATTAAATAATTTAAACGCGAAATTCAAAGTGTGGATGTCGCGTCTCCGTTCTAATGTTTGAAATTTCTATTATTGACAGCTAGGTTTTTATAGGTTTGTATAGGAGATACCAAAAAGATATGTTCCGGTTAATTTCAGGGTCAGGTTTCTTATAAATCTCTTTTGTACTTTTTCTATTTGATTTTTGTAGGACATTGTTTTTGGGCTCCAGATTGTATTTGCATACTCTAATTTAGGTCGAGCTAGTGCAACAGAAACCAAGTTGTAGATATCTTAAAACTACCACTGTTTCTTAGTATAAATCCTAAAGTTTTGAGGGCAGTATTCATAGTGAATGAGCATGACTACATAAACAATATAGTATTGTTTATGTAGTCATGCTCCATCGCAAAAATTCGTGATCTATCGCGAAAGTTCGCAGTTTATCGCGAAATTATTAAATATAATAACTTCATTAAATGATAAAAGCACTTTTACATATCTATAATAACACAATTTTCATTATTACAGTTGAATTGTTCAAACTGTAATTAACACAGCGAGTTTATACATCAAAAACAACATATCAAATAATTTGTGCGAAACTGGTGAATTTCAAACAACCTTCTTTCGATTCGTTTGTTATTCATTAACTTTCAGTTTGGGATAGTCATAATATCAATTATACAACAATATTATGGGAGATAATTATTAAAATTATAGTGAATAAATAAAACACCTCGATAAATTAAATAAAAAGAAAATTTTCCAGAAGATGATAATAACTGATTTCAACAAATTGAGATATACTTTTTACTAATGTAGTTTTTCTGTATTCCCCTCTAATATTCCAGGAAAATGATTTTTTTTAGATAAAATGCACTTTCTTACGATATAAAAAACTACTTACAATGTATATATATACACACATCGGCAAATTTAAAGGAACAGATTGAAAATTATGTTTTTGTTTTAAATGTTATTATTTTGTAGCCTATATAGATAGCTTTGAATGTTCTACTAAACCATAGGGAAAGATTGTATCGATGTCAAGGAGAACAAAATGCACCATTTAATTTTGCTACTAGTGTATCTTTTGGTGGAGGTTTAATTATGGTGGAATATGTTTGTGAGCTCGCACAGAGTTAGTGGTGATTGATGGCAGAGCGTAAACTGCAGATAGATACATCAGAGATATCCTTCAAAACCATATTGTACCTTTTGCCCCATATATTGTAAAAAATTAAAATTCATCAGCACTGCAGGCCATACCGACCCAAGGCTTTTATCGCTTGTATTCTTCGCTTTTGCTTCTCATTCAAATGATTTGTCATTTGTCATTTGATGCTAAATTCTAATGCACTTAGCATCTGTAGATCTTATTCAGATCCTTTAATATTGATAAGAAATATACTTTTTAATTTTAAGAAGGAAATATGTATTTTTCCACACCGCCATAAATTAACAGTGAACCAATCATAAAAATTTAATTTCAGTCGTAATATTTCAGAAAATTTATCCAGAACAATGTAATGGTCAGTTCAGCATTCGAACCACCCTTGTACATTGTTTAGGGCAGTTTACTTTATAGTTGCATTACTATTATTCCCCATCGACGGAACATTGCCTGGTGTAATCAAATGCATATCTTGAATACCTTCTATCCATTCATTACAATAATTTCAGTTGCTATCCAATTAAAAACACCATAACCAACACTTTTGATAATAAAAAATACTTGAAAGAGATATGAAAACCCTGTCAGAGTTCCATAAATTTATATACGAGAATAAAGAATTCCAGACACAAAAAATTGGCTTGGTTTTGGTTTATTGGTATGCTCAGTCGTTGAGAAAATCGCTCAGAAGGATGAGCAAAAGGAACGGAATTAAATCAGAAATGTTGAATGTTCGGTCAAATAGAAATAGTCTACAAAGCAGGTAGAGATTTTTTCCATGATATGGTGGGATGTTTAAAATTTTATGTATTAGTGAATTGATTTTTATGGAAATTGGATTTCGTGAAAGATTTATTGGCATATTTGACTTAAGAGGTTACGGTAAAAAAGGGTGATGAAATTTTAGGGTTTTAGCTGGACATATGTTAGAGTTACTACATAATTCATAATATTTGATACTCAATGAATCACTATTGTAAAAAACAGTGTTATGTAAATGTTCTCTAAAACAATTTTCCTTCAAATTACGTTTATTTTTATTATTATCTCGTATAGCATAATGAGATATTTAAGTCGCGACTCTAGCATAACCTAACGACTACTTTTTGCGATAGTCTGCTTTACATGCCCTTTGAAATACGCCCCATTTTCACGAATATTAATTCATAGATACAAGTAGTCATTTAAGGGAAGGCTGAGTGGTCCTAAGGTTGTAACGAACAAGATATTTTTTGAAAAATCTTGCCACTCCTGGCCTATTGATTTCACTATGCCATACTTACAAAGCGAGTTAATTACCATTATGCAACTTCATTATGCTTATTAAAAATTAGATATAGTATGCTGTCCGCTATATCCCGGGTATTGGTTCCAAGCCATTACGTGGATAATAGGGAACCACGTCTAATATACAGATTGGATAAGGCAACTAGGCTCATAGACAATTTAGGCCTGGAAATGTTGGTAGGTAACAGCTGTCATAATGTTACTGTATGGCTATGATATTCCATTTAGTTGGTAAAGAGTTGTTAAAGTTTAGTTCTTAAGATTGTCCTAGATATCCTACCGACTGCGCCAGATGTAACTGGCCACCATATCTAACTGGCGCAGTCGGTAGGATATGTTGATAGGTAACAGCTGTCATAATGTTACTGTATGGTTATGATAATCCATGACAATGTTATTCAGTCCAATATTTAGAAAAAAATATCTGAAAAGTGATGACACTCATTTTGCTCTATTTATCGATATAATTAATATCATTGCCAACTATACGCAGTTAATTTTCAATTTCATTCTAGTACAAATTATAAATATTTCAATATTTTTAGTAATGATTATTTAATTATTAAAGCTTTAACAACTCATTATTAATAAGACACAGTTTATAGGTTTAGTCTTGCATTAAAATTTAAAAACAATACAAAAATATTACGTTTCACTTAGTACTATTAAGCTTCTTGAAAAAGAAATGCATGAAATAAAAAAATATATTAATAAATGTTCGTAAAGGCCTCCTTCAGCTGCTGTGTCCCAACTTATTATAAAAAGCTTCTCTAACGTTTTGTATCATTTCGGGTGTAATAGTTTCAATAGATTCAATAATTCTTGCATGTAGTTGATCCAAATTTTGAGCCTATGTTGTACCATGGCGGTAAATATTACTGTTTATATATCCCCAGAGGAAAAAATCATTTAACTATAATTAAGATGGCCACTAAGATCGCCAGATTTATATCTGGTTATCTTAGTGGCCACTTACTTCTTCCTCTTCAGCTTATTTGTCGATTCGGAAACATAGCATTCAAGTATTGCGGTGCTGGCACTATCATGGGCAGGACCACAGGAAAAAGTATTACATTATTTAAAAACAACCGGAAACACGAAAATATAGAAATAAAGATTAAAATCATAACGTGACGTTTATTCCCATAAAAAACTTGTTAAATATAACCTATCTTTAAACATATAATTTTTCACATTTTTAATTTTTCTTAGATAAAAAAAATCACAATCAAACCTCTTTTTATAACATACATAACCTCATTAATCAAATTTAACGACATTCGTGTTTAAAATTCTTATCCAGTCTTAAGAAAAGTCGATATAATAAAAACCCTTGATACAATGTGTTTCATTTGAACATTTTAAAACATAATTTCAAACCCCGAGAATGTAATAACTAAACGGAAAGCGTAAATTTCTAAAAACATAGTACTGTATCGTATATTTAAGTCGGGAAGATATAAATCAGAACTAAAAGCACATAAAATGTGTTCCAAACTGCGACTAACTGCTTGTATGTGCGAGTCATTTCAATTGGCGACCCTTATCATTATTGAGTTTGGTCACCCCAGCAGATGCCTCCTAGCGGTAGGTATGGGAAGTTGACCACTCTGCCGCTGTAAACAGGGAACGGGCCCCTTCAGGGCTCCGCCTCAGGGTTCATCTGATTGATTTTACTGCCCTATAACATTGCATTATACTTGATGCTCATTCTACCAACTTGATGGCTCCGCTATGAACATACTATTGCACTCTGTTGCAGTTCCGATGCAAAGGAAATTAGATTTCATGAAAGAAATTGATTATTATTTTAGTAGAATAGAAACCAGTAGCCTATTCTAGGGCTGGCTAATAGAAGAGTCTATGGAATGAATATAAAAATAATTTAATTTGAGGAATTGCAGAGAAAAGATAAAATTTAATTTTTTCTTTTTCTTCGTATTTATTTCCTATAGATTCTAAAAATCAATGCAGAGTTCATAGTCGGCCTTGGTAGCGTAGGGGTAGCGCTCTTGCTTCACAAGCCAAAGGTCCCAGGTTCGAATCATGGTAATTGGGACATTTAGTTGTGTTCTGTGGTTTAAAAAGAAAAAAAAATATATGTTATTGTCAATGACCGAATGGCGGTCAGTGTTAATATTGGCCGGTCAATGTCAGGTTAGGTTATGTTAAAGAGTTGTTAAAGTTTAGTTGTTAAGATTGTCCCAGATTTTAGATATCCTACCGACTGCGCCAGTTACATATGCAAGAGTTGTTAAAATTTACTTGTTAAGATTGTCCTAGATCCTAGATATCCTACCGACTGCGCCATATGTAACTGGCGCAGTCGGTTATGATATGTGCATATGTAAATTATATATAATGTCCCCTCATATACTGCAAGAATTAATTTCCTATTATACCAGACACCGAGACAAATGTATGAACATGTGGGATTATTTTTATCTGAGGCTTTTCCCATGGACAAATTATATATGGCTTTGTCAGGACCAAAAAAATAAGAATTAAAATCACTGAAAGGGCAACGCAAAGCATGTTACTGAAGAGTGATGATTGGTTCACAGACAATATGGATTCAGACAAATATTTGAAAAGAGTATGGGTATGAATGCTTGAGATTTACTGATAAATATGGTACTGAAGATTTGGCAAAATTTGTAATTCTTACACTTTGGTGAGAATTACATAAAGTTAGATAAATACGGAATTACTACGTTTTAGCCAAAATCTGACAGTGAGATCGGAATATTCACTGAATCCACCTGCATTTAAAATATTTAAAAATCCTATTCTGGAACTATTGTACTAATACGCAAGACATTAGGGCGTCCGTATTGTGGTATCTGTATTAGAAAACAGAGTTAGCAGTGAAAGAGTTAAACTTACGGATTCGTAGCGCGATCAATTATTCCTGAGATATTGACGATACATTTGGAGACAGACTATGTCCATAGAGAAAGAGTAAAGTTTGCTGTAAAAACGCCATGACATATTTGTTTCTATAGATAAAACAAGCCGGTTAATATTATAAATATTCTATAAGCATTCAGTCACCCGTACATTTGTTTAGTTAAACACACAGCAAGTATTTTGACTTTTGTCTTATCTTTTCACATGTCTATCCGCCACACAAAGCACATATGCGTCACATGAGTCTGTTGCTATAGCAACCCAAGTTAAAACTGACAAGTGACTGTCGTGATATTTTGTTTATATAAATGTGAAGCAATAACCTTTTTCTTACTCCCGTCACCAGTCTCTTTTGACGGTTAGTTGCACAGAGTTAAGAACCAGCAGACGAGTATTCTCTATTATGTATGGCTGTCACATCATCTTACATGTAGATAGAAGCCCTTTGTACAGTTTGAAACATCATTACTTTGTTGTAGAATCAATCATGGAGTGTAATTATTAAGTTGGATAATATTTAAATAGTTGCTGTCATCTGCAAGATGAAACTTTGATGCCTAGGGGGAGTTTTTAACTAATTCCCTTCCTGATCAATGACTACCATGTCAGTTTTTGGTATACCTACCCTCAAAGAAATTCCTATTAGAAATTTCTTACTTAAGGAAAATTGTTATTAAATTTTCAAGACTTTTCATTCGAGAATAAAACAATTTCAACACATATTATTAAGTTTTAAGTCAGCATCTCTAAAATAAAGTAAATCAATGCTTACTTCTTCATAATTAAACACATGACCGGTATTAATGGCATGGATTGCTAATGCAGTGCTATTGGGTTTTAGCCTTGTGTCTGAGCGATGTTGTGTTAGCCTTTTTCTCAAAATCTGGCTAGTGGTGCCAATATAGGAGAGTTCACAAGCTTTGCAGGGGATTTGATAAACAACATTCGAATTTTCTATTAATCCAGAAGTTGTGTAGTTGCCATAGAGAAAAAAATATTTTAATTGTAGTTCAATAATAGAATATCAAAGTACGTGTTTTTTCTCTATGGCAACTACATAACTTCTGGATTAATATGAAAAATAAAAAAAGTCAGTGGTTTTCAAAATATGGGGCATCTTTTTTTTTGTTTATTTTTGGACGAAAATCACATTTTAGAGAAAATTGGCAAAGGAAAAATCGATTGCAATCTACGTCACTATGCTGTCTTTTAAATTGTGCTAGAAATTTACCTAACACCCTGTATTATATATATATATATATATATATATATATATATATATATATATATATATATATATTAGTTATATAGTAGATATTATATGTGGAAAGTAGTTCCAACGGAATTTTATGTTTCCAAAGAACAAAGACGTTGTCTCACTGGATAAACTTGAAGAATTTTTTATAAAATCACTCAGAAATATTTCTTCCATAATATTTTAACTAGTAACTTCAAAGAAAAGACTTCAAAGGAGTGTTCACTTACATTTTTAATATATTAAAATGCGATTTAGGGTTACAATTTTTCTATGATTTTCCTTTGTTCATATCACATCTCGTCAAATGTCCCTCCCGCAGCGATTGTTTTAAAATTTAAATAAATGCCATAAACACTCTAATTATTTATGCTGTTTAATTTTATGATTTTTTATTTCATATGTCACTCATTTTGATTTCTCTTTGTATCATTACTTAAATGAATATTTTTAATTAAAAATATTCATTCATTATTATATTTTTTTCAATTTTATTTAATCCTTTTGATATTTTTTAATTGTTGTATACATATATACAGTGGCGTGGCTTACCGGGCAATTCCTGGGAACTCTCGCTTCGAATGGGTACCGGCATCGAGTATTAAAATTTTTAATAAATTAGGAGTACCGTAAAAAATACCTTATTTTAGAGCACAACTTTTTTTTCAAACACTTGTGTGATGTATAATGACAAAATATAATTTCCATCATTATTTATTACGGCTTTCCAATTGTACTAATTTTTCGATACCCTCTCTATAAAAGTTTTCTAGTTTTGTCTTGATTGACAATGATTCAGGTAATCTTCTACATATTTCAATTTTTTTATCTGTGAATGTGTTACATAGACGAGGGTCGTCACAAAAGTTTTTAATCCGTGTGGTTGGCGGGAAAAGTCTAGGAGTCTCAGGGAATTTGCGTCTGGGTGTAGTGGCAGCACTGTAAAATTTATATGCGCGTGCGTCGATCGATCCGGCAGTCAGGCTCCAGCCACTATGGAGACTCCGCTTGTCCCTACCGCCGATTGCGAAGTTTGTGGTGTTATTCGTTTTTTGCCGGCAAAAAATAGAAATACTACTGAAATTCATCACGAGTTGTGTAGTGTTTATGGTGACGACGTTATGTCAAGCCCAATGGTTTCTCGTTGGCGCCAATCAGACTCAAGACCTGCTTGACTCACTTTTCTTAGTAAATACACGGTATTATTGCTAAACATATCAAAACCTATTCATTTTATTGGATTGGCAAAGCAATTATTAAAATATATAGAGAATGATCTATTCATCCTCTGCATTTAGAACCCTAAGTTTCCCCGAGTGAGATTAAATATTAATGATAATCCTAATCGTCAGTAATCCTGAAATTCATTTAACAAATTTGCTCATAAATACAAAGCATTTATGATAAAACCAGGATCATAATAAAGCATGTATTATGGTCGATAAGCTATGTGACACCCCTGAAAACAATCAGTTTATAGAATTAACTAAATCAATTACTTTTCGCTGATCAGACATCAAGTTTTAACCAAGGGACCACACATAAAACGTTAGTTTATTTAACTAGCGTGCATTAACAAACGAACGAAGTAGCCAGAAGCAGACAAGAGACAATAAATAGTCAATCACAGTACGCGTACCAAACGATGCGTGTAAACATACCAGCCAGGGTAAACTATTGTATAACAATGAGATGGTTTAACATACAAACGATATCGTACATCCAAGAGGACATTTTACACAAGATGCTGCCGAACAGAAAACGGTGCTGAATAAAGAAATGCGACACTAGCCAACTCTGTGAATGGTCCGATGTATTAACTCTAGGGATGTTATCTGAAGATAAGGGAGGGTGGATCTGCGTTTTATTTCAAGGATTTTAATGTATTAACAGAATAAGAGCAGAGATATCATAAACAAAAACACTGCACAAAGGCGCCAAACAAGAATATTATATTTTAGTAATATTGTTTAAAACTATTAACGTATTTCTGTAAATAATTACAGTCCGAAATACGAGTATAGAGCGGCTAGACGGTTTAGAGTGTACTTCAGTTCATTATCAGGTTATGGTGGAGGGTACGTCACATGACAGTGCGGGGAATATGCAAAGCCTGCTGTGATCAATCACTGCACACATGGACCTGACACGACCCCGTCTCTTCACGACCACTCTGTACCCTACAACTCATTGTCCAACCTAAAAAATAACGTTTATATAACTTATTATGCGACATATAGGGTGTCTAAGAAGGGAGTGACGCTTTATGGGAGGCGTTTAAAATTGTCATTTTACTAAGTGGTTTAAAGAGGAGTTATAGCTCTTGTGATTTCTTAACTAGGTTATTTTTGCTTTAAAGGGGTTATTTGAAGGAGTCATAGATAATAGAAAGCGAATTTATTTCAAGTGATTTGATTGCCATCTGTGATGTTCCATAAAAGTTAATCAGTCTGCCTAAACTAATTTAAATATTTGCTACAGGAGGAGGAATACATAAAGTTAATAAGGAAATATAACAAACTAGGTCGAACCCATCACTTCGTTACTAAACAAGGTATCAAAATTCCATGGCAGGTTTTTCACGATTGAACATGTCTATTCTGGTAAAAAGTTCTGATTAAAGACACAATCAAATAAAGTTTTAATAATCTAACATCAGAAGTGGGATACCCACCCACGCCCTCAAAGTGGATTGCGACCTGAATGCAGGCCTTTACTCCGTTGGTCGATCAAAACACTTGCGAGGGAGTGATTTAGGTCTGTTAGTAGAGCAATTTCTGACTGTGTATTATCGTCAGACGCACATAGTTCGTAGGATTGCGTTAAAATAACTGTGCTTGCGTTTAACTTGAATAAACGTTAAAAATGGTTCTACAGACAGAGCGAATTAGAAGATATTGAACATAACATCAAATAGTCGGACTTGGTAGCGCTCCTGCTTCACGAGCCAAAGGTCCCGGGTTCGAATCCCGGTCAGGGCATGGATGTTTGTGAGCCACAGTGTAATTGGAACATTTAGTCCTGATATGTGGTTAAAAAAAATAATAATAACGAAGAACGCATGTTGTTTGGGACTTAGTCACTTCATTCTTGTCGTTCAGTACCCATATATTGGACCAATTAATGGTCCCGTAGATAACTCGGAACCAGCTATTTATACTGATTTCATAAAAGTGTTTAACAAAGTGCCCATTCTACATCTATTATACAAATTTTAATACTATGGCATTCGAGGCAAACCTCTTTCGCGGATTCAACGTTTAATCCCCAATTTAGAGTCAAGATTAAGAAATATCCACCTCGCGTGTTTTACAAAGTGGAGTACCTCAAGGCTCAGTTTTGGGACATTTGCTATTTTTAATATATTTGGTAGCTCTTTACTATAAAATCGAAACTTTTTTGCTGATGACAAAACTTTTAAACTCTCCTATTAAGAACGGTAAAATTCTTCAAGATGATCTTAATAATATTGCAATTTGGTTGATTGGCCGGCTGATTATAACGACAGCCAGCATTACCAAAAAAGTTTTTACCATGAGTACAAAAAAAGTGAGGTGAAAAATAAAATAATGTCTTCAAGCTTTATATAACAACACAAACTTATGACAACAACAACAGTGATGACAGTTAATTAATTCTAAAGCTTGCTGTTGACATTACTTTTATTTTCCATAGCCAACTCTTATGTAATTTCATTTTGAACTCATGGTTTAAATTAAGTCCTTAGTGGCTTTTGCTTAGTAATGGTTTCTCGTAGCTGTCTAGATTAACATGAGCCGAAAGATGTATAAAATTAACCACCACCATCAATTAAATTATTAACTTATGCAAATTTGCATATTTATAAAACATGAAAAGTTTAAAGCGGAGCAACCTATATATTTACATTTTTAATAATAAGGATCTATCTTTTAAAAAAACTTTGAACATTCCAGAAAGTTTGAAGCAGTGTGGTCCTGCCAAGAAAAGAAGGGGTTGAGTAATATTACCCCATCTTTTAAAAAGAAAACGAAACTGCAGTTTTATGACTGTTTAGTTTCCTTCTTTTAATTAATTTTCTTAATTAATGAACTTCCTTCCGGAATTACAAATGAAAATTGCAACATCTTCCGTATTTCCTGTTTTTCTAAGTTAAATCAGTTATACCAACGTAAGAAACGTGAGTGTTTGTTTAACAACCCTCTAGTTTATAACACGTATGAGTCTGATTTTTCTCGTATATATATTTTTTTTTTGATTTTTTTATTTCGAGTCTGAGTAAACTTGAGTTTTCGAGTTGATCAAATGATTTCTCTCTGTAATGTTCGCGTTCTTCCGCTACAATCAAGCAGTGCAAACATTATCTCTCAGATTCCATCAAATCAATCGATGAACACGAAAAATCACCGCTTAAAACTCGGAAGTTCTGTACATATTTCCATACTACCATTTTTCTGATGATAGGCATGAATTTTTATTTCATTTCTCAAAGGTTTTTATCTAACTTTCAGTTACCTTCTTCACTGATTTGTTTTAAAGATGATGAACGCTTAACGGTTTATTTCTTAAATTCACGATCTCTCAGAAATATTTAAAAGGAAATGTTAAAGGTTATCAGATATTTCTTTAATTTTTTAGTTCAAATTTTAATTTAGACAATACTGCAAGGGGAGCATTATCAATTTCTGCACCATTTGAGATAATAGCGTGCTGGTTGATCACCAGCTATTGAAACAACTAGCGGGTTAAAATATTTATTCGTAAATCAGGATTCTCCAGGTCAACTGAAGATTCGACATGTTTAAGAGCGATGTCGCAGAGGTAATAACATGTGTTTGGATTGTTTCGGCCAAATTGTAATACGCAACATTTGGACGTATTCAGAGGGAGCAATTGTCACACCATTTATCAACTGCATTAAGGTCCTGTTGTAAAAGCGACCAGTTACCACAACCGTTATATATTTTTAGATCGTCTGCATACATCTGGTGGCTGGAGATTATACTTGAAATTATATCGGCCACATAAACGAGAAACAATATAGGCCCAATCACTGTGCCTTGTGGCACTCCGCTTAGAACTTGTTGGGGGTAGATAGTTCAGATCCTGTGCGCACTTGGAATGTACGGTTGCTTAAAAATTCTTGATCCGATGGAACAATTTGCCTCTAATTAAGCTTGACAAAAAGTCAGCTATGTGATTCTCTGTCGAAGGCTTTAGTAAAGTCCAGGTTGATAATATCCATAGAAATTGAAGCATCGAGATGTTTTGTCCACTCATTAGTTGCCAGTAACATGTTTGAGACAACAGATCGACCAGGGACGAAGCCATTCTGGCTTTGCGGTATAATTTGGTGCTGTAGTAGGTAGGACATCAACTATAATGCGCTCCATAATTTTTGCTGGGATAGAAACAAGAATATGAAAGGGATGGATTTATTTTTCTTCTCTTGTAGAGATAATATTTCTTCTTGTATTTTCTTTATTGGTTCTTTTTTGCTACATATATTTAACTTTTATGCAGCATTAAATTGAATGTATATAATTTTTCTATTTTTTTCATTTTCAGTTTTTCCAGAAACAAATCCAAATAGTTTTTAATATTATTTTTGTCTGAAGCTTTAAAATAGTCTGCTCTTAATCTATGGCTGACATTCGATAGTACGAAATACATTGCAACAAAAAACACAAATAAAATACACGATAGCACTAGATGCGGTATTCTATTTCACAAAATAGTTTGGCCACAACAAATCTCTGTACTGAATCATACAGTAGCCAACAATACAAAAGCAAATACAATAAAAAAACCAAAGCGGTTTTCCTGAACAAGTAATCTAGCAGTCTAGTCATTATAGTTTTTGTTTAAGTTGGTACTTATATTTAGAGAGAGCACTGTCAAGTTAAGACGGCAATTGTATCAAGAACAATAAAACATATTACACTTTAATGAAGATTGAACCAATCGGATACAAGTACCAACTGAGAAATTACAGGATACTTAATCTAGTTAGATCCCCTTAGAACGAATTACGTATAAGTGAATTAAGATAACTATGGCAACACTGCAATGTATCTTCGTTAAATATACTGCTGTTTCAAAAATTAATTGCTATATACTAGCGAGTTATAACAATTAATTGGGTAGTTTAAACTTTAAACTATATTTTTATATGAATATTTTATAAACCAAACTGTTTATTACTCACTAAATTACTATTTATAATGAACCTAATAGACTTTACCTTATTAATTTTTAAAATTTATTGTTTAGTTACAGAAATTTTAAATAATTTATGCAACAGGGAAGGTGTTTTTATTAATATATATATGCAATTCACCATTCATTTTAGTTTGTTTATTATCGTTACATGAAGACGTGGCCTTTGTAGCACTTTCTTAGGCAAGCGATATTTGCTTCTTCTGGTCATTCTCTGTGTGTTCGGCTTATTTTGACCCTCATCATCTATTTTATACCACTTCCTGCCTACTCCCAGATCCTTTCTAACCACATTTGTTCTTTCCTTATTTCTAGACAACGTCTCAGGTAGTTAGGGGTTCTTAGGTGTTCTTTGTATGTCTGACATTCTATTCTTCATCCGTCCAAGATTAATTCGCTACCGCCTCGGTCTCGCATATGAATCAGGCTATCATCTTCTAGAGTAATTATCTCTTAAACATCTTGGCAACATTTGCATTTGTATTTTTTGGTAGTCATTGAGCTATCTATTATGTTTTGCTTGTTTTGGTCTTGTATTTCCTTGCCTCTGTCCACCAACATTTGCCAGTAATTCTCGCTTTCTTATAATTTTGTGGTAAAGAGACTTTTTTTGTTGAAATTCGTCCTCAATTTCTTCCCTCCTATGCTTCAAATCTGTCCAATCGCGGTCCTTTCATTTTTCTCTTTGTCCTTTATATATTTGATATTTCCGTTATTTTTTTACTTACCCCTGATATTTTGTTTCGTCCTCTAGTTCCAGTTCTTAGTTACCCATTTTCCTCTTTTCTTTTATCTGTCGCCTTCTTTTCTGAACTCTACTGCTTTAGATTTTTCTGGGCCAAGTCGCAAGTTCTCTAGAATAAGTAAGTTTTCATGATTGGGTATACATTTTCAAATATAGAGGGTATAGACTGAACTTATTAGTTTTTATATTGGCATTTTCCTATATTTACAAACTATTTTTTATTGCTGTCAGCATTGAAAAATCTAAAATTTTGATTAGTTGACATATAAAACGTTTTATATGATATTTTTGGTTCCGAGAATTCCAATTTCGTAAAGACGAGCATCCCCTGCGTTTAACAAATAAAACTTCTGAACTAAAAGTTGAAACATTGTTACAAGTTCACAATTGCATTACGGAAAACGTTAAACCACGTGGGTACGGATCAACCAATAAAAGAATCGCATCTTTCTGTATTTTTATGACATGGCCCGGTTGTTCTGACAGCAAACAATATAGGATAAGAATTCCTATTGTGAGATCTCCGGGGGAATCAAAAGTCCGGTGTCACACCAACCGGAGTTGACCGGAGATGGCCCCGAGCTTCCATAACATGTAGACATTACACTGAATTAGTTCCAAATAACGGGTATTTCACGTTTATTTCTATTTTATTATGTCTTATTTTTAGAATAATTTATTTTACGTCTTACATAGAAATTGTTAGTGTTTCACATTAAAATTTATAGTTAGCCAAATACTCCTCTAGTATTTTCACTCATGATTCACCCAAAAGTGAATAATTAATTTGTTTAAAAAAAAACACTCACTCATATTTGGTGTTCCACAAGAATATTAGATATATTAAAGAGTTCCACAGGGGTCAGTCCTTCGACCCATACTCATCTGACATACTACATACTGCCACCACAAAACTACTGTCTGGTTAACTTAATCTGGTCGGTTGCGTAGTAGTGAAAAAATAGAAGAAGGACTTATTAGTATTCGTGTAGCAGTCATGAGGTTCAGTCACACTAAAATTATTTTCAAAACAAATTGATAAGCGCTATTGCGATGAAGTCAATAAGAATAAATTCCGGTTGTACTTTGATGGCACAATGAAATAATATACTTATACAAAAAATATACTAAACCAGACCATGAGAGTAAATAAATCTGGAATTTTTAAAACTAAAAGAGTTGTAACATTTCTTCTTTGAAAAAGTATTCCAGACACATAACTTTCCAAGAAAATACATAACTTTTTTACCACAGATATTCAAAAATGTTATACAGCCTCCAGTTTTAAAATAGTTAGAAAACGTCATGTACCCTATAAAGATGTAGTTTTATGAACATCTCCCGAGTCCCAATCCTTCTGAATCCTGTTCCCAGGAGTGTCCTGACTCACATGTTAGTTCTCTCCAATGTTAACCGGGAAGGGTTGTGAGTTTCCCAGTTGCGGAAACCCTAATAACCGTTCTACATCACAAGATAACACACTTCTTTACACAAGACTTTACTGCGAAACTTAGAAACGATGAATTAAAAGTTTTACTTTGATACTAATTATGAACCATTAGTGTATATCAACTTTGATAATTTGTGTTGAGTGTGTGAATGGCTTAGATAATATACAAGAGTTTGATGTGCCACAAATGATATAGTCTTATCTTTGTTGTATGGATGTTGTGTATAAAGGAATGGTAATATAATTTTAGGATCGATACTTATGTCTCTACCCTTTATCTTTGGAATATATGGCAGTACTTACTGAACTTCACAATTAATACATTATGTCATAATAAGTTTAGTTGAGAGGTTTAAGGATACGTTCACTGCTAACGTGGGGTTAAGTTAGGGTGCCAATAACTTAGGGTTACAATTTGGAATTTTTGTTTTGTTAAGTTTAATACCCATTAATGCACTAATTATTAGAAAACAACTTATTGTTTAGCAAGGATCTGAATTTTCTTCATTTGAAGAATTTCTGGTATGAACAGGCATATTCACTGTGTTTTACTTTGGTTTGAATTAAGTTTTACAGGTGATCAATGAGATACAATACTTCATAACAAGAGTTGCCCAGTTACAACACTTACTAAATGCATGGGATGATGAAAATTAAGATATTGGTACCACATGAACCAAATTACAATGTTTATAAAAATTTAGACAAAGATCGTCAGGTTCTAGCAGTATTTTTAGATTTATCGAAGGCATTTGACCGCGTAAATCACAAAATCTTGTTAAGAAAAACTAGAAAAAAATTGGACTTAGAAGGAAAGCTCATGATTGGTTTCTCTCGTATTTAAATAGTAGGCAGCAATATGTAGAAATTGGAGATTCAAAGTCAAGTCATTTATTTGTAACACAAGGAGTTCCGCAAGGCAGTGTGTTAGGACCACTTCTTTATATTTTATATGTGACGTTGTGGGAGATGCTTTGAGTTCGGAACTTGTGGCCTTTGCTGATGACACCACAGTAATGAGTTCCGATTCAGATTGTACTACCCTTGTAACGAAAGTAAAAGACGACATAAAGTTACTGAATAATTGGCTAACTTCAAATGTACTCATATAAAATGATGAAAAATGTAGTTTCATAAAATGTATTGCTGGTGCTCAGTATTACTGCTTTCTGCATCAAGCACATCATGCAAAGTATTCGGTACAACCCCAGTAGCTGATATAACAACAGGTAAAGTCTTGGCAATTAAAAGATTCCATTGCTGATTGATTTCTATTGCCATTATTATTATTATTTAATACAAAAATGTAGTTTCATAAAATGTATTGCTGGTGCTCAGTATTACTGCTTTCTGCATCAAGCATATCATGCAAAGTATTCGGTACAACCCCAATAGCTGATATAACAACAGGTAAAGTCTTGGCAATTAAAAGATTCCATTGCTGATTGATTTCTTTTGCCATTATTATTATTATTTAATACATCAAAGTTGTCTTTGATATCCTGTACTTCGGGTTTTTCCGGAAAAGTTCAATACCACCATTCTATTCTTTAGATAAACTTTGTCATCAAATTTTTCTCACATATGTCGCTCTTCAAGAAAAATCATGTTTTTGATACATAATAATTGCTGTTTAAGATGTAGCAACGTAGGAAAAGGCTATCAACCTTTGTGAATATTGTCAATGAATTTTAGGAGCTTATGCGTCATGTAATCTAGAAAAATAACATCTGTAAGTCGAGTATATGTCATGTAATAGACACTTACTGTTAACTAACTTCTTAACTACATTTCTTTTCAGGACTATAATATTTCCTCCCTCTAAATATTGCCCAAAACTTTCTTAACAGCTAAGATATCACATCCCAAGAATATCAAATACAACCTCATCGAAATGATGCAGTAAACAATGATGTAATCATTAAGGTAACATTCCAGCACTAGGATCAGTTCCGTCCCCTCAAGTCCCAGCGCCATCAAACGTGATTATCTAAAACTAGATTAACATTAGTGAATGTCTTACCGGTTAGGTCACGTGGTCTGTTCATTACAGCCCCAGGACACAATATAATTTGTCACGATATCATTTTCTGTATGCTATCTAACGCCCTGTAAGATGAGGTGTGACATAAGCTCTCTAGTTATTATACGAACGAGGACGAATATTAGCAGAAATGGAATTAAATCATTAGAGAATTAACTTGGGACTTGAAATTATTATTTCTGATGTTACTTAATACAGTTACAAGGAAATATTTAAGTATGTAACTTTAAATTCTATTCAAGTAATACAAAAATGAAGTCTAGAAATAAATAAAATTATTACCATTAAAAAATCTGAATAATAAAATATTTTACTTTTTTCTTAACGCTGCTTACTTTCTTACTGCCTTTCAGATGAAAGAAGGACTATGAGGTCGATGATAAAAATAATGAATAAAATTGGGTCAATGACGCTTCCTTGAGGAACTCCAATAACAGATGTTCGGAGTAAGAAGAACCAATTCGTACTTGATATTTTCGGTTGGTTAAGTAGATTTTCAGGTTATCGATCTACTCTGCTTTTCAGATGAAAAAAAGACTATGATATCGATGATAAAAATAATGAATGAAATTGGACTTGTTTTTTTGGTGTTCGGGGTAAAAAAAAAACAATTCGCACTCAAAATTTTGGGTTGGTTAAGTAAATTTTCAGGTGTCCGACCTACACTGCCGTTCAGATGAAAGAACTGAGATCGATGATAAAAATAATGAATAAAATTGGGCCTAAGACGGTTCCTTGAGGAATTCCACAAGAAACTGTTTAGTATTCGGATGGTTAAATATCGTACTGGAATCATACTGGACTTCTATTTCTCGTAGTAATCTAATTTGGCGGATAACCAAATACAACTCTGTCGAACTCTTTAGCAAAATCGAAGTAAATAACATTTGCTAGATGAAAATGATAATTGTTCAAAATTATTCTATTTAATTTGTGATTCAATTTGAACCATATTTAAATTGCAATTTACTCAATTTTTATTTTTGATAACCAGCAATGATCATTTCTAAATTACACTTTTTCTGTGTGAATTTATGCAGAGTCATCTTTACATTTCAACCATTTATTTCTATATTAGTTTTTTACGATAAAAACTGCATGGTTGTTCAATGGAATGACTATTTTAATGCAAAACCACAGTTTTCAATTCCATCGTGATTGACTAAAGCACCAACCAGATTTTTAATTTTCGATTAATTTTAGACACGGTAAGTGGTTTCGAATAGTCAGTATTTAATTATCTTTGTCAACAATTCCGAACACAATTGAAAACTATGTACCATTAATTTGGTTTCAATAAATTTTATTCCAAAATAGGAATAGATATATCTACGCTCTCGACATAAAAAAAAATTGACAAGCAGACAGTCTTGCGATTATATTTTAAAAGCTGATAAAAAAGTATTTAAGCATTTTAAAGGGAAACTACAAAAGCATCGAGAGGTTACAATGTTATAAGAAATCATTTTTTGTTGCTAAATAAATAATGCCCGTAAACAAGATGGTAACTACTATTACTGATTGGTATGCTGAATTTAAACGCTGTCGTACAAACACCGATGATTCTGAACGCTCTGGTCGCCCAAAATCGGCAGTTGTTCCGGAAAACATAAAAAAAGTCCAGAAAATAGTTTTGAAAGAACGTAAAGTGAAGTTGACACCTTAAAGATATCAGAAGGTACTGTGTTTACAATTTTACACGAAAATTTGAGCATTCGTAAATTGCTTTCGAAGTGGGTGCCGCGTTCGCTTACACCGGACCAAAAACAATGCGTTGATGATTCAGAGCGCTGTTTGGAGCTGTTTAAGCGAGATAAAAAGGATTTCTTGCGTCGGTATGTGACAATGGATGAAACATGGATCCACTACTACACACCTGAATAAAAAAAAAACGTCAGCTGAGTGGACAGTGAAAGTCCTCCAAATCGACCCAAAACTCAAAAGTCAGCTGGCAAGGTTATGGCATCCGTATTTTGGGAGGCGCATGGTATTTTGTTTATCGACTATCTTGAGAAAGGTAAAACTATCAATAGCGAATACTACATGGCATTATTGGATCGATTGAGTGTAGTAATCAAGAAAAAACGGCTTCACATGCCAAAAACAGTGCTCTTTCACCAAGACAACGCCCCGTGTCACAAGTCGATGAAAACGATGGTTAAATTGAATGAATTACGCTTCGAATTGTTTCCTCACCCACCGTACTCTATAGATCTGGCCCCCAGCGACTACTGGCAGACCTCAAAAAGATGCTCCAGTGAAAGAAATTTGACTCAACTGAAGAAGTGATTGCCGAAACAGATGCCCATTTAGGGCAAAGACAAATTGTTCTACAATGAAGGCATCGAAAAGTTAGAGGAGCGTTGGAATGAATGAAATCAGTCTTGAAGGAGAGTATGTTTATGAATAAAGTCTGAAAGTGAATTTCTAAAAAAAAATGTGTTTCTTAGTTAGACCGGAGCCTTATTGAGCGACGTGGTATATCATGTTCTAATAAAATATATAACCAAGTGACTTAATCACTATTTATAATTATAAGACTCCCATTTTTTATATGAGAGTGTATTAAGTTATGTATAAAAAATTAGTCATATGTAGAAAGACTATAAAAAAGATAATTTAGTGTTCAAAAAATAATTTTAGATCAAACACTATTTTTACAAAAGTTTTTACAAACGATAAATAACTTTCACAAACAAACTGCATGAACAAAACTAAAAATCTCTAAAATTAAAATGAAAACTCTAGATCTCGCTAGAAAAAAATGATTCATTATTCCCAATCGCAGACGAAAAAGGATGATTAAAACCAAAATTCCCAAGCATAATACAAATTCAGCAGTAAATTACGAAAACCAACTGGTCACTAGTTGAAAACAATACCACAACCAAATCACATAATTCAAACATTTAGAGAACAGGTGGTGACAGCATGCGGTATAACCGGGAACTACACCGCAGGATAACTAGGGAAAAACGAACAACATTTCAGCAACAACTGAATACATCCCATGTTATATGTGTTACAGTATTGTCTACTGTTTGGCTCATAGCAAATATATGCAATGATGATTGCATCGATTCTGCCTATGGCTACATTTCGGTCAGTGCAAGTCTGATTACTAAGTATTAATGATGCAGGATTGTACAAAATAGGATGCTATCCTGAATTATATATGGTAATAGCAATTATTATGGTGGATCACTATGATTATCCATGGAATAATTATATATATATGATTCAATTAGACTTAAATTATGGCTTTTGCAACTGATTTTATAATCTTACTTTACGATTCGTAATGGTGATATTATTTTAATGGGAAATCTATTTGCGAAACTGTATTGGCGGATAATAATAATGTAGCATTTATAACCAAAAGTTTACTTTGTAATTTTCTTAAAGTACTGTTAATCTACCTAGTCCAGTGGTCTTCAACCTTCTTAAATCTGCGGAAGCCTACAGTTTAAATGCAGTTTCTTTGGAATCCCAAGGTGAAGATCCCCAATTGACTGTCTTTTTTATAATATAAAAATTTCAATTGTTTGTATGTGTATTTGGTTTTATTTTTTAACGTATCTTTCACCGATCACCGATCAGCGAATCACGGGACAGGATATCACCCTTTAGTCAATCACGGGAGAGGGTGTCACCTGTCAGCCAATCAAGAGACATGGTATCCCCAGTTAGCCAATCACGAGCACCTTAGGAAAAATTGACGTCATAATGTTAGCGATACTACATACAGACACTTGCTAATTATATAGTAGTAGTAGTAGTAAAGATTTATTTTTCACCTTGCGGTGTTAAAATTTTCCTACATTTATATTTACAATTTAGTAGCAAACAGTGTGCAATTATCATGTGTATAGTACATTTTTAAATTTTATGTCATTTGTAGTCTTTTATTTAGTATCTTCTTCATCCAGGTTTAATCCGGGTTTTCGTCATTAAGTATTTGTATAGCTGATTTCGGGTTTCTCACTTCTTCCGTGCAGTCACGTGTTAGATGCTCTATTGTCTCTTCATTCCGCTCACATATTCTGCACTTCTTTTCTTCGTTTCCTACTCTGAATCTGGCTATTATTTTTTGGACTGTTTTCTTAGATACAGAGGCATGTCTATTTTTTCTAAAAACCTGTATCTGGGCTAATTATATATGTACGATCATAAATGGGCTGAGTTTGGCGCAAATAGTCATCGTTACTGTACGCCTGAAATTTTAACTAATTAATAGAACCCCATGTAACCATTTCATACACCAATACTGGAGTTAAACTTGGAAAAACTTATCGTAGACATTTATTTTATTTTTATCAATTTACAATTAATAAAAACTAATAACAGTTTTGTTTTCAGCCAATTACCCGTGAATTGTTGAACCAAGAATGCTGCTAGCTGCTCAAAACATATCAAAGACATAAACTACAACATAAATTTATCGGGTGAGTAAATATATCCCGAATTATATCTCCTTATTTTTCTTGTGTCATTTCCTTCTAACTTTGATGTTAGAATTATGAGCAAACACAGTCACGAAATAAATTTACGGGCAGTCACTTCTTTCATTAAGTATCTCATAAGCATTGATCTGGAGCTCATCCATGCCTATATGTTGTTTTCCAAAGAAAGTAGTTCTTTTCTCCACAAAAAGAGGGACCCCGATTGATTAGCTTGTCCATAGCATTCGTGTGGATAGAAGTATTGATAAAATCCTGGTGTCTGTTTAATGTTAGGGAGATGGTGTGTAGTCAATATTTACTTCTATTAACTTCGGTAGTCCCCCAATTTCTTCGTACACGAGCTATATATTTTCTGATTAATTTGGCCCGTCATCTGATGTAATAACTTAACTCACGTCTTTCCATCTCTTTCTCTTTCATCTATGATTGTGTTCTTTGTCTGTCTCCTACTTCCTTTATTCATTTATATCTTTGGGCTTCTTCATATCTGCTGGATGAGTCGTATTCTGTTTCCTGTCATCATTTCTATAGAGCGGATAGTTCTTTTCAGTTCTGAAATAGTATTTATTGGTTAAGTTCATTTTCATTTGGAGATTTTTTTGTCATTTTGAATGGGTTGAAATTAAATTAAACCTTTTTAGCTGAAATTTATTGACCTAGAGGGTAAACCTTTGACCGTTATTGGATAACTTTTTCAAGAAAGCTTTTTAAAATTTTTAACTTTTTTATATCTTTTTTAAATTACAAGATTCATTTTATCCGGGAATATTTTCGTAAAGGTACCAAAATTATGCTTAGAAAATTTGAACTTAACACAAATTTTGTTTAATAAATAATTAAAAACAGACTGTCTTCTAAATTTATTCTTGCCATTTTGCTCTGTTAAATGTTTTTCAGATATCTTGGCAATTCTTCAGCTAGAAATATCCACTTTTATTAATTCCATTTTTACCGACCGCCAACATATATAAGAGAGGTATTGTGATTATACCGATTTTGACATTTCGAGATTTCGATGGATCTCCACGAATTGAGGTCCCTACATAACGTTTTGATTATTTTTAGCATAATGTCTGTTTGTCTGTTAGTCTGTATACACGTGCAGAGTTGATCAACTTTTGGTAAAAATCGGTTGACTAGAAATGGGAGTTTACTCGTGTCGGTTTTAAGATTTTTGCGAATATTTCACATATAAAACATATTTGTTGTTTCGTCTGATTTGTTATATTTAAGAGAGGATATTTAGCTTATATATTCTCTACACTAAAGAATGTAGACAATGTTTTAACAAAGCCGGAAGTTTTTTTACCTCTGCTCTAGCTTATATCATACATTGCAAGGAAACATGTTCAATGCTCTTAAATTATTTAAAAATATGAGTCTTTTGTTTTGAATTTTTTAGGTGGAATTAAAATGAAGAATTTTACTTTTTACATGTCAGTCAGGTGAGGAATATATACGGCGTTTTTACATAATAAAGTATAGAGGGAACAGGGCGTGGTTAATATAGAATGAAACAAGAAAAAATGTACGAGAAATGATGGGTGATATAATTTTATGCTGTTTTTCTGGGGTTTTTAATATTCATAGATTTTAAATTATTAAATAAATCTAGAATATCCTGGAGAACACGTTTTAACACGAAACTTTTTTTATATATAAAAAGACAGTAAACATTTTTACTAGTGTTTTTACTTCTTATTTAATATCATTTAAAAAGGAAACTTAAAAGTTGAAAGTTTTTTAGTCGAATTATATGAATTAACCCAGAAAACTGTTTTTTCTTGATAAAAATGCATTCTAGTAAAAATTTGTAGTGAAAAAGGAATAGAATCGGTAATGTAAACTAAAATACCGATAGGATGAACACCATAAAACACACGAAGAAGGTGAGACAGGCAGTTAAAACACTGGAGAGACTATGCTAGAATGCGAGATTGGGGACACTCAATATTTGACAGAAAAAGTAGAATGTGGTACGAAGTAACAGAACGCATGATCGACATCCAACAAATAGAAGAAACAAAAATAAAATGGTCAAGGTCCAACAGCAAATATAGACCTGGATGCTGAGCATACCACAACATTTTACAGAAATGGGAAGTAAGAGAAGAATAAAGTGAATGCGATATTTAGATGTGGACATAAGAAGAGAGACAATAAGTTTTCGATGAGTGAAGAAGAAAGAACTGAATGTGTAGGGAAGACAAAAGAGGGAAGATAATTGAACATTTGTTGGAAGAATGTGGGGAAATAAGAAGCAGACCTGAAACGGGAAAGGAAATTTTGGGGGAAACGAAAAGGGGGTAAAACTGGATTAAAGAAGTGAAAAGCAGAAAAGAGGAAAGGAGTCAACGACTTTAAGCCGAAAGGCCAAAATTTTAAATAAACTAGTTTCTAAGAACACAACATAAATATATTTAATAATAAAATAATCTATCTATCTATTAGATTGGGAGAAACAATGGTGACATACAGATCAAGACAGTAAATTATGGACTAATCGAGTCTTTCATTGGATGGAGAATCTTGTCCAGCAATGAGAGGCATTTCATGCTGTTATTATAATTATTATATCAACTTCACAGTATCAACTTGCCCAGTCAGTCAGTATGCGGATTTTACAAGAAAAAAATAAAATATATATCCTTTTCAAAAGGAGATTCTAACACCTCGAAGAGTTTATAAGACTCGTTCTTGGAAAATCAGTTATATAAATAACAGTTTTCAAATTGCTATTTGGAAATAAAATAATATTAAATCAGGTTTCTATAATAGAAATACCCCTAGAAATAAGTCAATTAGAAACTGTCGGAAAGAATACAATTACATTCAGGAATTTACAAAAATGCACAATTGTGATAATTATTACATAGGTCAAATACGTAAATTTAAAGGAAGATTTAAGGAACACATGAGAGCTTGGAAATTAAATAAATCTTCATCTAATTTATTAAAACATTTATTAGAAAACGATTTCCACTCTGAAAATCTCTCCTGCCATGAAAGACGTTTGCTCATCGAAGCGCTCGATCGCGGTTCGCCGGTATTTTTGATTTTATCGGCGAGCATACACACAGGTCGCCGCCACATTGAAAATCTCCCCTACCAGGGAAGCACTCTGCCGGTCCAATGACGTTCTCTCGTCGAACTCGGTCGCTCACGATCCACTGACACCGAGCACACGTATCGGTCGCCGCTATTTTGAAAATCTCCCCGGCCGGGAAAGAACTACAGCGACGTTCTCTCGTCGAAGCTCTCGGTCGCTCGTGGTTCACCGGCATTTCTGATATTACCCGCGAAGAAACGTACCAGTCGCCGCTACTTTGAAAATCTCCTCGGCCGGGAAAGAACTACAGCGACGTTCTCTCGTCGAAGCTCTCGGTCGCTCGTGGTTCACCGGCATTTCTGATATTACCCGCGAGGAAACGTACCAGTCGCCGCTACTTTGAAAATCTCCCCGGCCGGGAGGAACTCTGCCGCTACTGCGACGTTCTCTCGTCGAAGCACTCTGTTGCTCGCGCTTTACCGGCATTTCAGATTTTATCGGCTAGTACACGGACAACTCACCTTTACTGTGAAAATTTCCTAGCCTGAGAGGAGCGCTGCTGTTTCGGTGATGTTTTTTCGCTTCCGCTTCACCGTCATTTTTGATAAATGCGGACAATCCTAAAATTTAGAAATTTTAAATTTTGAAAATAAATGCGATAAACCCATGGGCATTTTAGAAGCTTTTAAAATTAAATATGCACTATAAAAAAGGCCTAATCTTACTAACGAGCAACTAGATCTATTTGAATCATCTGTTTTCAAGACTATGCTAAGGTATTTTCTAAGCTCTTCTTACATCTATGTGTATTTATTTAATTCTGTATACCGAATTATGTTATACCAATAAAAATAGACAACCGAGTTATAAACTGTGCCGATGAATATACATTAATCCAACTGACAAAAGTCAACACAACTTCCAGTGTTCAAAAAATAAAAGAAACAGTACCCAAGTCAACAAATTGGAAAATCCTGTATTGTCCACGAAGTACGGTATTTTTGGTTTGTTATGCCACATATGTTATATTTTGGACATCAACGTAGTTAATAAAATTAACCATTTTTCAAACCAAAGTTTGATAGCAGCGAGATCATCTTGCAATTGGTATTAATGCGTTAAAGGATTAGCGTATATTTTAGAATGATCTGCATAGCATGATAGTTTTATGGTGGTGATGTGTAAACGTCAGACGAGTATAAAAAGTATGAGTCCAAGGATTAACTCCTGTGGAACTCCACTTTTAACATGCAATTCTCTAGAATACTCATTGCCAACTCTTTAAAAGTTCTGTTATTTTTTTATTTTTGTTTTTAACATTTAGTTTAAATTACTTTGAATTCTTTTGACGATGGCCTAATAAGCTGAAGTATATATTAAATTTGGCTGCTCATGTTAGTCATATTTGACTGAAGTTAAATTTATTTATTTAAGCATTTTGTGAAAAATAAAACTCACTACAAAAATACCAATACAAAATAACAATAGTTATAAAAATCATCCTAATAAAAGGTAGAAGATTATTCTAAAACCATCATAAAACACTCATTAAATATTCCTAAAATTGCAACTTTGTCATAAAAAGAGCTTTTAAGTTGGTAACGTTATGTAGTGGATGCAGTTTTAATATCACTGATCTAAAGTACATCCCGGCATGCAAGTTGATGTTGAAACGCATGAAGACGTCACAAGACGTCATTCCACATAACGTCACCCGGAAGACGCGCTAAGCTAGTCCTGAGCTGGAGCGTTTCGGCAGTAAACGTCAGCACTAAAAGGAAATGGCGAGGGAGACAAGAGTAGAACGCCATCAAACCCCACTGTCACTCATCCTTCATTGCTCCATCTAAGAACTTAGACTTTAACTTTAGTAATGATGTGGTATGTTTTCACTACAAACTCAAGCAAAATATTTTGTTTATAGAGACTTATAATATATGACATCATTAATGGATTAGTTTATTTTTTCTTTTTGATGTTTTAAGCTTGTTTGTTCAAAGTTGATGTATTGTCGTACTTCCTTTAGTTGAAGTGAATTATAATTTCAATTTTAAATTCAATAAAAATTTATGTGTATCGGGGGAAAATGCCATAAAGATTATTTTCCCATTTTCCTGAACGTAATTCATTCTATAAAGTCATAGAACCATATGAATATATCAGAAGCAATTTTAAGAATTGTGAACTACGACAAGTTTCTTACTTCATTTTTCATAGAAACAATTTTTAAAAGTAATAAGAATCCTCACTTAGATTGAGCGTCATATACCGCAAAACCGAAGCTAATCTTGTATTTTTTTTCTTGGTATTACTTTTAGTTTGGGTTGTCCTTAGCAAGCCTGTAGCTGCAAACGTTAAATCGTCTGTACCTGCTACTTGTCCGCTGAGCAAGGGCACGGACGTGAATTCATTTCCTGCTTATGCCAAATAATTTGTGTAAAAATATTTATACATATTACAGGTTCTGCTTAGCCGTTCGCAAACGGCTTTAAACTGTAGATGCCTTTCTGTGTACGCTAAAAAATGGACGTACTACTGACCATATTACTCCTGAATGTTCATAGATTGAAAACATGGTCACAAAACCTGGAAACAGGAGGCCTTGGCTCATTTTGGTGCTGTCCTGCCATTGGGGAGCCTGAGGCAAAAAATTCGAAGAACCCCAAAAATATTGGGAGGGGGCTATAAATAAATACAACCAATTTAATTATTCACTAGAATTTTAACACACTCTCCACCCAAAAGGGGTAAGTTCCTAGGAACTTGGAGCGAACGAAAAGAGATTTGTTTTTATATATAATTTTTAATGCTTTATTCCATTAGAAATTAGAGTGCTTTTGTCAGAGGCGAGTAAAAAATAACTATTTACTAACTCTGTATTTCCAGTGACTATAGAATCACCCTCCATTATATTTAAATTTAAAAAAATAAATGTCTTTTTAATGGAGTTGAAAAGCTGTCATTCAAAATTATATCAAAAACTGTTGTTCTTTTATAAAAATTTAAAAAACTAAAATCGTCAAACCTAATCTTTCCATTATTTCTCATTTAATAGTACTGTCTAAAAACATCTTTACTTTAAAAACTCTGAACCCCAAAAGTTACGAAAACAAAAATCCCTGCTATAATACGACAAGCGAGGTAATAATCCGTCTCATCAGAAGACAGCGTCTATTTGTCACTGTTCAAGGATCACCCCAGTGCTACCGTGCAGCATATTTAAAGATGCAGGACTATCGATCATACGTCATTGGGATGGGAGGGCGTGAAGAACGCAACGATGCGTTTTGACGGCTCCTTATTTAGGAATGCCATTTGACTTCACGGAGTCTACACTATTTAGCAAATTGAGAAATTATTTAAGCTAAGTGCAAGGCTAATAACACCATTTATTTCATATATAGTCGGGTTACTTAAAAAACAAGATAACTTTTATATATATTTTTTTTTAATTTTTGAGTTAATACCGAATACTTTCTCCCTTGTAAGCTTGGGTGTTTTTATAAGAGGGCTAATAGGGTTTCTAGGAGAAAGGGTTTAAGCATTGTTCAATGCGATGCTAGTGTTCAAAATTATTAAGCAGTAACTCTAAACAAATGTCTCCTTGAACAATGAATCATAAAAATATATTACTAAAGTTACGTATTGAAACTGTATTAAAAAATTGTATTTTTTTTTTTCATACGCTGAAAATTTTACTGAAATGTACAGAATACGCAAAGCGAGAGGCGCCTCTATCCAACTTAGCCCTGTATGGAATTCTGCGATCTACAGTACTGCCATGAAATCTACCATATTCAGGACATGCGTGACGTCAGTTCTTCTGAACGGCTGCAAGACTTGGTTCGTTACAGAAGCTATCAAGAGAAGAGTGCGAGTATTTGTAAATCGATGTCTTTGAAGAATCCTTCGCATTTATTGGCCACGTAGAATATCAAACGTAGAATTTGGGGAAAAAAACTGATCAAATGGACATTAATTTGCAAATTAAAAGAAGAAAGTATGGTTGGTTAGGGCATACTCTTCGAAGGGTTCCTAGCGAAGTGTGTCGCTATGCACTAGCATACAACCCTCAGGGCAGTAAGCGTAGAGGGCGACCCAAGAACACCTGGCGTCGCTCAACCCTGCTAGAAATAAATGCATGGAGCTCTCAAAACCAAGACAAAAGACTGTATAACAACATCAACGACTTGAAGCCTGTGGCAGATAGACGAGTTTGATGGAGAAATTTTATTGACAGCCTATGCTCTTTTTAGAGACAATCCAAAATCACCCGATGATGGACAAGGCTGGTTGATGATAATGCGGAGCATGACTCGCATTCTCTAAAAGTACACCACTGCCGTGTAGTCATACCAGCAAATTTTATTCGCCAATAATATAAAATAAATTTGCATCATTTATAAACAACAATATGTAAATTATCGATGGAAGATATGCACGAGTATATTTTAAATAAATCAGCATCTGTTGTTAAATTTGAATGACATATCATGATTCGGGTAAGTTTGTTATAATAGAATTCTGACTGACCGATTAGTGGTCTGACAAGCGTCGGCCGGTTTCTATCTCTTGTTTTTAAACTGTCATGGACCGTTGTTACGAAACTAGCTGACATCTGTAAGCACCAGATGTGGATACAATTAGATATTCACGTTACGATGATTTGATATTATTTAAAGTACATGTACCGCACTATGAAACAGCTCTAAAACATATGCAGAGATGTACGCAAAACAAACTTGTTTGTAAATACGAATATGGAATAACAAATACATAACAGGAACTGCCAAGATATGGAACTATGACAAGAATATTTTCGCTTGCATTAGAATAGTTTCGTATAGGAGTCTATGCAGAATATGAATCAAAGATTGGATGCAAATACCATACAGACCAAAGAGCAGCATTTCTCTATTTCTTAATAAGATTGGAACTACCATAGTTGAGTTCGGGAAGCAAGATCGGAGTGTTCCAAGTTACTCTGTTTAACTCCAGACCGCTCGAGGAAGCAGTTTTACCTAATCATCATTCTAAATTACTTTAAAATAGTTCAGCCATTTTGCATGGATCTCCAACAGACAGGCATTTTTTAAGGTTTAAAGATAATGAATAAATAATTCGGTATACTCATTATTTGTCCAGTTTTTAATAATGGGCGAAGAGTTGATTCAATGTGAATTGGATGAAGTAAGGCGTATGGCTAGAGAAAGAAGTCTGAGGTGTCGAACCAGTTCCAGATTAAGGCAATGATGTGTTTGCCAACACAATTGTCTACGGATGCACTAGTATCATAATAAAAAAGTTACAGCTTCCAATTTTATTAATCTAGATAAGTCTTTTACTGTGTGAAAAATTGTGTAAAGATGTTAAATTAAAGACAGCTAATGATTGTTTTAACCAAAATTAGTCTTGACTGTTCCAAAAAGGATTGATAGGGAGGAAGTCTTAAATCTATCGATCATACGTCAGAGTTGAGGGTGCGTTCTGACGTTGTCTCGTTTAAGATGTGGCCGCACTGTTTGGCTGCTCTAAAGATTTGTCTTGTGAGGGTGCCTCAGCTAGTTAATGCCCGACTGATAGCTTGGGGTTTGGCTAACTTGGTTTGATTGATACATTTTTCAAATAACGCTAGGGTGTTTTCTATATCTAGAATCGAAACGTGTTCTCTACGGACTTGGAGAATTTAATATTTAACTATTTTATATGATGTTGTTCAGCAGTTCAGGCATATGTGTAGTTGGAAATCTTTGACGGTTATATATCGTTTTAGATTCACAGTTGCTACACCCCTAGTGATTTCCTTATGACCTCAGAGTCGTATCTAGTTGTGAATCATAGGGCAATTTACTTGCACGGGATTTCATAAAATTTGTAAGTTGCACTCTCTTGCGGTTATATGAAAAATTATATTTTCACTTTGGACTGAATAGGGGATATATCTGTTAAGTTATCTACAACGCGGTTGAAAATGAAGAACTTTTTCTTTCCTAAACACTTTGTGGTAATGCTCATTTCAATAATAATAATATTATTTAATAAACAACTTGATCAGTTATATAAGTTATAATATTTATCAATATCAGATTAGAAAACCCATCTTGTTCCATACTTCAGCTTGCCTCACTAACTCCAAAAATAATTTTTCGTTGATAAGCGAAGGAAAACCGAGATTCAGAAGATAATATGAAGAGTGTTAGACAACGAACAATGACAGCTAGTGCTCAAATACAAGATATTGTTCAGAAGAAACCAAGAGGGAGAAAATAAGAATAATAACAGAGAGAAAAGCCATGAAATATGAAGAGCGAGTTATATTGATAGAAAACACAATACTAGAAGAGTGCTGGAAAGAGAGAGAGAAGATGAAAACCGATACCAAATTGGGAATGGAAAAATAATATGAACAGAACGGTTTTAGAAGAGGTCACAAAAAGAAGAGAAAGTCAACACATGACAAAACATACTAAGAGAAAGAATTGCAGCTACAAGAACAGTATAATAGAATACAATAATCTACATATAACAAAATCTACAAAAATATAACCATTATCAAAGATACTTGACAGAAGGAACGAGGAACCAAAAGGTGAATTACGATTAAGATGTGGCAACGAGGAGAGGACACACAATTATTGGATGGAAGAAACTTAAAATATAGAATCTGCAGAGAAGAACCAGAAACAGTAGACCACCTAAGAATCTCTGAAGGAATGCAGCCAGAGATATGAAAAACAGAAGACCTACTAGACCAGTGTTTCTCAATCAAAAACGCACCGCGGACCAGTAAAATACATAATTTTCAGAGAAAACAAATATTTTTAATATATTACTAAATACATTTATAATATTTGTAGAAAATCACAGAAAGTTTACAGAAAATAAACAAATTATAAATTATTTACATAAAAAAAGACATAAAAATAACAAAAAAAAAACTGCAAAAAACACATACAAAAATTTTCGCGTACCACTAAAATTTTTCTGCAGACCACCTGTTTAGAAACACTATACTAGACGACTCGGGGAGAAAGCCTAGATGAAAGCAATGTTGGAGAAAAGGATAAAATAAATTATTATGTAGCAAATTAGCTGGTACCAAATCATTTACTATTTAGTTATTGTTATAATTATTATTCATATACATATTTATAATCATATATAGTTGCTATATTTAATTATTTTTATAAAACGTAAACCAACTCTCACAACGCCGAAAGGCACGAAATAAATATTGTTTTAGTTGTTCATTTACCCTTGTATAATTGTTAATTAATTTATCAAATTCTAAATCTTTAATTATGCGTGTTATATGTGGGAGTGTACTAATAATACTGCTCTTACCGGTTTTTTACCTGGAATATAAGGGGTAGGTTTCAGTTTCACCAGATCTGAACGGCCACCTGATACGTTATTTAGTATACATTTAACTTTCATTTGGTCCGCACTTAATGGTTGTGTGAAGTGTTTTTGTGGTGTTAGATTTAGTGCAAATGTTAGTTTTGTATGTGTGTGTGTGTATATATATATTTGTGTTTCTAAGTGTTCCCCTGTGTATGTTTTCATTATGTAACAGGTAAACATATAGTTTATTTAGGTCTTGCAATCAAGTTTTGTAAAGAAAAAAAAAGATTGAAATAGGTTTTGGAAATACAGTGCTCCTTCTAGAATTATTGAGAATAAAACGCATGGTTCATATTTTTTAGTATTTTAAATATATTCAAAATATTGGGTTGGTGCATAATTATCAGTTTTTTAAACATTATCAGCAAATCAAGAAAAATTCGGACACGTTCGGCTTTATTGTTGTCGGAGAGTTCGTGAGGGACTCATCCAGCCACTTTCCATAACTTTCGGAGCTTTTTGAGACGACAAACGATGGTTGAATGGTCCACATTGATGTCTTTGGCCAGTGCCTCAGTCAAAAGTGCCTGGTTATCGAAATCCGACGGTCGACCGTCGGATCCGACAGCCGAAAAGGATATGTTCCGGTTAATTTCAGGGTCAGGTTTCTTACAAATCTCTTTTGTACTTTTTCTATTTGATTTTTGTGGGACATTGTTGTTGGGCTCCAGATTGTATTCGTGTACTGTAATTTAGGTCGAACTAGTGCACAGTAAAGTAACCAAGTTGTAAATATCTTAAAACTACTTCCGTTTCTTAGTATTAATCCTAAAGTTTTTAGGGCACTATTCACTATATTGTCTATGTGCTCATTAAAATTAAAATTGTGTCTAAATAGTACACCTGGCTTATCTTCCAAGCTAGTGTTTCCAGATTTGAAACGGGCAAACCATTCCCTGCATCGGCTTTCGCTGATTGTTCCTTCGCCGAAATGTTCATTGAGATTGCGAAATGACGTTGCTTTCCATCCTTTATCGAAGTGATAAAGCATAATATGATGAATATTCGTATAATTATCGACACGCATTTTTATAACCCTGAAGATAAAATAATATTTTTATTAAAAAAAAGCAAACAAAACAGCAAACAAAACGTTTTTATTAACAAAAAACCCGCCTACAAAAACGCCTGATAATGCACCAACCCAATAGTTCTCTTCGACAGTAATACACTTGGCTTGATTTTATTATTCTCAATCATTTTAACGCGCTTCTCGTATGTCTCAACCTGCAGCTTCACACTTTGATAAAAAATTATGAAATGAAAACAAAATCTAAAAATCATAACTCTGTTTACACATGTTGCAAAACTGTGCATCGAGTCTAATTTCGAGTAATGGTATCCCGTGGTTAAGATGTGAAATGCAGTTGGTAGTGGGGCAAAGGGAGGTAAACAGAACTTTGTAAGCGTTGTGCCAAACCAAACCGTACTGGACCAGAGCCAAACCACATCAGATAAATCCTTCATTAGCATAATTCTTCGTTGCCAATGTAAATCTCTGCCAATAATCATTCATTACAGAAAAGGCAATCCACTTTGTGACCTATTGACTTAACAAATTAAATTATTAAGATAAAACTTCATGGTTGCTTACGCACTGATGACCAGTCGAAGACCAGCTCGTAAGAAGAACAGTATTAATGTGTAGAAAAGAAGCAATCAATGCTATAATCAATGCATAGCCAGTTGCTGGTTACAACTGGTGTGAGGTTACTAGTTAAATTATCCGTTGTTGATATTATTCGGGCGAGAATAATATGTTAACATTACTCTCATTTTCACAATCATTCACCCCTCATTCAGGTGTAAGAACTCGTCCCTGGCATTGGCAACTAGCCTCGCTGTAGAAATAAGCCGATCTAAAATAAATAAATTAATAATAATACTTAGCCAGTAGGCAAGTATTAAGCTGGATGTCGAGGAAGTCTAAGGAAAATTTGTATATGTTATAAAATATTATTGTAATATTTATGTTTGGTTACAACATGTATGTTAGACAAGTGATAACATTGCTTTCAAAGACAATGCGAGACAGTCGGTCTCGGGTCATTATATGGTACGCAGTTATAAAGAACGTAGTTAAGTTATAATAAACGTATATTAAATAAAATGCCTTTTTATTTAATCGCTTAAGGACTACGCCCGAGTATACTCGGGCGGCTATTATGTGCGAAAATTCCCACACCCGAGATAACTCGGGCAAGATTTACCTGCAGAAAAGATTACTCCCGAATGTACTCGGGCGAAAATAAATACGATGCATGGTTTGTGGAACCGAGACAAAAGACAGCTACGATGATTCAAACGATGTACGAGAGAAAATGAATATTTTGTCATGAATTTCTATTATTTCTCGACCCACACTATGCACCATAATATCAACTTTCAATCCCATTTTGGGTCCGAAATGGCTTTTATGAAGGATATATATGTTCAGTAAATAAAATTCATTCATAAAACAATTGTATTTTTTTTTCATTTTTAAATTTTTTAATGATTATTGAAGGGGTTAATTATTTGCCTAAACAAATAAACAACCCATGGCGCAGTCGGTAGGATAGCCTATCTTCCTATCTTCAACAATAAACAAGTCGTGCATTTGATAATATAACTCCAACAACTCTTTATATTGCCTGTATGGTGAATTTTCAAATATATTGTATATTTTATACATTTACTTAGCTAATTCATTAGTTTCCTGTGTATATTTTATAGTTTCGTTAACATTTCATGTAGACAAGAGTGTAAAATTGTCAGAACACATGCGAGAATAAATATATAGCTCTATTATTTATATTAATTTTCATCTCTCTCCAGTTCATCCTTCTAGCATTAAAATTTTATGTAGACTTTATTACTATGTTGTTATAAATAATGAATATGTAGTGCTTGCGTGAAAACATACACGCACAAGACATTTTTCAGTTGAGAAACGAAAAGTTTGATGACACGACGTCTCTAGTAATATATTATTTTTTCACTAGCAAATAGTTAACTGACCAGCATATGAAAAATATAGTAACACATCTGGAAAGTGTTAAAATTGCAATATATTAGGGAGACCGGAAAGAAATTATTTTGCAGTACATTTTTGCTTGCTCAATTGTGTTTACAGCGTTGTTGAGTTGCCAAAATAATTTCATGCGGTTAGCGAAGAGGAGATATAAAGCATATTCCAACTTGCGCCCAATAACATTGACAAAAAGTGAGAATAGGATAAGCCCAAGTTGAGAACCTTGTGGCACACCTGAAATGGGAACCTTGTGGTACAACTGAGGTGAGAACCTTGTGGTATACCTGAGGTAACAGATATTGCTTCAAAAGTATAATAAAAAACTTGTCATTAATTTCAACCATAGCGATAAAACTCGAGCCATTGGTGAAAGTACGCTTAATATATCACGTACTTAATAGCATTCCAGTCAGATTTCTAATAATTAAGCACTATATTTTATTGTCAGGATTCTCTAGTATTTTAGGGAAACCAAATACTGCTGACTCATTACCAAAATTGAAAAGCAAAGTGAATTTTAACTAATTGCAAATTCACTATTGAAAATTCGTGTGACGTATATTAAGAATACCAACAAAACAACGAGTAGTACAAATAGAAAATATTTCGCGTTGTTAGTCACAATCTCCCTTTTGGAATGCCTATCTCTAATTAGAATATTTCATGTAGATGGCAGCAGTTTACTTGAATAACTGTTCATATCAGTGGCGTATACAGGACTCTTGGTTAGGGGAAGCGCACTTATATATATATCTGAAAAAAAAAACATCTACCACAGTGTGGTGTAGGTTATTCTACACTTTCATCTTCCATATTAATTTTCTTGTACTGGTATTTCTTTATGTACAAATTTGGCCCATTCCTTTCTGTTCGTTGCTAGCCTTTTCGCTTCGTTAGTCGTTTTTCCTCTTGCTTTTAGTTTCTTCTTGATATCATCCCAATATTTGCCGAAAAATCTTCGTGCAGCACTGAGCACACAAAAACTTTATGCTGAACGTTTCTTGTGTAAATGTGTAGATTATTAACTTATACCGAACGCACCTATAAGAATACTTTTTTTTCATGTCATTGGACTTTAAGTGAGGACGCAGCATGCCCCCCCTCCGCTGAATACGCCACTGGTTCATATATATACATTGCGTTATTTTCTCTTCTAGTATAATTTGTTTTATAAGTCATTGCACACCATTAGTCAGTTGACAAGCGTTTGTCTCATTAAAAGTAGCATCTGGTACAGTTTTCCGATAGTTATAAAGACTAATGAACATCATAATAATTAATGAAGTCTCTTTAATACTTTCGCGATTTTAAATATTCAAACAAAAAGTAACAACGCAAGTACCAAACGATGCAGAAGAATTAATCATAATCTTTACAAAGAAACGGGCAAAGTCTTGTAAACTTTAAAATTATTCTTTATAATTCAGTCAAATTTCTGATAGAACTTTATGCTTGTGAAAAAGTTCGAAAAGAACAAAGGAATAGTTATCTGAAAAATTTATTAAAATCACAAGATTTTTTTATTTCAATCAAGTGAATGTTTTAGATTGTGTTTTATTCCGAATAAAGTCAAGATTAGTTTGCTTCAATGACTAGTTTCCTTTTCCCGATTTTTCTTTTACAACAAAGACCTTTTTCAAAGCGAATAAAAACTATTGTCTTTTTACTCTAAACTCAATCTTTCTAGCTTTGCAGTCGTAATTTAAGTATTCAAATTTTACATTATATTATTTTTGAAAAATATAACAAAAATAAAAAATCTGTGGCCACCACAGGACCGACCGCCATCAAAAAGTACTTGTATAAAATACATTCTAGCAGCGTAGTTATTATTGTAAAAGAGTTAAAAAGTGTATTTATAATTTACGATATCCATAGAGAGGTACCTGCATACATATTTAAAAAAAATGTCTCAAATAAAAATTGTTAGTTATTGCTTATATAGCAACTTTTGTTAAATAATTTTTTTCGAAATAATTCTCTGTTGTGCAATATTCGCAAAAATCTTAAAACCGACACGAGTAAACTCCCATTTCTAACTAACCGATTTTTACCAAAAGTTGATCAACTCGTGCCATTGATGTCAAAAGCTTAAATATGAAGTTTTATAAAAATCCTTTCAGCCGAATTTGCTCTGCACAGACGGACAGACAGAGACACAGACAGATCAACAGACATCATGCTAAAAATAGTTATGTAGGGACCTCGATTCGTGGAGATCCATCGAAATCTCGAAATGTCAAAATCGGTATGACCACAATACCTCCCTTATATATGTTGGCGGTCAGTAAAAAATAGAAACTTTGTAATGTGTAATTTCATATACACATACATTATTGATTTGATCTCTATAGACTGTGTCATGTTGAAAATACTTCAAATTAATTCTGTTAGCTATGGGCACATCGTCAAATAAATCTTGAAAACTATTTTCCAAAAAATCTAAATACTTTACAGTAGTCAAATATCCTTCATAGAAATACGGCCCTATTTCTTATGTAAAATACTCGAACTTTGATCATTTGGCCGAATCTCTATCTATAATATTAAGAAAGATAGCAATGGTGAACTACTTGGCTGGGACAGCCAGTATACTGAATCAGCTTGTTATTTTAAAACTTCTATATAAGATATACATTCAATTTAACAAGAAATGTAGTTGAGTTAAAATTTATTTAAAATTTGATAAGTAATTATATTATCAAAGGCTGCACATCATCCATGAAACCTGTTTTACTTGAGAAGCACTTTTAACATTTTTTTACAAACTATTTTCGCCGCTAAAGAGTTCCTTACAGTAGAATGAGCTTGAACTCTGCTATTTTCACTCCAGCAAGTCTGTTAGTAATTTGAGATTTGCGGGAAAGACGATATACACTTCCGACCTAACATTGCACTGCATTACGTTAGCATATAATGTTAACGTTTTGGTTTTAACTCTAGAATACACTTTTATATCCATATTAAATGCTGATTTTAATTGTAATTTTATACTAACTTTGTTTTAACAAGTTTTTTTCTTATTCTTTTTAATTGGAATATTGTATTTTTTGTAGTTTTTTGCTTAATTTGGACGAAATTTGAATACATTTTAAAGAGTGCATTGCATGCTCATTAGGAAACTTTTTTGAAATCGGATCGTTTTAAAATTACATTATAGATAACAAGGTAATACAATGATTAATAATTAAAATCTCTCACTCCATTTCTCTCCATCTTTAAGAACTTCCATATCTTAGTTATCATGTATACCAAAAATAATATTGATGGATGTAGTTGTTACCTCTTGATGAAACATTTGGAATAATACAGAAGATACACCAAACACCACTTGGTTAAAGTTCCACAAAATTTATTTATTAAATACTTAATATATATATTTCGGCTTGCTAGGCCATCATCAGAAGAATAAAATGATACAAAGGTATAAACTATATACAGATAAATATGAAAGGGATTAGGGAAAAGCATTGACCAAAGTCTTGAGTATGGGCGATTCTAACTAGTTGTTCATTAATAAGTTTATGCCCTTTCTTTTGTACATATTTAATCTCAAATGTTTCTAAGAAATATATCGGTTTACTGCATATGTTTTCCAGATGTAGGATGTCTAAATTTTCTTCTTTATGGTGATTGTTATTAAATGTTTAGCAAAATTTAACGACTCAGGTTTATTTAATTTCCATGCTCTCATATGTTCTTGTTATCTGATTTTAAAATTACGTTTTGTTTGACCAATGTAGTAAACCTCCCAATCGTTACATTTGTTTTATAAATAACTGAATGGGAGGTATTAGTTTTTATGACGTGTGTTTTTTTTTCTGAATTAGTTTTTAAATTATATTGAATTTAATTCATATTGTTGCAGGTTCTCTATATTCGATTCAATAAAAAATATCACCATGAATATGCTGAGAAGAAACAGTTTAGTGAAATCGTCGATGATGCATATAATATTTCTGATCATCGCTGGATTTAGCTGTGTGAGCTGTATACAACAACTGGAGAACGAGAAAATATCAGAAGGTAAGCGTTTTCCTATACTCGCATCTAAATCATAAAATGGTTTCTCGCACACAGCAAATCGTAACCGCAGTAACCAAATCTAAATTGGATTCATTATATTTATATTTCACGTGGTATATTAGCCCAGGTAACGAAGCGAAAATGGAAGATATAATTACGTAACGAATTGTTTCTTTTACTTGCTGAAAATAGATTTTGGTTGGCTAGGCTATCCATATATGTATATATTCACCTCCTGGATAGCTAATTTCAGATGTCATTGCAAGGGGTTCGTGATGCCAAAAAGGTTGGGAGACACTGTTTAGAACCTTCATAGCATGTATGGTTTGTCTTAGACCAGTCTGTCTATTTTTTTAATACCAATAAAAACTGTATTTTTTATTATTTTTATTGTCTTTTATGTTGATTGCTTCAAGTGCTCGTTGTAGTTGTAATTTATTTACAATGGTTTAACTATGTTTCCATTCAACTACATATAATAGATATTTGTATTTTCACCCAAATTTTTTATATGTTGGTCTTTAATACCAAAATTAGTTACGTGCCCTCGTAAAAAAATTACTTATTTCCTAAATTATTTTTGTGTGTCTTTGTTCTTACAACTTTAATATAAAATAAAAGAATATGTCAAGTGCATGTTGAAAGTGAAGTGTTTGACATTTGCAACAGAGGGCAATGTCATCGGTGAATTTGAATACAGAGCACAGTGGCTGGATGCAGAAAATAAACTAGATTTATAGAGCTGTAAAAATTTTAAGAATATACGATGTTACTCTCTCTGATGTGGTCTCATCTTAAACCACGAAACAAAATGTATATCAGGAAACAAATATTCAAATGTCCTACACAAAAAAGACTAACAGTACTCAAATTCAACCATAAACAAAAGATACATGTATAAATAAATTACTTACAGAAAACTTGATGCAGTAAGACTATCTGGAAAACAAAATTTATTTATTCACTTGCATTTATATTCTAACATTATTTAAACATATACCTCCGTTTTACTTATTAGAAATAATAGGTAGTAATATATTCACTGTAAACTTAGTTTGTACGCCTATGTTTACAGATTTGGGTTAAAATAACAGAGACAAATAGAATAAGTTGAGACAGAAATCTATTTTTCTACAGTGTAAACTTTTCCACGTTCTTACCCAATGAAAAACAAGATCGATATACCTCTTATCTTGCCCACACTCTCTTTCAGGATATTTCTTCTTTGATATTTTTGAAAATAAAACAAAATATCGAAATGTAAATTTTGTAAGTTGAAACTTGTAGGTAATTGAGTAAGCTTACTGTACATTAGGCAAGTAAACATGTTTTAAATTTACATTAGAGTTTGTGCCAAGGAGTTTAATTTTCCGCTCACTTTTGAGACTTCACACTTGGCCCAAAGTGTTAATAGTTAAACTTAAATAGTTTCAACTCTTCGTTTATATGAAGTTAAGTTTCTATCTCGGGAATCGAAAATCTTGGATTATTCTACATACGTGCTGTCGAGAAGTTTTGACAGTAAAACTACACATATGTTAACATAGCATTAGAAACATAAACTCTGACGTTAAAAGGAAATATGTTGGAAATGTGGAAATTAAAACTATTTCTCTATATCGCCTGTTTTCATAAAACTAGTGGGGGCTAGTGGCAACCTTTAAGAGGTGCTGCCACCAGCAGTGTAAGTTAAATTTTCTTTCGGGAAATAAAACATTATTAAGATGGAAATAAGTTAGAAATATAGAAATTAAATCTATTTCTCTATATCGCCCGTTTTCATAAAACTATTGGGGGCTAGTGGAAACCTTTAATAAAGGTGCTGCCACCAGACGTGTAATTTAAATTTTCTTTCGGGAAAGAAAGCATTATTAACATGGAAATAACTTGGAAATGTGGAAATTAAAACTATTTCTCTATATCGCCCGTTTTCATAAAACTAGTGGGGGCTACTGGAAACCTTTAATAGAGGTGCTGCCACCAGAAGTGTAATTTAAATTCTCCAGTTGGAACTGCTAGCATTTTTTAGGGATTTTAAGGGATTTCACAGTCAATAATTGTGAGAATTCAGACAATAGAAAAAATAAAAACCTTACTTTTACAAAATGGAACTTTTATTTATTTTTTTTTTTTTTATGTTTTATTGTTCAAGGAGAACAAATGATAATTGACAGTTGGCAATTCCTTGAACAATTTCATACCCTTATTCTTAGAAATGCATAGAAATGCCTTGTAAATACACCCGTCTCTCTGAAGACTGCAGAAGTATTCGGCTAGGGTTAGTTTCAACATCTAAGTTGTTGATTTCTTAGATGCACTGTGTCGGCATTCTGGTGGTATATCCCATGCTATTTGTTTTAATCTTGTAATTATTTTAATACCTATATTTTAATCTTTCAAACTTACTCTTGTTAAAAGCATATTATAATAAATCAAATTCATTAATTTTAAACCATCTTACTTAACGTAAACCTTCATCTTTAACAACGCAAGAGATCAGCTAAGATCAGACTAACTACGTGATGTCTGATCGGTTGGTAAGTACTAAAACATATCATTTAATTCACATAATTATGAACCCTGGATAAAACACGCCTAGTACCCGAACTCCTTTAAGAAGGAATCTCATTTCAGTTTGAGATCAGACTTTATATTGTATCACAGTCTCGCTACCTAGGTGATAGTAAATGGTAATGGTTTAAGTAACGTATCAGTGGCTGCAATGAAAAATTATTCTTAATTTGGACATTTTTCTACAGTTTCTGGTTTAGTTTCAACAATTAGAGACTAGATATATCACCGATGTAGAAAATCACCTGATCAGTTATTTTAAGTAAAAATGCTAGGTATGTTAAATTTGTATGTTTTTCATGGACCTTACATTTCTTAGACTTATTTGAAGTAATGCAACACAAAGAGTTCATTTTTGATACAATTTTATCGCAGAAACATTGAAATCTCAATCTTTTTTTAGATATTTTTAATTAACCTCAATGTTACCTGAGTCGGAGTAATAAAACTGAATCTTAGCCAAGGTGTAGACAAGATTACGTTGTTAAATCATGATGTCTAATCAGAAACCCGAACCGTGTCGACTGTTGTAAGTTCGAGTTAATTCAATAAAACAAATTCCCAGTCCGTGGTAATAAAATAGAAAGAATTGCGACCGTTGGCTCAGAGTTTATGTTATACCCGTACCCAACCGAGTTCCGGTGAGACCGAAGCGCGGAAGAAACTGATGTTATCTTTTCGCACATGTATCATACCGGTCAGCCTACAAAATATTTCGGTTTACTCCAGGTCTGATCAAAAATTTATACACAGAAATATATGTATTGCTTTTATTATATACAACCCAAAAAAAAGGATTGCGATAAAAAATTTATTACGATCCAAATTTTGAGAAAAGGAAATAGTGCTTCAACTGATTAACCCCATGACAACAAAAGCACAGTCTTAATTAGAAGAGTAATAAGAAGTTTTAAAATTATGGAGCACTTATTAAATATTTAATAAAACATATAGACCAGGAGCATATGACAGTTTATGGGCTCCGATTTCATACAGCATGCCTTTTGGAGGAGAGAATATTTACTCTATGACAACAAAGAAAGGAGGGTTCTAAACCCCTGCACGCTTTCCGGTCATATGGAAAATTGCATTTCCGCTTTTTTCCAAATTTTGTATTTTTCTCTGATTTAATAATGTCCCAAGAAAGTTAAAACCAATTTAAAGTCTTAAAAATTATAGGCATGCGATTCGCAGGGTCCCAAAGGGCTAAAACGGTCACGTGATCTTGTAATAAAAAAATATTTTCCGCGTTTTCATGCAGCATGCCGATGAAAAGAATTAAAGTTTGTGTCATAGAGCCCCTATAAAAAAATTGGCATTCGGCCCAAAGGTGGATTTCGGGAAAATTTTGGGTATTTAAAAATTTCACAAAACTTTTCAGAAATTTTCCATCCTTGGGCCAACGAGGAGGAGCCTCCAGTCTGGAGATAATTTTATTTTTTCTGTTTTTTATTGCATTTTTATTTTGTTTAAATTATTTTTTCAAAATTCTAGTTATATTTTGGCAAATGTTGCATTTAATTTTTAAAAGGTTAAATTTAATAACCAGTAGCAATCGCTGAAATTATAATTTAATTCTATGTTTCAATGTATACGAAATCAGAGGGTCGGAGTTTATGACTTAAAACAACAAATGGAAACCATAGGCGCAATTTTCAAAATCTTAATGAACCTTGCTATATATATAAATACTGCACATATTTAGAAACCTAAATAATGGTATTAAGCATTCGAATTAAAATTAATAAAAAAATATTTTAACATATAATTGGTTTTGGTATCCCAAATAATCATTATTCACTTACTAAATATCTGCGAAACACTGACATGTTTGAAAATTCACACTTCAGATCAATTTTTTAAAAATATATTAGTTTAAATTTATGCCAGATTTGTTGCCTTTTTGTTGTCGTTGTTGTGGTTGTTTATTCTGTAATTTAGTTTTTGTTTTAGGATTTCAAAATTATTTTCATTATTATATTTTACAAATAGGGTCTTTGATGCCCCCATGTAGTGTTTCTCTCAAAAATTGTGTGTTTTTTTGTGATTCAAGACAATACCTTACCTGTTGGAAGCATAAAACAATTGAATTATTTTAATAAATCATTTATGCTGTTGTGCATTGGTTGTAGAGTGCGCATTAAGAGCTCCATCTACACGTGCTAAGTTACTTCTCTTACACTGAAACATAATACCATCTTTCATTCGTTGCACCTCTTGTATTGTTTTAATATAAAAATAGCAGAGCCGATGGTGTGAAATGTGAACGCAAGCCATCGCCTCCATAAATCGCATTGTGCAAACTAAATAATAAATAAAATAAGTACTATAGGCGGTACTGGCTCTTATACACTTTATATCCACTGTTGAACATGCAAAAAAAACTTGTATGGAACAGTCAATGAACTTCAATACTCTTGCTTTAATAAAGACCTTATTGTGCTATGGTAAAAGTAAAAGTGTAATTTCATTTTCTAGTCAGTTATTCATAGTATTCTGCTACTCTCCATTTCTGAACATCGGAGAATGATTCAGGACTTTTTAACAGACGATCAATTGTTTGTTAATAATATTGTATTCACTTGGCTGACATCTTAGATTCCTATAGATCAGTGTTCTTCAACCCGTGGTCCGCAGAAAAAACCTGCCGGTCCGCGAAAAATTTCGACCAAATCATGTAGATGCACACTTCTGTTCTTGAGTATATAGCACATTTTTTTAGTCGACGCAGAAGCTAACTTTTGTCCGAACCATGTTTTATTTAATATTTACTAGCCAACGCCTCTCGTGGCTATTTTTCATCCTTTTTAGATCGTGTTTCCAGATTTTGCTGTTCATTTGAGTATTGACAAAGCTTGCTTACATGGCGGACATATTCAGTCTGCCCATATACACTCGTATGATAAAAAAATAAATAAAATACAAAATGTTATAAAATGTTATAAGTGTAAAATGTAAAAGCATAAAATGTATAAGTAAAATATAAGCAAAATAGCCACTCATGTTAGACTAACCGTTGTTAAAAAAATCCTCAACAGAGTATATGTTTCTATTGATTAAAATTGACTTCACTTCTTTCTTAAAGGATTTTATATTATTTATTTCCTTTAAAGTTGTAGGCAAATGACTATAAAATTTACAAGCATTATACCTAAAACTTTTTTCAAATAGTGTTAGATTGTACTTGTTAGTGTTTAGTTCATTTTTGTGTCGAGTGTTATGTTGATGCTGCGGGATGTTAGCGTTAAATAAATGTATATTTTTGAAAGTGAAAATTAATATTTCATAGATGTTAACACTAGGAGCAGTCAGAATTTCGAGATTTTTAAATGCCGTTCTACATGAGTCTCTATTTCTTAAGTTAGCTAAAATTCGAATAGCCCGTTATTGAATCACAAAAACTCTGAAGCTCGGATGTTTTTCCCCAGTGCATTATGCCATATTTAAGAAGTGAATGAAAATTAGCGAAATAAATGTTCTTCATAACCAATTTGCTGCACTTAGAAGACATTATTCTCATTCCGTATAGAGCCCTGTTTAGCTTTTTGCACAATTCATTAATGTGTTCAGTCCAGGTAAGATTTGAATTAATGTGTAGGCCTAAAATTTTAGTGGTATTGACTTCTGGTAATATTTCAATGCGCTGAAAGTTTAAATTAGATCTAGAGGTTTTGAAAATTACTGCTGCTGATTTTGAATTGTTGACTACTAGATTATTTTTCTCAGCCCACTCGATAAGGGATTTGTACGACAATTCTATATGCCAGTTAGGATTGTCGGTTTTCTTTATTCTAATTAAGAAATTGTTATCGTCCGCATATGACATCAATTCTACTTCAAATGTGTGGTTAGCTAAACATCTAGGAAGATCGTTGACATACAGGTTAAATAATGTAGGTCCTGTAATATATATGTATAGAGAGGTAGATTACTTTTAATATGTAATTAGAAATTTTTGACATGTGTAAAAAAACGTATTTTTTAATAACATGAATAAAAAATATTATTATTACTATTAAGAAACGCAAAGGAATTGTACTGCTGTGTCTCTTTTTAAGAACTAATGTTGCTTGGTTAGTCTGTTCATGAGCTACTAAGGAGTTGTTTCTTTTCATACGATTAATATAATCTCTTCCTCCCACATAATGTAGCCCAATATTTGGTAACAGTAAAGAATACTTAACTGTTTCTAGTTTTATCAGTAAAACAAAAAAGTAAGTGCAGAGTTTATCGTTTCACTCGTGCCCTAATTATTATTAACAAAATAATCTTAGGGTTGGTATCTATTAAATGGTTTTTCAACGGCTGGAACACATTAAGAGGCATTAGAGAAAATGATGTTTGTTTTATGTGTTTCTCTCCTGTTTTTATCGAAGTCGTTACTGCACTTTTTATCATTTCTAAGTGAATTGATATTTCTTAATTATACATGTAGGATGAGTCAATACTAACTGCTTAACATTTATTATGAATGATAAACTATTTCAAGCCGAGATCATTTTTTTTAAGGACTCGGTATTGATTTGCTGGAGTAGCCGGATTTTGTACGATTTTACCAATGTATATTTTGCGTACGTAAATGATGAGATATTTCAATTTAAAGTAGAACACAATATAATCGTTTCTACTCTTTTTCATATTCGTATATGGCTACGAGGGCTATTTTTTTTTCAAGTCAGTATTAGTTTATTTTAAAAATGGACATATTTCATTCGCATCGAACCTTTTTGTGAACTGTCTTTTTCTTATTATTTTTTATTTTTTTTGCCGGAAATGTCAAAATTTTAGACCCTAACTTAAAAGTGACCATATATTTGTTATCTAAGGTTAAAAATATGTAAGTATACCAACTTAACAACAAAATAAAAAAAATAAAAATTCTAAAATTTTTAATTTTTGGTCAAAATTTTTTTGACTTTAATTTAAGCCAAAATATAGCTTAAAGCTAATTTTGGGGTGAGGATTATGAAAAAAATATTTAAAAAATTCATGCTTTCCTAGTTTTTGAGTTTGACCGGATTTGGGTCAGTTTTTTGCCTATAATTCCAAAACTTTTGCCCAAACCTCAAAACGGACCAATTTTTCTTGATCTATGACCAAAAATACATATTTGTACCACTTTTCAATAAAATCGGAGACAAAAATTTTTTGCTTGAAAATCGAGATTTTCGTAAGGGGTACCCCTTACGATTTTTTCAATTTTTGGCTATTTTCAAGGGTTTTGGTTTACTGCCCATACAAAACTTAATAATTAGTTTATTAAAGCACAATTTTTTTCTTAGACTAAACAAAATAGGAGAATTTTAAATATTCAAACCGTAGATTTCTATCCCTAACCATTTTTTAGTTAGGATTTATCAAAATTTTCAAAAAATTTAAAAAAATTTGAAAAATTTTCAAAAAATTGTTTTGTTTAAAAATATGTTTACAAGTCAATTAGGGCCTCAAGATTTCAAAAATTCCAACCGCAGGTTTTTATTGCATTCCGTTTTTGAGATACGTCCATGCGAAGATGAAAATTTCTATAAATCACGCCATGTTAAAATTTGTCATAAATTAAAAATACGCTAAAGGAATAAGGCCTCAATTTTTTTCCAGACTAAATAAGCTATGATGAATACAAAAATTCTATCCGCGGGGCATTATCTCAAACCGTTTTTGACTTGTACTTTTTTTTAATTCATAATTTTTACAAAAAAGTGTTAATTTTACTAATATAGATTTCAAAGTAGTTTTTCGGATTTTGAAACCTGTATGTGTAGGCAACTATTTTTTCACAAAGCTACGGCAGGAAAACATTAATGTCGGGTTGCTAACGTAAGAGTTTTCTCTAACTCAAGTTAAAATCATTTGTTTTTATATGTTACAACATACAAAAACAAATGATTTTAACTTGAGTTAGGGATAATTCTTATTTTAGCAACTGGCCATTAGTCTTTTATTAATTTTTATATACGTATTATTGCAATACTACAAATCCTTTTATTTCTTAATTAGTTACGCCAAATTATAAAATCTTATTGTTATTTGTTTTCTTGTGTTAGTAGCAAAATAGAACGTATTCTTTTTTTTTAATGTGTACATACAACGTTAATTTTTTACGGTGCAATTCTTAGAACATGTATTTCCTGAGTATATAGAGGCAGTTTCAACTTTAATGATACGATTTTCTCGTAATGATACCATACTTCGTGTTCTTACTCCACAGCGTAGTGTAATAATTCCAGAATAAACTAGAATTCAAGAACCACAGCAGAATTACCCCTTTTCCTAAAGCATGGGTCATTAACAAACCTTACTGGTCCAATAAACTAAGTAGTTATCCCAAAGCTCAACTAGAGAAATGTTCCTGTTGCACAAATGCAAACCTAACACATTAGCAATCTTAACAGAAGTCTGGTTGTGTAAAGTAGGAGGGGTGAGGGTTTGGAGCCCTGTGGGTGCCTTTACGCAGTACGTGGGTACGGCGTCGCGGCGTTGTCTCGTCCCTGAGGTGCGTGAGAGGTCCATAAATACAACGGCATGGCCACATCTATAATTCAACATCAAGAGAAGAGCGCCGACCATGGAAATGAGATACACACGAGGTACACACTGTTTTATAGCCATGAGACAACGCTTCGCCATTAGTTCAACACACACCTCCAGAGAATAACACACAGAACGACTGCGTGGACCTACGTTTGCATGTATGTTTCAATGTACGGAGGATATAAAGGGAACTCTAAAACTTCTTCGTTAATTTTGAAAATATTGTCTCATGCTTTACTACATTATTTTAGTTATTCACATTCCTGTCTAAGGTAAAGAGAAATAGTGGCGTTAGTGGCGAGAAGGAAGGGAGAAAGTGACAAAAAAAGAAAAATATAATATTTTCTCTTCTTTACAACCATTTATTACACCTTACACGTAAACACATCAGTTTCATATCACATTAACCTACTTATATCAAATATTTAAGATCGAAAAACAACGATTAATATTGACTACAGTTTTATAAAATAAATCACTACTCCTAAAAATTATTTAAAGAAAGATAAAAAAGATATATAGTCCAGGAAATTCGTAGTTTTTGAAAGAAAGTTTTACGAAGTTTTTAAAATTAGTGCATTTAATGGGTCTTGAGTTGGTTTCCAATTCACATTTTGCGACTAATGGTGTAATTCTGTGGCAAATCTATAAGCTACAGATGATCGTATTTTTTTTATTATTTATTTTAAGGCACTTCAGCTGCTTGTCTAGTGTCTGAAATTACTGTGGTTACATAATTAGTATATTGATACATTATTAATTTTTAAACTTATATTAGATGACGAACATTGGTTGCCTGTAAGAAGTTGAGTACGTTATTAGTCATCGTTGAGTCTAGTCTTGAGTTGTCTTTAAGGTCTTGTTGTAAATTGTAGTTTGTGCGTAAGTTAGTGTAGAGTTGGCAGTTAATTAGTATGTGGTTAATGAGTTGTTCGTTACATGCCTCACATAGTTTGTTGGGGTCTTGCCATGAGGTGTTCGTGTGTGTGTCTGGTGTGTCCGATTCTGAGGTCATTATTAGTTGTTCTCGTCTGTTGGTGCCTGAGTTCCAGTTTTGTACGTCGTCCTTAGCTGTTCGTTTGTTGTTGGTAGTGTCGCGCCACTTAGTCTGCTCGTGTGGAGTTTCGTCTTGATGATGTCTTATGTAGGTTTTGTTGGGGGGTAGGTAGAGTGTATTTTTATGACAGGTGGAATCTCGCGCGGCTCTGTTGGCACGTTCGTTGCGTTCTATGCCAATGTGGGCAGGAACCCAGATGAGGTGAACTGTTTTCGTTAGGTCCTCTGTCATCTGGTGTACTTGGTCTTGAATTTGTTGTATGACTGTTTCTTTTGAGGTGTTGTTGAGGGCTTGTAGTACACTCAGAAAGTCAGTGCAGACGGCTATGTTTCGGTAGGTGGTACCGGATGCCATTACGAGTGCTTTCAGAACTGCTAGCGCTTCTGCTTCGAACACACTACTGGTTGCTGGTAACTGGTACGTTTTACTCTCTTCTCCTTGGGATGACTCTTTGCGTCATCTGGAAAAATTAAACTCACATCGTTCATAGGTCTGTGGGAGACGGCTTTTGCATCGTTGCCTTTAATACCAACATGTCCTAGTATCCAAAACAGCTCTACCCTCACATTCTGAGCATTCAGATTGTGGAGTAGCAACCAGATCGAATATATTTGAACCATTCCACCGGAAGAAAACAAATTAGAATTATGAACTTAAAATTACATAAAAATCTTAATTTTTTACATCCGAAACACCTGAAAATATTGTTTAAGCGGCAGAATTATAAACCTTTTTACTTCTGTTTGTTTATAAATATTTAAGGTGCTATTTCGGGAAATTATCTTTGTAATTGATACTTTTCTTTGTGTAATAAACACTTATTAACCCATCATAATCTTGTTAACAAACAGTCTGGTTGTTAATTTTTAATTTGACCGTACATACGCCACTGGTGGAAGCGTACCTCTGGAATGATATAGTAGAGGTGTCATCACACACGGCTAATATTTTCACATTACCATGGTAGGTAATTTCAAGTTGGCAGCGAGGGAGGAAGTTTTGATTAGGCCAGATTTTTACCCAACCATTTTCCCCGGTTATGAGTGGTGGTGGAGGTATATCTACCCTTGACATAACTTGCAATATATGGCTTTGGGGGTCCAGTATATTTGAATGAAAACGTAATTAAGCTAAATGCAACGTAAAAGCATGAAACTTGGAAAATTCCAGAATGAAAATAGGACGTGTCATCGGTAAATTTAAATACTGAGGCCTAACACCATATATTTCTTTGTTATTAGCACCATGGGAATTCCAACATTACTTGGGTCAATGCTTTATGAATTTGTATGTCAGGTTTCGGGAACGGCCATGTTTTTTTTATTCTACAAAAGAATGAGCTGTCTATTTTTGATTGAAATTTTACGCTTTTATGTTTTCAGTGATTTTCAAATGGTTTTAATGGCCCAATTATTTTACCACTCGGTTTTCGTACTAGCTTTGATCATTTTCTGTTGATCAATGGATAGGGTTGAAAAGCCATTTTTAAAAGATACTGTTTTTAATTTGCGATCGTCACTTTTTATTGGAATTCACAAAAAAATTTAAGGTTATATCCTGACTAATCTTTCTTGTATACTTTTTTTATTTTCAAAATAATCACAAAACTCTTATGGAGGAACTTCTATAGAATCGTACGAGGGACAATCGTACGAGAGACATCAATAATTAAAGAGACAAATTGATGTAAAAAACTGTGTATTTTTACAAAATGAGACTTTTACTACTTCTCAACATAATCCCCACGAATATTAATACACTTGTCCCAACGATGAACTAGTTTTTTTTATACCTGATGCAAAGAAATCTTTGTCTTGTTGTTTGAGCCAGTTTCCCACAAATTCATTAACTTCCTCGTTGTCGCTGAACTTTTTTCCACGTAATGCCTCCTTGAGTGGACCAGACAAATCAAAATCAGAGGGAGCCAAATCTGGACTGTAGGAAAGGATGAGGTAGTATCTACCAGCCCATTTTTTCAATGGCTTCTTGGGTCAGCTTGGCGGCTTTTTATCACGTCTTTGAGATCCGCGACATTTTTCTGTCATTGCTGGCTTTATTTTGTTCATCAGCATGTCTAGGAGTAGTAGGAACTGTTTATTGTACGCTGACCTTTCAAATAATCACAAAAGACGACACCTCGGGCATCCCAAAAGACGGTCAACATTACTTTTTCCCGCTGATGCTTGCGTTCATTTCTTTCGGACAGGTGAGCTGGTGTGCTTCCATTCCATGCTTTGTCTTTTGGATTTTGGTTCAAGATTGTGAACCCAAGTTTCATCACACGTTAAAATCTTGTTTAGAAAAGGGTCACCTTCCCTTTCATAGCGTTCTTTCAAGTCTGTACACACTTTATCTTATTTCCTTGTGTTAACTGTTTCTGGACCCACCTTGAAGTTGTTTTGCTGTACTTGAGCTTGTCAATGATAACGTGATGAACTGTGCCAACACTTACTGCAACTTTATTTGCTATATCTTCAACAGTAATACGTCGGTCTTCACGAATAATGTCGTTAATGCGGTTTTAACGCGAAGGAGTTGACACTTTAACTGGCCGGCCAGGAAGTTGCTCGTTAGTCACTGAGGTTCGACCATTTTTTAACTGTTATACCCACTTATAAAAATTTCCGCGATTTATACATCTTTCACCATACTGTAAAATCATTCGAGAAAAGATTTTAGCCGGTTTTTCACCTTCAGAAAGCAAAAACCGGATCACTGAACGTTGTTCAACTAATGCGGAAACTTCAAGCGGACACGCTCTCGTTAAATCCAATTTTGAGGTTATAAACAAAACAATTTTTATCCGTCAGGTGTTCTCAGCTCATCCCAGTGATGCCAACCTAAAATCATGAAAGTACGAGACTCCTTGTACAAACCTTTTTATTTCTTCTTCATCAATTTGTCTCTTTAATTATTGTCCCTCGTAGATCAATCCTTTGTACCATTTTATAAGTTAATCAAAAAAATTTAAAGCTTAATGTAAATGCGTTATTAGAAGTTTCAGAACTCGATTTATATTAAAACAAAATTTATTCGTGTAATATATGTGTCCATTATATTTGTTTCTGTTCATTTGGTTTTATTTCAACAGAATTCTCAGTGCAACCGTTTGATTTAAGTTGTGAAGGTGTTAGTAAGGTAATACAAAGACATAATGTGACCCAGAGTAGAACATAGATCATTGGTTTTCCCCTAAGGCTGGCGTTTAGCTCGTCTTCTGTAGTCCCTTGTTTATATTTGTTATTCGAGCGTCCTCGACCGTTCGTTCACTTTCTTTTATCGCTCGACGTTTCCTACATTACACATTCTAATATCAACACACGTAGATATTATTTACATATATGCGTTGGTAAAGTATGATTCAGACACTAAAGAAACTATAAAAAAGTTTATGGAGATCTTGGTGGATTCATGACAATGCCTCACTTGCAACTGTATTTTATATTTCTATTACAAGATAGAGAAAGAATAGTATTAAAGTTAATAAGAAAAATTGTAAAATATTGTAAAAGATAAATAATTTTAAGATAAACTTTTCATATATTCCTTAGAGTAATGCCTAGTATTATATCAATTATTATTATTATATTAATTCAGTGAGATGAATCTTCATATCAATTAGGATTTCTGGGATTGGCATATGAAATCTATTCTGTATATTCAAATGTCCATAATTATCATTGGGCTTGTCTGTCAATAGCCTCGTATGAGGACTGGCTGTCAATTAACATCAGACCGAAATAGCAGACAGGATTATTCTGAAAAGTCTGATGTGGCCAGCTCGTTTGAGTTACTATCCCATTCAATCGATCAGGAAAATGTGCAGACTATTCCACACGTTTAACTGGAACCAAATGAAATTTTAATTTTCTTAATTTGTTACGAACTTTTTAATGTTTGAAGTGTAAGCCAAAAAAGTTACCAAATGTGGTTCGTGACATATTAAATATTTTAGATAATATTTATTGATTGCTTAATTAAAATTTCCAATCAATATTAAATTTACTAACTTCAATGTATTACAAATATGAGATATACATTTCCAATTTTGATGAAAGCAGTGCAGAGATAATCCAGGAAACCCAGGTAAACTTATGTAAATAGGTGTATAACCGCTTTGAATGATACATCAATATACAGATCATCCAGTTATCAGTCGGACAGACATCACATCATCGGGAGTGGAGAGATGTGCGAATGTCATAGCAATCTCGAACATCTGAAGCCCGGAATGTAGAGAACTTTGCTATGTACCCCACCTACCTTGTACCCTTCCTCTCATCCTGTCGCGCGCATACTCTAATATCTACGTTTTCAGTGACGTACAAAGGGATTTCATATATTAATTTAATACTAGTGATACATATCTTTCGGTAAGTAGTAAACATTTAAAACTTAAAAGTTATGGATAAAAATTAATCACCAGAACTATGTGCATATCATTATATAGGCATTATATAAGCGCTTTCCGGTATAGCCTTCAGCTCATTCGACGATATTTCTTTTACGGCCTCGATCGACTCAAAACGGGTACCACGTACCGGCAATTTTAATTTCGGAAATAAAAAGAAGTCATACGGGGCCAAATCTGGTGAATACGGTGGTTGCTCGATGGTATTTGTCCCGTTTTTGGCCTTAAATTCTGTTTTCGCTGACACGTACTCACTTAAAACTAATTCTTACGGCTATCTCACCTTCACATACTTAAAACTATTTTAAACTCGGATACAAATATTGATTATATTAGAACCAACTGACTAGGAAGTCCTGACAATCTACTTATAGGTAGCAGTTCTCGCTACGGGAACATTTATTAACCTCTGAATTCTCTAGTTATGTCACAATTGCTTCTCTATGCGATGGTGCATTATCATCATGTAAAATTCACGAATTCATCCACAATTTTGGTCGGTTTTAACGAATTTTCTCACGCAAACGTTTCAATACGGCCAAATAATATTCTTTATTGACTGTCTGCCCTCTCGGAACGAATTCATGATGCACCAAATCACGAATATCAAAGAAAACAATGAACATTTACTTTTGAGCGACTTTGACGTGGTTTTTTTGGTTTTGGTTCGTTTTTTGTCCGCCATTCTGATGCCTGCTAACTTATTTACATGTCAAATTCATAGACCCATGTCTCATCACCTGTTTTCATGTGTTCCATGAATGTGGGATCAAAATTGACGCGATCCAGCATGTCTAAAGAGACTTGTTATACTGTTTTTGTAGAAAATTCACCTCTATTGGAACGAGACGAGCGGCGACGCGTCTCATGCCCAAATTATTCACCAAAATCGACCGAACGGACTCGTGAGAAAAGTTAAAATCACGTGAAATCTCTTTTCAGCTAGAACGCCGATTATCGAGCACAATTTCATTTACCTTTTCGATGTTTTCATCGGTTGAAGCGGTCGAAGGCCGTCTGGAACGTGGTTTGTCTTCGACGATATCTCGACTGTTTTTAAACGCTTTGTACCACTCGTACGCCCGTGTTTTTGATAAAGCTAATTCACAACACTTTTCCAATATTTTTAACGAGTCGGCACACGTAATTCCATTTGCAACACTGAACTCTTTGTTCAGTAGTTTTGTTCATTGTAAAAATCGCGACGCACTACTGAAGTGTGTTAACTAAAACAGCCGATGTAAACAAACTAGTTAACAGATGGCGCTCATATTTGACACAGTAATTATGGACAGTGCTGCCATCTTATGAAAAAAAGATTTTAAGAAAATTATTAGCACGGGCTTTTTAAATCACAAATTCCCGCTACTTTTTTGAGAGAGTAGTATGAGTGCAGTAATGGAGGTGTAATAAGTACGTCACTGGTTTCACCTAGGAATCCCCTGTATGGGATGTAGGCGAGGTGACGAGCTTTAAAGGGTGGTTCACAACTCGAGCGTTATTATCACCGGCATTTCAGTAATGGAAGCGGAATGTAAAGTGCAATACCGGTACAGGCTATGGTAATTTACTACTGGCGAACGATAATCGATCACTTCATACATTGTCATTCGCAATCCATGTGCCGATATTAATGTCTGATGGCAGGAAATTGTGCCCCATAGCATGGTGATTTTAATATTACTCGAGTGGTAACCATATTGCTACTGCTTACGCAAGGGAAGAAGCACTTCTCCCGTCCTTTCAACACCGGACGAACTTGCTTTGATTCATGACGACCCGCCAAGGTTTATGTTTACGGATGATCACAGGAAATGACAGAATTATATTAAATACATAGTTTATACCAATGATTTAATATTATAAACAGGTTATTGAAAATGATAAATTATTTTGAAAGAACCCATTTGGTTTCATACACAAGCTGAGGCAACATTAAATAAAAAAGTTATAAACATATCTACAACCCTACAAAACTAAAGTCTTACTAATATCTTTGAAATTATTTTGTAATGGTCCAATATTAATGCAGACACCTTTATTTTGGACGTTTGCCATTGCTGATAGTACTAGGCTAGAATAGTACAATAAATACTATATTGTACTATTCTAGCCTAGTACTATCAGCAATGGCAAACGTCCAAAATAAAGGTGTCTGCATTAAAGTCTTACTATTAGGTATAAAAGAGAAACTCTAGACAGGCCTATATCCTTTAATTGATATGAACAATATTTTGCAGATTTATTCTCTTAGAATCTACAAATATAATTATATATAGAAATATCTAGGATTTCGTAGGCATTGAAAATAAACTTTAGACATTGTTATATCCTTTGACCGATATGAACAATATTTTGCAGATTTATTCGCTAAGAATCTACGAATATAATTACATAGGTATATAAATATTTAGAATTTCTTAGGCATAAATTAACGTCTCAAATTTTAGTTTTAACAATAAAAATGTAATGTACTGAGTAAAAATGAATCGTTTTCCCATCTTAAAAAGTTCATGAATAAATAATCTAACTATATAATTAGCAAGTGTCTGTTTGTAGTGTCTGTAACATTATGACGTCAATTTTTCCTAAGGTTCTCGTGATTGGCTAACTGGGGACACCCTGTCTCTTGATTGGTTGAGAGGTAACACCCTTTCCCGTGACTGGCTATCGGGTGATATCCTGTCCCGTGATTCGCTGACCGGTGATAAAATTATACGTTAAAAAATAAAACCAAATACACAAACAAACAATTGAAATTTTTATATTATAAATCCGTCATTGTTGACGGGTAATAACCTAGTTGTTTCATAATTTTTAAATGTTAATTCTAGTTAATTGTGTTAATTCAACATTGATGCAATTACTGGATTATTTTACATATTATCTGTCAAAAATAACCCTGATAAAATTTCCATAACTTGTCATAAACTGGACAAAAAACAAATCGGATTAAAATCAATTCGTTAAAATTATGAATAAACATAACCCTGAAACCTTTATAAAATACATTAAAAATATATTAGTCTGTTGTTTGAAAGTTCAGCCACGAGATGCCTCAGGGAATGTAATTATTACTCAAAATTTCCAAAAAAAAAACTTTTGTAAAGTTCTTGGGAGTGAGAGGAGTTTTTTAATCCTGGGAAATCATCAATGATATGCATATAGGAGTTGACATGAGTCGTTTGATCTGACTAATATGATTTCCGTCGTCGAGTCTGTGGCTTTTCGCATCAAGCCAGCTTGCCCCGGAGGGATACTTGATAAAACATTACATTTAAAATGGAAATTTTCAGTTTTCATCCCCGAAACGTACCTAGCTCTCGTACCGTCTCTCTTTCTCCAACTCTCCATCTTTCTCTCTTTGTAGCGATATTCATGAGAACCATGTACCAAGCTTTTATAAATAAAATTTTGGAAAATTTAAAAACATGTTTTTCATATGCATTATATTTTAAATTTTATTGATAATAATTTTGTGTCATGTTTCAATTGTTTGTAATTTTTGTCCATAGTTTCATAGAATTTATATTCAATTGTATTTTTTTATTTATTTATTTATTTATTTATTTATTACAACTGCCCAACAGTTAACTCACAACGGGCAGGTACAAATAAATACAGCAAATCTATTTAGTACTGGCGTGTGGGGATTCAGTTTCGCGCAGAGAAAGAACGCATTCGGAAAGAAAGAGAGGGTCGAGCGCTTGGATTTTACAGTACGAGACACAAGTTTTCATCAAAATATTATTTTTTTCCACAATTTAATGGATTACTTTTTATATTTCATATTTTCTGTTCACTTCTTTCTTTCTGTTTTCTAGGTGACGAAAATGTGGAACATTCACCTGAATTTAGAAAATAATAATGTATAAATAATATAACAATGAAATAAAAATGAAAAGCCTGTTAAGAACTGAACTAAGTTTACCAAACAAAATAAATGTCTTTGTTGAACAGCTTTGTTGCGTCTTACAACAAAGATATTTATTATGATTGTTAATTTAGAACGTGACATTTCGGATTCTTTTGTTCAAAATATTTGTTCCGTCCGTGTCTCATCTTTGTATTAAAGTTATATTGTATTACAACTTTTAACTTGTCTAACCTGCAGACACTTTTTTTTTTCCTTGTTAAATCTACTTAAACTCCTTGCAGAAACACCTGTGCACGCTGAAACTCGATCCAAAATATTCTTCAAAGGTATAATCACGTTCCCTGCTGCAGCTTCCTTAGTCAAAAAGTCAATCACATTAATAATAATCTCCTTACACTGACTATGGTTTACGCGCCCGCATAATTTCGTCTTAAATTCCATTATACTTTATCATCCGAATGTACTTTCACTGATGCTTGCAGCAAGACAGTCTGAAGTCAACTGACGTCCCCACTCCAATTTCTAATGATTGCTACTGCGCACCCAAGGTCATCTGCCAGGCTTAAATAGATGGACTGTATATTATAATTGATTCGCCGACTCCCATTACTTATCAACTATAATGACTAACTTACGGATATAAATATATTGTCACAATCATGGTATAATTGTGTTCTAATGTCCCAATTCCTTGAGCGGCCTTTAAGCCGTGTAGGTCAAGGTTGCTGACGTACGGTTTTGGGAATTAAAGAATGCAGAGTGTTGCGTGTTGGTCAACATAAGTGTTGAACTACATTCTAATGTGTTGATAAACATTATTCAATTGTGCTGACTATGGTCTTTAATTGCTGCTAACAATTACACAAATAAATAATGTTTCCAAAACAATTGAGGTAGGACCTGACGTCATAGTGTCCTAGTTAACAGTTTTAAAATGGTCGTAGGGAATAGAGTCGTGGTTAGTCATTCTTGGTAGTCAAGTAGTAATCATTATTGTGACCAGTCATCAGACCAAGGACCAGCCCAGCTGTTGATGTCGCCAAAACGAGATGTGAGTGTTGTCTACAGGGCTTCTCTACGTGTTCGCCTTGTGCGGAAACCTGGGTTGGTTCGACCGATCCTAGAGAAGCCGGGGCAAAAACGAGACTTAAATCAGCTTCTAACGGACATCACCAACAGACATTTTGACCAACAATTGTATTCTTGCGGGTCAAAGAGTTGTATAAGCGTGTTTTTTACCTCTTTGCTAATCCAAAAGTATGACTTGTTACCCGTAATATGTTTTTATTTAAGTTTGCTGTAAGCAATGAAATATTTCATGATATCCACCTTTTATTGTAACTGCTGAAAGAATATCAGTTAAATATAGGAGTTATTCAGTAAAGTACCATCCATTGTATATTATGATAAAGAGCTTAACAACGTAATAAAATTCACGTTAATACTCAAACAACTGTATAAACATCGTTTCATAAATATTCTCCTCTTAGTTCGGACACACATTAAATCGGACTTAACGTTTAAAGTCTGCCAACATTTGTGATGTCAGGATTTTGCCACCTTATATGATTTACTGCCAAAACAAAACAACATAAATAATTTTTTAGTATATTTTTTGGTAATGGAATAGTGGTTTGTTAGGTATGACCGAAAAAACATTATAACGTAACTCTTGTGTCTGTCTCCCTGCCTGTCTGTCTGCCTTTCTATCTGCTTGTCTAGCTGTCTCTGCTTGTCTGTCCATCCGTCTGTCAGTTTGTCTGCCTCTCTGGACGGTAGAAATTGTAGCCAAAAGACTGCACATAGAAAATTGAAATTTGGCATGGCTACACTATTCTTTGACCCACATAAAGGAAATCTATTAAGAGTTCAAAAAACACATCACGGGAAAATATAATCAAACTAGTCAACCATATAGGCAAACTGATATCGAATAATAACACTGGTCAACACAATTTTTGCTGACTTACATCAAAGACTTGTTTCCTACTAATTTGGTGCTGCTGAACTCAAATATCACATCAGTTTTTGCGTATCACATCAGATTTTTGCTCTACAACAAATACATATTTTCGGCCAGATAATGCTCCTATCGTTTAATTTTAGACGTCGATACTGTAATTGGTACAAATTTGGCGAACAATAAGGACTAAATAATTAGAAAATATTCTTAAAATTTATAGTGAAAGAAAGAAAATGAGAACAGTTTTAATTACATTTTAATACATTGGAGTGTTAAAATAAAAATACAAAATAAAGGATTAAATGGTCGTTTGTAAGATCTTCTGGAGTGCACCATTCACGATGTCTCTTTTAATACTCCAACAGTATTCAGCCATCATGTGAGTATCCCACCTTCCTTGATAACGTCTCTCCATCTCTTTTAAATCCTGATGGAAACGTTCACCCTGTTCATCACTAACATCTCCAAGATAGACAGGAAATTTGTCAAGATGACTGTTTAAAAAATGAAGTATCACGCTCATGTTGCACCCTAGATAATTTTCAATCAAATTTTCAACGACCTCCACATAGTTTTCGGCTTTTTTATTCCCAAGAAAATTTTTGATAAGCGCCCCGAAAGACTGCCATGCATTCTTCCCATATCATCCATATGTACAGTGAAATGTGGATCATTCACTAATTTTCTTGGAGTCCCAGAAAATTATCTAACTATTTTCATATATATGCAAATTTTTTAACTTAGTATTATGAACGACTGGTTAGATATGTGTTATTTTAATTAACCTAAATTGTAGTTGTATGTGAGAGTAGGTGTACTACTGTCGACCATTTATTTATAAGTAATACGATAGTGAAGTTTTCTCTCCCCAAACATGTGGACATTGTCGTTCCGGACCCCTCATTAGATGTTTTCCAAACCATTGCTGCTTTGTGTTTTCTCACCAGAGTATCTCCCCAACGGAAGAAATAAGCAACAGAGAGAGCGTTTAGAGATCAGTGATTTATACAGAGATTCTGTAACAGGTGAAGTAATATATCACTCACGGTCTCTAGGATATACGAGTGTTCTTTACTGGGGTTTCGATATCTCTTAACCCCAACCCAAACCCACCACATCAGACATCTAATACCAACTCGGGCGTTACTCAAATATACCACTTTTACTTCTACGGTTTACGTTTTTTTATTTCTGTTTACAACATCCAAGAATTATTTGGTCAAGAAATAACGCTTCACCTATCACGTATACTTAAATTTATTTGCGTGGATTTAATTTATTTTTTATACTTTAAATATAATTCTACAAACATTATTTCAGTCGATAAGCAGCCAACTTTGTTAACAAATATAAATTTATACTAAAAATGACAATATTCTCTTACCACAACAAGGACTAACCTAACCCCCTTCCCCGAAAAAATCTTAAGTATTATTATATATTGTACATACGTGAAAAAAGGAGAAAACGAGGATGAGACAAACGTCTTATTAATTAATAAAAGAGGACGACCCTAGAACACCTGGCGTCGCTCAACCCTGCTAGAAATAAATGCACGGAGCTCTCAAAACTAGGACAAAAGACTGTATTGGCATCTGACACTACCGATAGAGGCGCCACTGCATTGTACATCATGGCTGACGTAGATAGGATATTTTTGACAGGTTCAATGGTATCTTCATGTGATATTTATTGAAATTAATTTATTATTCAATATGAGGGTTGCGTTAAATGAAATTTTCCGTTTTCTCAGTGCCTCTACGGTTATAATTGAAGGTAATAAGGCTTTTTTGCCACATTTCGGAACACGATGAAAACGTAGGTCTCTATCACGACCTACTTTTGCATTGCAAAGATAAACACAACAATTCACGTTGCATTTAATTTTTTCTTGCAATTTTAAAGACATTTTTTAAAAACTCGCTATGAAAATAACAGTATACAAACTCGACTATCCTCCACCTATCAGTTTCTCAAAATCTCACTAGAGGCGCTTCAGTTGTTGTCAGTTGACAATAACAACATCACCGACTTGAAGCCTATGGCAGATAGACGAGTTAGATGGAGAAATTTTATTGATAGCCTATTATCTTTTTAGAGGCAGTCCAAAATCACCCGATGATGGACAAGGCTTGATTATGATGATTGTAATTGTGCTAATTCATTTGTAATGTATATATTAAAATGAACATATGTTCAACAATATAAAATATATAGTGATGGTAAAGTCAGTATGTTTAAATTTATAAAAATGTTTTTACAGTCGCGTATTAGAAAATGGCAAATCGTTAACATAGATTAAAAACAGCAGAGGCCCAAGAATAGTCCCCTGGGGTATACCTTATACATTAATATATTCGCTACAATATTATCTCTTATTAAATCAGATTATTATTCCTCTTTAATCTTTTATTTCAGTAAAACATACCTTTTCAAATGTTTAATTTGTGTTCAATTATAATTTTGATAAGTATTACAACTTTTAGGCCAAAAATACGTTAATACCCCTTTTTTGACGAAGTGGTATTCTTGGAGGATAGTGGTATTCAGCATATCAATATGTTTTGTTTATGTTAATCAATTTTTACACATCTGAAAAGTTAGTTAGTAGTTCAGCGATAATCCCAAACTCGAAACTAGCTTGTTATTGACAGTTCTATATATTGGGAAGATCAAAACTGGGGCACATCACCTCGCCTCGGGCAATTTTACTGATTTATGTCAAAGGATTCAGGAAGTTATGTTATATTTTTAATGTTTAACCACAAGAACATACTTAGAAAAAATATTACGATAAACCAAAATACAGTTCAAAAGTACAGTTGCCGCATCAGAGAGAGAAAGATTTAAAAGAACACATGGCTAAAAATCAGAGACCGTCGCTAAGACTGGACTCTGGAATAGACTGAATATATTTCTTGCTGCAAAACATATAAAGAAATTTCACTTTTCCAATAAAACTGCATTTGTTTTTTCATAAAAGCATAATAATTTCCATAAATAAGAGCCTATTTTCTTTTACCTTCACCCTACAATATAAAAACCTTATGTATATGCAGTAAAGAAAATCACATGCCATTTAAGTTATTTATTTAAATTTCTGGACCATCTAAACAGCGCTAAAGGCATCTCTGAAGCACCACCGGAAAGAAGTTCATTCTGAAGTATTTCCTAAAATACGACTCCCATGAGACGAGGATGGAACACCATAAAACACCGCCCTTGAAGTTCAAATACTCTCGCACGGTCGTCCATAAACTAAAATAGGCAGGACCTGTTCCTGGACTGCAGTCTACTTATGATATTGAATATAAAGTAAGGATAGTATGCGTACAGAATATTCGAAGGAGTAAGGACGTGCCAACTGAACAGTTGCAAGGATAACATAAGAACACACCAGTCTTTGTTATTGAGAAAGTGTTTCAAGTTATTCTAGAAGAGATGTGATCGTGAATCAATTGGGATAGGATAGAGAACACCAAGAGCGTTTCCATGACATCTCAAACACTTACAGACTTTAAACGTTAAGACAGATTTAATGTATGTCCAAAGTGTGCTACGAGAATATTTTACAGCTATTATAACGCTCACATATTATTTTAATTTCAGTGTTACAGAAATTTTGTGCGTGACTATGTTTTTGGGTCTTGCATAAATAATTTTGAATAAAGATGTATGTTGAGAAAACGTTAAAAAGTTGTGTTAAATTGTGTCCAAATTCCTATCAAGAGATTGTTACATAAACTAGAACACTACGGTATTCGAAGAAAGCTACTAAATTGGATCCAAGTCTTTTTATCGGACATGAGCTTAAACGCAAGAGTGGGCAACTACCTTTCTGACCATGTAAAAACCCTTAGTGGTGTACCGCAAGGCTCAGTTCTTGAACCTCTTCTTTTTATAATATATGTAAAATAACTGTCCAAATGTTCTGAAGTTTTTAAAAAGTTTTATTTACGACATTAACAAAATTTAATAGTTACAGATCAAGATTTTAATTAAGACTAAAAAAATAATAAACATAGCATGTTAATATAGACTGAAAGAAAATTATTATTTTTTTTTTCTCAAGTAATTCAAATTCTTTTTAAAATAAAACTAATTTTAATTAAACTAGATAAAATCAAAATTTGTAAGCATCTCTTTGTTCTTATTATTTTCATTCAATTCATATTTCGAAATTTTAATTAATTTTTACCACCCAATTTCAACAATGTTCCTTCTTATCTAACCATATTTCTAGAATTGATTTGGCATTTAACTTACAAAACAGTATAAAACAAAGAAAAGAAAATATGAAAGAACAAATCTTATCAGAATTGAATCAAGAAAACATTCTTTCAGAAGCAAAATTAACATTCGGTCGTAAAATGTGTTTTGCACCCTTCAATTACATTTTACTTCTTTCGATAAAAATAAAACAGAACTCGTTTGATATTTATTAAAACTGAAGTACAGTTAGGTTTAATGACTATATTCCAGTTTTATGAAGTTATAAAGCTATTTTTATACCTATGTTTTCAAATGGACCTATTTTTATTACTTCATTTAGATTTTATATAAAACTCCATATTAAATATTTTCGCTATGAACATTAAAGTTATGATGATAAATAAGAATTTAACATGGCGATCCAGGCACGTAGATTGGATAAGGATGAATATATATACAGGCTAAAGATGCGTTTACTTAAATGGAAATGCGAAACGTCCCATGAATTAGTTCATTCATTTTGCCTACATGACGGTTTAAGAAGAAACACTTATTATACTGACTCGTCAAAACCATCCACTGATATATATTATCACGTGGATGGTTGGATAGAATTGCAACTGGTTTTAACAATACAATTTATTAAATAATTATCAAATTTACAGTGTTATTGTTTGATTGAATTCCATGGGTTGGGGAAGCCTTCAGATCACTCCGTGTTGGCAGGAATCAGTTTGGACCTATCTCTGAGGTGGGGTTGCCCATCAGAGAGTCTCGAAGAGCCTGGAGAAGCATCTCCCACTCACATGGTAACTTCTGCTTGGCTCACCAAATGTATTGGTACATGGAGTTGTTCTCTTGGTCGTCATCTTGTTGAGGAGTTGGCTAGTTTCCTCTGCCCGGATTCCGTACGACGTCCATGTACTTATACTACTGGTTGACCTAGTTCCGATATTTATTCGTCATGATAAATATTTCCTTATTGCGAAAATGCAGAGTATGCAATTGGTAATCAGGTAACATATGCTAGACGTTGTAAATACAATTTCTAGCTGTCGCAGTCCATTGTGACAATATTATAAGTGTTTTTTTCTTAGATCGTCAAGTAAAATATGAATTAATTTATTTTAATTTATTTCATGGGACGTTTCGCATTTTTATTTAAATAAATGCATCTTCAGCCTGTGCTATGCAGTTGTCATAGACGTTGACTTATGCTGTGGAAGTTCATATATGCACCAATTGTAAATACGAGCTTGATAGTTTAAAAAATATTATATAATATACAATATTACGAAATGTTTATTTTTTTCACAGTTTAATGGTTTAGGGACGTTGTTGAAACAAACAATTTTACGTTGAACTTGTTTCGTCTTGCCTCTTAAGCTGGACTACGAGATTTTACAAACTGTACAGTAACAAACTGACCAATGGTGACATCGCCGCTATTAAGAGTCCAAATATTAATTTAAAATGGAAAAATTATATAATCTTTGCAAAAATGGTAATTTTTTGGGAGTAGTTTCACATAAATTTACTGTTTTTGCAAAGATTATCTTATTTTATCATTTGAATTTCTAATATTTTCAATATTTATTTGGACTCATAAAAGCAGAACTGTCAGAAATGTATGAGATTTTTTCTTTACCTGCCCTCGCTGGGCAGATTGTGTAACTAAATACTTGGTTGCCTTCATTAGTTAATAAACTCAGTGAAACGAATAAGCACTAATGATATGAAATCTGATACCAATTTATATATGAATAAAAAAACCGTCATCAAGTCTGTAGTTTAAGAGAAGACTGAGTGCTACTTTTTAATTTAATAAATGAATATACCTAGTCTTACAATAAATATTGTGGTACATTTTTGAATGAATTTCCAAGAGATGCCTCAAGATATTTTAGTTTTCTTTTAGTACATGATACACAGAGAGATCTTAAACAAAAACACCTCAGTTTAAACTTAAACTGAGCACCTAAACACCTTAAATACCTTAAAGAAAATCAGTTTTCCATATAAGTACTTCTGGCCGTTACACAGCTTTAGGCCTCTGAGGAAACGTTAAACTACGAAGGGTTTATGCAAGAAAACTTTTCCGTTGCCTTCATGGCTGCACGGACAATTTGTAGTCCAGAGGTGGAAGTCAAAACTGATAATCAGCAAGAGAATTGAAGGCTGGTATATTGCTTTCAAGCCACTGCTGTGTAATCTTCGCCTTATGGCACTGAATGGAAGCTACAGTGTAGAGAGAGTAGTTCAGTTCTCTATCAACTTTAACACAGTTTTCTAGTAGATTCTGACTGACGTTTTTAGTATCGATTTTTTTTTAAATAATAAATATTAATATTTTAAAAGAATTATAAGCAAAAGTGTTATGGTACCTAACTAATTATTCATGTTATTAACTAGTTACCTATATCTTGTTGATATGAACCTTTAACAAAATAACGTAAAGCAATATATATTTGGAGTTCAGTTGAAATATTTCCACATTTTGAAGATACCAGTTTTATATCGTCATTTGAGATTTTAATTAATATTTTAACTCGTTTGTAAATTTAATTCTTCATTTAATGGCTTTAATAATTTTTTTCTTTTATTATAACATTTTCTTAGTAATTGACTTCTTAATTCAGGCATTACACGAACATCCAAAGCAAATTCATGCAAAAAAAAAATTATTTAACTTTAGCAAATATGTTAACAAATCTAACGAGTTATTATTTTGGTTTTTCATCCTGGTTCAAGGCAGTCGGAACGTTGGGCTTCATGTGAGGAGAAGATATCCATCATACTATGACCGGCAAAGATGTAAAAAATCAGGTACATCAAGAACTGTTTATGCTCGGTCGTCTCTACAAACAAGTCGACTTGTTAAGAGGGTTAAAATAAATCCGTATCCCGAATCAGTGACGGTTTAGTGGAGAGTCAATTATAAGGGCGTGAAAAACCTCCATTTTTATGAAAAACTAGTAAAAACATCGGTGAAAGTGTACTTAGAAACGGTTTTTGACAACGTTAAGTATGACTTCATACGCCATACTGCAGGAACCATGCTCTAAATTTTAATATGATTAAAATCCGTCAGTATTATGGACACGTCACTATTTTTCATTTAATACAGCCTATCTGCGCTTCTAAATCTGTACGACTAAATTACAATTCACTAGACAGTATCCAGCACTACTAACAATAATTCTGTATTATGTACATTAGGTTTTCATACCGCTTAGTATACTTGTCTTAGTAGTGCTAATAAGATTTAATAAAAGATTATAAACATGGCCCAATATCTTTAAACATCCTGTAGAATTTTACTGAAAATTTTGTAACAATATTTATGAAAGGACTAGGTATATTCACAAAAATTTATTAAAATGTATGTTCATATTTTTTGTCTTTATTCAATATAGTACTGGCAGACAATATCGAATTTTCCAGCGGAAATTCCTACACAGATCTGCTTCAACAAATTTGTAACTCCACCGTCTTTGTTTCAATTGGATAAATTAAGAATACCAGCTAAAACTAAATGAGACTCGCAGGGGTTATATTGCGACCCTTATTCCAGTAATACCGACAAGGCGTGATTATAAGAACTAAGGACGTTCTAGTGACTGATTATTTTTAATTTTAATTCGATGACACACGACCAAATACTCAACCCACGCATAAAATTTTAAACGGTTCGTTTGTCACCCATGTGTGCATTTGCGAATAAGAATATATTAAAATTGGACGTGCTTTACACATTCAAAAATTGCTCATTATCTTTCTCCAGGCAGCTCAGCAAACGAATGTATCAAGGGTGGAAACCGGTTTAGGAGAAGGGGGTAAATCTGTGGGGGGTTGAAACCCTGGCCATTTCACGCTTCGCTACCCCTGAATGTCATAGTTAAAACTCCGGGAATCCGGTGCAAAAACTCCGGGTTTCGATGATTCTACGTTGCAGAATAACATGGATAACGGTGCAACGTGGTTTTGTTTTGTGGTCAAGCGAGACTTTCAGGGGATTTTAGGTAATTCTGTTGGTAATACTTGTTTATTCTAGAGTAGGGTTTCATATTTAATTTAGGTATATGGTTACTACAATAAATTTTCAATTATTTTCGTGGCCTTATTTTACTAAATAAAAATATTGCTCAGAGAAAATTAGTTTAATTTATTATATAAAATGAAATTAAAGTTAAATGAAGGAATAAAATGAAAAAGACAAGTGTTAAGTTTAAATAAACTCGGATTATTTTCAGTTTGAATGTCATGAACATGGCTGGAAGTATGAAATATGAATAAAAAGTATTTTCTTCTCTGACTGTTTTCTCCTCGTTGAATAAAACAGGAATGAATGGGTTTATTAAATTTAAGGATTATTTCAGGATTACATGGTACTTACGTTAGTACAATTTACAAATTACAACAGCAGAGTATATATAACATAATATGTATCACTGCAACAGAAATGGATTACATTCTTTATCTAAGGCTACGGTTACCATACGTCGATTATTATAGAGGACAGCCCTTTATTTTAGAGTGTTGTTCTTTATTATAGAGGACAGTCATTTATTTTTGAGCGTTGCCTTTTAGATTTATTTATTTCTTCAAAACTCCTACTTATGCCTTGTATTATTTGTTTTGCCAATAAAAGTACAGCAATTTAGTTATATCACCATCGATCTTTGTGCCTCTTTTCAGCTGACTTAATTATTAGTACATAATTTCTTATTTCATCAATATTTTAACAACTTTTTTGACATTTGTTTCATAAACAAATATACCAAGTTATGATATTTTTTATAAATGTGTTTCATATGTTTCATTTTTCACGTACAGTGATTCACAAAGCCATTTTCCAACTGGTGTATCACAAGAAGCAACTCAGACAGCAATATGTCTAACGTGCTTTGTAGCTAGACTGCGGTTACAGTGCATCCCCAGCGACCAAGCCGAGGCTTGGGGTTGGAATTACACCCACTACAGTATCGGATCAGAAATATTATCCCTCAAATCATTAAATATAATACATCTTTTATATTTCAATTACTGAAAGAATATATAGATGAAATATAGTAATGAATCTTATAAAATTTCAAATCTTACATGAATGAACAATTCTTTGGAATGAAATTGGTATGATGACAATACCTCCCATTTTATTTGTGTCTGCAAAAAAAAATGTAATCGAAAATGAAGCCAGGACTCCTTGAAGAAGCCTAGTATTGAACTGGGCAGCTCAGAAAAATGTGAAAGGGAAACACCTACTAAATTTGAAGAGAGGAAACTGATAATAAAGTAAGAGACAGAGTACTAGTAGGCTCTGGAGCTACTATTTTGAGGCCCAAAGACGTTTGGTTTCTCCTTTTTTTGCTCAAAAGAAAAGACGATTACAATTTTTTTAAGTAATGCGGAATAAGTAACGCATTGGCTAATATCGAAGATGACTTGGTTTTTCAAGAGATTACCAATACTTCAGGCGAAAATAATACGAACAGTGACATTAACGAGACGAGTGATAGTATAGAGAGTGAAGATGAACAGAATGTTGTGTACCAGCAACATTCTGTTCATCTTCACGCATCAGTAACTTCAACAGTACTTCAGTTATCGTAATAATAAATATTTTTTCTAAAAATTGTCACATAAATTTGGGTTGCGTCTTATAGTCCGAAAAATACGGTAGATGGAATATTCATGGCGAAAATGTTGAATACTGTGGGACCTAATATGCTTCCTTGTGGAACTCCTGTTCTTATCTTTTTTAGTAGTATTATTTCTAAAAATTGTCTCATAAATTTAGGGTGCGTGTTATGGTCCGAAAAATACGGGAGATAGAATATTCATGGCGAAAATGTTGAATACTGTGGGACCTAATATGCTTCCTTGTGGAACCCTTGTTCTTATCTTTTTTTAGTAGCATTATTTCTATGATCTTTCTTATCATCCGGTGCGTCGTATGGTCAGATAAATATGGTACTTTTAAACGTTTTCATAAATAATATTCTTTTATTGTACAATTTGTGAACAATATTAAACAGTAGAAATAATAAATTCTTATTAACGCCGTGAAGTAGAAGGCTTTTTTCTCTAATTCAGATGTAAAGAAATTTGAATGGAAATTGAGGAAATTCTATTTCACCTTTAATCAAACTATACAAACGATATTTTTCCCATGAGTCTAACAAAACTTTTCACGAAATTATTCCATCTTACACGAAAAATATGCAATGTTAACCCCTTAATCCCGTTCTGTTCTCAAGGGTACAATCTGGGAAGGTAGAGAGAGAATAATCTGAAGACCATATCCTTGGAAAAATGACCAAGTTTAGTTATCGGATGGATATTGTGACATAGGATATTATTTTCACTTTGTGTTTCGAACGGATTATTGGTGTCTACCGAAGTATTCTATAACGTAATATTACGTTCATTTGTTCCATGTCTGCAACGTCTGGACTCTAGACCTCGCTTCTGGAGAATAGTTTCTTTAAACTCCGTTTGCAGTTACGTCTAATACGTGTGGACTGGATAAAAAATCAATTAAAACAATGAAATAATAGCTAAATTGATTTCAAGCTACATGATATTTTTATAATGAATAGTTTACATATTATATTAAATAAAAATGATCGTCAGCTGCCGACTTAACGGGGTAAATATCGTCAGTTACATCATTGAATACATTATAAAATGCTTAGGCTAAATGCCCACTCAGCAATTATAATTTCCACCACTACCAACGCAGCTGAGGCTTAGAGCATCAACTTACTACCCGAAAGGAATAATTTCCAATGGGGATCAATCGGGATGCAATGACCAGATCACTTGCAACGCTGGAAAGAGTAAAAGTGCACATAGCAACGGTCTTGTAAACCAGCGGCAATATATTTTTTTACTATTATCCTAGTATGAGGTCACTATTTCATAGAGAATAAATAATAAATGTATAATATATTAGTTAATATTTTTAATGTATTGTTTTTAATTAAACAAGTAACAAGTCTGTCAAATAAAAGTCAAAACAATTTTATATATTATCCACTGTTTTTGAATATAGACACCTTTTTAATTATTCAAAACAAATTACTGAAATGTGACTATTTCAATTCCGAATAATTATTCAAAATTTAACTCCGATCACGAGGATCAGAAATGATTCGAATTTGCGATTGACACCAGCATCTCTCTGTCAAATTAACTCATTCAAATTTTCAATTAGGCAAAACCGATTGGAATATACACATCCACATTCATTTTGGACAATGATCCGTCGTTCTAAATGTGAATTCTCGTATTATAAACAGCTTCAATACATAAATCCACCACTAATCACGGTATGAGTGCTGTTCGGGCATAATCAGACTTCAAGATCACTCTATCAATCAAATTATTATGACGTATTTAACTCCACACAGGTGTGAGATAAAGTATGTGAGTTATAATATTTGTTTTAAAATTAAACACAATCATAACGTTGATAAAATAAAAGCCATTCATTTTTTGCACAGAGTACTGTTCAACATATAAAATTAAGTAACCGGACTGGCAACATAGCGTTTGTTGTGGTAAAATTTGGGACGCAGGACTTGGAGGAGCAGCAGGTGAATATATGATACGCCTTCAGTACGAGTTTGAACTTGCTAGAGTAATTTTGTTGTCCGTAGCGATTTTTTTCATGAAACAGTTTTTTCAAGTGCCTTCTAAAACTGAGTAACATTCATTTCGAGCAACGGTGTACTATGAGGTTTTTTTTCAGACTTGGCACAGTGCAACGGAAACTTTTGCACAACTATAGCAGGCCTACGGAGACAGTGTTTTTCAAAGACCCAGGTTTTTTGGTGGTTTAAGGCATTTTCAGAAGGAAGAGAGTTGATTGAAGATTAACACGCAGCGGAAGGCTTTCATATTCAGGAACCTGTAGACAGAATCCGGGATCTTGTGCGTTCAGATCGTCGGTTGACAGTCAGAATGATCGGGGAAGAGTTGAATTTGACACACTACCATTCATCAGATTTTGACCAATGCATTGGGGATAAGAAAAACAATTTCAAAAGTAATTTCAATAAACGAGTTTTTGGACAATAAAAACATTCCTGTGACACCTCAGCCTTATTCGCTTGACGTCCTTGTGACTTTTTCCTCTTCCCAAGATTGAAAAATCACCTCAAGGGACGTCATTTTGGGACACACGAAAAAATTCAAACTTCCGTAACCATCTGAAAGCTATTACAGTTTTGCTATGATGATTGGAAGAACCGTCTCCAGCATTCTGTGGCTTCTCATGTAATTTATTTTGAGGGAGACAATATTTTAAAAAAATCAGTCCGGTTACTTAACTTACACGCCTCGTCCATGCGAAGACTTAACAAAAATTTAATAAAGCTACAATACAAACCTATACCAGAGTACTAGACATATCTTAACCCAGCAATACCGGAGTTTTTCCACGAAATTTTGCTTAAAATGTGTTACACTTTGTATTTAGAATACCCTCTAACTGAATTGGTCTTGTTCGTAGCATGACTCACTATCGGACTGTTCACAGTTAGTTGCAATGCGTTCAAGACAAGTAGATTTCAAGTGAGCATTACGTTACGCCGTACATTACAGGATGGGCTCGCTAATCTGGATCCAGCTTCTTGTACTAGTTGTCACTGATGCATACTATTGTACCCCGATTAATTCTCCACACCGTGCAATCAATCTTATTCCACGTCTTGCAGTTAAATCTTCAGCATGGCATTATTTCATCTCCAACCCCAAACACGAAATCTTATATACCGTAGAAGGTAGGTAAGTTGTACAGTGTTTCATTTCCAAGACGAGACAATCATTTTGTATCATTTATTATTTATTACTCTCCATATTACTCCAACTAATCTCACTCTCTCCCTCAATTCTATACACAGACACATAAATTACGTGAGTTATAATAAAAATGTAGTTACATGTTATGCGGTGTAACCAAAGCGAGTGTTTTAGAAATGTAACAGGGCGTCAGAATAGTGACAAACACAACTACCACACAATGAATATTAACGCGACCACACGTACGCCGCACAAAACCGCCAACTAATTAGTTATCTGCGTATGATAACAATACAGGTATATATGCAATGAGCAATAGCAACAACGTCCTCTGTATGTCGCCTGCCGAATTCGTAACAACCGATTATACGTCAAATAACGCATAACTAGATGCACGTGGCGTGTTACGGATATTATTGGCATACAGCTTCCAAATATCATCACGTACTATTGTTAGGACCAATTAAAAGCAGAAGGAACTGCATCACATGTTAAATAATATCATGATCAAATAAATTAAAATTAAGGTAGGTTGTGATTCGTGTTCTGATAGTGGTATAGTATTTCCAAAATGAAAAGGCCTCACTTTAGTAGTAGTAGTAGTAAAGATTATTTTTTCACCTTGCGGTGTTAAAATTTTCATACTATAACATTTTCCAGTAGCAAACAGTGTGCAATTATTATATGTACAGTACATTTTTTAAATTAATGACAAATTTACAGTCTTTTATTAAGTATGTTCTTCATCCAGGTTTCATCCGGGTTTTCGTCATTGAGTATTTGTATAGCTGATTTCGGGTATCTCACTTCTTCCTTTCAGTCACGTGTTAGATGCTCTATTGTCTCTTCATTCCTCTCACATATTCTGCACTTCTTTTCTTCTTTTTCTCTCCAGTATTCGTTCCTTCTTTCTTCGTTTCCTACTCTGAATCTGGCTATTATTTTTTGGTTTTTTGATAGTTTTCTTAGATACATAGGCATGTCTATTGTTTCTAAAAACCTGTATCTGGGGTTGTATCTTGATATCTGTATCTTCTCTCTTCGTTGTTGCAGTTCCATGTCCTTTTCCCTTCTCACAATTTCTTCTTTTAAGCTATCTCCCATTCGTCTTCGGTTCTCTACTTCTGTTGTTGAATAGCCTTTTCTTTCGTAATACTTTGAGCGTTCTAGTTCCCAGTCATTCTTCTCTAGTTTATTTTCTTCTTATCTGCTCCCAGCAGGCAAAAACTAGTTCTTTCCAATTCGATCTTCTTGTTTCAAAGGGCCTCACTTATTGATTCCAATAATGACTGACAGTATAACCATTAAACCTGCTGAGTTTATGGTTCTATTATTACAAGTTGCCAGGGCCGTCATAATTATTTAAAATAAACGTGTTTTATTATGATATTTAGTATGATTTGTATTTAATCACATGACATTCCTTCACATTTTTATCACGCTTAGGACTGGCTATATTTGAATTATAGAGGCATGTTTAAAAATCGTTTTGTTTTAAAGTCTATATTAAATACTTAGTACAAACAAAAATCTTTTTTTTCAGTAACTCCTAGCAACTTCAAATAATTATACATAATTAAAAAATTAACAAAAAAAAAAAAAATTTAACATAAAATTTGTTTTGGCATCCCAAATAATCATCATATACTTACTAAATATCCTGAAATGTGTGAAAATTCACACTTCACATCAATTTTTTAGTTCCTACAGCATTTAAAATATATCTTGAACGCAGTCTGATACGAGAACAATATCTTAGGTGATTGAGCCTCACACTATTTAATTAACTGCCCTTGTTTTCCCAGGGTAGACTTTTGAACAAGTACTCTAAAATTACAGTAAATAGTTTCGGGGTAATTTTAACACACTACATAACTTCTATATCCATTTTACCCTAAATTAATATTACCCTGTAGTCAAAGGTATTTTTAATTTGAAGTGTTAAATTGGCTTCATTTAAAAATACTATTCTGCGAGATTAAATTTTAATTCTTCTCCCCTAGAGACAATATAAAGGAACCAAAATATGGCTCCCAATTTTTATACCTATTTTAATTTTTCACTGCTGTAATTTGACTGCATTTTAGATTCAGGATTAAAAATTAAAATACACGTTTTTGCAATTTTAAATTTAATTTCTTTTCTTGTCGTAATCCACACGTGGTGCTGACGTAATTACTTGAGTTTTTAAAACTGTTTTATGAAAAACACTAAGTATACACGTATTAAAGTCGTGTCACAAGCTTTATAAAGAAATTATTTACACAGAATTGTTTGTGGTGAAGCTAACGATGTATTTATCATAAAATAATATAGTTTTGTTCGCGGCTGAAGTGTTCCATCGTAGAAAAAGTTTCAGAAACGCTGAATTAACTCGTTCGATTTGTCTTTATAGATATTTCATAAGTTCAACAAATTACGTTTTATTAATTTCGTAAGTATTCAGAGTTTACAGCAAATAAAATGGTTATTAAAATACAGAAATAAAGTACAGGAACTATAAAATTTTCAAAATAGAGAATTATATTACCAGTAATATAGTTTATATCATTCTCTTGAAACTAATTAAATATATGCAGTTTCACTGGTTAATTTTAATTAAATATAACAAAATGTTTAAATATATTTTAATTAAAATTAGGTTATTGGTTAAATATGCAACTAAAATTAAATAGTTATTATAATAGATGTTCTGATAAAGGTTTAGACCTGGACAGACGAGCCCATAAGATATCAGATTAGTTAATTTATTAACTATATCTTTAGAACAACAAAGAAAATACATGTGTATCCTTTAATACTGTTATTTGTTAAATAGCGCAGTCGGTAGGATACGGACCTCTTTTACACGTCACATGGCGCAGTCGGTAGGATAAGGATCCACGCTACCTAGCACATGGCGCAGTCGGTAGGATACGGACCTTGGCTACCTGACACAGTTACGTAATCGGAGAGAATATATCTAAGATTAATAAATGTATAATAAATGATAAATACTGTAAATATGTTTAAGATTTTCTAAAATATATAAAAGAAAATTATTGAATATTTAGACAAATTTAAGTTCTTGTCAACATGGCTGACATTGCCGGAAATTCACAACAACGATATACGAAAATATTGATAAAGTTTCACGCTGCAGTCTTCTTCGATTTTTTTTTTTTTTTTAGCTTTTGATTATTTGGGTGAAAATATATTGAAGATAAAGTTGGAAGCTAGGAATTAGAGACACAATTAATAGTATAGAAAATTGTTTAAATAATTAACGAAAAGTCACTAACCAAAGAAGTTAAACTAAGTGCATCTCAAGGTTCAGTACTTAGGCCAAACCTATTTCTTCTATTTATTAACGATTTATTCGAACATATGATATCTTATCTAGTTATTATGATCGCGGAGTTCCATTTTGCTTGTATCGGACAACCCAAGGGTACTTGATAATAACATTAATTTCGCACAAAATTCAATTATTGGTGCGATAAGAATAAATTAGTAAATGAAACTAAAATATTGGAGCAAAATGTGGCAATAAGTAAGCAGATATCTTTGAAACACTACTCACCAACTTACAAGAAGCGAGCAGTCATATTCTTTTATATTTTGTTGCTTTTTCATTTAATTAGAACCACTTATATTTCATAGTTATTTGTGCTTGTATACATATTAAACTTTGGCAAAACATTGGTGATGTTATTGTTCATTTATTATTTTAGTGTAGTAATACTTAGTATCCGAATTATTTTACAACTGGGAAAAAGTCCTTTCAACTAAATAGTTTTTTTCGTTAAGCTCACTAAAGCTTCGAATGAATTGGTAAATTCTCTAGTCAACAGCTCAATCCAAAATCTAATTCAGTGTAAAAGAAAACCTGACCAAAAGAAATACTTTTCTCTTCCGGTATCTCACATTATGTGAACGTCTTGAACGTTCTCGAGAGGTGGAGAGTTGCGATTCTAGTCGTTGAGTCCCAGGATATCTGTTAACTTGTATAGAAGTCAGTGAAAGAGGTGAATATGGACCTAGTTCGTATCCGCTGGAAGGTGGGGCGTTAGAATAGCCTCAGCTCGAGATAATAGTGCGGTGATTGCTGAGGGATTACTAGGGATAAAAGTGGATTAGTACAACCCCACTGTGACGTCACAACTGAAATGTTTTAACACTTTCAAATCTGACACGTCTTTTCATCAACCCCAGTGTATTTATTTACGTCTGCATGGAGCCAAATGAAATTTGTTGAGATAATAATTTGATGCCCTTTTAATTAGGATTGCTCTGTAGGATTTTCTGTTAAAGGGGTAGAAATTAATTCAAGAATTTGGAGACAATATCAGAGAAAGGAAATAAAATAAAAGGGTTGACACAGCGATTTTAAATTAAGGAAGGGAAACTGAATTAATAAAGCGAACAAAAGTGTGTTTTGAGGAAATTTAAAGAAAATTAATCTTTCTTAAATAAGAATTGGTAATTAATAAAGGGTACATTTCCTAAAAGATAGAAAATTGAAAAGTCATGCAAATATATGGTAATTCTGGCCAGCAGAACAAACAGCTTGTATTGCTCATGGCCAAATTAATTAATAATTGAACAGGACTGATTTATTTTAAAATATACAGCCAACGATTTATTGAATAAATAATGAAATTTTATGACATTATTCCATAATATAAAAACAAAAACGCCAAAATCTGACATTCAATAAACATTTTGTGAATTCTTGCCCAACACTATCCAAATGAAATTTATATGAGTGTAAAAATTTTCAAAATTTATTATATAATATTAATTTACATCAGAATACAATTGTTGGTCAAAATGGCTGCTGGTATTGTCCGTTTAGAAGTTGATGTAAATCTCGTTCTTGCCCCGGCTTCTCCAGGATCGCTCGAACCACCTCAGGTATCCGCACGAGGCGAACACGTGGAGAAGCCCTGCAGACAGCACTCACATCTCGTCTTGGTGACTTCAACAGCAGGGCTAGTTCTTGGGTAGCGTGATGGGGACTGATGACTGGTCACAATAATGACTACTGCTTGACTACCAAGAATGACTAACCACGACTATATTCCCTAATACTGTTAACTATTTTATAACTGTTAACCAGGACACTATGATGTCAGGTCCTACCTCAATATTTTTGGAAACATTATTCATTTGTGTAATTGTTGGCAGCAATTAAAGACCATAGTCATCACCATTGAATAATGTTTATCAATACATTAGAAAGTAGTTCAAAACTTATGTTGACAAACTCGCAACACTGCACATTCTTTAATTCCCAAAACCATACGTTTGGTCAAGGTTGCTGAACCTTGACCTACACGGCTTAAAGGCCGCTCAAGGAATTGGCACATTAGAACACAATTATACCATAATTGTGAAAATATACAGCTATTAAAAAAACTTTTTTTTTATGTGTTCTTTTACTTTATTATTCTCTTTTGCTTTATTTTTGTCTGAAAACGGTCCGCAGCAAACTGTCCGTTTGCTTTATTCTTGAATAACAATAATTGTCTTAAATATATAAAATCATCTACTAATTCTATTTCTATATCATAGAAAACTATTTTGTTTTTGTATCCATTCGTTATTACTCTTGTTTGTCGTAGTTTATATGTAGATTTACCTTTAAACTTTCCGTTTGTAGCTCTTTAAACATTTTTAATTACCTGGGGTTAAAAGAAAGTGATTTGCTCAACCCCGGTTTTCTTACACCTCTAATACACTCACGTTATACAGCCTAAAGGTCTTGGGTTCGTTCCTCGTCCAACAATCGCTTTCAGAATTCTTTATTTGAGTTGTATAACCTTAGTCCCGCAGCTTTATGCTCCCTCTCTCTCTTTTCTTATTGTTCTTCTTCTTTAGATGAGAGTTGTTCGATTAGTTGGTCAGGAATTCTCATTACGGGCCGTGTTTAAAAGATCTCGTTTGGCTATTTACTGGCCTATTCACTGAGGTATTAAAAATTTGTAATTAGCGCTTTCTTGAAGTTTCTTCTCCTATTTGATGTTCATAAAGGTTACAAATTACTTTCTCTTTACATGCAGTTTCATAGTTCATGCCATAAGATATATGGACTTTTTTTTAATTTTATTTGTAATTAAGAACACAAGGATAGAATATGATGCTAATAAATAATAAGTAAAATATATTAATCAACAGCTATGGAGATGTTAATTGCAATATTTTATTTAAAATTACAAAGAGTATACTGCAACTTTATTATTATACAGATGAATTGGTGTCAGGACAGAATTACAATGGAAAAAATTACAAGAAATAAAATCTACATATTTATGTTTAAATTTGATCAAACAGTGTCCAAAATTCTGTACAGTAAGTCTGTTAAAAAACTGTTATATCATCAATCTCAAACTTTAAAAACACAAAACTTTTCAGACCGATTTAACGAGTGTAAAAGTAAAAGGACATCTTGAAAACTATTTTGTAAGTAATTATAAAGAACAGCCCTTACAAAATTAGAAGCAATATTTTTTCTCTTGCTGCTAACTTCGTAGGTCTGTATATTAACACCTGACGTGAAATTAGCGATGTTATGTTGCTCCCTGCAGTAACGGAGGAAGAAGTATTGAGGAAAGAAATAATAAATAATATAATGATAATTAAGTGTAAATGAAAGCTGGCGGGAAATAGATTCAAAGTCAGGCATTTAATAATATCGCACAACAGGGCGATTAAAAACAAGCAAGAGGTTAAAATTTATGAGTTAATAACTGTAAAGTTCTCATGAAATGTTACAGGTCTGCTGTTTCAAGCGATACTACGACGAGAATTTAAAACTAAGCTACTAATTAGGTCGACTTCCAGATCTCACATCGTGCCAAATATTAAAGTTTGGATGTGTTACGCTTTAAGCTAATGCCTTTTGTTATTACATAATTTGTTTAGATATTTTTTAATATTAATTATTAATCGGTTATTAAATGAAATTCTTGGTAAAGTTTCACAAACTGTTTTATTGAATATGCTGACTGCAGTTTCGGTAATATTTACCATTTTCAAAGCTACAATACCTTATACAAAAGATTTAAAAAATGTTGACCATAAAATATTCCACAGTTTAAAATACAGTATAAAACACAGAGAAGAACTAAAGTTAGAGTCAATGGCACGGAATCGAATTCCTTTTTCCCTACATCTGGCGTTCCTCAAGGAACAATTCTAGGCCCCTTTCTGTTCTTCCTACTCATTAACGATTTACCTGTGGAAGTAGAAACCAGTGAGTAACTTCTTTATGCAGACGATCTTAAGCTGTTTCGGGTAATCAACAAGTCGGAGGACTGCCTGCTGTTGCAAAAAGACTTAGTGTAGTGAACTGGTGCGAAAAAAAATAAACTTAAAATGAACATCAACAAATGCAAAGTAATATCCTTTACACGTAATATAAACAAAATAACCTACTATTACCACATTGACAATTTAGTGCTGTTTAGAGATATTAAGTGAAAGACTTAGGTATACTATTTAGAAACGATTTTAATTTTAGTGACACACATATTATGCTTTATTCGTCATATTATGCTTTACCACTTCGAAAAAGGATGGAAAGCAACGTCATTTCGAAATCTCAACGAACTTTTTGGCGATTGAACAATCAGTGAAAGTCGATGCAGGGAATGGTTTGGCCGTTTCAAATCCGGCAACACTAGCTTGGAAGATAAGCCAGATGTACTATTTAGACACAATTTTAATTTTAATGACCACATAGACAATATAGTGAATAGTGCTCTCAAAACTTTAGAATTTATACTAAGAAACAGTGGTAGTTTTAAGATATCTACAACTTGGTTACTGTACTGTGCACTAGTTCGACCTAAATTAGAGTACGCAAATACAATCTGGAGCCCAAAAACAATGTCCCACAAAAATCAAATAGAAAAAGTACAAAACAGATTTGTAAGAAGCCTGACCCTGAAATTAACCGGAACATATCCTTTTCGTAACTTTTATGCAAACCAGTTAAAAAAAAACCTAGCTCTTAATAATAGCATTAGCCAACGGAGTGGCCGAGCGCATTAAGTCGTGCGGTTTTAGACTGGTAGACAGTTTGGACTTGGGCGGTCGATAGTTCGAGCCTCCTTCGTTGGTGATATTATTCGGGCGAGAATAATATGTTTACATTACTCACATTTTCACAATCATTCACCCCTCATCCAGGTGTAGGAGCTCGCCCACTGGCATTGGCGATTAGCCTCGTTGCAGATGTAAAAAAAAAATAATAATAGCAAGAAATTTCAAACATTAGAAAAGCTTTTTGTCAATGCTACTCTGTTGTCATGAATTTAAAAGTTTCCATCATTGTATTAGTCACATTTGTGGATAGAACGAATAACACCCACACCCAAAACACAGTAGGGGTATAAATTACGAATTATATTCAAATACTTACCATTAAATTTTACTGAAAAATGTCAGACAAAAATAATAAGTAGTCTGGATCGTTTTAGTAACTTAAATGAATAAATCTGTTTAGTTACTAAATACGCAGCAGCTAAGATCTCCCGTCATCTTATGGCAGTCTTTGAACTGCTTTTCTTTTCTTGGTATCCCGCATTAGAGGCTGAGTCAACGATGCAATAAGAATCACTGAACTTAGCTAGACGTCAGGTTTTTTTAATTAGAACCCAGAGTAATAAAGAGTCGACCTTTTAGATAACATCGGTAACACTTCTGAAAAGGGAAAAGAAAATTAGAAGGGCGAAACTTTCTCGAGCAACTGGATTATTTAAGTCCGGAGACAGAATACAAGTAGTAGGGTGCATAAAGAACGCCGGTGGTAATTTTTGAGTGGATACTGGCCCGTCTGGGACGATCAGTCGTGGTTTTAAATATTCTAAACATGACTTTTATGTGGCCTACGAAAAGAAATTATCAGTTAGCATAGAAATATGTTGTTATATCGGGAGAGGGTTCCCGTTTTGAATATCAATTACTTTTAAAGTACACCCGTTTAGAATTTTTACAGGATTCACAAACTCTTTCGGTACATAAAAATGAGAGGGGCAGTTTTCTGTAATGGAATTTTTAATATAAGGGACCCTTCCTATATTTTTATAATAAAATATTGCCCATCAATATATACTTCAATAGATACTTAAATAAAATTAATACAGTATTTTAATTTAATTAATAGTTAGGATCATAAACCATATACCGCTTCAGATATTATGCATTATGTAATACGTTAAGCTGCTAATACGTTACCTAAAATCGTGCTATTTATAATCAACTAGTTAGCAAGCCTGTGATATTATATAGAGTCTGATCTCACACTGAAATGAGATTCCTGACTAAAGGAGTTTGAGTACTTGGCGTGAGTATTATCCAGGGTTTATCATTACGATATGTTAATTAAATAATATGTATTTATCAAATCATATTTATCAGACCGGAAGCAGTTTATACTTTTCGGTGATGCCATATCTGAAACTCTTTCTATACACTTTGGTGTCCCGCAAGGATCTATTCTTGGCCCTTTGCTATTTCTGCTGTACGTAAATGACGGGTGGAAAGGCATCACGTAATTAGTCAGAGTAGCTGATTACTTGAGTTGTTAAAGGTGAAGGTTTATACGTTAAGTAAGACGGTTTAAAATTAATGAATTTAAATTTATTATAATGTATTATTTAGAAGAATAAGTTTGAAAAATTAAAATAGGAACAAAAATAATGAAAAGTTTAAAACAAATAGAATCGGATAGACCACCAGAATGCCGACACAGTGCCTCTAAAAATTCAGCAACTTTTTACGGTAACCGGACCAAATACTTTCTACCCAACTTCAGAGAGATCATCATCATCAAGCCTTGTCCATCATCGGGTGATTTTGAACTGCCTCTAAAAAGAGCATAGGCTGTCAATAAAATGTCTCCATCTAACTCGTCTATCTGCCATAGGCTTCAAGTCGGTGATGTTGTTATACAGTCTTTTGTCTTAGTTTTGAGAGCTCCATGCATTTATTTCTAGCAGGGTTGAGCGACGCCAGGTGTTCTTGGGTCGCCCTCTACGCCTACTGCCCTGAGGATTCTATACTAGTGCATAGCGACACACTTCGCTAGGAGCCCTTCAAAGAGTGAGCCCTAACCAACTATACTTTCTTCTTTTTATTTGCAAATTAATGTCCATTTGACCAGTTCTGTCCCCAATTCTATGTTATGATATTCTACGTAGCCAATAAATGCGAAGGATTTTTCTAAGCATCGATTTACAAATACTCGCACTCTTCTCTTGATAGCTTCTGTAACGAACCAAGTCTAGCAGAAGTCTGTTCAGAGAGATGTGTAATAAAAGAGGGCTAGCAGCGTTTCTAGGAAAAAGGGTTTAAGCATTGTTCAAGGTGAATCTATTGTTCAAAGTTATTAAGCAATAACTCTGGACAAATGTCTCCTTCAACAATTAACAATTTAAAAATATATTTCTAAAGTTACATGCTGAAACGAAAAAATTATTGTAGACCCTTTCAAAAAAAAACCCGCGACGGATGGTTTGTGAGAGTTTGTCATTTGTCCGGGTGAACTAACCGATTCGTTAGAATTATTGTAGCTTCTTATAAAAAATATATAATACCTACAAAACCCTGAAATGTACGGAAATTCATACTTCACATCAATAATTATGTATTCTTCACAACACATTCAATACAGTTTCTTTTTTAGCTGCTAGTAATCCCTGAAGTTACCTGCTAAAATATAGAGACAATCCCAATCGTTGGTTGTGCGTAAGACATAGAAGAATTACTAAATTTGATGTGTAAACGATATTTAGTAAAGAACAGTGCATAGAAACTGTTTACAGGCTTGTCACGTATAAACTCCCTTGCTTCTCGATACGTTTCTATCCAGAATATTGATAAAAATAATTGAATTCAAAATTGGAACATCGGCGCGAATATTTCGTCAGTCCGTGCTTGAATCTCGGTTACAGAGAAGCGTCTGTTACACTGCAAATTTAACATTGTTTGCCCACATGAATATTCCACGAAGTGGCCGGATGCCGGTAAGTTAGAGCGTGATTTTACCGGCATATGTCGCATGTGCTATGTATAGAATTTTTGTTATAATGAGCACTTCACATACAGTGATTTTGATTAGCAAAAACTTTGGAATTAGCTTCTGTTTAAATTATATTTATGGCTACTGTTTAAATGTTTATTAAATGGTCGGGTTTGGAATTGTGGTTGAGGATAAATTTGTAATTTTTATACACGCAAATGTGGCGATGTTAGCGAAAGACTTAAGTTATTTATAATGAAGCTTTACCAGGCGAGTTTGTAATGAATCAAATAGAATTTATCTATTTTTTCTACTAGTTTAATTTACGTGACTGGGAATAAATTCAACCGTTTCTGGGGATTTTCGGCACGCGTCCTTCTTCATCTTCATCCTATCTTCGGCATACGACACAATGTGGAAAAAAGGGTTTCTATTCAAACTTAAAAAGTCAATACCCCGTGCTACAATTTTACGATTGTCCAGAATATGTTAAGTAACTCTCGAAAAATTGTATTTATCAATAAGAAAACCAATAGTACAATCACCATTAACAAAGGCTTACCTCAAGGCTCTCTGTTGGTCCCACTACTATTCTGTATACCTTTTGTTAGTAAGAATTGATTTTGGAAAAGTAAAAATATATCAATGACTAAAACGCAGTTAAAACTATAAACTAAAATACTGTTTTCTGTTTCAGGTGAGTGTTCTTTCCACTTTTTCAACAGAAGTGTAAGTAAATATTCACGTACAAACAAACAAGACATTATCTTTTTATTATAAAGGTTTTTCCATCGAATTTTGGTTAGTAGATATCTATTAACTAGGTGAGGTAACCGTGTTTCGCTACGGTATTTAATAATTAGTTATTTAGCATGTAGTTCGGCTACTAATTTATGCAATATTAGTTAAAACCTGACGCGAGGTAAATTTTTTTGGATTATCCGTAATTTATTTAGTCTACAAAATTGGGGATTTAATCGTTTAATACGTTTTCAGATTATAACATTTTTTTTAAAGACATAATTTACATTATTTGTGAAAATTGTTAATTTAAAAAAAGCATAACTCAAAAACGGTTAAAGATAGCGACCCCCGGTTAAAATATTTGGATTTCTCATAGTTTATTTAGTCTATAAAAAATTTGGGGCTTTAATCGTTCAACGCGTTTTGAGATTATGACAATTTTTCTAATGGCATAATTTACATTACTTGTGAAAATTGTGAATTTAAAAAAAGCACAACTCAAAAACGGTTAGAGATAGCGACCTGCGTTTAAAATTTTTGGATTCCTCATAGTTTATTTAGTCTAAAAAAAAAAAATTTGGAGCTTTAATCGTTCACTGCGTTTTGAGATTACGACAATTTTTCTAATGGCATAATTTACATTATTTGTGAAAATTGTGAATTAAAAAAAAAAACACAACTCAAAAACGGTTAGAGATAGCGACCTGCGGTTAAAATTTTTGGATTCCTCATAGTCTATTTAGTCCAGAAAAAAATTGGGGCTTTATTTGTTTTGTTTATTTTAAAATTATGACAAGTTTTAATATGGTATGATTTATAGAAATTTTCATCTTCGCATGGACGTATCTCAAAAACGAAATGCGATAAAGACCTGCGGTTGCAATTTTTGAAATCTTGAGGCCCTAATTGATTTGTAACCATATTTTGGAGAAAAAAAATTTTTTGAAAATTTTTAATTTTTTTAAATTTTTTTTGAAAGTTTTAATAAATCCTAACTAAAAAATGGTTAGGGATAGAAATCTGTGGTTTGAATTTTTAAAATTCTCATACATTGTTTAGTCTAAAAAAAATTTTGGGCTCCAGTAAGCCAATTATGAAGTTTTTTACGGGCAGTAATCCAAAACCCTTGAAAATGGCAAAAAAACGAAAAAGTAGTAAGGGGTACACCTTAAAAAAATCGTGATTTTGAAGCAAAAAATTTTTGTCTTTGATTTTATTCAAAATTGGTATAGATATGTATTTTTGGTCATAGATCAACAAACTTGGGTTTATTTTGAAATTTGGGCAAAAGTTTTGAAATTATAGGCAAAAAACTGACATAAGTCGGCTCTAACTGAAAAACCAGGAAAGCATGAATTTTTTAAATATTTTTTTCATAATCCTCACCCCAAAATTAGCCCAAAAATATATTTTGGCTAAAATTGGAGCAAAAAAATTTTTGGTCAAAATTAAAAAATTTGAGAATTTTTTTTTGGTAATTTTGTTAAAAAAATTGATATACTTATATATTTTTAGCTGTAGATCACAAATATATGGTCACTTTTGAGTAATGGTCTAAAATTTTGACACTTGGGGCAAAAAAAGTAAAAAAAAAAGTCAGTTCACAAAAGTCAGGCTCAGAGCTGTTAAAATGTGAGCCTGACATAATAATGATGGGCGTAGTAGCCATCATTTGGTAATATCTAAATATTATTTTTTCAACAAAAGCATGACACATCACTGTACCATTCAAAATTTTCATCTAACCTTTAATGAAACCCCAAACGAATAAGATCGTATGACCAAATACGTAGGATTATCAATATAATAGGTACGTGTATTGTACCTTAACGGTCACGTGACTCCCTCATCATTGCATGAGTCACCTTTAACCCTGTGCAAGCTGCATCCGAGCGTCGCAGGATACTCCAAGGATCATGTGATCACAGGTAAAGATCATATGAACACAAAAGTATATGTGATTAATTTTTTAGGTATTACAGATTACAAGAGGGGGAAAAATATTATGACGAGGGGATGAATTTTGAAGTCCCAAGTGTATCTAAGCCTGCTTGATGAAGAACTATATATAAGAACACAAAAGGAATTACACTATTTATCTTTATTAACTTTGCAGTAAACCAAATAAGTTTTCAACAAGATAATTATATATTTTTATAAATGTGCTGGGGTTTGTTATTATTTTTTGTAAAGAGTCCGGGAAATACGTTTTTACGAAAAGATAGTTCTGCAATAATTGTAGGCGTCTCTACATTTTAAATACTTTAAAAGAAACCTACTCACCTCAGCAAAAACTACTTCAAAATTATTTAACTTCATGGAATAAGCTCTTCCCAAACATTACCAAAAAAACATTTAACCATACATCACTATGAATGTTGATCCTTCCCAAATTTAACTTACAACTTAGCATACATAAAAAGAATGAAACAACAAATATACGAAAAACTCTTTCTTGAAATGGACTCAAAATTTCATAACTGTCAACGAATATTCACCGACGGGTCACATCACCATTATAAAACCGGTGGTGCTTACGTCATCAACGACGAGAAATACATGTACCACCTCCCTGATACAGCAAGTAATTTCACTGCAGAAGCATATAGCCTGCTAAAAGCCACCGAATACATGAACAACAAGGAAGACAGAAATCATGTTATATATATTTACTGACGCAGTGTACTCGACGCAGTTAAAGTACTGTATTCAAAGGACACACTGATCCAGAAGAACCAAGAAAACTCCAGGCGAAAAAGGTAATCTTGTTGTGGGTTCCCTTACATGTGGGAATAAGAGGGAATGAACAGGCAGCCCTAGTAGCAGAAGAGGCAGCAAACCTCCCAATCACACCAATATCCGTACTTACCAGCGATATCAAATCCAACTTAAGGCAAGACATAAAAGAGACGACAATGGCACAGTCCAACAAACAACAAACTTCGCCATATAAAAGAAGACACCAAACCCTGGGCTCCAGTAGGAAACAGAAAACAGAGAGTTCTTACAAGACTCAAAATTGGCCACATATTCATTACACACCAACATCTAATGAAAAGAAAAGAGTTGGAAAACTGTGACAACTGCAATAAAACCGTCAAGGTAGAACATATAATCCTGGAGTGCCAACTATATGAAGATCTCAGACGGAAGCACAAAATCAGCAGTTGAAACACCCCCAAAATATATCCTTAATGAAAAAAAAAAAACTTTTTCAAATTATCTTTTTGAACTAAAGATGTCTCTATCCTATATCTTATCCTAAAAAACTTAATTTCAGAACTAACATTAACAATTTAAAGAGTTTACATTTTAAGACAGACCTTTTAATGCCTTAATCAGCTCGTGGTTAGATTTAAACCGAAGATAAAAATCTTTTAAGCCATAAGACAAATTAAAAATTTAATAGCATCTTTCCCAGGTTTTAAGAGAAATGCCTAAAGTAATAACTCTAAGGTACATTTTTTATTGTACCTTTTACTAAAAAAGTTAATGTCCCTTATTATTTTATTTTACCTTGTGTTTACAAATAAATTTATAATTGTTCTCTTAATGGAGGTCCTTAAGTATGTTTTATTATTTATATATGAAAATATTTTTGTGTCGAAATATTTATTTAAAATTGAAATACGCATTCATGAGATGAAGCTTTACAATATTACTGAAAACGAAAACATGGTTATAAGAAACAACTAGGAGTGTATCTAGAAATTTGTCTACAGCTACCCCTAGGTATGCCCCTTTAAACATCCAATAACACTTAAGCAATTTATAATCAATACCACCTTCATCTAAAATGTCTTATTTACTGGAATTGTGCATTTTCTACCACCAAGCTTCTCTCAGCTAATAAGCCGGATATCGTCCCGCTGGATTTTGAGACTAAATATATTTTTGTCATCGAATTGTCCAGCTGAGAAGAACATCTCAAAGAGGATGACAAGAGAACTAAGAAAGATATACACGGGTTATTCCGTGAATCTCTTAATCCAGATTTTGGGTGGCCTTAAATCTGCTCACAAAAGGGAAATCAAGATCATTCTTGGATCGCTTCGCGTTGTACGGATTTTGGATTTGGTGTGAGCTCGTCGAACACATATCGCCTAGGTCTGGGATGCGACTGGTTACTGGGATAAAACTTCAACCTTCACTATGAAGGTTAAAGGTGAGCATCTCGTCTCTGCCGAACACGTTGCGGGCAAACGTGGTAGTATCGGTAGGACTACAAACTCCCTTTTTTAATAATAAAAATAAATAAATTTATTGGAATTACTCCTTTCCCAACTCGAGGTTATTGGCAGACACTAAGACATAACCCTCTTAGATATCGAGACCAAACAGATGTTAGTGATTGAATTCTTAGGTCCTGCTGAAAAGATTATCTATCTCAAGGAGGACGAAGACGATGCAATGGATCTCTTGGCCAAGCTTGGAAAGTTGTATCCAGGGTATAAAATTAAGCTTGCAGTCCTGGTAGAAGGTGTTTAAGGTGGCATAAAAGCCTGCTACCGAAATCCAGACCATCTCTCCTGCAGATCATCTGCCACCTTTCTGATGCAGAAAACATGTTTCTCGGGTCACTCCGTATTGTGCAGGCATTGGATCCGGCGTAATTTTCGCTTGTCGCTAGGGTTTGGAATGCAGCCTTATGTGCTTAGCTCCATTAGTCTCTAGCATGCCGTGGCATAAAAAGTTTGTGAATAGTGTAGGATGGTTGTCAGAGGTACACATTTGTAGCTTACGTTTAGTGTTAATCTCGATAAGCCTCTTGTTCTGGTGCGTATTTCTCTGGAGAATTGTAGTGCCAACCGCTTAAGTAAGCCGTAGGTTGTTTGGCGAGAGTTTTAATATTAAACTATTGTGCCTACAGTAGTGGATGCTTGTTAAGTCCTGATAAATACTGTAATAATAATAATTTGGCAACGCCTAGGTGTTGAGTAAGGTTTATTTTGATCACAAATTACACAAACCCCGTCAATAAAACCGTTACATATCATAAAGTTTGAAAGTGAATCATAAAATACGCGAGGTGAGTTTAATGCGGAGTGAGATGAGTCGTTGCCGGCAGAAGTTATATCTGACCGCTCTGTCATGACTCGCAAATCTGTAAATTGACGATACGTGTCGAGCCGACCGTGCATGCTCTATCTTTTATATTATCTCCTCATCACCGCCATGATTCTGCAATTGTTTCCCGCACATCAGCGCACGTTTCATGTACGTCCACATGTCGATAAAAACATTTACTGTGTATCTTATTTATGCTCACATCATTATTTTAAATCTTGTTCAATTTGATTTTTTATCAAAACATTTATTGTTCTACTACATATATAATGATTATATTGTCACTTTTTTATGCAACAAAGATTGACTAAATCTAAACTTGGATGTTTGTACTACGTAAATATAGGTAAAGGCGCGACAACATCTTCCAAAAGTGTCTCTGATTGTTCTTCGAGAACTACTCTTCTGCCCTATCTGGTTTTCCTTGAATGTTTTTTCGTTGATTTTCCGTCTTTTCCCGGAATTTTACTGGGTTTTTTTTGTTTTTATCCGGAATTTTTTCCAAGTCTTTAATAAATTATTTCGAGAGTTTCCCGGTTATTCTATTCTTTCATTTTCCCCTGGATGTTTCCAGAATTTCTCGAGGTTTTTCCCTCTTATTCCAGGTTTTTCAAGATTTTTTGTGTTTTCGGGTATATCCGGATTTCTTGGGTTCTTTCCGGGGATTTGCAGAATTTTCGTGCTGGTATATTCCTTTAATTTTTCCAGGATTTTTTCCATTGGTGTTTAGGGGGACCGAAAAGAAAACCAGTATTTTAGAGTACAAAGTATTTTTTTTTTTTTAATTTTAAGATATAATACCCATCATTATTTATTACGGCTTCCCAACGTTGTACGAATTTCTCGTTATCCTGTCGATACAAGTTTTCTGGTTTTGAAAAAAACTGATCAGGTGATTTTCTACATCGGTGATATTTCGAAATTTTTTATCTCTGTGTGTGCGTTCCATCGACCCAAATAGGTGAAAATCGGAAGGCGCGAAATCGGATGAATACGGCGGATGTGGATTAATTTCCCAGTGTAAGTCCTGAATTTTTTCGCGTGTTACTTTTCTGAGTAACGACGTGCATTTTCATAATCAAAATTTATTCTTTTTTGGTTAAATATATTTAAATGTTTTTACTTTAGTTTCTGATTTAGTCTCTCTAATTGTTGAAATTTGTTTTTGGACACTGGCTCCCGGCTTACATATCTATTCCGTCCAGCACGAAGGCTGACAATAGTGTGTTGATTCCATATTGAAGGCTCGGTTAAAGAAATTTTGACGTTTTTCCTTTGGTTTCTAATTTAGTCTATCTCAGTGTTTCTCAACAGGTGGTCGGCGGGTCAGTTCTTGGTAGACCGCGCACACAATATTTCATTAGTATTAATAATGGGCCTTTACGCAAGAAAAATAACCCCGAAGTACAACTTATTTTGTGTAAAATAAACAAAGTTCTAAAATTATGTTGCGTTTAAAATTTCTTTCAATGTTTCCAAAACTCTTATGTAACTTACTCAAAATTCTGTTAACTAATTTGAAAAACACATAAAACTATAAGGAGTCTGCCTCCCTAATTACAGGATAAGATTGCTGTGAAAAACAGAGGGTCCTTTTCCATCTCCTTCTTTATCCTCATATTCCTTATTCCATCTTACTTCCTCTTTTGTGACATGCTTTTGGGAGGTTCTTAATTTGTGAAGTGGATTAATTTTTCATTTTGAGTGAGACTTATGTATATTTTAAAGTGGTCTTGTGGTTGAGTGATGGCCACTTCTCAAAGTTTTATCTCGCGGTATTTTTGCTTAAAAATCGTTTATATTTATGTGAACGTAGGGGAGAGAAATTTAAGGAAGAAATTAGCAAAGGTAAGGGTTAAAATGAACCACTTAAAGGGATTTTATTACTGATAGTAAAAAAATATATTAAGACTGTATTTTACAGAGAACTGTATTCGATAAAATTAATTTACGTTTTATAGCGTTTTTACATTCCAATTTATTACTTTAAATACAAATATCACAGGTAAAAATTTATATGTTTCATTCATTGCTTTTTCCGAGATGTTAACATTTTATTTCAAGCAATTAAAATGTTCTCGCCGAGAAATGAGAAGTCGATATTAAATCGTAAGTTCTGTTCATTCCGAAGGTACATAAAGTTGCGTCCAGAAAAGTCCACATGGTCAGTTCAGGTTAAAGCACATCGGTCTCAGTGGTCCTCCCAACTATTTACTTTTGAAAAAGAAGAAAATGTTTAGTAAAAATAATAATAATGAAGAAGGAAGTTGTACAGGTTGCGGACAGTAATGAAAACCAATCAAATCAGCTGACAAGTTTCCAATAAGTTTTATTTTTCATCTTACTTATTCGAAAACTTATTCGAAACTTGTCAGCTGATTTGATTGGTTTTCATTACTGTCCGCAACCCGTACAACTTTCTTCTTCATATTTATCAACGGACACGACTATTACACATACAATAATAATAATAACATGTATTATTTTCATTTTAACCATTTTAAATTAATATTATGTTATATTCATAACTTAAATGCACGCCGCGTTTCGCTTCCTAAAATAGGTCCCACAGCAGAAATATACTGCAACCAACTGGAAGAAATGATGCAAAAACTTAAAAAAAAAAAACAGCCTAGATTGGTCAACAGATCGACTCCTATCTTATTGCATGATAACACTAGACCACACACTGCACAAATGACTGTGGCAAAACTACAGGAATTGGAGTTGGAACTTCTTCATCATCCTCCATACTCATAAGACCTAGCCCCCACTGACTACCACTTCTTCCGCAATTTGGACAACTTTTTAATAAAACAGTTTAATTCCGACAATGCTGTAAAACTGGCGAGGAATTCATTAACTCTCGTCCGCCAGGATTTTATACAACCGGCCTGAACAACCTGCAGCTTAAATGGTAACGTGCATAGGCAATATGAGTACATACTTTGATGAATAAAATAATTTCTTATATTTGTAAGTTATCAACCAACTTGACGACCTAGTAGATAAGTAGTAATGTTGTTAGACGTACGTACTTTGCCACTTTTCGCAATGCAGAATAATTTTTAGGGCAACACTGCGCATCATAATATATTTTTTTTAAATTCCAAATATCTGCAAGTTAAAGCAGGAGTACCACAGGGTTCGGCTTTTTTTCTTTGCCTTTTTTCTACAAATTTCATTCTTGATGACCTAATACAAGCGGTTCATATTTAAAAATGATCCTCGTAGATTGAATCATACGCTTGTTTGTAATGACATTGACAAGTAATTCTTCTCGGACTATATCTAGTTTTGTCATTACCGTCACTGGAAGTATAAAGTGTTAATTTGAATCACTAATATGCTACACATAAAAATGTTCTTTGTTATTTAAATATTATTTTTATTTGCGTTGTTGTCTTGTTTAATATACCGTGGAGGCATTAGAGGCTGAAGTATAATAATATTTCACACCACTCACCCTAGTGTTACGTTTAAGCGTTGTAAAGTTTTAAATGGCTAACTGTAAGATGTAAAGTTTAAAATAACAAAAGATATCTTGTTGGCGAGTGGATATTGTTTCTTGGTGTGAACTCCCTGAGTAATGGATGTTTAAAACTGTCTGAAAAGTATAATGTATTCTACATAAAATACCTTTTGTACATGTTTATTTACTTGACAACTAAACTAACTTGGCTGAATTGTTTCACCCACGTTTAAAGACCCTGTTCTCTTGTTTAAAGGGCTGTTATTACAAAGATACCAACAACAAACTTGTAATTGTCTTGTTAAACTCCCAACAAAATAAAGATTTTTCTTCATAAAAATTTTAGATTAATTATATACAGAGATGGAGATTAAGTTTAAGAATAACAGTACAACGTCTACGTCAAATCGACGATAGCACTACGCTACTAAAAACAATGTTGCAAAACGAAAAACTTTCTCCGGAACTATTGTTTTTGAACATCAATTTCCTGGAATTATTTTTTTTTCTGCCACAAGGTTCTATTCTTGGCCCTTATTACTCTTATATATAAAATGATTTGCCTAAATTATTTCCAAATAATGCTATTTGTCTATATGCGGATGATACTTCACACTTGCTTCATAATGCAGATGCAACTTCACTAGCTTTCGATGGTAAAAGTAACTTGGAATCAATAAGTCAATGGTGCTACGACAATAAACTCATTTTAAATACAAAAAAAGTCATGCTCTGGTCTTCCATGGACACAGAAATGCAGCTACCGGCCCATATATCCACTTACAAGGACAAAAAAGTATTCAGTGTTCCCAGTCAACAAAATTTTTAGGTATAATGATAAGTGATAATCTGAGTTGGCAAAATCACTTTAGATATATGCTACCTAAACTTAGCAAATCTTGTTTTATATTAAAAAAACTTAAAGATATGGTTTCTTCTGATATACTTAGAACTGCTTACGTTGGAACTTTTCACGCAACAATGAGCTATGGCATTTTGTGTTGGGGAAGTTCCTCTGAATCGTCAAAGGTTTTTGTACTTCAAAAACGTGCTATTCACATAATAGCTGGTGTCCTTTTTGGATCATCTTGCAGATCCCTTTTTCCTGTTTTGTCTATATTAACTCTTCCATCTGTTTATATATTAGAAGCCGTAATGTTTAAAATAATCCGCACCTTTTCGCTACCAATTCTGATTTTCATTCTTCCTTTCATAGCTCTGCACTGTACAGGAAAAGTCCTCACTACATGGCTTTAACATTACTTAACTGTGTACCACCTGCATTAAGGCCTATAACGTCCAGTAGAGCATTTAAATTAAAATTTAGACATTTTTTTCAACTGTTATTATAGCATACAAAAATATTTACACAATAAGGGCTAATATTAAATTACGTAATCTCTTAACTGTACTATTTGTTAAATTTATTTGTATTGTTTAACTCATGGGGTTTCAATTTATATTATATGTGTCATCTTGACTAAACCACAACATTTATATAATGTGTTATTGGTTGAATTTTTAATTTAATACTGCTTTATTTTCTTTATTCCGAAAATCCCAGTAATCGGACGTTTTCAACGTGATATTTGATATTAGTGGATTTGTGTATTGGATTATATACGTGATAGTGTTGAGTTAATTGTAGAACGAGTGGTGACAAAAGCCGATAGAGAGGAATAGGTAAATATATAATGAAATATAGTATTTTAATGTGAACTGGTCCGTTAACTAATGCCACATCAATCAGTCTATCGTGATCGTTGTCCGAGCTAAAGAGTTGTTAGAGTGCCACATCCACCACAAACCACACCGTCATGATTTATCGGTTCATGTATCCGGTAACATTTATTAGCGGAACACTACCTCAAGTGCTTAAACATAACCGTTAACGCACACAATTGTTAAAAAGTAGTCGAAGGTTTAATGTACATTATTATTTACTACCTTCCTTTAGAATATGGTCTTTTAGAAAATTTAATACAATACAAGTTACACTCTCAGGTTTAGGTAAGGTTAAAAGGTGTGTTAGAATGCGATGTAATTTTGGGTTGGGGTTATACCGACTGGAACATTCTAAGCGAAACATAAAGCCAAGTAATGATTCATAAAAATAAAAGTGGGGGAAATAAAAAATAAGTGAGATGAAGAGATGAGTTCAACTTGGTAAGAACTTATTTTTGGCTAAGGATTCATGATGAATACTTTTTATTTTATGGCTTACCATTTCCACAAATTGTTACAAATTGTGACTAAAAAGTTATAGATTGGATAGAGTTTATTCCTAGGTGAAACATGTTAAATAAAAATTCAATTAAATGCTGTTTAAAAGATAACGTGCAATCTAATTTGACTCCTAGGTATTTTGGAGTATCTGTATGCTCCAGCAGATGGCCTCTCCAAGTAATTTCTAATTTTCTTCGTGCTTCATGATTTCGTAGGTTAAAAGCACATACTTGCGTTTTAGTGGGATTTGGTATTAATTAATAAGTAAGCGCGTAGATGTCGTTTGGTCATCCTTTCTATATAATTTCCCCTCTTAAATATCTTGATAAATACTCACCTCGTTTCAATTATTTTTTTCATCAGTCTGTTCTTTTATCTTTTCATTCTTATCTATTCCTTTTGTCTTAAAATTAATACAAAGTAATCAAAGTTAATCAAAAAGAAAATAATAATTTTTATTGACATTCCTTTTCATTTAAACTTTCTTCAATTCTTTTCATTCTCCCTTATTTCAATCATTTTATTATTTTTCATGTCAATACCCTTGGAATTCCCAAGACAATTCATCTAATTCAAACTCTGAAAAGTATAAAATAGGATTAAAAATTAACTTTATCAAAATTAAAAGTCCCTTCTGATGCTTTAAATCATTTTAAAATGGCATCTATATCATCCGATGTCATCATAGTACCCTACCAGTGCTTGAGAATGTGGTATAAAATAATTACATATGAGCATGAATGGCAAAACGTGCCGATAAAATCTAGATGAGGTTTATTAAATCGTCAGTTTAGAATGTAACTCTGTCGTTCACTATCAACTAGATTTTTAAATCATATTGTTGCGTCATCACCATTCTTATGTATCTGGGGTGATCTTATCTCGAACATATACCCCGCTCATGGTAATGTGAACCCTTTTATAACGCCGACTCTATGATAAATGATAATTCTGAACAAAACAATGACCAAGACCATTGAAATAGTTATCAATACGTATTGTTTCGAATCTTTACTACGACTGGTCGTGTACTGGGAGTCTGGGGCTTTTTGATGAAGTTTGGTTTTATAGTGTAATTGAGTGGACATTGCTACTTCATGCTTAGATAAGAGTACTTGCGCTTTAATTATGAATATGAATATACGTGATTAATTACCAGATAAATAATACTAAATTTGTTATTGTCTATTTTGAATTAGATGTAATGAGCAATGATAATTTTAATGAAAAGAAGATATAAAGCAGTGATTCTCAAAGGTGATGCCACCCCCTAGGGGCGTTGGAACAATCCAGGGGGGCAATAGTACCCTAGTATTTGGGGGGCATTGAAAATGATGAAGACTTGCTTACCTATTGTCAGCACTTGGATATTCTCCATTCTGACTTCAACCAACGATTTGAAGATATTTTTAAAATGAACATACCCGATTGGGTTTTGGATCCTTTTTCAAGTGCAAACACTCCAAAATTACAAGAAGAACTGATGGAAGTAACAACAATTTACGAATTGAAATTTAAATTCAAAGACGACTACCAACAGTTCTGGCTGCAAAAGCGAATTCCTACAGCTTATCCTGGGTTATAGGCTATAATACAAAATTTGTTAATTGCATTTCCTTCGTCTTATTTAGTGAAACAGTGGGTTCAATGCGGTTACAAATCTATCAACAACAAAAAAAGAAACCGACTGCAAATAGCTAATCGCGGTGATTTAAAAATACTGCTGACCAAAATAGAGCCGAGGATTGATTGATACATTGATAGCAGCGCACCAGGTTCATCCTTCTCATTAAATGAAAATATGATTTTAATAAATAATTTTTAATTTCAAGCTTCAAGGTGTCTTATTTACATCTTTCGTTACTATATTTTAGAACGTTGGTAGAAATATAGATACACATATCTTTCTGTTTGTCGCGGGATAATGGCGAATGAATTCGGACGCTTGTCAAAATTAAACGCACTAGAACAAGCAATTTTCTTTGATCTACCAATAGCAAAATTAATTTCCTGCATGCAACTTTTGAACTTGGGTCTCTTTTTTAACACATTGGGCGTCAAATGACCACCGTTAGGCACATTTCTGTATGAAAATACCCACTTGTAGTCATTTGGCGCCCAATGTGTTAAAGGAGACCATGTGATAGTCCCACCCATTCAGCGGGTACGCATGCGATGTCCCTGAAGACAACTGTAGCATATTAACTGCATAATTTTCTCGATTGGTCTTAATTTTAAGACAACTTGGAATTTGGTTTTAATTAAAATTTTCATTTGAATTGCAGTTTTATTGCAAATATCCATTTTTGCAATTAAACTGGAAATATTTTCTTAAATTGAGTTGAATTAAGAAGAATTTAAATTGTTTTTAAATATGATCCATGCTTTTGCACATCTGCTCTGCAATGTCAATGAAATAAATATTTCCTTTTTGATGAAATACTTAATAGTTTTATTTTTTTTTTACTTGATCCATGACAGCTGACTGCTCGCAGAGCCGTATCTATATATCCGGGGCTCCAGGCCTACAATAATAATTTTAAAAAAAGAGTTTTCTAGTATAGTCTGTTTCTTTGATTAAGGCAGAACTTGATTTTCAATTCTAGATACTTCTATAAATTAAGTGAGGCTTTTGATAATTTTGTTTAGCAAAAGCCTACTTAAACCATAAAAGAAGAGCTCATGACAACTTACAAAAATGAAATTTCCAGTTAGTTCCTATACGTTTGGAATAGTCTATACGCAGGATGACTTTTGAAATGGCGTTGACTTTGTAATTTTGAAATGTTGTTCCACTTCCACAAAATTTTCGAGCCCTGGAAAAAAGTTACTGTTTCTAAGGCAGTAGAATCGTCAATCCATTATCGTATTTCTTCCACATTTCGAAACAACCGGCCAGGTAGTCCATTCGTATTTATTGAAAAATGATTCAAAAATTAATAATTAAATAATTTTAATGTATTGGAAGCAACTACTACCGTGTGTGGCTACTCACTTGTATCAAAAATTCTCGTTTTAGTATTTTAGTTAAAGTGGAGATGTGGAAGTGTTCTGGTTCTAGAACAATTCTAAAATAACTTCAATATCAGTACATTGATTTGATTTCTCGCAGCTAGCGACAAGCAATCGACTATCAAGAAAGCGATTCTTACTTGTTCCTCGCGGAATTGTCCATTGTGAAAACGTACACGGTTGTCAAGAGACTTGTAATGAGACAGCAAAATAAATGGGCAATATACGTGCACGGTCCAGATGGAGAAAAACGATTGATATATGATACGAATCCAATGCAAGAATCAAGAGAAGAATTTAAAGATTTTCAGAAATTTATCTGTTAGATTGAATAAATGTATTTTACTTTCAAACTTGAAGGATTTCTAATAAAAGCGAATTTATTTCAAATTGAAAATATCAAATGTTAAAGAATTTCAGCAAAAATGAATACAACCATCAAGTATGAAAAAAGAACTTGAAAATTTTTCTCCTTGTCAAATAAGAATTACATTTACTAATGATTGATAATCATTTGAATTGAGCGCGTTGTAGTGTTAGTAATTTTCGTTTCCAATGTTGGTTCCCAAGCTATACATGACACATTTAACCATAAACGTACATTAGATGGTTTGACACTGACCTTTGAATATTTAGTTTTCCGTTTTTATCAGTTACAACCGTCACCGTACTTATAGTAGATGTTGCCCTGTGAGACAAAATGATTAACGATTATACGTATCAAAATAACAATCCTAAAAAATAGATAGATTAATTACGTCAGGAGTACCACAAGGATCGATCCTAGGCCTCTTCTCTTTAATATATTTATAAACAACTTTTCAAAAACGAAACATGTTTTTATCGCTATACGTAGATGAAAGTAATTTTTACGCAATCTTATGGAAAGGATATAAACATTAAAGGTTTGGAAGAAGCTGTTGCGAAATTTATTAAATATATGATTGAATAAAAAATATTATTAATCCAGAACTGCGGCAATTTTGTTCACTAGGCGTAAACTAAATCGAAGAAGAAATATTTCAATACAAAATTCTGATTTAGAATGGAAACAAACATTAAATTTTTGGGAAATAACATGAACTAGAAATTTAATTTTAAAATAAAGTATAATAATAGAAAATTGATGTGAAGTGTGAATTTTCACACATTTCAGGGTTTCGCATGTATTTAGTAAGTGAATGATGATTTTTTGGGATGCCAAAACAAATTTTATGTTAAAAAAATTTTTTTTTTCGATGAGCTGATATTTGTTTATATTTTTAGGGGTTTATTTTTTAGATGTTTTAGTTTTCCTATGTGCAGATCAAAGAGTTGTATGAGCATGTCAAATTTCAACTCTCTAGGTTTAGACGTTTGGCTACAATCTTTACCGAACAGACAGACAGATAGACAGACAGACAACAAAACGACGGTATAAGGGTTTTTTGGTCATACCTACAAAATCCTAAAAAGTACAATTACTTATAATATCAATTTTATAACCATAAGTGGACACAAAAATAAAAAATACAACTTGAATTATGTATTTTAAAAATTCACTAAAGACTAGTATAAAATATTAAAATAATTCTAAATGTAAATATACCTTTTCTGCAATATTTATTCTCCAAGAATCTTGATTTTACCAAATGAAAAAAATTTAATAATCTATTATTTAACTTTAAACTACAAACTTAAAAATTCTTTTTCTGTCAAAGATTCTTTTGCTCAAAAAAGAATAATCCGTATTAATTAATCTTATTACCTCTTCTTTGCCCCCTCAAATTTCCAGCCGAAAGAAGATAATAAAGTAAGAGATATTCTCTTAAATGAATCCAGCCGGTAAAAATGTGACGGGTCTTTTATTGTGTGACTGTCAATTATTTTTCATAGTATTAGTGTTGGCAGCCGATCTATCTGGATGATATGACAGGGCGGCTGTAGATATAAGAACTGGTGCACTCTCCCAGATAAATAGAGGCCTTCCATTAGAAGTGTGTTAGGCTGACGCTAGGAGATTGGATGGATCATTTTACAGGAAGTCACCGATGTTGAATCACTGATGTTTTAAGTCTCTTGAGAGGATTTTTTATTTCTCGGGTTTTGGTTTTACATTTTTGTAATTTTACGCTATGACAGTTGGTCAACAAGTTTCAAAAGTGACAGAATTTTATAAAGATGAAAAATTTGCTAATTTAACGTTGCTATAGGTCCGCAATGTCAAAGGATATTCGTCGGATAATCGGGGTTAGTCTTTATCTTAAATTAAAAAAAAAAAAATCCAATTGATACGATTATATTTGGAGACAATGTTTACAATATCCCCCTTCAAACTCTATACAGATGGCAGCACATAACGACTACACTAAATAATTCAAGAATTGTCAGTGGCTCTAAAACAAGCGAGCTAACCATCTTCTAGTTTAATGACAAAACACTATCTTAGGTTAGTAAGTGTTTGGTTAGAAGAAGCCGAGCGAAGCGAGCTATCCATCTTCTAGTTTAATGACATAAATAAAAGTTCTGCACAGTCTCACCTGTTTAGAATCTCTGTATATTGAACAAATGACGTGTGTGTGACGCATGCACAGTGTGCAGTGGGATGTTGTAAATCTACACCATATTTGGTCTCAATTCTATGGCCTAAATAATTTTTAATACAAATTTTCCATTTTTTTTTTTTTGGTTTTCCAAGAACAATTTCGCAAACTGTAGGAGATACCCGAAAATGTGATTTGAATTGATCTGTAAAATTTGATACCGTATTTTCTGCAAACCCCCATACTTTTTCTAAAATTACTTGTTATCATCTTCATCATTGAAAAATAATTCAACGGCATACCGAAGTACATAATTTTGATGCATGAATGATTAAGTCCCTTTACCATAACTATGAAATGACGTCACTGTTGAAAAACTCTCCTTGTTCGTCTGTCAAAAAAGTTAGGTTATATCAAACTTCTAAAAATATATTGAAAACCTATATTTTGTGTCTCTTTCTATCCCATAGAAATTGAAGTGAGCTCGATACAATAATGGGTGTGGCCTTAACAACGATTGAACAATCCAATTTCAAACTGGCAACATTGAAAAAATGTACCATTAAATAAATAAATGTACTAACTGAGTTATGATGTTGATTAAAACATATAATAACGTTGGTACTTATTAACTAAGTGTGAGTCATCTCATAGTTATCGTAAACCGACTTTATGAACTAATCTGACAGTAAAAACACCGGCTAAAATTGTAGGGTTAGATTTTACGTCACAATCCAAGCTCGCTCCGTGTTCTAGTTGCTACGCTCCGTCAGTGTTCTATTCATGACGTCATCATCAACTGTTCACTCAGCGTTCTCTCTACCCTGTACAATTCGAAGGTACCCAATATGATCAAAAACCTCATTTAACCAATAAAAATTATTAGTTTTCAAAATCCAATTCCGCTTAAACCAAAAAAAAACAAGCTCTACGTGTCCGTACCTTAAATTAAAAAAAAAAAAATGTAAAAAAAATGAGAAAATAAAAGGCCACAGCAAAAATTTACTCTTGATGTTTAATAAGGACTTTGCTCTGAAAATATTAGTTAACTTTCATTATATTTATTATTTAAATAAATCATTTTATTTAAATCTTATCTTACAAAATCAACTTTTGGACATATTATGCAGATTTCTTAACATAGTCTTTGAAAATGTGAAAGTAACCATACCCAGGGCTAACAAAAATCCAATAACAAAAACTAAGCTCTGTTGTCCTCTTTCAGATTCTTCACTAAACATGGCAGTTTTTATATATTTCTCTGTATATTGTATTTCAGGAAAATAAGAGGCATTAATTCGTGCAATAAAAGTAACAAAAATTGGAAAAGATTCAATAATTTCCTTAAACTCATTTTCTGGAAAAGGAATTTTAAGTATTGGTGCTATATATCCATACAATACTACATCAACAGAAGATATGGCAGTTCCAAAAAAATATGGTTGTTTCGATAACTTTCTAGCAAAAATGGTTATACAATCTTTAAATTCCTCCAGTAGATTCCATTTTATTTTTTCAAAAGTATTGGTTGGGAATTTAAGTTCTAAAAACTCAATAGCATCTCTCTTTAATTTTTTCAGTCCAGTAAAATTAAATGGAAACCTAACAGACTTCATTATCCATTTCGAAGAAAAGTTTTCGTAGTTGAATTCGTTGATCCACCATAAGTATTTTACCACTGGTGTTACGTAGTGTTTCAGCATGTTTACCATAGCATATGCCTCACTTTTATCATTGTCTTCCAGGGAAAAATCAGCTGAGTAACCAAGTTTTAACAGGTAATCTTTAACTTCATAAAAATCATTCATGATTTTCCCATCATGGACAAAGACAGGATAATATACTTGTTGTGATATAACGTTAAGTGGAACTTTTGTAACTTTTGCCAGTAGTAATAACTGAAGACATTCTGAATCTAAAGAAGGAAGACCGTAGTCTCCTTCACACATTCGTAACTCCATCATCTTAAAATTCAATTTTATAATTATTTGTAACAAATGATTAATTTAAATAACATACCTGATATTGACAATGACAGAAACTGTCATTATATGATTTATTTATAATTGATATTTATTTTTTGTAGTTATAAAATATAAAAAAGACATAAATTAATTTAAGTCAATCAAATAATTAAATAATTCTGTACATTTGATGCACACTTGGCATAAAGTAAATTTAAATTTTGAATTGACAGTTGACAAGTGAGAGCATTCTCAAGGATACTCTGATAAAAAGCACCCAAATAATTTGACACGCAGTCTGGTAGCGACTATTGCCCGTTTCTTTGGGTTACGCAGAACTATGGTCTATTTCAAATTAGAAAAAAGTAGATAGCGCTGCGAACCGAGTACGATTTACACTGATCAAATACAGTATAGCGGGAAATTTAAAATAAGTTACAACTAGGGCATGGGCGTAGTAACTGGGTTAGCAAGTGATTTTTTTTAATATAAAAAATGTTAATAAGATATTGAAATCAACAAGGCAGGTAATACACTTACGTTATTTATACGACATAAATTCAGTTTAATGGGAAACTTGAAAAAGTTAAAAAAAAATAATTTTAAAAATTATGTACTATATATAAAAAGAGAGATTTGGTTAAAAGAGTTTAAATAAAGCAATAAAACAAACAATATATGTTCAGTGGTAAAGTTTCTTATTTAAATATTGTAAATAAAAATTAAAAATATATGTATATATGAAGGTCTAAAAATTATATCAATAACTTCTTCTTTGGGCACTATCAGCTGGGCTGTCTTTTAGCCTCACATTAGTCCTCTCTCTTGATCTGTTCCTCTCTCTTGAAATGTCAAGTGTAAAAAAATATTTATATGTCAGATAACCTAAAAAATATATAACTACTTAAAAACAAATTACATGGATAATTTTCTCCATAAAATCTACGCCAAGAATATAAATAAAAGTCTAAATATGTAAATAATAACAAAATATACGAAAAATATAAAATAATATAAATAATATATATTTCCAACAACACTGAACATCTGTCAACTTGGACTAAAAACAATATTTTAACAGTAATAGGGATGACGTTCTAAACCAATCCGAAACAAGGACAAACAGCTCCTATCTTTTTCCACACATTTTTCTAATGTGATATAATTTCCAAATTATATTTTATTGCTAATTTCCTTCGGTCTTCAAATATTTAAAAGTATTTTTACAATTTAATTTATTTTTAAAGCCTAAAACAACTGTCCAAATAGTTTGTAATAGTAATTTTTAACTAAAGGTGTCATAAACCATTCTTATCACAAGAAACCAGCAATATTTGATAGTACTACAAATAGATGCTGCAACCAATCAAGTTTGGTGTCCCTCAAGGTAGCGTTTTGGGTTCAGTCTTTTTGATGATCTTCCAGCAAACATAGATGCATCGAAAATTATTTTATAAGCCAATGCCACTACTTTTGTTAATAACTCAGTTAATAATGCTTTAAAATTAGAAAGATTTCCCTCTTGAAAACAGCTTTAAAGCTACCCAATACACCTAAAAGAATACGCTTCACAGAATAGCCCGGGTACTTCTTTCTTAGCTCGGTTAAGAGGTCCAGGTAATTATCTTTTCTTCCTCTTTGAGAGTGATGTTCTTCTCAACTAGATAGGATGACAAAAATATATTTTGCCTCGAAGTCATTCAGGTAAATTTCTAGGGAACTATCTGACAAATGAGGTTATGTGATACTTTCTGTGCTGAATAAATGTCATCCCGTCTTTCAATAGAAATCTATCTATCGGATAGTTATCTAACGGATAATGAGACTGACATATTGAATTCACTGACTGATTCTGACATTTATTCAGCAGAAGTTCCAGATAACCTTATCTGTCAGATAGGTTTACCTGGAGGTGGAAAAACCGGGCCTTACACTGGTTTGTACTTAAAATTCTGCATTTAAACCATCCGACATAATAATAATTTATTAACAGTTACAGAATATAGGTGAAAATTATTTCATAAAAATATTAATATTAATTTATAATAAATTATTGCATAATATATGAAAACTTATTATGTGTTAATTAATTTAAACACTAATGAAGCAATTGAAATAAACAACATACAGTATATTAATATTAATATTTGTTTACATTCTGTTTCATATAATTAACCTTAATTTAGTACAATTGGTATTACTTGTGTATTATTGAACATTAATTTTTGTTTTGTTTTGCACGTGCAGCTTTACTTACTGCTTAGTTATTACTTTTTGTTTAACAGTAGCTTGTGGGCTGTTATTTACCATAAATCTAAGCAAATTGTCTGTAGTTCGTTGGAAATTATTTAAGTTCAACTTATATTTAAAGTAAAATGTTAAACGCTATATTTATGATAATGTACGGGCAGGCCAGTGAAGATACTTTTAAGTTACTTTCTTACTTATGTCGAGTTTACACGTGTTTATTAGTTAGTTTAAAGGAAAAAGCTAACTTTTAGTAATAATAATATGTTTAAATTATACAATATTTTGTTTTGGATTTTTTATATAATTGTTTGCAATCTTTAATAATGTCTCAGATTGAACCGAAACTAGTCAGCAGATATAATTTATTATATTTGACAAAGTCTGTGCTTTTTTATATCGACCTATACAATAATAATATTATATATAACTGCAATTTTCAATTTGCTAAGTTGTAATGAGCTTTCTTTTTAAGTTTATTTTTTTCCAAAAGTTTAATAATTGTATCCGTTCTATAAGATTGCTGTGACATCTGCGGGTCACGATTAAGAAACATGTTTCGCTATTAGAAACTCGTTAATAAGTATATTAAAGAGAAGAGGGCTTAGGATAGATTCTTGTGGTACTCCTACCAAAAATTAGCTACAAGATTTTAAAATAAAAAAGTAGATCAGCCCAACATAGCAGAACATATGATCACTAATAATCCTAACCTTTCTAGAAATGATTTTAAAATATTACACTTACCTAATAAAAGTCTTAAACTGAAGTTAACTTAAGCTATTTATGTTGCGCAAAACATTACTCTCTTAACTTGTTTTCCCTTTTATTCGAATAAGACGATGTATTAATAATTTGTGATCCCATAAGGAAACCATAATTAGTAACGTCAATGAATAATTACTAATCCAAAACACATAAGAGACAGTAAATCAGAGTGAAAAGCAAAAGTTATCGTGCTTAACAACGGACAGACAGACAGACGTATATCTAAATGAAGAGTGATGTTGCGCATTCTCTCCTCATTAATTATTATTAAGGAAGTTGATGTGGTGTGACTTGTTGGCTCTTATTGGGAAAACAGCACATTGTTGTTAATAGTCATTATAACAATAATTATCTACGAGTAAGTTAATGCAGTCAAAATATTCAGTGACTTCATCTTGACTTCTCGACATTTGCCAGGCATCTTCATTTTCAACAGAGGCGTCACGAAAAATGATGCAGCTTTTTCTATTGTTTGCTAATGGGGTCAAGACTTTATTAATTATTTTTATAACTACGGTACTATTGATGATGTATTTCTATTTTATTAAGTACGATTTCAGAAGAGGGTTTGAACTCTGGGGATTTTTTAGAAAGACTCCTGATATAAATAGAAAATTGCTCCAAATTTTGATGCATATATTGTTAGTTTTGTATAAGAAACCGCACAGTTGTGTGCCCCCTTAAACTGAATTTTTATAGGTTGTTTCGTAAAGAAAACTAAAAGATAGTTTTAGTTGAAAACTCTTATACGTTACACGAGTCTTTCTTTCAACACAATACCTCTCTCACTTACGAGAATTATGTTCGGGATAATAATGCTATAATTATTTCATTGTAATATTTCGTTGTTAATTGAAAAGTTAACAAAAGCCCCGCCCCTGGTGGCCCAGTCAGTCACTACAAACGCCACTGTTCATAATTTGCACATAATTAAATCTGTAGCTGCTAATCACCTCTCGCTGAGATGAAATATCGTGTGTCTCTCTGCCAGCTTGCTTATAATTAATTATGTATTTCACACTACGCCCGTATGCCTCATTGTCTGTCCGCCATGAAGATCACTACACTAGAACATACACCTACACATACACACACAGACAGACAACACACTTAATTCGCCCTCATATATAGGTCAACACGAATTACATAAGAGGAAATAAAAATTTGTTCGCATTAATCAACGGTAGAGTTTATAGTTTTTTAATTCGTCTTTTTTTATAGGTGTTATAATGTTTTTTTTATTTTGTTTATTTTATATCGGCCTATTTCGGCAAAGAGGCTAATCGCCGATGCCAGAGGGCGAGCACCTACACCTGGATGAGGGGTGAATGATTGTGAAAATGGATGCTAACATATTATTCCCGCCCGAATAATAGCACCAATGGATATTTGTGCCAGCTACCTCACATTTCAGACTGTTCCGGTCAAAACTGTGTGATTTAACGAGCTCGGCCACTCCGTGGGATCATATATAATAGACATGCTCTATGCGTACTGTTTGTTATGAAACCAAGACCGGAGGCGAAAGCGGGATTTGCTCCTAAGACTATAGCAGGTTGCCAAATATACATTTATTTTGGTAACCTACCGCTAGGACAAGTTATCATTAGGTCCGTTTCGAAAACCATTTTTTTATTATCTCTGCGCTTGCGTTTTACGATAATAAACCATTAGAACTGGTTCTGTGAACAGACATTTTATAAGAAATTAATTTCTAAGAAGTGTTTCAAATGAAAATCTGCAATCTTTTCCATATTTGAAAATTTTTGTGTTAGAGCACGAAATTAAATATTTATATTTATATCAGAATTTTCACCAGACAGTTTTTTTTTTAACGGTTGTTTTGTAACTAGATATAAATTTGACGGCATATAGTTGAAAGTCGCGCCCCCCTATATTATACAGTGACTGCTGTTTATTTTTGACATTTTTTACAACGTTTAAAATAAAATACGAATTTTACAGAGCTAAAATAAATGATATAGCTAGCAGCATTTATTATTCTGATGGACACAAATGACTTGTCAAATAAAATAAATCAAAAGATAATATCAAAATTGCATCAATATAGCTAAATATAATGCGTCTGCAAAATTCAGATATATACACAATTTTCCATCCCCCGCCTTTAAATAAAAGCATTTTCACAAATTACAGAGTCATTGAGACAGAATTAACAGTTACTTGGAAAAAAACGCATTTGCTTTTTAGATCCCCCAATATTTTTATGTTGCTATCAAGGAAATAAAGGACTGTGAAAAAGTGATTTAAAAATGGGGGGTGAGATTCAATTAAATACACAAATTAAACGTCACAGGCATTCTTTCTTGTTACAACTCGCAATATTCAGGAATGTGTGAGTGAAAAAAAATTACACTTAGAACGTACTTGTTCCAGTATGGAAAGATCTCTTCAATTTTATATATATTTTTCTCATATATTTGCAAAATTCGACAAATTTAACTGTATTATTTAATTTTAATCCAGTTTCCTTCAAAAACTAACAATAATTTGACATACACTCAACCTATTTATTACGTTGTCTTTGCTGCTTGAACCTGTTTTGTAATGAGCTCCATCTGTTACGTAATTAGTTCATTACGTAACAGGTCAGCGGTGTTTAATAAAAAGGGGGAGGGAACGTGCTACATTTACTAATCACTGATACGTCTATAATTAACGTATATCTATATAGTGATGGAAAAATTATTTTGTAATTATACATAAAAAAGTACTTTAAAATAATGTATTTCTTTCCGGTCCCCCATATATATTGTAAAGTAGTTCAGAATTTTTCATTTAATTTTATCTTTTACAATGAAAAATTAGTTAAATATGTAAAAGTGAAAAATTACTTCTTTGTGCCTGATCAATAAGAGCATTTAGAGTTTTCTTATTTAAAATTTAAAGAACATTTTCTTAAGAGAAAGGAGAATTTATTTCTTTAAATAAAAAATCGTCCTTTCATCATGAAAGTTCATTTTGTTACGGTTTTAATTTCACAAGCCCTTTTTAAAATTCACTTTGTAGTAAAAAAAAAAAAAACGTTCATACCAGAGAGTAGGAGTGATAAAAGGATTAGCCCATGTTATACAGATATTCTTTGTAATCAAGTTTCTTGCATGTTCAAGTTCTTTTTTTTTTTCTTTCACTTAATGAACATTAGCTTTTAGGTCTTTCTCTCAACGATATCTGGTCATAAATACATATTCAACAAATCGTAACTTCCACTCCATAGCAACAACAAAGGTTAAGGTTAAATGTCTTTAGATAAATTACATTTGAAATACGACCATTGTATTAAGGAATTGTACGAATTTAAGCTACAACGCCAACCGTTTGGGTTGGAGAAATGCCTGCGACACCTCCTAGAAATTCCTAGCGATCGCGAGAAAGGCCTGGAAAAAATTAAAGGACTATATAAGATGTGTTACCTACGGCACGGAGGCAGCCAAGGTTAATTTTAGATTATTTCCATTGTTGTCTATATTTAAAAAATTCTCCCTTGACTAGTTTTTGAGTTATAGCAAACAGAAATCAGTTTTTTTTAATTTACTCAAAAACGGCAATTTTTAACCGGTAATGGTGGCTATTTTTGAGATCTATGGCTCATAATACGTAGATGTACAAATTTTGAACTAAATTTGAGACAAAAAATTTCCTGAAAAATGGTCTTTATCTGTTAGCGTTCTCAAGATAGAATTTTCGAAACTTTCAAAATTTTCACAAGAATATTTTATACAGGATTTGTATAAAAATGTCACGTAACGCTATCTAGGACTACAGGATTCCAAAATTGTATACCATGGCTCTATATCTCTAGTTTTTGATATCTGGTTGTACGAAAATAAAACTTGATCGATTTTAACAATTAAAACGGTCACAGTTGTAACAAGCCTAAATATAGGAGGTTACCATTTCTTCATAGACCCAAAAAACAATGAGGTAACAATTGTTGTTTCGTTTCGTATTGTGTGCAGTCTAGTATATTGGGTTGGGTTATCATTTTTGTATTATTACTCGTCAAAGGTTGGTTTTTTCCAAGTCTGTATATGGCTGTCTGTCTGAAATGTCCGACTCTCAGTCTATTGTTGCTATTTGCTGCCTTCTTGTTCCTTCGATTTGATTTTTGTGTCTTCTTTTATTCGCCGTTTGTTGTCTATTAGGTCCTGCCGTTTTCATTTATTATTAACCTTTTGCCAACTTTGTTTATAAAGTTATTTGGTTCAATATTTAGGTCCAAGGATGGTTCCTTTTGGGTGGCTCCTTTAGCTGCAGTACCGACTCTTTCATTGCTTCTTGTACCAATGTGAGGAGGAATCCAAATCAGTTTTTATTTTAGTAATGATTTATCAAGGTTTTGTTTTTCCTGTTTTATAAAACAGAATAGATAAACGTAATTAATAATTCGTTAGTTTTGTGCCTGCTCGCAATCATCCCTAATTACCTTATCAACATAAAATCCAAGTGCATTTAGCGACAGCATTAATAATAAACATCCGTAATGTGATGTCTGAACTTAGCCATTTACACAAAATTAAAAGACAGAGTGCATACAGTGATCAAAGTTCAAATAGTTTTAATGATGCCTATAAAATTTGCATGTCTAATGAAACGCTTGTTCCCCAGTGAAATTAACTTCCAACTAAACATTATTAATTATTAAGTAATGTTATCATATTTCACGAGGGATTCTATTTTAGCTTTTTCTGCTAATTTCACAATATCAACCCCTGTGTCACAGGAAGGGTGAATTTTTGTTTGTGTTACATTTTAAACTGAAATAATCAGCAGTAAATATCTGCATATGTGAGCGGAAATATTTGCAGCGCTGTTAAAATATATTTTACTATTATCAACCAGAATCAAAATAAGAAAAGTTAAATAAAAATTATTATATTTATTGAAACTATTAAAAGACAAAACCTGAACAAAGTTACCTTTCTGACTCTGCAGAAGTAGTCAGTGGGGTACCACAAGTCTAAAATATTTACTTTTTGTCTAGTACTAGATGATAAAAAACAACTGTTTTTGATATGGTCGCCTATAAAAGTATTTAATAAGATTCTATAAGTTTTTAGTTTTCAGAAAGTATCCCTGGGTAGTAAGTATTCTGATAGAACTTTGAATTTCAGATTTGCTGGAGAGTGCAAACTGATTACTTTTCTGATTAACAGAGATTACCATTCAAATTAACTGCAAATACTTTTTTTTGGGCTTGTTTTAAAAATGCAAATCCAGACACCGTGGCATTTTTCCACCCTCACCTTTCGACCCTTCCAAACTGGCTTGTCTGTCATGGAATCACGGGTAGAAAATAGTAGATTTATGTCATTTCCCCTTCATGAAATTTGGAATTAGTGAATGGCATCCAAAGTGTTTGTTTTAATAAATTTTTTAGATTTGCATTTGTTAATTATGCAAATATTTTTAATAAAGTAGTTTTTCTTTCTAATCTTATTAATTTAAAAGTTGTTTTCTTGTCACCAGATGGCATTGTTTCCCAAAAAGTATTAAATTAATCCATTTACGATATTTATCCATTTGAGTTGGCTATGGTATCTTTTTGTTAAGTTGGTTATTAAAAAAATTAGATGTGGCCACCATTACCATGTCTGCTATCACAAATTAATTGTATAAAATACATTCTAGCAGCAGAGTAGAAATAACTTGGCCTAATATTTTCTAACAGATTTATATAAAAAAATAGATAGTGACAACTTTAAACTTAGAAAATTTAAATTCCGCTCAAAGATATCACGTGTGCAAAGATAAAATTTTCCAAAATTTACATTTTCTTTCAACAAAGGGAGTAAAGAATAGGTCTTTAATTTATATATTTAAAAGGCCGTAATATTCCTTTTTTATCTCTATTATAAAAGCTCTCATCATCTGTAAAAGCCCTACCCTTATATAAACATTGATAAGAACCAAATGACTGTTAAAATAAAATTGTGAATCCATGCATTTCTACCAACTTCAGAAACATAAAAAATAACAAACGCGTGTGATCTTTCATACGTTTATTTTTTCCCGTATTCGCTTGTCCTTATCTATCCATTTTCCCCCATTTTTTTCCTCTTTTAATTTAATCTCATGCTGATAAAGCGCAATTATGTATTCCTTATCGCTGGAGCAGTCGGAAATCTCCATATATGTGGCTTTAGTCCTGCAGAGGGCGGGTGTCTAAGGGTTCGAGGCTTCGATTAGTCCTCCCAGATCAAAGGGTAGTCGCATCGAGTACCGATTAATTTATTCACTTCCTGCCTTTACTTGGCAAATTCTATAGTTACTTCCACGCCCAGGATCATCTGTGATAATTACATAGAATGGAATAAAATTACTGAAAAATAGATCTAATTTATGCACTACGATGCTTTTGACACTGTAACTTTTTTAATTATTTATATTAGGCTTCTTTTAACTAAAGGGATTTATTCTTTTGTCCTCATCAACAACTTCTAATTAAAATGTTACCTTTTATCTATATAAAAAATAGTGAAATTTGAATAAACCAGGCCAGTACATAACTAATCAATTCACGATGTTTCTTATTCTCAGTAGGCCATGCTATTTTTTTGTTAAGTTGATTATTAACTGCTTATTAAGGAAGGGAGAAAGAGGAAGGTGCCGTAAAGCTATTTTAATATTTTTGTTTGTTACGTTTTTGGGGTTGAAGTGGTCCACATGTGAAGGGTCGTGAAATAAAACTCGTCAAATCAGTTTGACTCTAATTTATTATTATTTAAAAACCATTTGAAAATGAAATAATTAAAGTTTCATGAATTGGCGAGCCGAAAATATGCCCTTTTACCGCGAGAGCTAAACAACAACTGAACTTTATAATTTTGAAACAAATCATAAAAAGAATTTGAGTCGCATAAACAGTAAGTCGTACTTGCTGACTATGCGTCTATTAAAAAGGAAAAAATATATCAAATTACACCCGGATGTCACGTACAGCATATTATCGACTTGCCAAATATACATATCAGGAGGGAGGGTTAGGAGGATTGCGAGGCTAAGGTGTGGGAATGAAGAGAGAGGAAATAGATATTGGAGGAAACAGGAGAAAACATCGGAGAGGGAAACCAGAATGAGAATAGGAAGAAAGAGAGAGACATTGGAGCAAGAAGAAAGAAATGATAAAAAAAATATTGTAAATTGTGTGTATTTTTCGTGTGCGCTTTTTTCCGTGTATGTATTTTGCCGTGTGCGCTTTTTACCGTGTATGTATTTTTCCGTGTGCGCTTTTTTCCGTGTATGTATTATTTTATGTGCGATTTTTGCCGTGTGCGTTTTTTCTGTGTGCGTATTTTTATATTATATAAGAAATTGGAAAATTTACTTTAATAAATATATTTTAAATTTAACGTCTCAAATCATTTTTAGTTTTAACATTATAAATGTAATGCACTGAGTGAAAATGAATCGTTTTCCCCATCTTAAAAAGTTAATGAATAAATAATTCGGAATAATACTCATTATTTGTCCAGTTTTTCATAATGGGCGAATAGTTGATTCAATTTGAATTGGATGAAGTTAGGCGTCTGGCTAGAGAAAGAAGTCTGAGGTGTCGAGCAAGTTCCACAAGGTAATGATGTGTTTGCCAACACAGTTGGCAACGGGTGCACTAGTAATAAAATAATAATGATGTTCCTAAGATTATTTATTGGTTCTCCGTCGATCAATCGGCATGTAAAGTTTCCTGGACTTTACATTAAAAGCATATACACTTTAGTTTCTTTGTAACCAAAAATAGAAATTAAAACAAGTTTAATTTTAAAACTGTACCATTAAAAAAATAATTAGTTTAAAACTGTATATTAATATCGTTTAAAAGAGAGCATTATTGTTTATTTTTTAGTAATATTTGTTTTTGTAATATTATTTTTGATGCATCAAACAAACAATTTTTGTGATTACATTACTCTATTGTCATATCATATTTTACCATCATCCTTTCCATTCTGTTTTCAAATTATTCATTCATACATTTTCACTTTCATTTCATTTCTATTTAATGCTGCAATTCCGCCATCCCATCAACAATAATTGCATCATATATCATGTCATCACAACTGATATTAACCATTTGCAGTTAATTATATCTTATCAATATTCGCAGCTGCCTTGATTTACATGGAAAACATTTCTCTTGCATGTGTTATGATAATTGCGTAGCCTGAAGCAATCACTTAGACATTATAATCAGAACAAGGGCGGATTATGTATAGGAGCAACTGGGAAATGCCCCCACCAAGAAAAATGATTCTTTTCATATATTTAAGTCTTAATAAATAATAGTAATCAGTCCGCTACTGTTCTCACTGGTACTAGACAACGCCATAAAAGAAGTAAGACAAAATACTAAAAAATACTCTGTGGGGTACTCGAAAATGTGAAAGTAGCAGAACTTTACTATGCGGATGACATGGTTATAATACCAAAGAACGAAGACGAACTAAAAAATAACTTGAACCACTAAAATAAAGAACTGCAGAAAATAAATATGAAAATTAGCACACAAGAAACAATGGTAATAAGCAGGACAAAAATGCAACACAAAATAAAAATAGATGACAAAATAATAGAACAGATAGGAAAATTCAAATACCTAGGCACAGTTTTCTCGGAAGATGGAAAAATGGATGAAGAAATAATGGTAATAGCAGGAAGAATGTTCAACAGCATCAAAGTATCGTTCCTAACTAAAAAAGAAATACCAACCAACATAAAGGTACAGATGTTCAAAAAAGTGATAGTACCGATTTTTATATTTGCCTCAGGACCACTACAGAGACGCACTAAAATAAGAAGCTCCGACATGAGATTTTTAAGAAAAATTGTAAAATTGTAAAATTGAAAAAGGTAAAACAAAATTTGACAGTATAAGAAATGAAATATTTAGAGGAAAACTGGACAAAACCAGTGGAGACTATAATAAAAAAAAGGACAGTTAAGATGAACTTTCAAAGCGGAGATGGCACTTGAAAATGCAGAAGGAGTAAAAAGAAAACAATTGAACTTGCACAAAAAAAATTCTTTTTAGTCTTTTTCTAATACAAATATTACATATGTTTTACTGTGCTCAATTTAAAGTATGATGTATAATTTAAAACTTCAATTTCACTGTCGGTTTTAATTTTAACATTACAACTGTATTTTTTTGTGATTTCGATCACAAAACTGTATAGTTAGTTGAAATTTTGGACGTTCTGCATCAAAGGCTATTTGCGCCTACAAAGCCAAAAACTGTATAACCTTACATTGTGGATTTAAACTTTAATTGCCTCTCCAGTTATTTAGTCCTAGAACCACCACTGAACGCAAGGTTGATTACACATTGTTTCAAATTGTAATTCATGCAAAATCAACATAGTTTCAAATACATACTTCAGCGTTCCATCATATCAACTCATCTTATTGCTCTCTTATACTTTTGAAGTTTTGTTAAGAACTATAACCTTATTATAGTGTCGTTATCAAAGCTTTAGCTTACATAAAGCTCGTGAAATTTTGTGGTGGATGTAATACAACATTTAAACGTTTACCCGAGAGGTTTCAGAATATATATATATTATTGTATGCATATTAAACTTGTATGCTCATAAAATATAGGTTACAAAATATAAATATTTATTTCCAGTATACACGGAAGAGGAATCCTTCAATCATTGTTTCTATCAACGATTTGCAGTCGTGTTTTTTTATTTTGAACCTTCGTCATTAATTATTAGTGTAAATCTATTTTGCCTTCTTTATAATTTGCTTAGTTAATGAGAATCAAGTTCCTTCCAAGTGAAGGAAATTGGATATATCAGGATGTGAAGACCAATAGGATTATAGTACGGATTTCTTCACTGCTTTTTCACCTGCTTCTTTCACCTCGTCATCTGTGGCGAAGCGGTTGCCACCGAAAAACTCCTTTAGGTAGCGGAACAGGTGAAAATCGCTCGGCGCCAAGTCTGGACTGTAAAGTGGATGGTTAGTCTATTCCCATCCAAAAGATCTGATCAGAATTTGGGTTTAAATGGCAGAATGGGGACTGGCATTGTCATGCAGCAACAAAACGCCAGACATCAGAAGGCCACATCGCTTATTCTGTATTGAACGTCGAAGTTTATTCAGGGTAGGATACTAGTAATTTTTTCGAACCAGTTATGAATCTATATCTACCCAATCCATCATATCATTACAAGTTCATACATCCCATTGACGTATTCCCAACTGAATGTCCATTATGCTGTTGCAATGCGTCAAAATTTTACTTAAATATTTAAATATTTATTTGTTCATAAAACAGAAAGTATGTAGAACGTTGAAAAATTTAACAGTGTAGTATAGTAAAGTATGAGTTTTTAAGATACTTGTAGTTGATGTACTGTGGTAAATGGGCAGTAAGGAAGGTATATAAAACTAAATTGACAGCTTTAAAAATGAGATAAGTCCGTGAAGTGTGTAAGTAGAATGATGGTGATGGGATGAATTATTTAAAATTGGCAGCGCATACGGATTTAAATAAATTATGTTTTAAATAAATCAGTTTATAAATATCAAAATATAAAATGCAGAAGATTGAAAAATTTATTAATTTTATTTAAAACAATAGGTAAATAAGTGGATAGGTTTTAGTGCTCTCAAAGGGTCATAAATAAGATCCTTGTAGTACATTGGAAGTGTTAAATGCGGAATCCTGCAATATTCCCAGATGGAGAAATTGACCAGGACCTCTTCTAGAAGCCTGATCGTGACTTCATAAGGCAAGGATTCACGATCTAGATGAAAAACACGAAAAAAATCAAATGGACTGTAGTGGGAGCAATTTCACGCGATTGTAGAACGCTAAAGATGGGATTGGATGTATACAGGTTGATGAACTTACTTAGTAAGTCCATCAACTTACTAAGTAAGTCCATCAACTTGCTAAGTAAGTCCATCAACTTACTAAGTAAGTCTATCAACTTACTAAGTAAGTCCATCAACTTACTTAGTAAGACATCAACTTACTAAGTAAGTCCATCAACTTACTAAGTAAGCGTGGTCGTATCAAAGCTGCTGTAGACTTCTCATACACCAGGTCTGGAATGGAGAGATTGGACACACAGCCACGTTGGATATAAATAACTACAAACTGTATTCGTGAAATAGATTAACACACACGAATTAAAATAGAACAAACACTAAAACACAAGACGAATTTATGTCACAGACATTCGTGAACAAAAATTCAGAGACCTGAGCGGAAAATTCAAGAATCCAAGTTTGTAACTGATTAACAAAAAATATTAGACTAAGAAACCCCCCACTTAAATAATAAAAGTTCGAATGGTGCGAACAGGAAGTAAAATTGAAAAAATTCTAAATATTTATTAATTTTATTTAAAATGATAAGTTGGTAGGTTTTAGTGCTCTCAAGTACCAAATATGGGTGTATATATATATTTTAAATGCTACGAATAGGTCGCAAGCAGTATCAATACTTTCAGTGTGCCACATGGATCTAATTTAAGATCCATGTCTTTTGTTCAATAATGTAATTCACCTACTTAAAGTATAATATTATCCTTCTGTTCGCAGATGACATGAAAATTTATAGGTCCCAAGCAGTATCAGCACTTCCGGTGTACAACAAGATTCTCATTTAGGACTCTTGCTTTTTGTTCAATAATGTAATTACCTACTGGTATGCGAAGAATAAAAAAAAAACAATCAGAAAAATGGGGAAAAGTCATAGCTTCCAAGGAAAAATATTTTGATTAATGTTTTCATGGTTTTTATTGTTTTCCAAAATGTGAAAAAACACAATAAAACAGTGAATTTCAATGCAACGTCTAATTTTAATAAAGCCAACAAAGTATATGTTTTTATTTATTTATCAAAAATAAAAAGAAATAGGTTAAATATATTTCTTTGTTCTTGAAGAAATTAAAAAACTAATATTCAAGTAGAACAAGAAATTTAAAAATAAACGAGATGGTTTCCATTGTTTCTTTTAACATAAATGACAGAAACAACATCGCTCGAAAGACATAGAAAGAAGTTAGTTTCATTTCGGCTTTTGTAAGTTGGCACATATGACCCAGATTCAAAGAGAGTTGTGTGACAGCTGTGTAAGTGCATGGTAGAGGCTCGATGCATATGGGAACCGAAAGAGACATTTTAAATGCGCTTCTCGTGACATTTTTACACGGCTAGTAATAATACAGGACTTACTGGGATGCGTTACGAATTTTATGCATGCGAGGGAATAAGACTACATACTCCGATCCTCAGCCTTTATTGAATATTTATGCATATGCTTGTTATCAATAGTTCTTTTACGAAACTTGACTCGAATATTATTCGACATTCATGAAATATATATCGACATCATAAAATAATCAACAGCAATGCAGAATATAAAATTTACACCATTTGGCTATAGTAAGCTTTTAAATGCTTCGAATAGGTCGCAAACAGTATCAGTTAATTGAATTTTACTTCCGGTGTACCACAAGGTTCTCATTTAGGGCTCTTGTTTTTTTGTTATCTATATCAATGATGTAATTAATTACTTATAATATAATAATACCCTTGTTCGCAGATGACATGAAAATTTTTAGGTCGCAAGCAGTAGCAATTAATGATTATCAAAATTTTTCAATCCTACTTCCAGTGTGCCACAAGAACCTCATTTAGGACCCTTATTTTGTGTTATCTATATCAATAATATAATTACCTACTAATAATATTGTAATACAGTAATACCCCGTTACTCGACTGCCTCTTAGCTCGACGTTTTCGCCACTCGACGTAAATGTCGAGAGTGAGAGTCGACGGAAGCATCGCTATCCGACGCGTGATCGAGTACCGATCACGTGATATATATTGTGGTAAACAAAGCCAAATGAACGCATGGCCAGCAGTTCGCGCCTAGATATCTTGACGACAACAACTCAGATTTAGTGCAGCTATGAACTCTTTGTTTTTTGCTAAAATAAGTGATTTATATTTATAATTATGGGTCCAAAGGATAGAAATGCAAGCATAGCTAAACGGTAAACATATACATATATGTATTTCCTTATATGTATATGTATATATGTACATATGATTCCTTTTATTTCTTATGGAGAAATTCGACTCGCCACTCGACGAAATCGCTACTCGACGCTTTTTCAGAACGAATTAACGTCGAGTGGCGGGGTATTACTGTACCTTTGTTCGCAGACGACATGAAAATTTATAAGTGGTAAGCAGTATCACTTAATGGGTCTATATTGCAATTTTTCAATTCTATTTCTGGTGTGCCACAAGGATCTAGTTTAGGACCCTTGTTCTTTGTTATCTATATCAATGATGTAATTACCTACTTAAACTAAAGTAATACTCTTGTTCGTAGACGGCATGAAAATTTATAAGTGGTAAGCAGTATCACTTAATGGGTCTATATTGAAATTTTTCAATTCTACTTCTGGTGTGCCACAAGGATCTAATTTAGGGCCCTTGTTCTTTGTTATCTATATCAATGATGTAATTACCTACTTAAACTATAGTAATACTCTTGTTCGCAGACGACATGAAAATTTATAAGTGTAAAGCAGTATCAGTTAATGGGTCTCTAAAGAAATTCTTCAATTTTACTTCTGGTGTACCACAAGGATCTCATTTAATGCCCTTGTTTTTTGCTATCAATATCAATGATGTAATTACCTACTTATAATATCATAATATACTTCTGTTCGAAGAAAACTTTCGTTAATGTTGATGATTGAATTATATACAGCGAAACAAATCCATGTAATTTTTTCCTTATTTAGTTTTGAGTGTCTAAAATAAAATCTTACCACCATATAACTTTGAATCAACAGTGTTCCCGTTGAAAGTTTAGCATAAATTCCCCATTTTGTTCAGTTTGTATACGGTAAGTTAACTTCAGTTTTAGAGTTTGAAAACTAGTGTGCTTTGGTCCTGAAAATTCTTTTGGTTTCAATTCTCGCTCCAACGGCCATCAGATTTTGTTTTTGAAATGTTTTGTTTGGTGATCGAGTGGGTAGACTTCGAAGTTAAAATGTTACTATTTTTACACTAGGAAATTTACGAGAGTAAGTTTTTATTGACTTCTCTTTTGTGTTTATTCACTGGATTCTCTGATAGTTCAACTTTCAATTCTAAACTATTTTCTGTACGATTTCATGTAAAGAAATAGTCGATAATATATTCTATAGTTTTTTATTTATGAGTTAAAGTTTTCCAGTATAAGTTTTAAACACTTGCACTATTGTTTGGCTGCATTCATTCTTGACATACAAATAAAATACACATGAATAGAATACGTATTTTTCTTAAGAAACTTGAAATTCATAGCTCTTCCTTATTTTTTATGTGGATGATTATGACAATTTCTACTTCTTGTGCTGTCTTTGAGATTGAGATTGGAGACAATTAAAAAATTGCCTTTAGATAAAAGTTTTGTCTTCTTATTCTTAACAATATTTGAAATATAAATTTTTGCTGTAAGTCGATTAAAATTGCAAAATCGAGCGAGCTGTTGTTCCCCTCACACTCAGCTTACCTGACCACCGACACGTCTGCACTTCCGCATCATACGTAGAACTAGATATGAAAAATTATTCCACTACAATTTTTTTCCTAATGATATCTGAAAAATATCTTTTCAGCAATATCACAAAAACAAATACAAAACAAAGAATAAAAACTATAAATTAACTTGTCTGGCAAAGTTTCAACGTATATCTCTAATCCAATCAGCCCTATCTACCCTTTATCATAGTACATTTCTTGTGTGTGTATTTTATCCATCTGGTCCGCTGTTCAGACGGTCAGTGTTAATACTCCAAACTGACTTAATAAGCCACCTGTCAGATTTTAAATTTCTGCCAAGTACAGAACTATTTTTATTCTGTCATTGGAGAGCTTAGTTAAGTTTAATTTTGTTGACACCTAGACGCACTGGCAGTTTATTCACGGAAAGATATGCTGACCTTTTACGTTTTGGAAAATCAACAGATTTCAATTTCAATTCCAATAAGTACAGGCTGTTTTTTATTTAAATCTTTCAGGGGAGGACCCAGAATGGAGGTTCAGTAGTTACTTTCAACCTTTTCATTGCATTTTAATTTTTTGCCATTCTTAATAAAAAATTCCCATGTATTTATTTTTAATAAATGTCATTCGTTTCCATGGTTTCACTGTTGGAATTTAAAAATTTTTGATACCAACCTGAAAAATAAAATAACCCAAGCCAGGTCCCTTCTCGTGACAACATAGAAGAACGAAATTCCCAATTAGTTCCGCATAAACGTTTGGAATAGCCCATAGTTTTTTTTAAACATTTGGTTTAGCCAATATATAAATATATATATTAAAAAGAATAAATTAAACAGTAAATAAATAAATAAAATCTTATATAATCTGTCTCATTTTGTAATACGAAACTATGCTCTATGTCACCTTAGAAAAATGTGTGTAAGAAGATAGGAGCTGTTTGTCCTTGCTTCGGATTGGTTTAGAACGTCATCCCTATTACACTGTTAAAATATTGTTCTTATAGTATAGTTGTTTATTTCAATACCTTATTAACCTTTTTTATATTAAAAAAAATCACTTGCTAATCACTTGCCCATGCCCTAGTTGTAACTTATTTAAAATTTTCCGCTATACTGTATTTATCCAGTGTAAATCGTACTCGGTTCGCAGCGTTTTTTTTTTAAATTTGAAATAGACCATAGATCTGGTTACTTTGGTGACTGTTGTGGTGTAAATAGACTTTTATGGAAACATATGAACTTGTAAATCTGGCTTTTAAATATTTGGTTAAGTTTTATTATATCGAAGTTATATTCACTCAAAAACTACATATGTCAGATAACAAATTGACCTATCGAAATTGCGACTGACATGTCAAAATTATTATTGACATGTCAAAATTGTGATTGATATGTCAAATATTTTGAAAGGTGCCTCTTCAGAATTACCACCCTAAGATGATATTTTAAATATACAACATAAAAAATGAAGTTTCCCTTTTAGTTTTTTATTACAAAATAAGACAGATAATATAGTGAATTTCTTCTGAAATATAGGTATTATCGTTACTATGGTAATTGAAATCTGACAGCAATGTAAAATGACGTTTCTTTTAATTTGCAACATAGGCGATTTAAAATTTCTGTTAAAATAATTTTTCGTTACTAGGGAAACCATGCATAATAATAATTTCAATGATTCAGGATATAAGAAATTCATTGTAAACATTCTCAGTAAAGCACCCCTTGCACGGACAAACAGAAATAAATAGTATAATAGTCCGTTCGAAAATTTGAATAGATGCAACGTGATGGTAACTGGCTGTAAAGGGGCCAATTGCCATCGAATATCACAGAAAATAATAAAACACATTAAAATAAGGTGCAAGACCACATATAAAACAGTTCTAGTGCCTCAGGAAGAGTATCAGCCTGTCCATGAGTACCCCGTCGTTACTGGGAGCAACTGAAAGGTCGTAACACAGGCATAATCTCTCAAATAATGTGGAACAGATAATTTAGAAATAAAATAAAATAGGACAAATAAAATGAGAAAGGCGATGTGAGGAGAAAGTTAAATGTGGAAGTAAAGTGCCTATGTGACCTTGAAATGAGGCAGTACGTGTATAGTCCCTCTACTCTGGAGAAACCATGTTCAAACCTAGTAGTAAAGAAAGAAGAAGAATGAGAAGAAAAATACATTTAAAATTTTTATTTCATTTTAAGAAAAAATATGTTTACAAAGTAACGCTCTAATTTCATGAAAACAATAATAAAATTTATAGACAATTACATCAAATATTTCTCCAAAATATTTCCAGAATAAATGTGTAATTTAATACACACGTCTGTTATATTAAATATTAATTACTTTCATAATCAATTTCATCTTCATCTGTTTCTTCTGATTCTTCATATTCTTCATCGGACAATCCTTCTCCTGTGTAATATAGCACAGCTCGAGGAATAATTCTTTCCCTCAGATAGTGTCCGACTTCAAAATCATTCGTTAGTGAATCATAAGTTTCATCATCTAACTCATTTTCATCATCAGGTAATGGTGGAGGAGAGAAGAAGTTGAAGAAAGAATCATTATGGACAGTCTTGTTTACAGTTCGTACAACACGAGTCTTGTACTTCTTTTTCTTCCTAACTGTTTTCAAGGTTACGTTCTTACCTTCTTTCCAATCAATGGAACATCCTTTGGTTTTGTAGATCTCTGGACCTTCAAAAGCGAATGGATCATCTGGATCTGGTGACAATTTCATGGAGTATTCTTTTGTTAGGATTGGATTTGAGAAGAATTCGTTAGGGGAGAAGTGGAATTCTAAGGTGAAACCCATGGGACTTTCTTGAAAGTCGACTTTGATGTCTGATAAGTGCTTCAGTATTGGTTCATCGTGTTCTTGTACCAGTTGAGATAAAGTACCGGCATTCTTGAAGATCGTTAACCAAAAATCAGGGATTCCACTAACGTCTTCATCTATTTTCTGTCCCTCTGTTTCACTGTTGATTTCTCTTTCTTTTTCAAGGTTGATTTTATTTTTCTTTGCTACTTCTTCGTCTAAATGATCTTCATCTGAAGGCCAGTCTGCTTCATCTTCGTTAGGTTCGTAATCACCACATATTATTGTACCTCTTTTTTCGTACAACGGGGTGTATTCTTTATGATATTTTAATTCTAACTTATGGACTTCTTCGTAAAATTTCAATTCTAAGTTTAAGCAAATATATTGAATTTTTTTTAATGCTCTAATTCTTCTTTTTACCTTTTCTGGTAGGTTCTTGTACATTCTTTCCAGACTTGTGATTGAATCTGTATCCTCATTTTCTTCTTCATTTTCTCCGACTGGAATATTTTCAATTTGATCACCCGAAGGTTGAGTTTCAGCAATTATATCGCCTTTATTTTGCATTTTAGTTTTTTACTATAATTTCCATTAACTTTAAAAAAATTGGAACATAAAGATTTCAATACTTTTGACAATTTAATAAACAAATATGTTTTGTTTCATAGCATTCTCGGACTAATTTGATTAATTAAATTATGAATAAGCGATTTGAAGCCTGCTTCCTAGAAAATTTTAAAGCAATTGTCTGTCTTTTTTTATTATTATATTTTTTATTTTTGAACTCGAATATTTACTTTATTTTTTTTATATTATTTTTTTTATATATTGAAGTCTGTTAATATCAAGTCGTCAAAGATGAAATTTTTAGTTAATAATATTGCCAACTTTAACAGTTTATTATTTGACATTGGTTTAATATTTTACCGTTCTGTTTTTCTTTGTTGGAAAGTTACACATGTTTAAAGAAATCATTGTATACTCTAAAAAATATCAAAAACTTTTAAAAAGAAATTAATTTTGTTGAAATTGGAACGATCGGAAATTCGCACTATTATGAAGTATGAGTTCTTACGTGACACTACGGCATTGCAGACCGCGCGAAACATTAATAGTGTATTTGGCTCTAGTGTTACTACGCAGCAGACAATCAGATCAATTCTATAAAAATTTACTGTGTAGTAACGTTACTACAAGATAAAATATTATAAAAAGTATAATGACTTTCATTCATGATAGTAACAGACCTTGCTCGTAGTGACAAATTTATGATCATAGTAACTGAGTTACAGAATTGGTCTGAACATCAAATTGGTTCGCCAAATTTCCTACAGGTAGCTTAAAAACAAAACAAAAAACTGGCTCATCGATCACAGTAGAAATATGCTGCAACCAACTGGACGAAATGATGCAAAAACTTAAAGAAAAACAGCCTAAATTGGTCAACAGATCGACTCCTATCTTATTGCATGATAACGCTAGACCACACACTGCACAAATGACTGCAAAACTACAAGAATTGGAGTTGGAACTTCTTCATCATTCTCCATACTCACCAGACCTAGCCCCCACTGACTACCACTTCTTCCACAATTTGGACAGCTTTTTAATAGGAAAACAGTTGAATTCCGACAATGCTGTAAAACTGGCCAGGAATTCATTGACTCTCGTCCGCCAGGATTTTATACCATCGGTCTGAACAACCTGCCGCTTAAATGGCAAAAGTGTATAGACAATATGGATGCATACTTTGATGATTAAAATAATTCCTTATATTTTCTAATTCCTTGACGACCTAATAATACAAGCCCAGGCCCAAAGGAAGCTCTTGGTACTCAAATAACGAATAAAAATGATCATCGAAAGACTGTTAATTTTGATGTGATTATAGAAAAAATATTATCCTAGACATCCAGAATTATGTTGGCTTCTTACACTTATTAAATACCTACAACTCTGAAATGTGTGAAAATTCACATACATTTTTAGTTACATTTTGTTTTTATGCAATTAGTATTTTATAGAAATATTGAGGTTGCAATTTATACGTGTCAGTATATAGTCTGAAATTTATAGTTGAATTTTGTTCATCTACGCATCCCCTTGAGATTCTCAGCGAGTACGCGAAGACGCTAGTAAGAAGCACATATAAAGGAAACTGAAATGGGGTATATTCGAAAGAGTACGCGACGTTGTCATCTAGGCGAAAGAAACAAAGAGTGCGCTACATTCATTTTACAAACACTGACTTCCCACGTATGTATATTTTTGCAAAAGTGTGTCGTATATATACTCTCCTGACTAAGGCAGTATCTGTCCCTCGTCATATACATATTTCAAAAAGAATATTTAAGAGATATGTTTCTACATATTTTTGGAATTAAATTTTAGTATGATTTTAAATAATCATGGAATTTACTAGTTGTACACTTTGTTTTCTACAAATATTTCATGATTTCTTTACTTATATATCTACTTTTATACTACCTACACTACATTGTTTTATGTAACGTATGAGATTTCTTTTTATTCATACTAATATTCAAAACATGCCGAAGTTTGCAAGACATTGAGGAAATAATTTAGAACTTATGATCATCACAACAGAACGTGTGAAGAATGTACACCAAAAAATGTATAATTTGTAGAATGTACCAAATGCTCAAATTTCCAGTTTAGCACATGAGAGTAATACTGGGTTTATAATAAGCTAGTAAACAGGATAGCTACTCTGTCCAGTGGTTATTACGTATTACAAAATGAAGCATCTTATAATACATCCATGCTATCACCGGGATTTGAACTCGAGCCGCCATGGATAGCAATCAAAGAACCACTACGCCCTAGCGGACCGGCCGATTAGCGCTTAAAAGCGAAGTTTTTGAATTTTTACTAAAATATTTAGTACTTTTAACAAGATAATTGAAATAATTAAATGTCAACCGCAAACCCACTACAATAAATCAAAAAGAAGTTACCAACATGCATATATGGTTAAGTAAACTTAAAGTGACATTTGCAGAAAATTCTCATTTAGATTTAGATAAAAGCATACAAGTAAGAGAGATTTTAAAAGCAAAATGCAAGCAGTAAGATATAAGTAGTACATGTTCTCTACACAGATAGACCGAGTAGACTTCATGCACGTATGGTGCAGTTACTTCCGGTCGCTGGCATGTCATCTGCCGGTGTTGGAGTTGGAATTAGACATTCGAAATAGTACACAGAACTGCCGCTTGAGTGGATTTAGATCAATGTGCAAAACAGAGACGGCCAAATGAAGGGTGCACTGGGTGATCATATCACTTTGTCCCCGAAAGTGATATGATCCATCAGAAAAAAATTATCTCCCCGTACGAATTCCAGAATTTCCCAACTTTTAACTACTATCCTAATGAAGGGGCGAACTACTAGTGATTCTCAAAGTGAGCAATACCGCCCACTGGGTCAAACAACCAATTAATTCGCATCTTTAACAACAATTTCCAACAATAAAATAATTAAGTTTTCGTCGAGCGCTTAATTTTTGGATCTAATTAAATCCGTGTTAAAACTAAGATATTTTGATGTAAAATCAAAGACAAAGAGACCTTAATGTATGATGAAATCATGAAATCACGTATTTGAGTTTAGTTGGAGACTAGTTAGAGACTATAGTTTCTAGAATAACGTAATTATATCTTTCAAAACTTTCCAGTACGCTAATACATTTAATATGCTATAACTAATATGGAAACTTTAACTTGAATTATAGTGAATGCAGTCCAGAATATTCTATTACCCACTCACTATCTCAAGAACTACAACAAACTCACTATTGTGCTCTTCATTATCATATTTACTAAACTATGAAGTTATACTCAATGGTATTGACGGGGAGAATTCAAATCCAAGGTGACCGTAGACGATAACATGAAGATGATGGTCGTTTACAATTATAACTCCAATATTAATAATAATTCTACATCAGTTTCTACTATAAGAATAGTGGCCTGGTTACACGATGCTAGTAACTTGAACAAGTAAGAACTTGCACCAGTCACTGTAATAGTGTAGACCTACATGCCAGTACTTGTGCCAGTGGTAAATGGAAGCTCTTAGTACTTAAATAAAAATGATCATCAAAAAATTGTTGTGATGATCAAAAAATTGTTATGATGAACAAAAAATGTTGTGATAATGAAAAAATAGAATGGTCGTGGCTTAGTTTGTTAGTGTGTGGACTACTGAGCGGCGTGCCAAGGTTCATTCCCCGGTACCGGAAAAACATCTGACATTTTTCCGACCGTTTTTCTCTCGGAAGACATCGGGCAACCACCGAGGTAAAAGACCTAGTAAAATTTCCCCAAAATAATAAGCGGTTCGGATTCCACGATAACAAATTTTAGGTCCCATACGATTGTGTCATATCCAGGCAACACACACAACACAAATTGACTCTTAATGCCACCAAGATCCAGCAAATTATCTTTTCCCTAAACCACAACACCGACGAAGTCTTTGAGGGTGTTCCTATTAAATTCCCAGGAATGGGGACGATCAACTCAGTTCGCACCACCACATTAGCAATTTGGCTATTTTCCTGAAAAAAACTATCTACGCTTTTGTTCAAAACTTCGGTTTCTTTTGAAACTTTGCGTATTTTTTATTTTGCCGCGTTCCAGTCTCGTTTGTCTTAAGGTATAGTACGACTAAAATAAGACTTGAGAAGTCAAAAAACAGTCTTTACTCGGCTGCATGTTTCTTCAATTATTTGCCTTTTGCTGTCAGAAATGTTAATAACGACCTTCAGGAAAAAACTAAGAGAGGTCCTTCTTGAAAACTGTCTGAACTGCACTGATGAGTACTACAGCATTGATTTCAGCAAATACTAAAATATTTCCTTCTCTTTTAAGTACCCCATCTGTCAATGTATTAATTTATAATTTATATTTATAAAAATTATGTATGATGATCATTGACTGGTGTAAACATGTTAAACTTGTATAAGCACTAAATAAAATTATTATTATTATTATTATTAACTGTATGCGAGGAAACAGCCTACGCTCGGAATATGTTCAGTACGAATTTGTCAGTTCAGAGCATCGAGCATGGCACTCTAAGATTATTTTTTCTATAATCATGCCTAGAATTCCTAGCATCCAGCATTCTGTTGGCTTCTTACACTTATTAAATACCCTGAAATATGTTTTTATTTTAGTTATTTTAATAAAATTCCTGTTAAATAAAATTAAATTACGTATCACTAAACAATTTCCACCTTTCGGTTGAAATATTTTGCGAGTATTCTTTTACATAATAATGTTAACACAATTCCGTGATCTGTTTTAGAGATAAAGGAACGAAACCCACATAATGTACAGACAAATATAAATCACACGGTACAAAACCCTTACAAAATACAAAGTGTAATTTCAATTATTTAATTCAATTTAAATGTAAAACGGCACATTTGAAATTAAATATCCTCTTAAGACGCGTTAAAACACGAATAATACAATACACAAACAATCTTATGCAGGTTATAAATAACTTTGCGGTGTCTTTGTGCATCCCTGATATCTTGAACGGTCATGAAAAGTAAGCGCAGGAGACGGTAGGAAGGTGTTTTACAATCCAGGATAAATTTCAAATGCGGGACGGAGTCCTGGAGTATGCAAAATATACAGGGTTCGTGTTTGGTTTGCCAATAAACGAATACCGTTCGGGCCTAGAAAAGACCCGGCGAACTCTATCGCTAGACGCTATGCACACCATCCACTAATACTTAGCAGTGAATAACCTCAGCTATTTAGGTCGTAGATAGAAACAACCACTGAAATTAGTGGTTTGGGTACTTCGAACTCCTTCAGCAATTAAATTATTTTGATTGTGTTTATTTGTTATAAACTTTCTAAGGTAAATAAGATGGAAATTCAGAATTTAATTATGAATGGAGACAATATAACGTAGCGACAAATATGTACTGCGAAAGACAAATGTTGCACGGCGAAATATGTACTCAGTACGACAATTATCGTCATAGTGACAAATGAGTTTACGATAAAATAGGTGTTTTGCACGACAACATATGAAATCTGAACTCAAAAGCGGTTAGATGCCGATAATTGTGACCGATAGATGCCGATAATTGTGACATAAAAAAAAACACAACTCAAAAACCGTTAAAGATAGCGCTCTGCGATTGAAATTTTTGGATTCTTCATAGTTTATTTAGTCTAGAAAAAATTTGGGGCTTTAATCGTTCAACTGGTTTGGTCCATTTTGAAGTTTGGGCAAAAGTTTTAATTATATGCAAGAATTATATGCAAGAAACTGACCCAAATCGACTCTAACTCAAAAACTAGACAAGCATGAATTTTTTAATAATTTTTTTCATAATCCTCACCCCAAAATTAGCTTAAAACTATATTTTGGCTAAAATTGGAATCAAAAAATTTTTGATCAAAATTTTAAAATTTTCGGAAAAAAATTTTTGATCCCGATTTTAGCCAAAATATAAATTTAATCTAATTTTGGAGTGAGGATTATGAAAAATATATTTAAAAAATTCATGCTTGCCTAGTTTTTGAGTTAGAGCCGATTTGGTTCAGTTTTTTGCCTATAATATCAAAACTTTTGCCCAAACTTCAAAATGGACCAAATTTTCTTGATCTATGACCAAAAATACATGTTTGTACCAATTTTCAATAAAATCGGAGACAAAAATTTTTTACTTGAAAATCGAGATTTTCGTAAGGGGTACCCCTTACGATTTTTTCGATTTTTGCCCATTTTCAAGGGTTTTGGATTACTGCCCGTACAAAACTTAATAATTGGTTTATTAAAGCCCAAATTTTTTTTTAAGACTAAACAATGTTGTAGGATTATAAAAATTCATACCCCAGATTTCTATCCCTAACCATTTTTTAGTTAGGATTTATCAAAAATTTCAAAAAAATTCAAAAAAAATGAAAAATTTTCAAAAAATTTTTTTGCTTCAAAATTTGGTTACAAGTCAATTAGGACCTTAAGATTTCAAAAATTCTAACCGCAGGTCTTTATCGTATTTCGTTTTTGAGATACGTCCATGCGAAGATGAAAATTTCTATAAATCACGCCATATTAAAATTAGTCATAATTTTAAAATACGCAAAATAAATAAGGCCTCAAATTTTTTCTGGACTAAATAAACTACGAGGAATCTAAAATTTCTCACCGCAGGTCGCTATCTCTAACCGTTTTAGAGTTGTTTTTTTTTTATTTCACAATTTTCACAAATAATGTAAATTATATCATTAAAAAAAAATGCCGTAATCTCAAAATGCGTTAAACGATTAAAGCCCCAAATTTTTTCTAAACTAAATAAACTACAAAGAATCCAAAAATTTCAACCGCTGGATGCTATCTCTAACCGTTTTTGAGTTGTGTTTCTTTTTAATTCACAATTTTCACAAATAATGTAGATTATGCCATTAAAAAAAATATCCTAATATCAAAACGCATTAAACGATTAAAGCCCCAAATTTTTTCTAGACTAAATAAACTACAAAGAATCCAAAAATTTCAACCGCTGGGTGCTATCTCTAACCGTTTTGCTGTAAACCAGGTTTTCAACCCACCATCTTTGTAAAGTGTTGTTAGCGATTAAGTTTAAATGTTTTATAACTGCAACACCCGTCTGCAGGTTCAAGTTAATAATTTATATAACTCCTTAACGGTTATTTTAATTCGCTAATATTTTATCTGAACGATATTAAGATATTAACAGGTTTACTGTAATGCAGTTTAATCTTGAGGTATTAAATATCCAAAGTGCGAAGAGACTGTTTCTTGTCCACAATTACAGCCCGGCTTTTTTTTTTTGGAATGATTGTCTACTTATTCGAACTGGAACTTAAGAGGATTTATAAATTACGATCTTAAGAACATTTCTTGTCAGATTATGTCTTGCATTTTACTTTCAAAGCTTAAGCCAAACGGATATTCCACCCTTTATTATTCGCCGTACTTTTCTTTTAACGAACATTTGTTAGACTTAAAAAATATTGAAAGAAATGTCTATATTAAAACCTGAATATCCTATAAGAATATACGCATATTTTTAGGTTATTGAAAATGATAGAACTCCTTCTATCACATGTTAGTATCACCAACCATCCTTTTTAATTTTCTAAGTGGTCTTTTATAAAAATTATATATATAGTTTCAAATAATCCTGTTAATAGACATATTTTTTTATCGGCTTACAGTTTTCTCAAGTTCTTTTTTATTATTTTATCCCATTCTCTTCTAACACATAATTGATAAAAAGAGGTGTCAAAGAAGAGAAAAAAACACTTTTTTACTTAAAGGATAATCTGAGTTTGATCGAACAGTAGCAGAAGCCGATGATTCTTAGCTCTGTTGATAGATTGTAAGCCGATGTGATCTGTAAGCTATAAAAAGGCTTTACAAGATAACATTTTTACTCCTATATCTTTCTAAACGTACCTAATTGACAGTTTTAATAATTTATAAAAAAAATACAGTCATTTATAATGACAGTCAATTTAACCTAGAACATTCAGTGTAAATATGATTTACAGAGCTTAAACAAACTGGCCAAAACCTCAAGTTAATCGATAAAGTTACTAGATACAAAAATCTAGTTCCACTTAAACGTTTGGAATCAAGAGTACACCCGGGGAGGAAGCATTGGGCTTGGGTCATCAAATTGCCAGATTATTAAAACAAAATAATATTAAACCCGGTTTTTACAACAAAAATACTCTTCGTAGTTAATTAGTAACAATAAAGTCAACTAATACCTGCCATTCAAGAATTTATAAAATCAAATATAAATATTGCGATGCTTACTACATTGGTCAAACAAAACATTTTAAAATCAGATATCAAGAACATATGAGAGCATGGAAATTAAATAAACCTGAGTCGTCAAATTTAGATAAACATTTGTTAACAATAGTTAACATAAAGAAGAAAAAAGACATCCTACATCTGGAAAATATATGCGGTAAACCGATGTATTTCTTAGAACCATTTGAGATATGCACAAAATATGCACAAAAGGGCATAAACTCATTAACAAATAACTAGATCTGTTAGAATCGTCCTTACTCAAGACTTTGGTCAATGGTATTCCCTAATCCCTTTCACTTATACCTGTATATAGTTTATACCTGTACATTTAGTTTAAATCTTGTCAACATTCTTTGTATTTAAATATATAGGTATTTTCTTGGGTTTCGGTCGATAATTAAAAGCAAATTTAGTCAAATATTTAAAAAGATTTATTTATTTGCTAACTAGTTTCGGTTTCTTTGTATTCTTTGTATTATTTCATTCTTCTGATGATGGCATAACAAGCCGAAATATTAACACCTGCAAATTTAAAGGAACATATATGAAAATCTAATTATTTTCCTTATAATGTTCATATTGTTGATACCTCTCAGGTAATCTTCTAGTACGATGGTTTTTGGAATAATTGAAACTTGATTTACATCATGTGAAACCTGTTGAAGAAGAAAAAAAGATGTCGGAGTCAAACCAAATATGGCTTTAAACAGAATAACTTTATTGTACATTTTGGATTTTGTTAATCAATTATGCACTTTCCTATAGCCTTAATAGTATGTGTTTCCTCCATGAGCCCTTACGACTGCAGTCATTCGCCTTCCCATACTTCAGTTAATCAGTTCTTGAGGCAATCTGTCCCATTCCTGGATCAGTGCAGCTCTTACCTCTTCTCTGTTTTGAACAGGAATTCTTGAAGTCTTCTGCCTAGTATGTCCCTCATATGTTCAATCGGGTTGAGGTCAGCTGGCCAACCCATTATTATTATACACATTTGATTTAAAAAGTCTGTTACGCGCTGGGCGCGCATTATCCTGCATTAGGGTGAAATTTTCTCCGATATATGGGGCAAAAGGTACAACATGGTCTTGAAGAATATCTCTGATGTACCTATCTAAAGTTAACGCTCCGCCATCAATCACCACTAACTCTGTGCGAGCTCCCAAACATATTCCACCCCACACCATAATTGAACCTCCACCAAAAGATACACTAGTAGCAAAATTAAATGGTGCGTTTTGTTCTCCTTGGCGTCGATACTGTTTAGTAGAGTATTCAAAGCTATCTGGATATAGGCTACAAAATAATAAAATTTAAAAAAAACATAAGTTTCAATCTATTCCTTTTAATTGGTCGGTGTGTGTATATTAAGTATTTAGTAAATTAATTTTGTGGAACTTTATACTAACTGTGTTTTTTTCTGTATTATTCAAAATGTTCCATCAAGAGGTAACAGCTACATCCATCAAAATTATGAATAAATAATAGGTCCCGGTCCATTACCACCCCTGCAAAACACTTTTGTCTTCTTAGAAAAATATTGGGTGGCGCTTGTTTGGAATAAACTATACAACAAAATTAAACCACATGAGATAAAAACTGCTTGCTTTTCTAAAACCTTTCTGCTTATCTTCTGACAAATGCTGTATTTTCCAAAGTAAATACAATCGTTTAAGAATCTAAGCTGACCAAATGTAAACAAAAACTTGAAAACTTTTAATGTCTTTCCAATACAAAACTTATTTATTTGTGTAGAAATTTCAACCACTGTTTGTTTTAGTATATAGGTCAGCTAAAATTATGTTTAAACACAGATAATGTTCCTGAATCACCAAATTCAGATCTAAATAAATTATTAGTAAAACTTAAATTAGTCAAACAATTATCTTCAATAATATTTATTATCTATCGAAATCGATAAGGAGCAGAAATTCTCCTTGCATATTCATACCAGTATCTGGGTCACTAAGTCAACATTTACAGGACTTAATACTAAGGATAAGGACAGGATAAACGACCTGGTTTTTGTCCAAATGATTTTCAAAGTGAAGACAAAGATAAAGGGATAGAGAAGGAAGGAGATTTTAAAATACTTGGATGCTTTCCAACACAGATGTGCAAAGAGACAAAAAATTAAATTGTGTGATACTGAGTCGTGATTGGAACGTGGATTCTTGAGATTCAATTTAAAAATTGACCCTATAATATGACTGTCTCTTGGATTTTTTATAAGTTTTTTTTTCTGTTGAACTGTACTGTATTCCTTTTTTTTGTTGTTGTTGTTAGAGAAACGGTTTTACTTTACCAATAAAAGTTTAATATCTATACCTTTGGTTCTAATGTTTTTTTAATGTTTTTCAATTCTACCACCAGACGGTTTTTATTATATTTTGTAGTATTCGTGAATTTTGTAAACGTTGTAATAAAAATAAATACAGCGACAAAAAGTTGATGTAAAGTGTGAATTTTCACATGGGGGTGAATTACGGAAAGAATTAGTATTAAAATTTGTTAAGTGAAATAACGTTTGGTAGCGGATCTGACATGGGGTAACATGAAGATTTTATAAATTTAACTTGCAAATACAGAAGCAATAATTTTCATATATAAACATCTAAACGGCATATTTAACTATTAAATTCAACATTAACCCAATTCCATCAAAATTTTGGGTTAAATTTAAAATTATAGCCCTCATGAACTATCAAAATATTGTCTTACATCCTCAACCATAACCTATATTGCTATCTTATCTGAATTTATAAGACAATTAGACCCTTGGTAGAGCCATTATTTTAACTATCATATTATATGTTCAGCAATTCACTAAATAAAAAAATATTTTATCCACCCCTTGTTAGAAACGTGGATATGCATAACAATGTCGACCATAAAGAATTTCTCGATTGAAACATCTCGGGAAAGATCTGGTTTATGACAAACTGGATCAGATCGATTGCAGAGACCTCTACAATTTCTTTGTTGAGTGCTTCCTCTTTAGGTTCCTTCTCTTCTCTCCTCATGTGATTGATAACTCTCTATTGATATTCGTTATTCATTGTCGGTTGCTCTAGGTTTCAAGTTAAATGATTCAGGAAAGAAAATGAAAAGAAAAATTTAAATAATTTTTTTTTTGAATATATTTTTTTCTTTGAGGTAGATTAGGATTATTTTTCATAAAATTGTGTTTCGAAATTTGTATTTGTGATTTTCTTTTGTTTGAGTTTCATAATACTACCCCAGACAATTTTAGGAAATTACGAAAGAAAAGAAACTCAGCTTGATGTAGATTAGTAATTTAATTATTGGGTTGATGCAAGAGTTCGTCCCTTGTCTTTGACAAGAATTGAAGAAAATTTTTTTTTTACCGAATGCCAACATATACCGGGTGAATTATTTAAGGGGCAACATACATGTTTCAAATATAATGTTGAAAGAAATTTTTTTGTAAAGTTTCAATTTTGTCATACTTATAGGTAACGTTTCCATGGTCATGATAAATAATATCTCTGTTAGAAAATATTAGGCCAACTTATTTCTACTCTGCTGCTAGAATGTATTTTGTACAAGTACTTTATGGTGGCGGTCGGTCCTGTGGTGGCCACAGCTGATTTTTTTCTTTCGATTTGTTTCTATTTTAATAATACCAAATAAACAAAAAAACTTTCTGGTACACCTAATATAAATTTCGGAAAACCATTCATAAATATTATGCAAATGTGTTTCCGATATAATTTTTCAGACAGAAAAACACAATCGTGACGTCACGAGCTGAAAATGGTTCCTTTTAAAGCATTAACGAATTTGATTTATAATATTATAATTCAGTGTATTTCGCAGAGGAAAATCCTGACACAATTTCTCGCCTTTATTTAAAATATATCGCCAAAGAATGTATTTATCTGACAGTCACATATTTTTAATTTTTTAATAAAAAAAATATTTTTGACAGTCACTACTAAAAATGAAAAATGCACTGAAAATCTAATCTTGTATTTCGTTTTTTCTCATTTATCTTAAATTTGACTTTGGTAGAGACTTGTGCTAAAAAAATATATTTAACTAGCAAATGTCAAAATCGGTGAATTATTTAAGCAACAACATACATGTTTCACATATAATGTTAATGAAGTGAGTTATTTCAAAAGCAACATAGCCATAAAACAAATGCTTATCGTATCCATAGAAAAGACAAAATATCATTTTTTTAAATATTTTTGACTACTAAGGACATTATTATTTTTGTTTGTATGTAAATATAAACAAACTAATAAAAATTCATTTATTGTTTCTAATTTACTATTTTTTAGCCGTCTAGGAACTTTATAATATCAAATAACTATTATATCTAATCACCATTGCATATCTGTTGCCATGGATATGAGCTTGCTTTCATAATTTGCTATGTTGCAAATGAAATAACTCAGCAATTTTTTTGTACGCTCACAAAAAAAAGTAATGTATACTGTATTTTCGAACGGAGGGAGTGTGTTTTTACCATTCCTGGGGGGGTTCTGGACCCAAGGACCACCCCCTTGTGGTCCCGCCTGAATGAACTTATTAATAATCCATTTTCTTTGATAATGAAGCAGTTCTTAAATCGGAAAATGCTTCAAGTATATCAACTCATATATTTGAATCGTACAGCAATAACTTATTGACCTACATAAATAAAAAAGTAAATAAAAATAAAAAATTCAAAGGTCAAAAATATGTTCTAATCTTTTTCTGTTATCCATTTCTGTTTTATGTGTATAGGTTGACGCGTGTAGTATACAGGGTGTTCAGATATTTATGAACACGTTTGCTTGAGTTATATGAAATTGCTCATCATTCGTTGGGTCTGGGTCATTGCTGGGTCACTCGAAGGTGAATCACGTACTTGCGGCCACCTCTCTGTAATGGATAAATCTAGTAGGTGGTGGAATACATTTGTGTCTTACAACATTTTACACTTTTCTCTTCCGTGTTTCTCTGTACATAACTCAACAATCACCATGAGATTCGTCACAACAGTTTAAAACTCTACCTGTTCTTTTATTTTACCATCAACTAAATTTAGTAATTAACGTCTAAAATTTTAATTGATTTATTTGTTTCTGTTTCAGGTAAGCGCTAGAGGATAAAACAAAAGTAATCTATATAGCTACCCATGTTGGATTCCATAAAAAAATTTGAATGGTACGTAACAATTTTGTAGTAATAGTATATTACTATATGAGTATTATAAGACGATGCTTGTCACAAGAGTTGTTTTTCATTGTTCCAAAGAAACAAGTGTATGTATGTTACCAAAACATTAAAACATCCAACAACTTTCGCAGATTGCAGTAGATTGATAATAAAGCAGCCAAAAAATCTTTTTTCTCTAAACGTTTTGGTAAGCTAGTAGTGGAGTTCCTCAAGGAAGCGTTATTGGCCCAATTTTATTCATTAATTTTACTATCGATCTCATAGACCTTGCATCTGAAAATCTATTTTTTCATACTTATATGTAACGTTAAATAATATCTCTGTTAGAAAATATTAGGCCAAATTATTTCTGTTCTTCTGGTAGAATGTATTTTATACAAGTACTTTGTGATGGCAGTCGGTCCTGTGGTAGCCACAGTTGAATTTTTTATTTAATGGAGTTTACTAAACAAACATAAGTAATGAAAAATTCAGTTTTCATAGATAATAGTTTGCATAAAATAAATGGAATTTATCGAAGACCACATCGTTGAACAGTTATAAATTTTGATTAAATTATACCAGCTTCCCGAAAATGCAGTGCATCTGTAAACAAAGCAAACCAAATTCTATTTTAGATAAAACATTCATTTATATTAAATTGTATTCTAAATCAGATATTGGCTAACCATAATTTAAAATCCAACCTGCAAATGAAAACAATTCTAGATAGCGAAAATTTATCTTTCAAATTACCCTTTTTTTCTCATCATCAGCAAAATAACGACCCCTTTAAAACAATAGAGACGATTATCAGAGAAAAACATATTTCAACAAGACATTATTAACGGACATCAGTTATCGGGATATGTACTCGCACCGGTATTTCAGTCCCATAATCCTTTGTGTGATAATTGTGTGAAGCCATAGCACAATCAGATCTTTCGATGGCTGCGTAGGGCGGCCGGAACTTGATGGCTAATGCCGATAAATAAGGGAGTCCATGTATCGACGGCGGTAAATGCTTAAATCGAGCGTAACCAATGCCAAGTCTTCTGGATAAAAATCACTCGACGATATCAAATTCTTAACAAGATATCGTAGATTTGTCAAGAACAGAAGTAAATTTCTTATAATAGGTTATCACAAAGGGGATCTTAATATTCTGATGTTGCTCTGGAATTTATTGCTATTTGTAATTGAATATTTTTTTCCAGAGGAAATTTTGGTGACGCTTCCTTATAATTTAGTAAATTGAATCAGTTATATTTTTTAATTAAATTTTATATTTTTAAACTTTTAAATACACTTTTAAAATAACAAAATCACTGGAAAATTTCATGACGAAGTTTCTGAAATTTATAATTAAAATTTGTTGAGTAGGACTAACTAAATTCTCTAGATAAAGAACGTAGCTCAAACCATTGTGGCAAAAAGCGCACACTGAAATTTGGTCTGGATCCTACTTGACAGATAAAAACTTTTCAGTTAGATACAATGATTCCCTATCAATTTACTATCCCATAACATCTGGTGTGCCCCAAGGTAGTGTACTTGGGCCATTCCTTTACCTATTTTATACTGCAGATATACCTGAAATAGTCTATACTATCAACAAACGATGATCCTAACGAAGCTTCTGCAATTCTTTAAAGACATTTAAATCTTATAAACGATTGGTACAATAAATGGAGAACTAAAGTAAATCAGTCTAAATCTGTCTAAGTCACGTTTACAACCTCAGTACTTGCCCACAAGGCCAATCAACGACATTCCAGTTCTCATAGAAACTGAAGTAAAATACCTTGGATTGGACCACGATTGACCTGGAGTAAACACAAGCCAAACGTAAGCAGTTAGACCTAAAATTTCGCCAAATGTACTGGCTTCTTGGTAGAAAATTATCAGTTTCAAATAAAATTTTGCTTTATAAGACCATACTTAATCCCATATGGTCGTATGGACTATTTATGGGGTTATGCCAAGCCGACCAGATAAATAATACAGCGATTCCAATCAAAAGCGCTTCGAGATTTAGTGAATGCACCTTGGTACGTCTCAAATGATCCATGAAGACCTCAAAATCCCTTTCATCACGGAAAAAATTCATACAGTTGCCAACAAATACAATGACCGACTCATTGGACATGAAAATGAACTTGTGGGAAATTTAATAAACGACCTCGACAACAGTTAAAGAGACTTTGGCCAAACGACCTACCGCAACACTGAAGACAGTGATATATAAGGAGAAACGTCACTGGATGTCTCCCTTACATGCCGACTACTCTCAACTCATTTACTTAATACTCCCAATGAAGTAGATTGTAAATTAAAAAATAAATCAAAAAAAAAAATTTTTTTTATTTAAATTTGTAGAGTATTTCAATTTTAAAGTCTAAAGTTTAGTTAAATTTAATTTATTTGGTGCGATAAAAATATCTGATGTGGTATCAGAATTATATAGAACATTTGAGTCATTTAAAATTATTTTCTTTTTATCTTAACACCTCTTTGATAAATCAACGGTTTGGAAAAATCGCTTTTCATTGTTAGTTCTTTAATAACGCTCGATTTCTCTTCGGTCTAATGGTATTCAAATCGTGTTCAAAAAGTCAAATCATTTAAAAGATAAAGTTGACATTTGGAGATCGTTTACATGTTTTTCATTCCAGAACAGGGAACTTTATTACAAGTCGGCAGTTAGTTGTCGTTAGTTCATCCCGTGGTGCGTGAATTTTCCTAGCAAAAAGCTCAACTTCCAAACTTTAGGATATATGTTGACAAGTACATAAATGCCAAGCTTTTTTGCTCGGCTCGTGTCTCTACGTTCTACGGGGTTTGTATTTTCTTATGGATCTTGTTTCTCTAACCGTTCGTAGAGGAAACTTTGAAACTTAAACACGATCAGAATTTGTAGTAAACATCCTCTCATATTTCATTCCTATTTTCTAGTAAAAATATTTTTTTCTCAAAATATTTAAAGTGTAATGGCAGATTGTACATGATACCGCATCTAACAGAAATTTTTAGAATATTCTAAAAAGTACTAAATTACTTAATTATATTTTATTGGTAACTGGAAGGGCTCGAGGTGGGACTTAGGGTCAACTATTGAACAAAAATACTAAAAGAAGAAGGCTTTACAGGCTTCGGCCCTTAAAAGTCCTTGACCAAAAAAGTCACTTACTCATCTAGCAAATAATAAAAAGGTTCAAACATGATAAGAATATAAAGACCCAATACGCCCGAAAGTAAAAATTGTTTAGTTAGTGTTTTGTCTTTCAGTAGTGCGATTGTGTAATAATGCTATTTATGCAAAACATTTTGAAGCGGTATTTTTATGTACCCACTCAAAAGGGTCAAAAATGTCCTTTTCAAGTGCAGCAATATATATGCCAGTCAGTAGACTTTGTGAAGTATTGGGTGAAACGTTATAAAATTAATAAAAATGTTGAGGATTTACCTAATCGTGGATTAAAAAAAGTGACCACTAAAAAACAAGATAAAGTGATTTTTAACGTTTTTAAAAATAATCCTATACTATCTTTACGAAAATATCAGGCAATTTTATTAAAAAATAACATTAAGTTAAGTCTAATGACCTTAAGAAATCGTTTAATTGAAAATGGTATTAAATTCAGGAGCACCAAACAAAAACCATTGTTATCGGTGAAACATGTCAAAACGACTCGCTTGGGGAAGGAAAATTTAGACCGCAATTGGTGTAATGTGGTTTTCTCTGATGAATCTAATTTTTATGTAGGGAGGGGGGGGGGTACAGGAAATATAAGCTTTCAAAAAACATTCAAAATTTTAACAGCTAACTTGTCAAATGCGGCAGATATGGAGATCACTACCAAAGTATGGTGAAAAGCTGATAGAAAGTGTACCAAAAAGATGCCAAGCAATAATTGATAATAATGGAGATTGCACCAAGTATTAGGTAGTACCGTAATAATATTAACAGTAAATTTTTTAATTATTTTTAGTTTTTCTCTCTTACAGTTCGCCAAAAATCAACAAGGAGGTCTTATTATACAGACTGTATATAAATATTTCTAAATATTTATACCTGGTTGCATAAAAGTCTTAAAATTTAAATGTAAAACACGAAATTGCCTAGCAACGAACCAAGCTGTTGTGTTCCGATAACAGAAGAGGAACGATTTAGTTCCATTCGTTGTACCAGTTTCTAGTTCTATTTTCCTTGAAAATCTAGTTCATATTATAAACATTTTTCTAAAAATAAATAAATATATTATGCATTCACATTATTGTTTCTGTTGGCGCAGAGATATTTCATTTTATTAAATCGTTTATCATCACCTTAACGTGACTAAGGTCATGTCAGATGAACATTCTAATTCACACTTTTACCGTTTCTTTTCTTCATCTATCACGCACAACATTCACCTACTTTTATAAATAACGAAACGAAGATAACACTATAAAAAAGAAAAATAGAAGAATTAAATATTTTGGTGTATTGCAATGTACAGTATGTTGTTTTTTTTTGTCTGTCAGTTTTTTGAAACCGTTTATTTATTTAAATAATAGCTTTCCGTAATAGGTAATAAAACGGTACCAATTTTATGAAGTCGAATATACTAAATTTAATGACACACATTAAAGCTCGTTAGTATGACAATTAAATGTTCTTAATTAGAAATCATAGTGTATATAAGAAACATTAACGACACATTTTTAACAAGTTGTTAAATATAACAAGAAGAAGAGAACAAACATCGTTAAAATATGTTGTTCGTTATCGAACTAAAAGCTGCTCGTAGCATAAAACTTTACAGGTAGTGAGAGCTTTATTAAATTCATTAGTGCATCAAGGAGGAATTATTGCTAAAAAATGACCTTTGCATTATTTCTCTTCACTATTACTAATTTAAATTATCAAAGTTAAAATAAATGGTCAGCAACAGTTGAACTTTTATAAATTTCAACGTGGCAGACAAGACATAAGTGTATATATTTTTACAGGACACTCTTTTATCTGCTACTGTAGCTTGTGACTTATTGCTAAATTATGGCTAACAAAGTTCTAATACCATAAATTTATTAGAACTTTGTTCAGATCAAAACTATTTTATTTTTAATGACTTAATTTATTCTCAAAAAGATTGTTTGCCTATGGGTTCTCCCCTTTCCCACTTATATGGAAAAAATATTTTTAGTAATTCCAACAAATCACTGTATAAAATTCTGGTATCGTTATATAGATCAGTGTTCCTGAACAAAAACGCACCGTCGATCAGTAGAAAATATAATTTTATAACGAGGACCACTAATAATAATTTTTGGTTCATTTTTTGCAAGAAAACAAATTTAATGTGCTACTAAATACATTTATTTTATTTGTAGAAAATCACAGAAAGTTTACAGAATATAAACAAAATATAAATTATTTACTAAAAAATGTGTATAAAAATTTTAAAAAAACTGCAAAAAACACATATAAAAACTATCGCGGACCGCTAACATTTTTCTAGGGACCACTGGTGATCCGCGGACCACCTGTTGAGAAACACTGATGTAGATGATATTATTTGTCTTTGGGAAAATAATAATAGATAATATTAATGATACCAATCCTTCAATAAAATTTACCGTGGAAATAGAAAATAATCGTTTTTTTTTTCGTTTTTTAAACTTTATAACTTATTACCCGATCATATTAAAGCAATGACAGAAAAGCAGTTAATTATTAATGTTAAACAGATTCTGATCTCTTGTGCTCCTTACTCCTTACAAGAGTACATTACTTTTCTCACAAAAGATCAGGGTGTGTAAGACAGTTTTCCCTATTTGACTATCTTGACTATGTAAAACATTCATGTAAATGTGCATTTACAGCTAATAAATTATTATTATTATTATTTTTAATTTCCCGAGATTCCCGAGATTCTCTGAAAGACTAATTTTAAATTTCCAGTTTCCCGAAAATTAAAAAAAAAAAAAAAAATCCGGGAAATGTTAGCCTCTATTTTCAACTAATCGTTAACTAAGATGGAGTCAAAGATTGGATTTTATTTTCTAAAATGTATCTCTATCATTAGTATTAATACATAAAATCGTGAGAAACATAAAAGGAGATTTAAGTTTAGTATCTTCCCCATCAGATAAAATTTTAATTATTTACTTTGTAAATTGAAATCGTCTAGGAAAGTTGAGTATTAAAATCGTAATCTTGAGGGGTGGATATAAAAACTTCCACATCTCGCGTTATCTCTCTAAAAGTAAACTCAGTGAATGATCCATTAATTCACACGATTCACTGTCACGACCGAAACCGATTTAAAAATATTTTAAACTTTTTCCACCACAGACTCGTGGATAAGTAATTTAAAATCCTATTATACAGTAAGAAGAAGGCGTTATCGTCACTATTTCTGATCTTAAGCTTCTTTAAATTATTCAAACTGAGGATTCTGAGATTTTCTTAAAACATTCTAAAAGAAAATTATTCAGTTTGCGTTGCAACAAACACTATATACGCATACTGCGACAATTCATCATATTTAAATAAGCGGAAAATTTATTATCCTTCGTGAAAATCCGTCTGCGGTTTTGGCTTCAACTTTAAGCTCACCAAGCGACGCCACGATAAATACGACCTCAAAAAAAGAAGTCAACTAATCCGAATTCATACTGAATTCAATATTTCTTACTCCTGAATTTTATGTTACAAATCACGGAATTCAAACTATTTCTTACAATAAAAATGGATCTGAATCTAACACAAAACGTACAGAATAGAAAAATTACATCATCATCCACAGAAAAGATTTTTTTGACGCAAACTCAGCAGTCAACACAAAATTTCTTGCAGTATTTTTAGTGATAGTACGTTTAAAAAACTTGGACATCGCAACGACCACAATACCAATAGTTTTTCGATTTATCGAAAGCATTCGACACATTAGATCACAACATACTCTCTGAAAAACTCCGTTTGCTTGGTATATTTGGCATACCCAACAATTGGATTATGTCATTTGTCACTATAGAACAAATCGTGTCAATAACATCTGCATCGAAAAACTCTAAATCGGCTACTCGTGGTTCCATTTCAGGGGTTCCACAGGGCTCGATCCTTGGTCCTGTGTTATTTCTTCTATTTGTGAATGATTTACCTCAGCATCTATCTAATGGAGTACTTTGCCAATATGCCGATGACACTAACCTCTTGATTAATTGTCCTAATCCACAAGACCTTCATACGCGGGCTAGTGACGCTATTGATGCTATTGGAGTTATTGATGCTATTGACGTTATTGATGCTATTGACGCTATTGATGTTATTGACGTATGCTGTCATGTTTTGGGCATTATTGATAATTTGTCTTTCCAATTTTCTAAATGAATAAATTACATTACATTAAAGGAGTAAATGTCCCAATTACACTGTGGCTCACAAACATCCATGCCCTTACCAGAATTCGAACACGGGTCCTTTGGCTCGTGAAGCAGGAGTGCGACTTCTACGCTGCCAAGGCCAACAAATTAAATATGATATTCCTATCTCTTTATTTATAATTTATATAGAAGTAGAATAGTTCATAGTGTGTGTATGGGAGACAATTAGTTAATGTAGATATTCCCTGCAGTACTGGCCGTTCTCCAGAGCATCCCGGGCGGCATTCGCTATATTCCCGGTGACAGATACAGCATACATCATATCTCGGCGGGACGGCAGTGTCGCTCGCTCCCCGTCGAGTATGTCTGCCTTAAATACGGCAATAAACTCCCCGGCTACACGGGATACAGATTTATCTATTTTCATGTTACACTGCCCTCTTACATACACTTTTAGATGTTTTGTTTTAAAGAGAGATGGCTTATTGTTTCATAGGCGATGAGTTGCTTTTAATGTGTGGATGGTGGTAACAAAACTTGTGTTATCAATCGTCAATCCGAGGTTTGGAACTATGGATAGTTGGAATCATCAATATCGATCACTGTCGACGCCTGCTACTTATTATTATTTGCTCTTCAGGACTTGACAAGCGTCCACTAGTCGCAAACTTTAGTAATCTTTTGAGCCACGTAATACTAGAGACTAGTGGAGCTAAATACAAACGGCTACATCCCAAACTCAGGTGATATACAGACGCGGAAATTAAACCAGTGCCTGTACAATGGGGAGTGACTTGGGCAAAATTGCTTTCTGCATCCTGCAGATCAAAGAAGTGGCAGTAGAGGCTTTCATACTACCCAAAACACAGACTATCGAAATGTGGATGGGATCTTGTTAAAATGCACACTTTCCAGTAGTCTTATATCCTTTAGAAGGTTGGGTGATCATACTGAAGCACTAAATTCAAGTAAAGGTTGCAAGTACTTGTTAAAAAGTTTGACCAAAAGTGTAGATGTTAAATGTAAACTCTTCCTAATAAATTATATTATTTGATTAGCTTTTTAACCATCTCAACTACGTTCAGATTGTCTGCTAATATCTACATCTTTCGAGAAGTCAATCTTAAATCTTCTTATCCATATATCTCTGCAAATCTGTCCAAATATGTTCCGTCCAGTTATTAAATTTATAGCAATTATAAAAACTTATATCCCTCCAAGTTGTTTACAAATGATAACTCACAAAAAAGCAATTAAACCATAAAGACTTAATACAGAATTTCAGTTTGTTTTTCAGTTCTAAAGTTCACAGTTTAAATGGTTAATATATCTTTCATCCTAGCGCCATTTATTTCTTTCGTTGCTGAAAAAAGAACATGTGTTTCTTTTGGTGATGTCTCTATCAAGATTTAATAGTTTTGTAACAAGATGGTGGCATATCTTATTTCAAATTAATAGTCAAGTGTTTGTTTACTGAATGAGTTATTGATGTAAATTATTTAACTCAGGAAACTGAAGATTTACATTTAGATTTACGTTTTTTTAACTGTTGAAATATTTAAAAGTAATTAATTGTTTTAATACATGATGATTCAGTTACTTCTTACATACAAAGATATTCTGTTTAAGGCCATTTATTGATAGATTAAAAGCCAGTGAGTTGTTGTGTTTTAATGTTTCGGAGGCAGTTTTTGAAATAAGTTTAAAATAAGTTGAAAATAGCAATAGCCACATAAATAATATTCATCGAATGAATAAAATATAAAGTGTATGGAACAAAACACATGTTAACTTAAAATTATGTCAGAAATATTTAACCAACATATATTTGCTTGCGTTTAATTAACTTTAAAGTTTAAACACATGCACAACTTTTAAAAGTACACACTCTAACTAATCAGATACATTCAAACATTGTACGGACGACATTAAATATTCATGTTTTTAGTCGTGGATATGGACCTGATATTTTAAACATAAGCGGCTCGCCAACATATTTTCCAGGGGTTTCAACAGTCTTACTAATTCGCACTTCTTCTCCAGCTTGTGGAGGTCTACTCCTGAACGTAAGCTTTTCTTAATTCTTTCCATTCCTTTCTATCTTTGGCTAACTGGTGCCATTTTTTCATTCCAGTTTTTAATATTGTCCAACCATCTCTACACATGCTACGTTGGGACAGCCTTGGTCTCCAACTTACTACTCTATAAGTCCATCGACTGGGGTCTTTCTTAAGATGTCTACAGAGTGCTAGTATGCCAGCGTAAAGCAGAGCAAAGGCCCTATTATAAAACCTTGTGGTACTCCTGCTTTAACTTCAAGATATTTGAAGGATTGTTCATTGAAAGCCAAACGTTGAAACGGTCAAGTAACAAATTCTGTCATGCCATTTTAAAATCCGTTTCTCCAGCACTGGTATAACCATTTTGTGCATAATACACGGGAAAAGTCGAGTCTCGGCGTTGATAATCTCAGCTGTTTTATGTAACTAGTGCCAATGTTTGTCTTTACATTTTAAATTTGTTATTCTGTTATGATGCGATTTACATAGAGAAAAAAAAATGGATTATCACTAGGGAGGTAAACTGTTTTAATTATGCAACTCATTTGGTTGTTTTAAACCACAATGCAACTCAAAATTCATTGTTTCATTTTTGTTTTTGCGTTTTTGCCTAAAATTAACGTACTTCATTTACAGAATTTTAAAAGTGTAAAATAACCAAATATTTCTCACAGGAATTTTAATTCTATATTAAAAAATATTTGTCTATTTAAAGATATTTTATATATTTATAGATTATTTCATATATTAGGGGGACTGAAAAATGTATAAGTATAACAAATTACCAACAAAATTAAAAAAAAAAAAAATATGTTTATCAAAAAAATTTTGACTCTAATTTTAACCAAAATATATTTTTCAGCCAAGAAAGCTTTGGTTTTCTTCTCACCAAAACAGATCTTTTATATGCGCTTTTATCCGGCTTAGATTTAATCAAAACTTCTCTCCATATCACCTGCATAGAATTAATGATTTCTTCTCCTTTCTGTCCGTATGATAATTTGTCTGTCAGCGATTCGAATGCCCATTTCCTCTTTTATTTAATTTTTTTTTGCAGCAAATGTCAAAATTTAAGACAGTAACTTAAAAGTGATCATATATTTGTGATCTAAGGCTAAAAATGTTTACGTATATCAATATTCCAACAAAATTAAAAAAAAAAAAAAATCAAAAATTTTGAAATTTTGGCCAAAAATTGTTTGACTCCGATTTTAGTCAAAATATAGTTTTGAGCTAATTATGGGATGAGGATTATGAAAAAAATATTAAAAAATTTCATGCTTTCATAGTTTTAGAGTTAGAGTCGATTTGGGTCAGTTTTCTGCCTATAATTCCAAAACTTTTGCCCAAACTTCAAAATGGACCAAATTTTGTTGATCTATGACAAAAAATACATATTTATACCAATTTTCAATAAAATCGGAGACACAAATTTTTTGCTTGAAAATCGAGATTTTCGTAAGGGGTACCCCTTACGATTTTTTCGGTTTTTTGCCATTTTCAAGGGTTTTGGATTACTGCCCATACAAAACTTAATAATTGGTTTATTAAAGCCTAAATTTTTTTTTTAGACTAAACAATGTTGAAGAATTTTAAAAATTCAAACCGCATATTTTTATACCTAACCATTTTTTATTTAGGATTTAACTAAATTTTCAAAAAATATAAAAAAAAATCGAAAATTTTCAAAAAAATTTTTTGCTTCAAAATATGGTTACAAGTTAATTAGGCCCTCAAGATTTCAAAAATTCCAACCGCAGGTCTTTATCGCATTTCGTTTTTGAGATACGTCCATGCGAAGATGAAAATTTCCATAAATCACACCAAATTAATTTTTAAATTAATTGTAGTACAACAAAAATGTAGTAGTAGTAGTAAAGATATATTTTTTCACTTTGCGGTGTTAAAATTTTTATAAAACCAACAAAAATGTTTAAATGATTATTTTATTGGATTATTATTTGAAGAACTGCCAAATAACCTTGTAAAAATCTCCAAACTTCATTTTTATTATTCTTAATTACAGAGTTTAGTAGAAGCCGCACAAGAATAACTCACGAAGCTCTTGCACAAATAACCAAATTACCATGTCGGATTAAATAGTTCTCTTCGTTTCACTAACCAAACCTAAAACAGTAATTTGCGATCATAAAAACCATTTTTCGCATTACTAAAAATAATAACCAAAAATCTTCTGTAATTTCATCTTAAGACCATAAAGATAATTACATTTAATTACGCGAAAACCCTTACCAACAGACTAACAAGAAATATCTCTAGAAATCACGGTGTCAGACATTTAGAGAAGAGTGTAGAAATAAAAGAGTAGGAGATTATAAACGTTTAGCGAGCTAATAACCTATTATGATCAATTTAGTTTTACTCAAGACAAACTCGACCATGATATCTTGTTAGCTATTTCTTTTTCTTCAGTGATTTCATCAAAGAAAATTGATATTATTTACAGACAATTACAGCTGAAAATACTAAATACAGTGCTGACAACAGAATGAATCATTTACGGAAAACTGCTTGAGAAAATTATTGTTTAATAAAGGATACAAAATAATTCTACAGAAAAAATTAGCTGTGGCCACCAAAATCTTCACCAAAATATTACTTAAAGAACCCTTTTACAAATAAATACATGACGAATAGTTTGCTTGCTGAAAAATTTATTATTCTCGTTGGCCAACATCAAATAATTCTCAAAGATGACATCTTTTAAAAAGTATTTAAGACATAAACTTTTATGTGGAGATGGTCGTGTCCGTAGTGAATATAAGTGGAAAGGTTGTACGGGTGTCGGACATAAATGAAAACAACTATCTACAGCTGACCAGTTTCGGAATAGTTTATTCCTTCATCAGAGCTGCTACATACAGGAGAATCGAAATACAGTATAAATGTACATAGTATAACAATAAATGAATATAATAATAATATAAGTATAACATTGTAAACCATACCTGAGATAACAGTGTTAAGTGTATTGGTGAGGTAGATAAAAACGGGTCATTATATAAAAAAAATTGTTGAAATATAAATAAATAGATAAATAAATAATGTAAAACGAAGTCAAAGATTAAAATGAACGATACAACAAATTAAAATGTGTTTTAAAAAAATAATAAATAGGTAAAATATATATGAGCACAGGTGTGTCGTAGTAATATGAGATTGATAATGGTGACTAGCTGAAAAATTACAGATTTGTTAGATTCTTGTAGTATCCTGATATATGGGTTATGCATGGGGTCGATGACCTGAAGACCCCAGTACAAACCCCTTCTCAACAGATGACACCACATACCCCTTCCTATTTTCACCTAACCACACCCTCTCTCAATAGATGGCACCTATTGTTACACATTATTCCTTCTAAATATCCACGGTTTCAGGTCATCGACCCCATGCATAACCCATATATCAGGATACTACAAGAATCTAACAAATCTGTAATTTTTCAGCTAGTCACCATTATCAATCTCATATTACTACGACACACCTGTGCTCATATATATTTTACCTATTTATTATTTTTTTAAAACACATTTTAATTTGTTGTATCGTTCATTTTAATCTTTGACTTCGTTTTACATTATTTATTTATCTATTTATTTATATTTCAACAATTTTTTTTATATAATGACCCGTTTTTATCTACCTCACCAATACACTTAACACTGTTATCTCAGGTATGGTTTACAATGTTATACTTATATTATTATTATATTCATTTATTGTTATACTATGTACATTTATACTGTATTTCGATTCTCCTGTATGTAGCAGCTCTGATGAAGGAATAAACTATTCCGAAACTGGTCAGCTGTAGATAGTTGTTTTCATTTATGTCCGACACCCGTACAACCTTTCCACTTATAAACTTTTATGTGTGATACTATTATATTGGCTTTAAAATTCAAGTGCAAATAAAAACTATATTAATTTTTCCTTAGTAAAAAGATGTTTACAAAAACCCATTATAATTTTATACGATTCAACCTAAAAACTGTTTAAAAACTACATGGTAACGAGAGTAATCTATTCAGTTAAAACGCGCTAAAGTTCTCAGATAAATATTACAGGCAAACCATAAAAACTTTTCACATTACGTACGTATAACGCAAGATCATTAGGGCGATATGCTTCCCTATCTTTTACCATCACATACTCATCTACGGCAAGAGCCGTACTCACACTGTACAATTCCGTCGTAATAATACAGAGAGGTATTTTATAAGGGCAGTTATGACACCTGCCTTTCACCCTTCTACCAGTCTCAACTTGTACTTAAGACTGGTAACTACTGCGGTAGTATATTTTTGACATAACCTGGAAGAATGTGACGCCTCATCGATTAAGGTTTACCAGTCACAGGTAAAGATAACAATTCAAATAAAGTATCGGGGTGTTCTACCTGCGCCGGCATAGTTTATTATATTGTCACAAAGGTAATCCTAGGTCAGGCTTGCGATATCTAGACATTTTGACGTGCAGCTGTTTGATTAAGAAACTATTTATCAGTGTCTGACATGTATAGCCTGATTATGTAATGCATACGCTGCATTTTCGTAGTAAGATAATATTTGTCATGAGGAATGAATATTGGAACTAGGTCAATCAGTAGTATAAGTACGCGGATAGCGTACGGAATCCGGGCAGAGGAATCTAGCCAATTCTTCTACAAGTTCCAGTCAACACGGTGACGATTAAGAGAAAGATTCCATATACTCGTACAGCTGGTGAGCCAAGCAGCAGTCACCATGAGACTGGGAGCAGGCTTCTCCAGGTTCTTCAACTCCCTGATGGGTAACCCCCGCCTCGGAGACAGGTCCAAGTCGATTTCGACCATCACAGAGTGGAGCGAAGACTTTTCCATCACCATAGACAAATTTAATCCTACACTTACATTGTAAATTTGTTATATATTTAATAAATTGTATTGTTAAAACCAGGAGTTGTATTTCCATCTAACCAGCCGCGTGATAATATCTTAGAATGAAGTACGGAAGAGGCAACAACAAAGGACAACTGGGTACCTCCCTTTTTGACTGTGAGATACTTGTAGAGCGCTCTACGTGGATACGACTTTTCTTCAACAGAATTGCATTCGCATCCGCATCCGATCCATATCCGCAGCTTTTGTAAATAAAAATATCCACACCCGCAAAAATATCCTCACAACAGGATTTGCTTAGTTTGCCTCCTGAGAAGAGATGTCCTAACAGAAGATTTTATCCGCAACCAAACCGCTTCCATGATTTAAGTGATTATTTATCCGCATCCGCAAAATGGCTGATATCCCTGGATTTGCAGGGCTCAAGTGTAAAGGCGTCTATAACACGCGGTTTAGCAAATATGATATTAATTCTTTTAACGAATATTACAAATTAATTACCCGTACCCAATTTGACCGGATACACCCTCAGTAATCACACCTTGATGTCTTTATTTTTAGATTATATAATTACGGTGCTTAGGTATTCTAAACATATGCATGAGATAATGTCGGTTTTCTTTTGTTCAAACTTAATGGTTTAATAATATAATATTTTTAATTGCCCGTAATTTCTATTGTTTAGAGTAAATGAATAACTTTTTAGTTAGCATTCTTAACCAATTAAAGAACTAAATAACGAAATGAAGAGTTATATAATTCAAAATGGGGTAAATTTTTTTGCAAATATTTTTCAGAGAGACTAGCTAGCAAGCGTGTTAAAATTTATAAGACAAGAATTCATTGACAGAATAAAATGGATTGACTGTTAAAAAAAAATTATTTTATTTTTAAAAGTATTAAAACAGTCAGATTTAAAATTATTAGGCAGTAAGTTCATGAACTTTACTGAATAATAGTTAGTACTATTTCTTGATTTTTGGAGTCTTATATAGGTTGGATAGATTTTGCCTTTATTTCGAGTGTCGTAGTTATGTACCTGCTCATGTGTTACAAGTTCATTGAAGTTTCTGTGGGCATACAATAGGGAATTGTAAATAAATAGAGAAGGCAGTGTCATAATTTCCAGTTCAGGGAAACAAAGCCTACAGTCGCTTTAGTAAGAGACTTCGGCCAGAATTCTTACAGCTCGGCGTTGTAGGGAAAAGATTCTTTCTGACGCCGGAGAATGTCCCCAGGCTAAAATGGCATAGGATATTTGCGATTGGAACAATGCAAAATAAGTAATGCTAACAATTTCTCTGGAAACTGAGGCCATAAGATTTCTTAATAGATATACAGTGCTACATAATTTATTGGATAGGGAGCTAACGTGAATAACAAAAGCAACTAGATAAAGACAATTAAAGTAAAGGTAACTAAAGCAAAGAACACCAAAGTAAAGTCAACTAAAGCACAAACAACTAAAGCAAAAGTAACTAAAGAAAAAACAACTAAAGCAAAGGTAACTAAAGCAAAGGAAACTACAGCAAAAGCAACTAAGTAAAGACAACTAAAGCAAAGGTAACTAAAGTAAAAGCATCTAAAGCAAAAGCAACTAAAGCAAAAGCTACTAAAGTAAAGACAACTAAAACAAAAGTAACTAAAACAAAGGCAACCAAAGCAAAAGTGGATGTCTATAAAGAATGAAAAATGTCGTAAATAATATCAAACTTGCGATCAGAGCACCATCTCTTATCGGAGTCACTAATTTATGAAACACCCCTCATATACTAGTAGGGAATCGTAATCTCTGTATTCACTTCATTTCTATCTCCTTTATGCTCTAGTTATTATACATGTATCTAATGTTCATCAGTTATTCTATCCACACAATTCGAATATAGCAGGACTTTCTTCAAACTCCTTGCAAAGTTCAAGCGAAACAAACTTTAGTGAGAAATTCATGATTTTAACTCAATTAGCTCCCATATTTTAAAGTAGTTATTATATTTACTGCTACAACAAATTATTCTTAGAAACAATAACAATAAACACGTATTTTTTCTTGTATCCCGTTCCGGAGAATAATTGTAATAACTTTAGTTTCTGTTAAGAAACGCCTTTGTGAGTTTTCTTCAATTTGCATTTTCCGTTTCTCTAAATATATATTAGATGGTTGGCACGTTATGAGAAAATTCGCAATGTTTCTGTTTTCTTAACTAGTTTTTATGTATCTTGTTTTATAAGGATTTTGTCCAAATCCACTGAGATTTTTACTCTGCTTTCTTCCTATTTGCGTATGTCTTTGTTACATCTGCCTGTTATTCTCATTTTCATTTGTTTTTATTATTGCTGTTTTATTTAATCCGACTGTTTTTATTAGGCGCTTTTCGTGACTTTTATGTTTTTCAAGTCATTACTTTTTAAAATTTAATTTCCTTTTATTACTAGTTTCTGATATTTGATGTTAAATACATTTTATTTATGGTTTAGTATATTTTCTCAATGAAACCTTTTATATAAAATTTTGTTATGAAAGAATATCTCTTTGATCTTCTAAAAAAAACTATTGCCACACTCTGATTTTGAGCTCTTAATTTCATCTTATAAAAAAAGCGTGATGAATCATGTGTTCTGTTACACAGATTACCTATTTATTACCTGACGTCATCCCTCTACAACTTAATTAGTTGACCAATAAAAAATTTCCTAACATAAATAAAAAAAAGTTCAATCATGTGTGAAATATAAAATCGTGCATCGCCTTGGGTCTAGCCAGCATGGTCAATTTAGTTATGTAAAACCGCTCCGAACGCCATTACCTAAATATACAGGTAGATTCATAATGAGAGGTATACAGGGTGTCTGCTCAGACAGCTACCGCCGGCTACATTTTATGATTATGGACGAATCTTCAGTTAAAATATTGAAGAATGTAGTTTATGCATTATAAATGATAATATCTCATTTTATCCTAATATTAAAATGTTTATGCACTTTTATATACATTCGCACCTTTGAAACAATGAGAAAAACATCATGGAGAAACATTCTTGATCGATTAATTTCAGTTACCCGCCAAAATTTTCTTCCTAATATGTTTTCTCCTACTCAGTGGCGGTTCTAGAACTATTTTACCGTCGGATAAACTCTAGAAAACTAACCAAAGCCAACTAAAGCAAAAGCAACCAAAGTAAAGACAACTGCAGTAAAAATAACTAAAACAAAAGAAACTAAAGCAAAGGCAACTAAAACAACAGCAACTAAAATAAAGACAACTAAAGCAAAGACAACTGTAATAAAAATAACTAAAGCAAAAGTTACTAAAGCAAAGGCAACTAAAACAAAAGCAACTAAAATAAATACAACTAAAGTAAAGACAATTAAAGTAAAGGTAACTAAAGCAAATGCAACTAAAGCAAATACAAGTAAAATAAAGACAACTAAAACAAAGGCAACTAAAACAAAAGGAACTAAAATAAAGGCAACTAAAGTAAAGACAATTTAAGTAAAGACAACTTGTACTGGTTAATTTCGTAAACAGGTCAAGGTACGAAATTACGGGAGAGATGTTCTAAGCCCGGTGCCTTCTTCGAGTGTTTTTGAGGAGAGCTTGGTTGCGGAATCTAGCACTAGACCAGGGAACCCAGACCCAAGAAAGAAGATCAGAGAGATCCTTGTCAGGCAGAAGCAGAGCAGATGGAAGAGACAAGTACAGAGTCGCAGGGGAACAAGGAGTCTCAGGTCGCCAATTCACCCACGAAATTGTTCGCTAAGGTCTCAGGCAACTCAAAAGTCGGATTATAAACTTATCCGGTGAGTGTGGGTACGCCATTTAGTCACCGATGCCTCGGGGATCCATGAGTAAATCTTCGCGAGTACGTCTTGTATTCAGACTGGATAATCTGGTCAAAATCCGAGACGGACGCCTACATCCGGACCGAAGGGGTGGACTTAGTGAGAGATTATGCGAAGAGACTCGTCAGAACTTTGCCTAGGACTCGTTAAATACCATAACAACAACCCAGGATTATCAGTAGGAAGAAGAAAAGCAGTTCAAGTTTATCCCTGTTCCCTAATCTTAAAGATTCTAAATCTAAAATCTAAAACATATAACAATGGAGTTCTAACAATAAATTATAACAAAGATGCAATCTGTTTACCCAGTTTTACACTATATAAAATCCTAGTAATTCTTCACAGTACATAAATATAAAATAGACATATAAAAAGTAAGAATATCATGTAAGTACAGTGTTATTTGAGTAAGCAGTAGAGCAAGCAGCAAACTATATTACCGACCACCTTGCGTTAATATCAGTGGAGCTCCCAAGTCAGGTAAATGCGGATCGTGACCGCGCTGTGACGTGTACACAGCCATAATGACTTTATTATTAGGTTTCTTGAAATAAGACGATGAAGACATCAAGAAAGATGGTTCCGTCACGACTCAAGGCTCTCGAATTAAACTAACTACACCATGATTATATGCCGCTGCTTTACTATTGGTCGCTTTTCTTTATGTGTATCATGAGAATTGTATATGTTATTATTATTTACGTAGTTCGTGTGAAAATTGTTGGATTTTGAATGGAAAACTTGAAGACAAATTAAAAACGCATAATTCATTTAAGATTTGTTTTTTGGATGAAGAAAGATGATGGATTTACAAAAATTTGACCAGAGATTCCCAACTTTTCTCAATCGCTACCTTAATAAAAATTGTGGAAACTTGATTTTTACTTATTTTTAATCATCGAGTCTTGAATTTGTTTGAGTTTAAATTTTACTTCTACTCATTTCCTTCTTTCATGGGACAACATCGCCACATTTTCCATTTAATTCTGTCTTGTGACTTACTGCTTGCTCCATTCCAGGAGACTTATCTTCTCTCTTTTTCTTTTCTATTTAAATAAATGATTGGTTACTTCAGCTACTAGGGCTATGGGCAAGTTACATTGTAGTTTATATGGGTAGTATGTATTTATATAAATTTAAAAATATGTGTTATATTTTTGATGCGATGCTAATATCCTTAAGGTATTAGATGACTCTGGCTTTTATATCGGTGTTGTTGGCTAGCAGATCCTTTAGGGTGGCTGGTAGTGAGTTTGCTTTTTGTGTTTGGTACTCTTGGCAGTCTAGAAGAATATGTTCCAGGGTTAGAGAGTTGCATGTACTACATTGTGGCGAGTTGATTCTTTGAAATATATGTACGTGGGTGTATATACTGTGCCCAAGTCTCAGTTTTGTTGGGATCAATTGTTCTCTTCTATTTGAACTGGAGGCCCATTTACCTACACTGTCTTTTATGTTGTGTATGTAATTATTTTGGGTATTTTGCCATGCTATTTTCCTTTTCTTTAAGTTTTCTTCGTAGTTCTTTAGGTCATAACTTGATACGGGTTTGTCCATTATTTCTTCATTTATGGCTTCTTCAGCTAGATGGTCAGCTTGTCCATTGCCTTCGATTCCTACATGTGAAGGTATCCACATAAGGATGAGTTTCTTGCCCTCGTGAATTTATCTTGTCTCTATCGCTGTTTTAATTTCGTTACTCCAATATTTCTTGTCTTCATACCGTCTTATTTTCGATATTTTGTTTTCGCTTCCCTTTTTTGCCTTCATCCATCCTATGGATATAACAATACCATCTCAACTGTTCTTCTATCTTCTGGTTTTATTGACAATTTTTATTGATTATAAATATAAAACAACACATTATAAATGATTTAAAATACAACAAACAAATTAACAATGGAAAAGCATATATTATTCATTCAAACTGATAATTAATGTGAAGGATTAAAATTCTTTTCTTTCAATATCATGGTCGCAATATTGGAAGGGCATAATAATATAAAAAAATGTTTTGCGTAATAAAATCGAATACCTATAGCTTAATCTAAACATATAATAATTTACATAAGAAATATTAAAAAGAAAATTATGAAGAAAATGACATTGAGAATACTATAAAATATTCATCGTGAGTTTAAGTTATAAACCCGATAATCGCATATAAAATCCGAAAAGCAGGAAAATGCTACATAATATAGGTTATACGTGGGTACATTAAACATGCATAAAAACTCGAGCATTATATAAAAAATACACTAAAACTTGAAATAATAACTAAGTAAATATAAAAATTCAGAACACGATTATCGAATCACTTAGCGATTTAATTTAACACAGGGATATAGTATCGCTATAACCGTATATATATGCATTCGGTGTAAATCTACCGACCGTATAAAATATAAAATTCAACATTAAGCGCTCTATATTTATGCCAGCATAAAAATATAATTTATAGTTGATAAATGCGCTTAGCTTGCATGTATATGAACTTAACGGACGGATTCACGCAGCTTGGTTGGTTTCTTTTCGATACTTGTCTTAATCAGAGGCGGCACTTGCATATAGAAAAACAGGAAAAATGCCATGCCTCTTTTGAGGGATCAAATTAATAGAATTCAGTATTTGCACCTCAAAGATTATCTAAATAAAAATATAAACATAGGTTTTCGTATTATATATCATTTATTAAGACTGAAATAACGAATTTTTCCCCATCCGGGAGTCGAGGAGCCTGGAGACGTCTTCTTCCACTCACATGGTGAGTGCTTGCTTGGCTTCACCCGCGGTACAAATATCTGGTGTCAGTGTCTTGGTCGTCACCGTGTAGACTTATACGTGCAGAGGAGTTGGCTATGTTTCACTGCCTCCATATTCTGTGACATCCAGCCTTTTGTAATCGAAGGTTAACCCAGTTCCAATATTCATTCGTCATGACAAATATTTCCTCATTACGAAAATGCGGCGTATGCATTTCGTAATCAGGCCACATACGTCAGACGCTGACAAATACTTTTTTAATCAGACAGCTGACCGTCACAATGTCTAGATGTCGTAATCCTGACCTAGGATTACCTATGTGACAATATAAGATGTCCGTTCCAGCCAGACGTTCAGTGCACATACAAAACAGCACTATTTCGCCAAACCCGGGACGAGCTTCAGCGCAATAAGAATAAGAAGTCCATCGCAGAGCCCCATCAACTAGGTGACGCATCGCAGGGTGCGGATAGGGACCGTATCAATCCTAGAAGAACCCATAGCTGAAGAATCTCCAAGGCTAGATACTATCACTGAGAGACCAGTAATGGAAGACTCATGTTTCGAGTGAGGACAAACAGGCCACCACGGCATGACATGTCCGAACAAAAACGGCCAAAACACCGGACGAACATCATAACAGTAGACACACGTATAGTCCGGGAAACGCAAGAGGACGGCTGTAGAAAAAAGGTCTGTCGCCGTCAACATGATTGAACCATCCGCGTAACCATAATTGTGTCACGGGGTGAAGTCAAGAACGAAATCTTTTCTACAAAATTTATTATATAATATTAATTTACATCAGATTACAATTGTTAGTCAAAATGGCTGCTGGTGTTGTCCGTTAGAAGCTGATGTAAGTCTCGTTCTTTCCCCGGCTTCTCCAGGATCGGGCGAACCACCCCAGGTATCCGCCCGATGCGAACACGTGGAGAAGCCCTGTAGATAACACTCAAATCTCGTTTTGGTGACTTCAACAACTGGGCTGGTCCTTGGGTAGCGTGATACGGACAGATGACTGGTCACAAGAATACTACTTGACTACCAATAAAGACTAACTACGACTCTATTCCCTAAGACCATTTTATAACTGTTAACCAGGACACTATGACGTCAAGTCCTACCTCAGTTGTTTTGGAAACATTTGTGTAATTGTTGGCAGCAATTAAAGACCATAGTCATCTCAATTGAATAATGTTTATCAACACATTAGAATGTACGTAAAAATTTATGTTGACAAATACGAAACACTGCACATTCTATAATTCCCAAAACCGTAAATCAGCAACTTTGTCCTAAAGGCCGCTCAAGGAATTGAGACATTAGAACACAGTTATACCATAATTGTAACAATATCTATTATTATGCATCTTGATGACTTAGAACCTTACAAATTTTAATATTGGAACCACCACTGATCCGATTTCGTCTTTCTCTTGACTGCATTTTATTCGTAAAGGAAAAATGAAATCGTTCTCGATAAGTTGTCCAAGTACGAGGAATACAAGATTTTATTGTTCGACTAAACGACATAAAACGAAAATGGCATTTCAGTTTAATGTTCTGCAGATTGTAAAGATAGAAGAATCCCGTTGAACTGTAGACTTTAAGAACTGAACTGTGGAAATACTCAGCTGATGCAAATGGACTGACGGACTGAATGATTAATGAGATGAAAACAATTAAACTTTTAAACTTTACTTAATTTAATTTAACTGAAAAGAATTATTGAAATAGTGTTTATTAGCTTAAATTGAAAAAGTTTGTTTAAATTTAACGTTTGCACGTTTTCCCGAAAGTAGTTTGTATAAAATAGTGTTTACTTTAAACAATATGCAACACAATAAAAAGTAAAGTATCTAGCATCGTCTTTAACTAAAAATTCATGATATATACCCGACCTTTATTCTGTCTAGTCCTACTCTGTTATAATTATTTCACTATTGTTCTATGAGCTGTCAAACATCTTGCATTTAGCTACTCGTGTATTAACAGGTAAATTCAGCCATTGAATTTCTCACTTCCATTTTTTTTGTTAGGTAGTTTGTAGCGGTAGTACTGGATGTTGCTGGAGGCACCTGTCTCAACCAGCTGTCATTATTCTGCTTGTAAACTTATTTTTTATTTATCTTGCAAGGTTGTAAGACAGTTTTTTGTTATTCTGAACCTACAATTTGTAGCATTGTTATTTTCTCAGAATATACGAAATTGTAGTTCTGATAGCAATTATTATGATGGTGTATCATTTTTTAAGGTAATGTCTCAATTTTGAAATTGAGACATTATTTTTGAAACGGTGTATATTTTTGATTTAAAATCTTGATGTTTTATAGGTATTATCTCATTTTGTAATACGAAACTATATCTGGTTACTTTGGTGACTTTTGTAGTGTAAATAGACTTTTGTGGAACCATGTGAAATTTAGAGAGGACAATTAGTAGGAATCGAAACATTAAGAAAGAGGTGTTACATCAGTGGGTTATGTCTACTCCACAAAATTATAAATGTGCGATACCATCACCAGATCTCTTAGAAAATATTCTACTACGAGTTCCTACACACTTTACTAGAAACCAAGATACATTCTTCGTGACCCAACACAAGACCAACTACGGGAGGGATGTAACTATTGACAGAATCTGCTGCCTGTACAATTCCATTTGTTGCAGCGACCTCAATACTGTTGACATCTTTGATTCAGTTTTTAGCCGTTTTAAAACTTAATTGACGGCCGCTTATGAAAATTTTAAAACCTGTATTATATTCGTGTTATCCAGGATCGGCTTGGATCTATCTCCGAGGTGGGGGCTGCCCATCAGGTAGTCGAGGAGCTTGGAGAAGCCTTCTTCCACTCACATGGTACTGCTTAATCGGCTCACCAGATGCATGGGTATATAGCGTCGGAATTTCGGTCTTCCCCGTGTTGACTGGAACTTGTAGAGGAGTTGTAGAACTTGGTTAGGTTCCTCTGCTCAGATTCCGTACGACGTCCATGTACTTATACTACTGATTGACCTAGTTCTGTTATTCATTCGTCATTACAAATATTTCTTTATTACGAAAATGATTTACGTAATCAGGTAACATATGCTAGACGCTGACAAATAGTTTTATAATCAAACAGCTGAACGCCACAATGTCTAGATGTCGAAATCCTGACCGAGTATTACCCTTGTGACAATATTTTCAAACTATAAATTATTTTACACTCTGAAACTTTGTAGAACCGTGTATTTAATTTATAAACGTAGTATCTGATAAACTGAGTTGTACAAGGATTGAAAATAATTTCATTGTACTTAATAATGTCAGAATCCTTTTTAAATTGATTTCATCAGAAGAGAAACAACTTTGAGAATAAATGGATATAAATTGTACAGTAAAGACATTAGAAGGATAAGCAGGAAAGAGATTTGGAGGAAACGTCTGAATGGAAAAGAGTATCGGCTTTAAGGTACTAAAGTTTAGTGTAAACGTTTCGTGTTACGATTTTAGAACAACTCAGGTTTTTCTTTCTACCTCTTATAATCTTTTTCTTTTCCGTATACGTAAGTGTTTCCCTTTAGATAGCAACAAAAAGCTTGTCTTTCTGAAGATTTCTAAAAAAACATTTTGATATCTATTATATTAATTTGAAACCAGTTTAAATTATATATGGTATTTATGCTGTGAATTTGTATATTATTAATAAAATATGAATGTATGTGTTTAATCCCATTAAGAATTATTTTAGACAATTCTGTTCCTTATCTATTAATTTTTAATGACTATATTCGTTAATGAGTTTTATCAGAGTCAGCCATCTTGATTAGTAGTGACGCGAGATTTTTGCAAGTGGCGTTTGCATTTTTGTCTGTCGTTTTTAGTTGTTTTTAAGTGGTAAAAGTGTAGAGTGAACTTGAAAAAGTGTGTGATATTGTGAACTTTTGTGTTTGGACTCCATGGAGACCAAAATTGGAACGATTGATAAGGTATTTGTAGAAATTTTTGTTAATTTTATAATGCGTCATTGTTATGTAGAATGTGCTTCTATATACAATATGGAAACACATACATATGTACTTATAATATGTATACGTCTGTATATATATATATGAAAGGTATATTCAGTACAAATAATACAGTAGACAAGTGGTATTATTTGGTCATTCTTCATTGCGAAGGTATGTGGAAACATGTTCAATTTACCCTATATTATGTCTTGGCCTGTTGTGGTTTTTTCAAGTTCTTTACAACAAAAAAACTGATTTATTATTTGTTCATTATACACAAAGCGAAAAATGCCAGTAATTAAGCCTTTCCGCTTATGTCCGTTGACTCATCTATGTGTATTTTTTTTTTTTTTTACTAATACATAAAAATACTCATTCTTCGATGGATTTAGTTCACAGTTTACACTGTACCTCGGTTGAAACCACTGGGTTAAATATTTGGTAATAAGGAAAAGTGGTCTTATACGGTCTGATTTCTCTATCAGAAATTTGCAGCCCATTTTTACTTTCCTATATTATATATATGAAAGGTAGATTTATGAGCTGAAAGAAGTGTATTATGAGTGAAAATCTTCAGCCATAAATTAAATAAAGTTTTTTTTTCTGAAGATCCTCTTTACGTTAGACACGTAGCATGTGCGACCTTGCCGTTAGTTGTAAGGGTTACAAATGATAACACTGCGAAGCTTTTCGTCCGGACACTAGCCATAAAAGCTTTTGCTTATATATTTCTATGGGGCAATTTATCTAACACTAACTTTTGAAATATTTGGGTCACATCTTAGTAAGGTCACTTGTTACGAACTGAAAATTGCCAGATCATCTTATTGTGCTCACTAACTTTTTAAAAGTTTATTTTAAATTGATATGTAGTGCACTTTTATAAAAATATTTCAAAGAATTTAAAATTGTGAATCTACCAAGATTTAATCAATAATTATAGAAATTGGAAAATAAATAAATGAAAAAATATTGAAAAATAATAAACACATATAAATTAAAATTATTAGTAGCAGAAAAATAATTATTTTAAAAAATATTTGGTTTTGATGAAAGTATGTAAGAAAAATGTGACTATCTTGTCTTTATTATTATTTTTTCAATGCCTTATTATTTTTTTATTTCTACGATTAACGTTTGTCCTTCATATTAGTTTGATATGCTACAAAAGAAAACAATGCAAGAGTTCTTTTTTAAAATATTTCGAGACTAAAGACAACAAAACAAGGAAAACGAATAATATGCAAATAGTCCCTAAGAAGCAATAAACAGTCATAATCCGGTAGAGGAAAATTTCCAAGGTGTGCAGTATCCTAAATGTCTTGTCTTAAGGCTTAACTGAAAATAATGGTGACGGGAAATGGATAAAAGCGATTCAAGAATTCTTATCGACCGACAATTGTATTTCTGTTTCTTCTGATAGAACTTTCATAGTGGTAGTACGCCTTGTAAACTCGCCCAGATAATAACAGAATATGGTTCAATGAGTCTTCATAAAAACTATTCGTTTGAGCCACTGGTGTGACTAGAATTGAACGGGGAAACAATTCGCGTAAGAAAAATGTTCCGGAAAACGATTTGTACTTAGATCCTGATCTTTGAAAATTTCAAAGATAATATTCATAAGTTGAAATTATATAAATGGAAAGTGACAGACATTTCATGGACTGCGAAAAGTGACGAAAAGTTAAGATAATCGCCTTATAAGTACTTTGTTCAAATCCAGGGTAACTTAATTTTTGGACGGCGTTTTTAAAGGCGTATCACACTAGAACGCTATCCAAGTCTTATTTTTGTAGTTTTTTTTTCAGGATCCAAGTCTTCAGGTCTTGACATATCACACGGTATTTGAATATTAGTTAAGACTTGGAAATTGTTTGTTTACCGATGCGCACGTGAAATCGTAAAATTATGACAGTTGACAGTTATATTTTGACATAAACAAAAGACAAAGACGCGTCAGCTGTAAGACCTGGGTAAAAAGACCGAGAAATTGTATCCTGTTTCATTTGCCTGGTCTTCAAAACCTAGGTTTCTTCTTCATACTATCACACGCACAAGACTTCGATTCGAATACAAAGACTTTAATTTTCCAAGTTTAGACTTGAATAATAACTCTAGTGTGATAAGGTTTTTACAGTTTCAAAAAATTACAAATTCATTATGAAAAACAAAATTACCTAGCAACGTATTGCGATACTTAGTATTTACATCATCAAGCCTTTTGGTCTCAGGACTTTCGACATTTTGGATGATATTGATTTTATTATACCCGAAATAGCAAGTTTAGTTTTGCGTGCTGTTCCACCATGGACGCTGTCGCGTTCGCTTGTGAATCTAATATTAACTAGGTTTGATAAAGATGCTACGTTGCCTATCGAATACCAACACTGGTCCCTAGGTTCGAGGATACTGTCATTTTTACTGACGGATCAAACTCCGGAACCAGGGTTGAATGTGCATTCGTTGTCTTGAACCCACGTCAACAGTTTCAGTACCGTCAGCACTTCATAACGAGTGTTTACACTGCTGAGCTGTACACTATTTTCAGGCCCTGTGTTTTGTTTCGTCAGAGCAAAGTCGGTCTAGTGTTATCTTGACAGACTCGCTGAGCACTCTGAATAGTATCCAAGATCCAGATCCAGTGCATCCTCTTGTACTAAAGATCCGGTTGCTACTCCACAATCTGAATACTCAGAATGTGAGGGTAGAGCTGTTTTGGATACCGGGACATGTTGGTATTAAAGGCAACGAAGCGCCAGATGCAGCTGCAAAATACGCCTCCCACAGACCTATGATTGATGTTAGTTTCATATTTCCAGATGACGCAAAGAGTCATCTGAAACATCTGGTATTAGCCAGATGGCAGGATGAATGTAACAGTTTACAGAACATCAAGTTGAGACAGATTAACGGAGACGTTAAACCATGGGGTTATTCCTGCAGGATTGACCGCAGGGAGGAAACAGCTATCACACGCCTCCGTATAAGCCACTATTAGTGGACCCATGGACACCTCCTTCGAGGTGAAGGGCTCTATTTTTGGTTTAAAGTGGGCTTTTGCTAAGCAAATTGATGAAAAACCTTAACTGGTAAGAGTTATTACAATTCAAAATCTAGTTCCGCATATACCAAAGAAACAAGCTATATGATTATTATTATTAATAATATCACTTTAACCAATCTTAAAAGATAGGAAATAAATTAATAATGAACCTCAAATATTCTCTATTCTCAATGAAGAGAAAATATATTACAGTAAGTAAAAGATAACAAAATAAATTAAAATAAATTTGTCAATTGTTTATCTTCGTTTTTATGACAGATATATATTGACAACATCGACTAGTAAATATATTTCAACATAAACTCGGTGTTCATTAGGCATATAACATTTCTAGAGATAACCATCTTCTTGTACCAGTCTATTGAGTATCTGGTTGTGTGACCAGCTATATTAATATGTAGCCCGGGAATGTTATGATTGATCGAGGCGAGTCAAAATTAAATATTTGGGCTACTGCTGTTCGGACATGAATATACAAAATCGAACTCTAAACAGGTAGCTTGTTTTTTATGGAGCTAAGTTGAAGGTCTTTACTCCTGGAGTTAAAAATATTTAACTCTATCCAGCGTTATATGAAATATGTTGTTTCTTGTAAAAACTGACATATTTTCTCTCCTAGAATACTAATAAGTTGTCTTTTTTAAACATTTAACTACAGGATAACATTATAAAAACGTGTTTGAAATACAATTAGATAAAGGTGAATGTATATTTTCTAATGATGAAGGCAACAAAGACAAATTTTATTTAAAATTCCGGCGATTTCTTCTATTAGGTCGTCAATGATGAAATTTGTAGAAAAAAAGGCAAAGTTGGTTGATGACTTACAAATATAAGGAATTATTTTATTCAACAAAGTATGCACCCATATTGTCTATACACTTTTGCCATTCAAGCGGCAGATTGTTCAGGCCTGTGGTATAAATTCCTGGAAGGTCAGTTTTACAGCATTGTCAGAATTAAACTGTTTTCCTATTAAAAAGTTGTTCAAATTGCGGAAGAAGTGACCTCTTATATCCTAACTGTGAAAATAATATCGTGCCTGTGAAGCTGTATATTAATTAACAAACGTTAGTTTAATTATTAATTAGCAAATTTCCATTAAAAATTTAATATTTCTTTCATTAAATTTGTAGTAATTATACGTTTGTTATACTATTATTACTTTTGGCCTAGTTACGTTCGTATTCATTATATTAACCAACCGACTGCACGTAAATGTTCAACTAAATTTTGCATCTGGAAAAGTTTTTCGCATGTCCGTAATTGCCTAATTGTTTTTTTCATAGAACGTTGATATATTCGCAATGAAATTTATATTAAAATGTTACCACGTTTTTAATAAGTTCTATTCATTAAAGACATTGAAATTTGATGTCCTTTTAAAGGATAACATTTCTGATAAGCTGTAATTAAAGTTGTATTTAAACCCTATTCAAAATGTCCTATATATCCATGTGTACTATACATCCCAACCACGTTCTCTGTATTTATTATATACAGTGTTAATTAAATTTTATATTTCTAGTTAAATACATTAGCGAATAATAGATTCATAATGAATAGGTTGAAAGGACTAATAAAATAAGCTTATGATTAATAATTACGTAAATTAGCTGGTTAGTTTTTTTTAATTTTATTTCTTTAAGGTCCGGTTGCAAAACAGTATTAAAACCAGATGTAAGCTAAAATTTGATGTAAAACACAAAATTGCCTAGCAACGCAATGCGTTTTATTGAGTTATCATTGGGTCGTCAAGGATGAAATTTGTAGAAAATTGGCAAAGTTGGTTGATAACTGACTATGAGATCTGAAATCGGCTCTATTGGTTACTGGTACAGCTCCTGCAGATATATTCACCGGCAAATCATTAATAAATAAAATGAAAGACAAAGGCCCTATTACCGAACCTTGTGGTACTCCTGCTTTACCTTTTAGATATTTGGAAAATAAAAAAATATATTAGGATGCGTAAATATACTGTATTACGAAAATTGGCAAAGAACATACATCTAAAAACATTACTACTTAAATATTACGTCGTCAAGGATGAAATTTGTAGAAAAAAAGGCAAAGTTGGTTGATAACTTACAAATACAAGGAATTATTTTATTCATCAAAGTATGCACCCATATTGTCTATACACTTTTGCCATTTAAGCGTTGTTCAGGCCGGTAGTATAAAATCCTGGCGGACGAGAGTCAATGAATTTCTGGAAGGCCAGCTTTACAGCATTGTCAGAATTAAACTGTTTTCCTATTAAAAAGTTGTCCAAATTGTGGAAGAAGTGGTAGTGGGGGCTAGGTCTGGTGAGTATGGAGGATGATGAAGAAGTTCCAATTCCAATTCTTGTAGTTTTGCCGTCATTTGTGCAGTGTCTGGTCTAGCGTTATCATGCAATAGGAGTCGATCTGTTGACCAATCTAGGCTGTTTTTCTTTATGTTCTTGCATCATTCCGTCCAGTTGGTTGCAGTATATTTCTGCTGTGATCGATAGCCAGTTTTTTTGTTTTGTTTTGTTTTTAAGTTACCTGTACGAAATTTGGCGAACCAATTTTATATTGTCTGCTGCGTAGTAACACCAGAGCCAAATACACTATTAATGTGTAATGTTAACCAAGACACTATGACGTCAGGTCCTACCTCAATTGTTTTGGAAACATTATTCATTTGTGTAATTGTTGGCAGCAATTAAAGACCATAGTCATCAAAATTGAACAATATTTATCAACACATTAGAATGTAGTTCAAAACTTATGTTGACAAACACGCAACACTCTGCACATTATTTAATTCCCAAAACCGTACGTGCCTAAAGGCCTGTCAAGGAATTGGTACATCAGAATACAATTATACCATAATTGTGACAATATTTTTAGAGAATACAATGATTTCTTTAAACAGGCGAGATGTGTAACTTTCCAACAAAAAAAAGAACGGTAATATTAAGCCACTGTCAAATAATAAACTGTTAAATTTGGCAATATTATTAACTAAAAATTTCATCCTTGACGACCTGATATAATTATTCTAATAATTGTTAAAAATATAAATTAAAGTGTCTAGCTTGATATCGTTTACAATGATTGATATTAATATAAAAAAGAAACTCATGTTAATAATTAAAAAGCTGAAACGTTTATTTTGGTAATTAAACATAACGTCGTAATTTTTTCCCACTATTTATTTAAAGGACATGTATTTTTTTAAAGTAATTTTAATTGCTTTTACCATTTTTTTCTTGTGTAGTTTACTGATAAATTAGGACAGTTTTTATTCGATGTCTTGACTAGATCTTGTTTTAATTTGAATTTAATTCGGATATTTAAATTATTTTTAATTAAATATTATTTAATTTAAAGTTAAATACTGAGATTATGGTTTATCTATTGAAGATTTATAGTGTTTCTAAGCAAATATGGCGGTGATAAAGCTAGCAGTTTATTTACAAGCTGTGGCAATTAACTATGTTGTTTCATGTTGCTCCATCTGATATTGAATTAAGATTTCTATTTAAATTTATTAGTTTTGTTGCTTCTTCAGAGGCATAACAAATCAGCTTATCGCCTCATAGTTAAGTAATAGGATGCAGTCAGTTTACGCCAATGGAGAATTTTCTGAAATAGTCCCTGTACATTACGGGGTTCCACAGGGGTCTATTATTGGACCAATTCTATTTTTACTATGTATAAACGACCTACCTGCACACATAACATCTTCCAAAACAGTTCTATTTGCGGATGATACTAAATTTTTAAACTCATCAAATAGCTTACAGTCAGCAACAGATCAGGCTAAAAGTACCATTTCACGGGCTAAGGACTGGTTTACAGCTAAAATATTAAAACTAAATATTGAGAAAACTCAATATTAAATTTTTACAAGTAAAATCTTAACGGAAAATATCGATTGCAAATTTAAATTCTATTTTTATCGACCGCCAACATATATAAGGAAGGTATTGTGATCATACCAATTTTGACATTTCGAGATTTCGATGGATCTTCACGAATTGAGGTCCCTACATAACGTTTTGACTATTTTTAGTTTGATGTCTGTCGGTCTGTCTCTCCGTCCGTCCGTCTGGCTGTCTGCCTGTGTACACGTGCAGAGCAAATTTGGCTAAAAGGATTTTTATGAAACTGCATATTTAAGCTTTTGACATCAATGGCACGAGTTGATCAACTTTTGGTAAAAATCGGTTGACTAGAAATGGGAGTTAACTCTTATCGAATTTAAGATTTTTCTGTCGGTCAGTCTGTTCAGCTGTCTGTCTGCCTCTCTCTGTCTGTCTGTCCGTACGTCCGTCTGTCTGTGTACACGTGCAGAGCAAATTCGGCTAAAGGACTAGAAACGGGAGTTTTTTTTACGGGAGTGTTTACTCTTATCGATTTTAAGATTTTTGCGAATATTTAGAAAAAATTTATTTAACAAAAGTTGCTATAAATGCAATAACTAATAACTTTTATTTGAGACACTTTTTGATAAAACGAATTATTTTTTCATACTTATATGTAACGTTTCCTTGGTCATGATAATATCTTTGTTAGAAAATATTAGACCAAATTATTTCTACTCTGCTGCTAGAATGTATTTTATACATAGAAGTACTTTATGATGGCGGTCGGTCCTGTGGTGGCCACAGCTGATTTTTAATGATGCAGTACATTTGAGTGTGAAATTAACAAATTTTCAGTAAATAAAATGTGGTTTTACTTAATTGAATGCAATAAAACTTTCACCAAGATACATCTTGCTGTAAAACATTATCACTTTATAAAACTATTTCAAAAGTGCGATTAATTTAAATTGAAATCAATTTAAAAGTTGTTTATTTCGTGAATTTAAAACGTATAAGCAAACTCTAGCTGTGGATTCGTAATTTTCAGAGATGCAGTAATTAAGAGAAGCTTCGTATTTAAAAAGCTGTCTGTAATAATCTCATTTGCAGAGCTCTACGACAACTCTGAGCTACAGAAGCAAGCAATCAGATTGCATTTACTTCCTCTATCCTTATCTTTCCAACATTCAAGTGCATTGGATGGAAGGAGATATTATATTGAAGTTGTTTAGAAACTATCTACAGTACTTTCGACACCTTTCCTTAATTATGTTAAATAAATTTATTTCTGCTTAATCACATACAGACTAGGAAATATTTTATAATATTGTGAAGATGGAAATTATGTACCATCTAACAAGTTCATTCTAGGAAATTCCGACAAGCTTGCAGGAAGGAAAAGGAACATTACTAAGTAACATTCAGATAACGTCTTTGCTTTGAGATATGACAGCCTCGATGTGTTGGACGTTTAATTAATTTTCGGCTACTACTTTTTTATGGATAGTGACTACTGTTGATCCAATTTGGACTATAGGATTTGTTTTTTGAATAAAACACAACAAATTGGAAAAATCCGAATTTTATTGTTATTCGCGTAAAGTACAGACTTGGCAATTATTTATGAAATATGACGGCCAAATGCCCTCCACGACTCCGCTGACATGATACCATTTTTTAGCGAAGTTTTCCGTAATCGTTTCAAATAAATGCGGTTCGATTTCAGCAATTGCACGTCTGATGTTCTCTTTTAGTTCTGGAATCGTAGCAGGCTTGTTGACAAAGACCCTTTCCTTCAAATAGCCCCAGAAAAAAAATCTAATGGGGTTAGATCGCAAGACCTCGCTGGTCAATTAATTGTCTCTGAGAGACAACATGACCAGGAAATTTGGTTTGAAAGTGAGTGTTTCACGTGCTGTGTGACATGTTGATCCATCCTGTTGAAACCAGATGTCATTTAAGTTCAAATCGTTGGTTTCATTGAAAAAAAGTTGTTAAGCATCTCCCGATAGCGTACACCATTGACAGTAACAGCGTTACCAGCTTCGTCCTCAAAAAAGTACGGGCCAATGAATCCTCCAGCCCATAATGCGCAGCAAACAGTGCATTTTTGTGGATACATTGGTTTTTCTTGAATAGCATGTGGATTTTACCCCAGATGCGACAATTTTGGCGATTAACAAACCAATTCAAAATAAAATGAGCTTCATCGCTCCATATGATTTTTTTTGCATAAATCAGCATCAACTGCTGTGTTTTCTAAAACCCAGTACGGCGTTTCTGGTGGTCCGCTGATGAATTTGCAATATGTATAGATACCAACTGTAAAAATGCAAACTTTCAACATTCACTGAACGAAAATGGCGCGCAATTCAATTCCTGGCGTCCAATTTGGATCACTTTTTACAAACGAATGTCTACCTGTTTGTTAATTTGTTTGTTGGCTATACAAAACCAAAAGGACAGACCAATTTTTAAAAGATTTGTGAGAGGGTTGAAAAATAATCCGAGAAAGGTGTTAAATACGTCCGTGGCTCCCTAAACACCTAAGGAGTGTTATATTAAGTATACCATCAGTTTTGCACTCGTAGAATTTTTTCAAATATTTAGTTTAAACCATCTGGGCTACAGCTTGTAGGACACTTTTTCTTGCACAATTTTGACGAAAATCGCATCAAAATAACAGTCTATAGTGAACAACTCATAACATATAGTCTATTAAATTTAGAATTATGTAAGTTTTGTTGATTGTAAATTCATTAATTTTTTATTGAACAGATATCTTTAAAAGAATTGTATTTAATTATTTACCTAATGTGACTGTACAACTATATGTGGTTATTTTCTGTTCTAGGTGAGTTTAAAATTCCTACCAGTGCCAATAAATATGTAAGTAGAGAATCAAAATTCAAATCTCAAAACTTATTGTAGTTATAAATTTTATAGCTGAAATAAATATGATTGAAAGTCGTAAAACTGTAATAGAGCGATGTATTAAATTGGGCAGATGCAAAAAATATCTGACTAGACGATTTAAGTCATGATAACAAAAATATATTCTTCGAAACTATTAAATTTTAGTTAGATTAGATTTTCGGTCTCAGTTGCGTATTGTTAAAATCCAGTCCAATCAAGTTTTTAATATTTGTAACATTTGTAAAGTTTCTATCAAAGTATCAACAATTAAAGAATAAATTCAAGAACAGTTTTACAGCGCCGATTTGAGACCTGTTACTCTTGTCACTGTGGACGCTGAATTTGTCTAACTGATAAAATTTAAGTGGCATAATTGAGTTTAATCAAATTCTTCAAAACTAATAACATGTTGTAACCAGGAATCTGAGGATATGAGGGAAGATCATTCATATATAATATAGAAAATAAAGGACCCAGTATTGACCCTGCGGAACTCCTATGTTGATTTTAGTTACATATACATACAGATTAGCTTTGTTTTTGAGGTATAGACTTGTATTTATTTGCCACTTTGAAATAGCCTGTCGTGTCCCAATGTCCCACCCAAAGGCGTAGCTACCGGGGTACTGACAGTGCAAGTGCGCACAAAAACCAAAATTATAGGGCGTCGAATTTATGAAAATTTTCAAACTGCTACAAAAAAATATAGTACGGATTAAACAAACGCATTTCCTCAGCAGATATTAAGTTTTCGCTCAGCATTGAAACTAAATTAAAGTCGTTTACAAAAACTTCTAAAAGAAATATTTTAGATAAAAACGGAACATTTAAATGATATATTAACATGCTAAACTACGCAGACTGTCACGTGATGAAATCCTAATCACTTTCTGATCGATTTTGTTGTGATAGCTCCATTACAATCGTTAGTACTTAGTTCAGATTTTGTATCTTTCACGTACACTTATGCGTCTATAAATTTTAAATAGCTTGTTTTTTAATGGTAATTTGTTAGCTGAAAATCAATTTAGGGCTAATTTATTAATATCCATATTTGATTTGGTATCTTCAAAACCAAGAACTGTGTTGATAAATATTGCATAATTCACAAACATGACAGTGTTGAACAACGCATGTGCAGGAAGATTATGAATATATAATAAAATAGTAATAGGCCCAATATTGAACCCTGCCTAACTCCTATGTTGATTTTGTCTACATATGCATATATAAGTTGTGTCTTTCAGTATTCTCACACCCTCAAGGAGGCAATATTATCTATTATTTTCTACTATTTTAATTCCTTTTGTTACCTTGTCAATTTTATTTATCATCTGTATAAAATTCTTTACGAAAAAGTACAAATTTTTACGTAGATTTGCAAGAGTATTTCTTGTTTAACTTGGCGTATTCCCCCAGTGATGAGTTTCCGCAAATCTAACATAGAGTGCGGTGTATCTCTACCGGATGCTCTCTTAAAATCTTTACGAGTTAACATTGCCGAAACTATTAAATGCGATCTTTGCAGTACGTGAGTTGCTGGACCAACTACATTAGATCTCGACTGTTTCAAGGTTTCTTTTTTAACACCCTCTAAATATGGTAATAAGCCACAAAAACACTAAGAGTGGAGAGGAAAAGAAACATTTTATCTTTTACGTTTGCTTTTATTTGTTGGTTTTTTACTGTGCATATTTACATTTCACTTGGAGATGTATTTCTATGATTTTTAACATTATCATATATTACTCTTTATGTATTATTCATGCTTCACCACTGGAAATGTACAGTGATACAATTGAACAAATGATTATGTATTACATTGTTCGACATTAATTAAAACGATGTTATTATATTCACAGTATATAATAAAGAAAGTAAAGGGCCCAATGTTGAACCCTGCGGAACTCTGCGGAAACCGGACTAATTTAAATAGCCGCTATAATGAGTGCCATTTATCGGCTGATGATTATGTAGCTATATGTTTCCTTTAACTTAACAGCCCGAGGTGAGACTAGGCCTCCTATTTCCAGATTTCATGGCCATGTTTTCAATATATGTACATTCAGGAGTAATATGGTCAGTATTACGTCCAATTTTTAGCGTACACAGAAAGGCACCTACAGTTTATAGCCGGTAGTGAACGGCTAAGCAAAACTTGTAATTTTTACACAAATTATTTGACATAAGCAGGAATTAACCTCACGTCCGTGCCCTTGCTTAGCGGTCAAATACCAGGTACAGACGATTTAACGTATACAGTTACAGGCTTGCTTTCTTCTGTCCCCATCTATATGAAATAAGAAAATGTCATATTTGAAACGTGTCTTTCTGGGCTAACTACAAATGCATGAATGAGTGCTATCATAAAAATTCTGGTACGAAAAAATCATCATCGTCATCAATCCGCCTTTCTTGTCTGCTGAACGTAGGCCTCTCCAAACTTATTCCATTCGGAACGATTTTGTGCTTTAGATTTCCAGTTTCCCGCAACTCTCTTAACGTCATCCGTCCTTCTTGTTGGGGGTCTTTCTCTGCTTCTGTTGGTAACTCTGTGTCTCCAATCTAGGATTTTCTTTGTCCATCTCAGTCCAGTTCCATTTAAGATCATTAAGAATTCCATTACTCTCGTTTGTAAAAAAAATACGTTAGTGAAACTACTGTGGTTTTGATTTAAACTGTTGGCATTATCCGTAAAATTTATCAAAAAGAGTATTCACCATTGTGGAGCCCAATAAATATTAAATACATGTTTATTTATACCTTAATTTAAATAAAATTTCAAATATTCGTAGATTTATTACAAAACAAAAATAATTAATCAAAAATTTCTACGTATATTTAACCAAAAATTCTTGTATAAACACAACAGATTTTCCTGTAACAATACCGTTAAATCATTAATACAACAAATCTATTGGTAAAATCGAGTTCTTGAGAGGAATGACAAGGGTTTGAACCCGGTTCCTGGGTGGGAAATACGAGATCCCTTAGTGCGTGACTAACATAAGGAAATCGAGTTGGTTGTCACGTCAAACGCGGAAATTACAAACGTTATAGTTTTCAATTTCGCGTGCCTCGAGCAGTATTTAATAATCCATTCGTGACGCTACGCGAATGCTGTATCATATTCATCATTTGTTTTCCGATGCTTATGGGATTAATATTCACCCGTTCACAAGTTATGATGGACATTAGTTGAAGTCTTAATTATAATATTGACAGGAAAAATAAACTAAATGATATATAATTACATACCAAAACATATTAAAATGAATTCAGAGCATGGTTTCTGCAGTATGGCGTATGAAGTCATACTTAACGTTGTCAAAAACCGTTTCTAAGTACATTTTCATCTATGTTTTTACTCTTTTTTCACAAAAATGGTTTGTCACTCCCTTATAACTGACTCTCCACTAAACCGTCACAAATTCGGGATACAGACCTTTTTTAACCCTCTTAACAAATCGACTTGTTTGTAGAGATGACCGAGCATAAACAGTTCTTAATCTACCTCCTCTTTGACGGTCATAACACGATGGATATCTTGTCGTCACATGAAGCCCAACACCCCGACTGCCTTGAACCAGGATAAAAGCCAAAATAATAATTCGTTAGGGTTGTTAACATATTTGCTAAAGTTATATAATAATTTTAATTAATTTGCATAAGCGGTATTCATTTTTGTAAACAAAACACAACAAACCCTTAAGTTTAACAAGTAATAATATATTAATATTCGGAAAACAATACACTACTGATACACTATGATAAAAGTACTAAACCCACTGTTTATCATGTGACGTTCGTATTATGTCTTCTAACAAAGTTTCTTTCGAAATTGTAAGTAAACATGTTTATCGTATATCTTTACAGAGTAAGTGTATGGCATGATACCGTTCTTATAATGCCTGTCAAATTTGAATATCGATTTTATATCAGTAACCAGTTTCTATAAATAGTGACGTTAACTATACGTCATAATATTATTTTGTTGGCAGAGAATTATAACTTGTTTACATGTATGAATAAAAAATTAAGGATACTAGTCGCTATAATAAGAACAATGTTTTAAAAAATCTATCAAAATAACTAAATCTACCAAATTACCTCAATGGAATACTCTTTTCTAGAGGACCGAACATTCTCAGTTAAAATTAGTTAAAAGCAGGGGTTCCGCAAGGAAGTACTTTAGGCCCCACACTATTCGGTCACGTCATCAGAATGCCTAACAACATACCAGTGAGAAGAGTATTCGATAGCGTTCCAAGTACAAACAGACCTCGAATGACATGGGTGGACAATGTACACAAAGACCTACAAAGAATTGATGCCCATGGAGAAGATAAACGCGTGATCTTGGAAGATGGAAGAAATTTGTAGAGGCTGCAAAAACCCTCTAAATGTTGTAAAAGCCTATTGATTGATCTCTTTATTATCAAAATCATTATGATGCAACTGTTAAGTATGGAGTAGATAGATATTGACTGCGTCATCTATGTCATCCGGACGTCTTGCGAAGATCCATTTGACTCTATGAGCCCTAGTAAATAATAATAATATTTATTCGTGTTATATACAATACATAATGTTTACACATGTCGAAAGAATAAAAAATACGGGATTACAATAAACACATTAAAAGTCATAAAGAGTCCTAATAGTAAAATATAGTTACATTCATATTATTAAAAGTCTACATCATAGAATAAAATAAAAGTAAAACTTATAAAAATAAAAATTAAGATAAAATTTATGATAAAAATTAAGATTAAGATGCGCTACAAGTCAATATTAAACAATTCTTTTATGCTATAAAGGCAATTTTTTGACAAAATCTCTTTTACCTGTTTTTTAAATAGACTAGGTCTTAGATCTCTCATTTCAATGGGAAGATGGTTGTAAAAGAGAGTTGCCAAATACATACCATTCATTGATTTAGTTAACCTGATCTTAGGACGCCGTAGGTTTAATTTTGCCCTAGTGTTATGTGAATGTGTATTCGAGTTGGTGGGGTACCTGGCAGGGTTCTCTTTTACAAATAACAGGCACTTGTAAATGAACATGCTGTACACTGTCATTATTTTGTTTTTTACAAATAATTCCTTACAGTGAGTTCTATATGGAACATTATTAATGTGTCGAATTGCACATTTTTTTAGTCTAAAAATTCGAATTAAAGTACTGCTAACGCCCCATAGCAGTATCCCATATTCCATCCTTGACTGAAAGACGGCAAAATAGAACGTTCTTAGTACCTCTGGTGATACGGAGAGCTTCAGTCGGCAAAGAGCATAGTTCACACTCTTTAACGACGCTGCCAATTTGTCTATCTGATCATTCCAATTGAGCTTAAACAAAGAAATTTTCGCTAATTCTTACAGAATTATGCAAGTGAACACATACGAAATTCGTTGTTTTTTAAATTCAAAACATTGCAGACATAACTACAATTACTAAAGATTACATTGTACCAAGCATTCGACTATCAATATATGAAACAAAGAGATCCAAATAAAAATTTTAAAAAAAGAAAAAATATACAAAGTGCAAATGAATCTTTGTAAAGACCGAGACATGATACAAGTCAAGTAAACAGTAAACTGTAATTATTTTTCTTTTTATTTGAAAATTGTTTTTCATTTCGTTCCACACAGAAATTCCCGAGTTTAATCTATTCGAGATTACTCAAATCATTACCCAATAAGCTATGTACGTTTATCAAAACATGTGTTTTAGACATGTACAATTATTATTTTTTCCTATAATTTTACTGGTAATATGTTCTTTGTTATTTCATTTGGTTGAAAAGAGCTAAGTTAATTTCAGATATTTCTCCCCTTTTCAAATGAAACAATCTAAAATCGTGTATCCAATTAACTTGGTATCCGGCGAAATATAGCGGTGAGACAGAAGTTCAATAGAAGTTTCTGTTTTCTACCCTATTGTAGTCTCGGTGGGACTAACGTACGCTCACAACTTTCTGTACGAAAAAGACAAAAATCACATTGTTATCTATTTAATGGATGTTGTAATTAAGTAATTATCTTTCTGCCGATTCTGTTTATGACCTGATGAGGGCAAACAACAAACTGGACAGAGAATTGATCGGGGATCTACTCAGTCGTCGGTGGGTGGACAATTCGAGATAAGACCTTGATGGAAATTTTATTAAGAGACATTCTATTTATCTTTTAGGTTGGCGAAGGTTATAAAGATGAGAAAAATAATTTATTGTTGCAATGAAATGGAGTGATTCATTGAGATCTTACAATTCTGCTGATTAACAAACTTAAAGTTATGTTGAAGATAAGTATTTTATTATTAAGGAAAAAGTGTTTTAATAAACTTTGAACCAGGGTCGGCTCAAGGAACCACTCCAGTCTTTCCACATTCAAGTAAATTTCTAGGTAACTATCTGATAGATAAGGTTGCTGAATAAATGTCATCCCGTCTTTCAATACAAATTTATCTATCGGATAGTTATCTAACGGATAATGAGACTGACTTATTAAATTCACTGATTGGTTTTGACATTTATTCAGCTGTTGAAGTTCCAAATAACCTTATCTGTCAGATAGTTACCTAGATGTTTACCTGAATATGGAAAGACCGGACCTAAAAGAACCAAAATAACACACCAGACTAACACCATAACGTACAGATTCATTGACCATTGTCGTTATGCTGTAAATTGCTCTAGTCGTTCACTATCCACACTCATCGAATATTTGTCGTTAGCAAATGACATCTACTTTCCTGGTTTTATGTTTTAACGATCGTGTTTCGTTAAAATAAAAACAATATTTTAATAATGTTAATATATTAAAGCCGCAAATCTGGCAAACCCTAGTAACTCTAATAATTTTGTTTCGAGGTCTGAAAGGGGCTTTTTAGAACGACCACCTCCAGTTCCATTTTGTGTTAATTTTAAAATTCTTGCTCTCCTTTTCACAACTTTTCCAATTAGTAAAAACCAAAGCTTTCTAGAAAGGAGGAGTTTGATCATAGTATGATACCTTGAACTGTAGAGAATCTATGTATTCTTGTTGCCATTGTATATGGAAAATTTGAAGATTGACATCTTCTCATTACTTTTTAGAGGAATATTTAACAGGGAGCCATTTAGAGCTGCTTCTTTGGCTGGATCGACTTCGATGTTGAACTAAAAATCTGAGTGGTTTTAATACAGCATATTTTTATAATTTTACCGCTGATCGTAAGATCGTTCAATCAATCAATAAATCAATTGGTTTTTACAACCCTTAGAAGGTTTTTGCCACCTCCACAAACTTCTTCCATCTTCCACGATCACGCGCTAATCTTCTCCAATTATGGGCATCGATTCTTTGCAGGTCTACCCATCTCATTCGAGGTCTTCTTCTTGGTCTGTTTGTACCTGGAACGCTATCGTATATTCTTCTCTCTGGCATGTTGTTGGGATCGTAAGATGGTCAAGGCATTTAATAACATCATAAATTAGTGAATAGTTCTTTTTCTCAAATCCAGGTAAAGTCAATTTTTGGATGGTGCTTTTACAATCAGAAAAAAATGGAAAATTCATTATGAAAGTGATTCTTTAAGTATTCTAAACTAAACCTTAATGCCAACATTTCCTGCGAAAATGTTATGGACAGGCATTATGGTATTTATCAACTAACGACATGGTATACTGTTTTTAAACAATGTCATTGAAGTTGTGGTTAAGGTTTAGTCAACTACTTAACTAATCGTTTATTAACAAAATTTTACAGAGTAAAAGTATAAGTTGGAAGAAGAACTTTCGCACACATCTATAGATAATTATGTGTTTTACCTTTTATATAATTTAATCCTGACGTCAAATAGCGAAGATAATAAGCGTGTAAGTGGATTAGTATGTAAAAGCATAAAATATCGATATAAAAATGATGAAAGTGGTACGTGACAATTCCGAACTAATACTAAATATTTAGGTATTTTGTTCACGACCTACAATTTAAACTTTACTTTTCTCCAATAAAAGAATTTCTCCCGACAGAATTTCTTCTATAATTTTAACTTTTGTAACTTTTTTAACGATCAATAACTCTTCTCTATAATTCGGCCAATTCATTCCGTATTTTTCTTATTGCACTTATAATAAATTTATACTCGTTCAAATAACTTCTTAATTAACGTATATCGAGTTAGAAAGCTTTTATAAAAGTACAGAAATGGATCTAAAAATAAGTATATTAATCGTGTTAACTTAAATATGTCTTATACGACGGTCAAGGAAGAATTATTGAGAAGAAGTAACGAAAAAACGAGGTACATATTTTTGATTCATGACGTGAACTAATTTGACAGTAAAAACTCCGCCTAAAATTGTAGGGTTAGATTTTGTAAACATTACGTCACAACGCAAGCTCTCAGTGTTCGAGTTGCTGCGTTCCGTCAGTGTTGTATTCATGATGTCACCATCAACTGTTCGCTCAGCGTTCGCTTTACCCTGTACAAATCGAATGTACCTCTGAAGAAAATATTTTAAGATATCTGCGATGTCCGGCTGCTTAACGTCGTTACCTAGTAACGAGAGGTTTGACAGTTAATTAAATTGTCTGATCGCCATATATTCTTTCCAATGTATTTTTAAATAATTTTGTGTTTCCATTTAAATAAAACTAGTGTGATAATTGGTTTTATTTACATCACCATCTCTATTCCTAACAACATTTTTTTTTTATGATTCTTTGCTAAATCTTTTTATACGTTTTGTTTGAAGCTGTAACAACTTGTTGAGTTGGACATTGACCTCGTGGTCAGTAATTTGCATAGCAGGGTAGGAAGCCTTCATTAGTTCGATTTCCACCAGCCAAGATCAGTTTCACGGTGTATTTCCTCAGTCGTTGTTTGCCCCTAGGTACCCCATGCACCTACCATTAATCTAACTTGCTAGTGACGTCTGAAAAATGGATCGACTGAGCACCGAACGTAATGAATACACGGTTAGCTATAAAAGTATTCACATCACGAAACAAAATGTTCTCGTCGTTATTTTAATTAGAAAGCCATTACTCATGTTTTAAATTCACGGATATTTCGTAGAGTGTATGTGTTGTGTGATGCATTTCTAATAGATGACACTGCAAACGCTTTCAATGGAAATTTATTAATTACGGGAGAATGAAAGGCGATTTATTGAGTAATTAAAGGGGTGAAAGTCGGAAGGGTATACGTTTTATTTCTACAAAATACATTGGGAATTCCTATACTTTATTTTACCTTTATAAAATACTGTAAGATCAACAAGAAAAAAGACGTGAATTGTGAATTTTATCATATTTTTAATGTCCAAAGAAGCCATACACTATTTTAGCATTAAATACAAAAAATGCAAAAAGCAACCAAAACGTTGTGACATTTATCATACGTCAAATTAATTTTTTCAGCGTTGCTGTGCAACATATAATTCGCCAATAACTGTGAGGATTTATATTGCCACTTATGTGAAGTTGGCCGACCGGAGTAGTGTAGTGGTAACAAAGGTGTCCTGCGTTGCTATAGGTCTCGGGTTTAAATCCCGTTTAGACATGAGATTTTCAAAAAAAATAGAGAACTGTCCTGGTAATTGCCGAAGTAGCAAAAATCATATTCTAAACAAAAAACTGCTGTTGCCTGGATAAGATATTGGTTTATTCCGATGTTTATCCTATCCAAGCATTGTAAAATCAATCTTGGACTTTATACCGAGAATTGCGTTATCCATTGACTGTAAAAACAGCTCTTATTTATTTTATAAAATATGTCCTTTGATATTAAAACCACTTTTTTCCAAAGGCACGTATAAGGAAGTAAAAATATATTTTTTTATTACAAAAAAAGAAAGTAAAAATTTAGGTTAATGTCCAAAAATAACAAATGTCCTTACATCTGACGCTATAAACTTACTGTTATACCTAAAAAGACAATTCTCATATTTCATCCAAAAGTCTAAAATACAAAATATTACGCGCAAATTTTCAATAAATTTATTCGGTTAGAAGTTATAGCGTACCCCATCTTTATCAAAATGACAATTCTCGTGCGTGCGTGTTATTGAAGGTGCGTGCCGTGTTCGAGTCCCGTGACTTCCACGGTGTTCGTAAGACTGTATTAGACACGTCAGCTGTTGCCAAAGAAGACGATTTATTGCTATATTGACTGCATGCAATATTGCACTATGGACTGTTATAACACACCTTGGCTTCAATCAAATCAGTCAATATGTCACTCGCTACCCTGACCTACGGATTTATTAGGATTATCGTAATTAAATAAATTGAACTATTGATTTTATAACACTCATTCATAAATGTATACAGGGCGAGTTGGTTGGAAAATGCCAAACTGTGGGAGTATCTACTACATATGAGAGAGAAAAAAATGAAGGTAGTCGATAACGGTAGATATGATAAGATATAAAGAAAAAAGACAGAATGGTAAAGAGGATATGAGAAGTTAAATTAAACACCCGTCGACCAATGAAAAGATCTTGCAAAAGACAAAAGGTTCAGCTGTCCCAAGAACTAATAAGTAAAGTGTGTTTCTCTAAAAAAAACATCCGTTATTATTGTATGTAAAAAACCATAGATACAAGAAAAAAATGACACCAAAAGACTAAGGAGGGCTACGTGATTTAGGCTAAAAGTCAACCCAACTAATAATGCTCACTGAAGAGAAAAATATAAACGAACTATTCAACATAATAATAAAATGAACACAGTATGTCACACCCCAGAAGCAGGAAAAAAGAAATAGATTGATAGATAGTTAGGTAACTAGATAGATAGATAGACAAATAGATAGAAAATGAAAGAAGGAAATAGAATTCGATCATAAAATTTACAGTCACATAATAAATTTTATTGTTCCTATCACTATACATTTTTACAAATCAATGAAATATTACAAAAAACAATTAACAAATTTAGAACCTGTAAGATCTGTTACTATATAAATCCTTTCTTGATACAGTAAATCTTCTAGGTTGTGCTTGACTATACCAAGTTTTTATAGAATAAGCAGATCTATTCCCTCTATTACACATCAATTCTCTAACAGGTGCAGGATCACGCCTTAAACCTTTAGGTAAAACACTAGGAATAGGTGCAGTCTTTGGCCAATAAACAGGTCTTCTTCCATAAACACTCAACGCAGCATAAGATTGTCTATCTGCTGGTGGTAAAATAGGTGAAAATTCTTTAACTGGAGAAACTTCTTGATAAATTGGTTGTAAAGTATTTTGTTGGTGGTCTTGACCATAAATTGGTTGTGGAGAATTTTGTTGATGGTTTGGTTGGTGAGTTTGTCTTGGTTGTGATTCACAACGTTGTTGTGGAGTACATATTGGTTGACACCTTTGTTGAGTACATCTTTGATTACAGTTTGGTGGATATCTTTTGTTTTGTGGTTGTTCTTTTTCGTAAATGTAACCTTCATAATACGATCCATCGAAATCTATGTTGGTTTCTGATGGTGCATTTGGTATATTAAAATTACTGCTGTACCACTTCTGGTAGTCTAGGTTTTGGCAATCCTGGTGCCTGTACTCAGGAAGTGTGTGCATTGAAGGAAATCCTTCTGGAATGTTTTCATTGTTCTGTGGGAATAATTGGACCCATATTTTTTCATTGTTAATTCTGTTACATCCAACCCCAGTATTACATCGACTTGGTTGGTTGATATAAGCATTGTGTTCTTGAGGTATATTATTTTGTGAGTTCATACTATCGGAATCTAAATTATTCACTTCTCCCATTAATTCTTGTAGTTCATTGTGGAAATTGTTAATCTTGTAAAGTAGAGAATGAAAAAATCTGATGTGGCGTTTAAGAACTGGCAGTACGGTGTTTATGTGTAGACTTTGTTTTTGGAAGAGTTGGTTTAAAAAAACGATTTCACTTGTTTCACCGTTGTAGCCTAAAATTTTGCACACTTTTACCATTGTATCCATTTCTAGGCACTTTCTTTTGTATCCTTCATTGTTTTGTCCATCTCCATGTTGTTGAAAATCTGGATTTCTGTTATATTTATTACATTTTCCATAGTGTATCGCATTTGGTTCTTGCATATTGATTTCTGCTACTACTTTTGAAAATTCTTTATTAAGAATATTTATATTATTAGAAGCATCAACAAAATAAAGTAATTGACTTTTTAAATAAATTAAGTTATCGTTTATGTTGTCTTTTAGTTTGCTTACTTCTTCAAACAGAAACATGTAGCGAGAAAACTGTTTAATAATTTCTGTAGTTTCAAAAGTTTTTCTTTTTATGGATTTCATTTCTGATATTGTTGTTTGCAGGAGGTGAGACATCTTCCTAATTACCTCAGGTCTTTTTATATTCGTAAATTTCAACTGGTCTCTTTTTGTACATTTTTGTCTTAGAGACATTTCAAAGTGTGATTTTTTGGGGTTATTTCACTGCAATTTATTGTTCTTATTACGTTTATGGTCAAAATGCATATGATTTTGATTAAAATGACACAATGATATTTAAATTTAAGTAGTTTTCATTACTTGTCAATTTTGAAACATGTCTAAATATTTTGGTTGTGATACAACCAATAGCAACGTAAACAGCAACGATGATTTTATATTTTATTTAACAATGGCGTGCATGCTATGTTACAAAATATAATTTAGAGATAATATCTTATTAATTAAAATTCAGTGTGTGTCCATAATATATTAAAACGTTAAATATGAACATAAAGATCGATAAAGCATGTAAATAATTTATATAGTCTCATACAGAAAATGTATATATAAATATAATCACGGACAAAAATATAGTCTTATATACCAGGCCAGTAGTTTTCCGTAAACATCTCGAAATGCCTGCTGTTCAATTTATATTAATATAATAATTTAACGTCCAATCCAGCTTCCAATATGGCATCAACACGCTATTGTCAGCCTTCGTGCCGGACGGAATGGGCCTGTAAACAGGAACTCAGTATCCAAAGACAAGTTTCAACAAATAGAGAGACTAAAGCAGACCTTTTTATATTAAAAAAGAAATCACTTGCTAACTAATATAGTCTAAATATGTAAATAATAACAAAATATACGAAAAATATAAAATAATATAAATAATATATATAAGCAGTTCACTTTTGTAAGAAAAAACTAAGAGGAAATTTTGTTTTGAACAGTTTGCACCTTTGAAACTGTTGGTATTACAAAAAAAATAATTTGAAGTCAGATTATAAATATGTCATTTAAAAAAATATGGGACAATGTTTACAATATCCCCCTTCAAACTCTATACAGATGGCAGCATATAACGACTACACTAAATAATTCAAAAATTATCAGTGGCTCTAAAACAATGGTTTCTGGAAGCTAGCTATCCATCTTCTAGTTTAATGACAAAACACTATCTTAGGTTAGGCTAGTAAGTGTTTGGTAAGAAGAAGCCGAGCGAAGCGAGCTACCCATCTTCTAGTTTAATGACATAAATAAAAGTTCTGCACAATCCCACCTGTTTAGAATCTCTGTATATTGAACAAATGACGTGTGTGTGTGACGCATGCACAGTGTCCAGTGGGATGTTGTAAATCTACACCTTCATTTTGAATAGTGACATCTTAAATATTTTGTAAATATAATACTAACCTAAAATAATACAAACATAACCCAAAACTGTAAAGCCTTTTTTACAATATAACCAAGTTTCTAAAAGTCAGTAATACACTATAAAAATCACCAATATACACAGATCTAGTTTGTTCTTACAAAAGTGAACTGGTTATATTTCCAATGTTCGGCACTGAACATCTGTCAACTTTGACTATAAACAATATTTTAATATTCTAATAGGGATGGTGTTTAAACCAATCAGAAACAAGGAGGATAGTTCCGACTAATCATTTGGAGTAGATTCAGACCAATTCTGTAACTATGATCATAGTAACTAAATTTGTCACTATGAGCAAGGTCAGTTACTATCATGAATGAAAGTCATTATACTTTTTATAATAATTTGTATTGTAGTAACTTTACTGCACAGTAACTTTTTACAGAATTGATCTGTACGTCCGATAGTTATTTCGCTGCTTCTGCGTGGTTTGTAAAAGCAGCCCTTAAAAACATCTTTTATCTTTGAAATACCTTGTTTACTGGATATAAAAAACTTATCCACTTACTACTGTTTTTTATCCTTATCAAAAAAACTTGATATGATACCCTTATGAAACGATAGAATCTAGTAACATGACATCTGAAGATTTTATCAAGCTTTTACTCCCACCATTGAACGTTCATTGTGAATGTGAACTGACCAACGTGCCGGACTTCCCGGATCGTGGCCGGATTGTCAGATTACTGGACAAACCAATAGATTCCGGGTATAGGGATCTCGTGGAAAATCCTCGACTTTCACTTGTCAATGCCTTGAATACAAGCTTCAGGGAACAAGTGACTGCTTGAATTGATACAGCTTTAGATGTTATGTACGTAAGTTGTTGTCCAAAATATAAACATGACGATTTAGTAGTCACTTTTGTGATTTCTCACATTGAATCACTTGGGTTTTAATGTGGTTTATGTTCATAAACCAGAATATTTGTTAATTTAATTATGGTTTAGTAAGGTTTTGGTAGAATTGTGGACAAGGGTCAGAATGAAACAAAGATCTTATTAATTCCATGTAACCCCCAGGCTTGTGAAATGTCAAATTGCTTTTAATGATAAATGCCAACATAATAAATGTTAAGCAAGGACTCAAGCAATTATATCATTAAATAAAAGGTTCACAACAGTGAAATTTTTACAGTTTAACAGTTCAGAAATATTTGAAAAATTTTGCTTTAGGTTGTACTCCCGTAACTATTCATCAAAATGAGAATGCTAATTAGAGTCTTTTTAGGGACTATCTTTTTTTACTCTTTTTGCCGCAAATGTTAAAATTTTCGACCTTCACTCAAAAATTACCATATATTTGTGAATTAAGGCTAAAATTGAAACGAGAGAAACTTTTATGAGAAAATTTTTTTGACAAATAGTTTTTTAATCAAACAACTGAACGTCACAATGGGTGCGTTTTGTTGGTGGTTGGTTAGAAGTACTAGAATTGATGCGCAAGAAAACGACAATTTTGATCGTGAAGTAAACATGGAATGACATTTACATGGAGGTTAAGTCATATGGTTGTAGAACAAATAACGAACATATTTCACCTAAATGGATAATCTAAATAATAAATGCAGAATAAGAAAACTTTATATTTGAAGCAAATATTCTAGAACATAATGTTTTAGAACGAGTAATTGAATTGTACATACATTTTAAGTTTATATTTAACAATACTATATTAAAATCATATTGGTACATATTTGTTTTAGGACACAAAATGAGAAAATACCTAAAAGAAAAAAATATTTTGAAGCAGTAATACCAAGATTTAATTCTAATACATTTAAAAACCAAATGAAAACAACTGCATTCAAATATTACTTTTCATCCCCACCACACTTATTCATTCCAGTAGTTCGACCTCGAGTCATCGAATGAGTAGAATGAATAGAATGAGAATACAGTCGCAACAAAACGCGTATTCTGATGAAACCGAAACCAGAATTGGCACAACAAAACGCACCCAATGTCTAGGTGTTGCAGTCCTGTTTACCTTTAGGACAATAGGATTACCTTTGCGATAGTATGAATCATTGACGTACGAAAGTAAAATACAACTAAACAAGAGTGCTACATAACCTCCACTCCTACTATTTTTATTTTCCGTGGATATTAATTGGACATTACTAATATTAGAAGTAATGTAGTAAAGTGAATTTAGATAAGAGGGAGCGAGTTTGAGAGAGATTCGATTAGGTGAAATCAGAAATGGAGGCAATCATTATAAACGTATTATCACACTAATGTGATAAAATTTGTGGGAGAGTTCTTTTCCCCCGTGGTAAACATCCACAGCGGAAATAAATTAGATATCGATGTTGTTACATACGTACAAGTTTTTTTACTCCAATATTTACACTTCCGATAATTTCATGTTACAGAATGTTTTCAGGGAATAAGTGAATACCGTTTTTCCAGTACGATTAATTTTAAAAGTTACATTTTGTTGAAATGTTTTTAATTAAGGAAAATGAACGATCACAACAGTGTACATATACTAAAGCTATTGATAATAAAGTGTTTAGCAACGTTTGAATATTTCGGTAATCTTAAATTTCCTTCGTGTTTTTGCAAGAGACTGGTTTATACGAGGGCATATTGAAAATTAATGCATCCATGGCTATAACTTTTTTTATTATATTATTTATTTTACATCGGCCTTTATTTCTGCAACGAGGCTAATCGCCGATGCCAGGGGGCGAGCTCCTACACCTGGATGAAGGGTGCTTTACCAGCATTTTATAAGCACTCTTCTTCACTCATACTTTTTACTTAAAACCATCACAAATAAATCTTGCAACTAATGCGATTATTTTGCACTTTACCGTTGCTGGGCCGGCAACTGATACATCAATGGGCCAGTAACGGCCACGGGGACACCGGGGTACTGGCCCATTACTTTCAATGCCGGGGAGTATGTGCTTTACCAGTACTGGCCCGTATAAAAATGCTACGATTAATTTTAAAAGTTACATTTTGTTAAAATGTTTTTAATTAAGGAAAATGAACGATCACAACAGTGTACATATACTAAAGCTATTGATAATAAAGTGTTTAGCAACGTTTGAATATTTCGGTAATCTTAAATTTCCTTCGTGTTTTTGCAAGAGACTGGTTTATACGAGGGCATATTGAAAATTAATGCATCCATGGCTATAACTTTTTTTATTATATTATTTATTTTACATCGGCCTTTATTTCTGCAACGAGGCTAATCGCCGATGCCAGGGGGCGAGCTCCTACACCTGGATGAAGGGTGAATGATTGTGAAAATGAGAGTAATGTAAACATATTATTCTCGCCCAAATAATATCACCAACGAAGCAGGCTCGAACCACAGATCGGACAGTCGTACTGGGCTTCCACCAGTACAAACCGCACGACTAAGTGCTCTCGGCCACCACGGTGGCTATAATTTAATTGATATATGGTTTACATATAAAAGTGAAATAATAGTATAAACTGTCCTTTACGCACTGATATATTCACTTTTCCACATAATCGCCATTGACAGTAATAGATTTACGCCAACGTGGTACGAGTTGTTTAAGTCCGTCACGGAAAAAGTCTGAAGACTTCCGTCGGCACCATTTCCGCACCTCCACTATAACCTCTGCATCCGAAGAGAAACGCTTGCCCTTGAGATGTTCTTTAAGCTTTGGAAAGAGGAAAAAGTCACAAGGCGCAAGTTCTGGGCTATAAGATGGATGAGGTAAAACGTCATGAAACCCAAGCTTCTCCAGTGTTCCGCGCGTTCTCTGACTTGTGTGACTCCTGAACTGCAGCACATTGCAGCAGATAATATGATGTACTCTTTCTTGTGAAATACCCACCCTGTTGGCTATGTCAGTTTGTTTACACCGTCGATTCTCACGAACCAGTTCATCCACTAGAGCCACCTGCCTTTCACCACATGCAGACTTGCGTCTTTCACAGTCCTTACCCACCTTCTAACAGTACTCTCATCAACACACGTCTCACGGTAGACGGCACTTAACCTTCGATGGATATCAATGGGCGCTACACCCTCCGCAGTTAGAAATTCAATGACAGCTCGTTGTTTTAACCGCACATCCATGCCGGCCGCCATGTTTAGAACTGTCATGCGCAAACGCGATGATGCTGAGAATCTCCGCTAGGAAGACTTATGTACAGATACTTAAGGTAAATGGCAAACCACTTTTGACACGGTCTGGCCAGTCATTATAAAAGGCCATAGAGACATTAGTTTTCAATATGCTCTCGTAATTAGGAACTTGCCATACTACTGTCAAAGATTTAAAGCCGTTCCCATACAAAATTCTTGCTTTACATGAGTTGCTGCCAGCAGACCACAATAGCCGAATTGTGTATTGCTACTGGTTCCAACAAAATTTAATTAATAAGGATGATTTAATAAATTTAACGTTTTTTTCTGATGAAGCCTGATTCACCCTTTCGGGGTATATAATTTTACAAAATATGAGGTTATGGAGTGCTCAAAATCATCATACTTTTCCCGAAAATCCCCTTCATCCGTTAAAAGTTGTTAGATTGCTGTGTCTCGAAGACGTATTATCGGACCCATATTTTTCCACGAACTGCTCAGATATACCGGAATATTGTACGTGAATTTACTAATCAGCTTCATGAGGATGAGCTCCAGCAAGGCTACTTCCAACCGGATGGCGCGACTGCCACACCGCTCAAGAGACCTTAAATTCTTTGACGATCAAATAATTAGTTTACGTTCAAATCCAGAATTTCCACCTAAATCACCAGACTTGACTATTTTAGATTACTTTATATTCTTTTATCTGAAGACAGAATTACCGAACAGTGTACCAACATAACTCTTGAAATTCTTATAAATACTTTTAATAGCATGAAAAACGAGTAAATTTGTGTCTGCAGGAAAACGGGTCATTTTCAAGAGTTTCTTTAGTTTTTGTTTATTTTTCTGTACTTGTTAAATCAAAAAATTCAAATTTTAATAATTACAAAGGCTGTGCCTAAACGTAAGTCAATTGTTATTTAAAGCTTGCAGTAGATATTATTTTATTCTAGGTTATAATCGATCATCTCATTATTTAACTTGTGAAAAATGAATCAAGTTATATATTGACATCTATATAAATATCTTGTTTTGAATTTGGCATACCTAAACTCAAACATATATTTGCACTTTATATGCATGCATACATTTCATGTGCAAATCAATTTTATGGAGAGGTATATACATTTATAACCTGAGAGCTTTCTCATTTTAGACATTTATATCAGTTCTCAATGATTATTTAACAAATATTCTAAATTTAATACCAAAGATTATTTAACAATAACATAAATGAAAGAATGTTAATAAAATCCTACGTATTACTTCCTATGTTTTATAGCTTGAAAACTATACTGGATTTTTTATGTTCTTTCTTCTACATTTTATGGTCTCTTTTTCAATTTATTACTTTGTTAATTGACTGGAAAATTACATACATATTGCATAAGGTTTGTAAAAAGTTTTTGTTTTTAATTTTTCAAAGAGATGGCGTTAAATCAATGTTGTAATTTATTTACAGAACAAACAATATATGTTTTTATTACCACTCACTTCTACTTTTTAATTTACTTAAAATGGTCTACTGAATATTTAAATTTTGGTTCCGATTTCCGAAAAAGAGCATATTTCGACATTTATTTTAATGACATAATTTACATTATTTGTGAAAATTTTGAATTACAAAAAAATGCATAACTTAAAAATGGTTAGAGATAGTGACCTGCGCTTAGAATTTTTGGATTCCTGGTAGTTTATTTAGTATAGAAAAAATTTGAGGCTTTATTCGTTTTGCGTATTTTAAAATTATGACAAATTTTAATATGGCTGATTTATAGAAATTTTCATCTTCGCATGGACGTATCTCAAAAACGAAAAGAGATAAAGAGCTGCGGTTAAAATTTTTGAAATCCTAAGGTCCTAATTGACTTGTAAACACACTTTGAAGCAAAAAAATTTTTTGAAAATTTTTATTTTTTTTTGAAAATTTTGATAAATCCTAACTTAAAAATGGTTAGGGATAAAAATTTGCGGTTTGAATTTTTATAATTGTCATACACTGCTTAGTCTAAAAAAAAAATTGGGCTTAAATAAACCAATTATTAAGTTTTGTATGGGCAGTAATCCAAAACCCTTGAAAATGGCCAGAAATCGAAAAAATCGTAAGGGGTACCCCTTTAAAAAATCGTGATTTTGAAGCAAAAAATTTTTGTCTCTGATTTTATTGAAAATTGGTATGTATATGTATTTTGGGTCATAGATCAAGAAAATTGGGTCAATTTTTAAGTTTGGGCAAAAGTTTTGGAATTATAGGCAAAAAACTAACCAAAATCGTCTCTAACTCAAAAACTAGGAAAGCATGATTTTTTTAAATATTTTTTTCTTAGTCCTCACCTCATAATTAGGTCAAAACTATATTTTGACTAAAATCGGAGTCAAAAAATTTTTGGCCAAAATTTCAAAAAAAAAAAAAATTTTATTTTTCTAATTTTGTTGGAAAATTGATATACGTAAACATTTTTAGCCTTAGATCACAAATATATGATCACTTTTAAGTTACTGTCTTAAATTTTGACATTTGCTGCAAAAAAAATTAAATAAAAGACGAAATGGGCATTCGCATCGCTGACAGACAAATTATCATACGGATAGAAAGGAGAAGAAATCATATTAATTCTATGCAGGTGATATGGAGAGAAGTTTTGATTAAATCTAAGCCGGATAAAAGCGCATATAAAAAATCTGTTTTTGTGAGAAGAAAACCAAAGCTTTCTTGGAAGGAAAGGTTGAGTTTGACCATAGTATGTTCCTTTAAACTGTAGAGAATCTATGTATTCTTTTTGCCATTGTATGTAGAAGATTTAAAGATTGACATAATCTCATTACTGTTTAGAGGAATATTTAACAGGGAGCCATTTACTGCATCTTTGGCTAGAAGATCGACTTCGATGTTGAACTTATCCGAATGGCATTTAATCCAGAATATTTTTATAATTTTACCGCTCATCGCAAGATCTTTAAGACATTTACATCATTAAGCGAATAGTTCTTTTTCTCAAATCCAGAGCAACTCAATTTGGACGGTGCTTTTACAGTCACAAAAAATTACAAATTCATCAAAAATATTTGAGGAACACAAATTCAGCAGGGTGAAGCAAAAAAATTTACCACCACGATATAACCGTCTTGGGTTTTACACTAAAAGAAACTTTGGAAGTCCTTTTAATACTTGAAGATTAAAATTAATTCAAGTGCTTAAATTATTAATATTTTACTTAAATGACCTATATAGGATTGTTTATCGCCTTAATAAAAAATTGAACAAAAAATGTTTCTTTGTATTTTAATCAGTTAATTATAACTTGTTTGATCTTGTTAAGTTCTTTCTGAAACTGTATTTGACATCGTTCAACCGAAACTCTTTCTTTAACAAAGTCAAAAAACCAAATAAAATATTCAAAGGTTTTGATAATCGTAGAAATACATACGAATATATACTGTGTACGCATCGTGGCATTGTCTTTCTAGGGCAACGAACCGCGGCGACAAAAGCTTGTAATCCTACTCTATCTCACTTCTTCTTCTTTCTTTCTTCCTACTGAACGCCTCTGTGCCTTTAGAAACAAATAAAGAATCTCAGGAAATAAATGGTAGAGGCAGGAACACGGCACTACTCTTGTTGTTATCATATACCTCGACGAACATTTGATATGGTCCGCTGAGACAAAAGGACGCGTGAAGAACAAACACTAGATGGAAACTAAATTTGTTTATTTGGATATTTTGTTAAGATTTTTCTTCATTTGTGTAACACGGTGATTTTTAAAGTTTCTAGAAAGTTTTATAGTTTTTTAAAAGAAAAACTTCTAGAAATTGAACCACTGAAAACAACAAATATAATAGACTTTATAGTTGTGATACATTATCTAAAAAATTCAAAATTTCGGTTTGTATATGAGGAGGTGAGATTTAAAATGTGTTTTATTATATTAATGCAGTTTTAAGATAAGTTGAGAATTTTGTTTTTCCTGATGACTGTTGGCTTTAACAGCTTTGGCTATTAGCCAGGTATAATTAGTCATGACATTTTACTAATAAAATTAAATAAATATGGAATTCGTGCTCTCGTTGCACTGGTTCATACCTCATAAATAGATTCCAGTTTGTGCAGTTGTCATTCAAAGATGGAAAAGGTAATATAAGAGATGAAAAGTAAGGTCTTCTTCCCATTAATCTCGGTGTTCCCCAGGGATCTGTCTTAGGCCCCATTCTATTAAGGATATTACTTATTATATAAATTATCATCTTACAATGTTCGCCGACGATACATCCGTTGTTCTCTCAGACAAAAATAACTCAGAAATAAGAGACAAAATAATCCCTCTTATACATGAAATCAACAACTGGTTCCTGTTTAATAAATTTTACTTAAATGCCTCCAAAACTAACTATATGAACTTTAGAACTTTGAAATTCTAGGAAGTAGGGGTTGCATTTGACCATAGTATGATCCTTTGAACTGCAAAGTATCTATTTATTCTTGTTGCTATTCGATGTATATGGAAGATTTGAAGATTGATATTATCTAAAACTAATTTTGAATCCATTTATTCCAGTCCCAAACATTGAATTCATTAATAACGTTAAAATTTTAATGAGCATAAATATGGTTTTAGCCGTGGCTTCGTAGTAAGACGGTTTATTTTCCAGGGCGTTCAGACTACCTTGTGTTCAATGTGTTTAATTAATTTAAATAATACTTGCACCTTATTTTGTCGACGTCTTAAAGAGAAGCAAAGAATATTGCTATCTTTTGTAACCGTATCTTAGCTTAGCATATGGCGGCAACTCTGTTTACTTTTAATTTCAGTTTTAATGAGAGAAAATAAGAATGTTTTAATTATAGAAGAAAAAGTTTTACAAGAATATAAAAAACATTATCTCTTAGCTTTTCTATTTACATTTGACTGTTTCACTAGGGCAAAACTTAACTTCTAATTTACGATAGTTCGTAGGATAGTATATATAAACAGTTAAGTATTTTTTAATTCAACTTCTTTAGAATGGATTCAAACAGAATATTTGATTACTGAAATATTCTGCTAAGTCATATCACCGTATTTATTTTCCTCCAACTTATGGAAAGAAGATTTAGATGAAAATGTATGTACAGCAGTGGCATTTTTAGACATAAAAATGGCCTGTGAAACAATAGAGATAGATTAATTAAAAAATTGTAGATGTATGGGCTTGGGCGTAAAACAATTTAGAAAATAAAATACAAATAGTCATATGTGACAGTATAATTTCAGAAGAAAAGTTAATAAAGAACGGTGTACCGCAAGGTAGGTTCCTGGGACCATTATTAAATTTTCTCATCAAGTCATCATAAAAAAAAACACATTTTCTAGACCAGTTTTTCATGCTGATTCCAAATATGTATTCAGTTTTGTTGTATCACGTCAGGTTTGAGACATACTACCATCTTTTGGGTTTGACAAATTTTATATATACATATTTCACAGATGTACATGGAACAGAATCATACCAAAGTGCATGTATGGATGTTTTAACATATATTATGAAGATTTATCATCGATTTAATCAACTTTTGTATATTGCATCACTTTTGCAAATAAAATAACACAATCGCTGCGAATATGATTTTCTTTTGTACACTTTGTCTGGCTCGTCACTATACAGCATCCAGCAATAGTTTCCCATCATGCTTTCATTCCAAAAACCTTGGTAGCGATTTTCTATCAGTTGAAATCGACTTGATGAAATCGTTCACCTTTCTCATCATTCATTGCTGCATATTCAGGAAAAAAATTGAGGTGCGAACATAAAAAATGCAATTTCAAAAACATGCAGCATCTCATTTTTTGAAACGCAACTTTTGAATGCCAGCTTCATGCATGGAAGACTTTTACTTATGATCTTGTGAAACAGCTGAGTTCGTTCTATTGAAAATGATATACTATTGATATCATTATAGTTATTTTTGATAAAAATAATAGTGGTAGTATATCAGAATTAATTTGGTATCAAAATTGAAATATTGATTCTTTCATAAAGCAAAGCACTAGAAGGTGTTTTTCACTAACGATGCAATTTTAAAAATGGCTGATCCAGCCACTCTGTTAGTTTCACTAGATTAACTTTCAGCTTCAATATAAATTTATTAATCATTTATCTTGCAAAATGCTAGTCTAGTTTTGAATTATGCTGAGATGAGAATTTTTATCACAAAAAGAATATAATAAAATTAAAGCAAAATATGGTTTTACTACAAAAAAATGTTATAAAGCTTGTTAAAATACTTGAACCAGATTGAAACATTCATAAGTTCAAATTTTTTTGAAACAGGTGAATATATGTTACACCTTCAGTGGGAATTTAACTCGCCAGAGTAATTTATTTGTCCGTAGCGATTTTTTTCGTGAAACAGTTTCTTCTAGTGCGTTCGAAAAATGAGTGACATTCATTTCGAGCTACGGTGTGCTATCAGGTTTTGCTTCAGACTTTGGCACAGTGCAGTGGAAACTTTTGCAAAACTTCTGCAGGCCTACGGAGACAGTATTTTGTCAAGAACCCAGGTTTTTTGGTGGTTTAATGCATTTTCAGAAGGAAGAGAGTTGATTGAAGATGAATCACGCAGCGGAAGGCCTTCATCTTCAAGAACCGATGAAAATGTTGACAGAATCCAGGATCTTGTGCGTCCAGATCGTCGGTTGACAGTCAGAATGATCGGGGAAGAGTTGAATTTGACTTACACTACCATTCATCAGATTTTTACCAATTGGGGATGAAAAAAATCTGCACAAAAACGGTTCCAAAAACCTTTCAATGCGCCTTGCCACACAGCAATTTCAATAAACGAGTTTTTGGCCTGTAAAAACATTCCTGTAGCTCCTCAGTCTCTTTATTCGCCGGACTTGAGTCCTTGTGACTTTTTCCTCTTCCCAAGATTGAAAAATCACCTCAAGGGACGTTATTTTGGAACACTCGAAAACATTCAAACGTTCGTAACCAGCTGAAAGCTATTCCAGTATCCGAGTTCCAGCTATGAGTATTTGAAAAACCGTCTCCAGCGCTGTCTGTCTTCCCAATGAAGTTATTTTGAGGCAGACAATATTGAATTGTAATTCTATACGAATAAAAAAAATGTTAATAATCAGTCCTGTTACTCAATATATGAACTTAGATACAATTCTTGTGTGCGAATATTTCTAGAATATCATATCTCATTTATTATTTCATTTTATATTATTTTTTAGATACGCTGTAACATTTCTTTGAAGGGCAATATTGTATTCCTTTATTTATGGTTCCGGTCACTAGTATTAGGGAGCAAAAAGTCATGCATGCTGCCTGAATATCTGAAAAATTGCTGACGATGTGAGTCAATGAGTTGCGACCTCTTGATTGTCTACAAAGGTCATTACTCGTCATATTGCCGTCGAACTTAAAAGGTTATTCAAGAAAGGTAATAAGAACTGAACCATAGCGAACGGCCAGTGCACAGGGGTTAGATCAAAATATAATATAAAAATATAAAGCCAGAAACACAATTTATAACTACAAAAAAAAAACCTTTATAACAAAATGTTGGAATCAGAGCATAACGATGGTTTTTACAAACAAAAATATGATGTGGTCACTGCATAACCCCTGCAGATAATAAACAACCTTTCTGTAATAAGGGAGACGCATTTTTTTCAAAAATATTCTTCACAAAAATCGCGTCATAATAAAAATTATTTTAATCATGTGGATTCCATCACATATAGGTATACATGGAAACGAGAAAGCAGATCAAGCAGCAAAGCACTCGATTAATTTACCACCTTTTAATATATAGATCCCAGCCAATGATTTTAAGAATCATATTAAAATGAAAACAAATTCAGAATGGAAAAAATATTGGCAATTGACTACACAGAACAACCTCAGATTGATAAAAGAAGATACTGAACAATGGAAATGCCAAAAATATCGTGGAGAACAAATAGTTTTAACCAGGATGCGTATTGGACACAAGTTATACAGGCACGAACACATTTTTGACCATCAAGAACCACTAGAATTCAACATTTTGGCGTTCCGTTAGCGCCGTTGAGAATTTTCGCCTGCACACAATGCAATAATTTTTAACGCCGTCAAGTGTCACTTGACAACCTATATCTGTGTTTATACGTGCGCTTTCTATTATTAAAAGTATAATGGATGATGAAGACTTGTGAGTGATGTTATTTATGTTGTATGCAAGTTATTTATAGAAACAAACACTTTATTATTCAGTAAAAACTGAGGTTAGGTGTTCTGCGTCAACGTTCAACGGCGTCAAAAGTTGGAAGTTGACGAACATTCAGTTTCAACGGCGGTCGAACGGCGTAGGACGTTGTCCATTCTGTGCACTTGCGTACGACAGCTTGGGTTTAACTTTCTCCTGACAGATAGCGCCGTACGAACGGCGTCAACGCGCCGTCAAACTCGTTGCATTCTGTTTCCCAGTTTACTCTTGAGCTATCTGTCCCATCCGGATGAATCCGAAAGTTGCATTATGACGTGGGCAGTGTGAGACGGGCATGGTTAACCAAGGAGTCTCTGGGCGGAAATAAGTTTATCATCGACGACGAGGTCAAGCATGTCGTCAAAGAATAGACAAGACAGCTGGCGAGATTATATTTCGACAAAAAAGCTCATACATCGGCACTCAGTAAAAATTTGACTACTAGTTTTCAAAACTGTTAATTTTGATTTCAGTTCAACCAAAATTTGTGATCTACTACAACTATAAAAATTGGCCCGTCTATTACTACTCTGTATCAACTCAGTTTTGTAGAAATAAACTACAGTATCAACCAATTTTTGTTACTTTATAAGTTGTGTCTAAATTTGTTGTTTTATGATAATGCCGTTTTAACCCAGAGTTATAATCCATGAAGGCTTAATTTTACCAAAACTGTTCGAAATATGTAGTTATAAATAGTATTAGTTCGAATTTAATCGCAGAAAAAGCATAAAGCGTTAATTTTTTATCATTCTTTTTTACACGATATTTTTAACTGTCGGATTTTTAAAAAAAATTACAACGCATGAATGGAAAAAGTTGGAAATACTGTGAATTTTCACAATGAGGATTAGTTGTGGACTAGTTAATTGTTTAAAAATAGAAATCATCAGTTTTCAAACAATACAGAATATGCATTTAACTTTTTGCCTCTATATTTACAAATATTTTTAAAAATCAATTCAATAGATTCGTAATGCTCTCAGAAAAAAATTGTAAGTTATTATATAAATTACCCAGCAAACATTCAACTTACGGCCGAATGCTGGCAAACTGCTTTTATGCTGGTAAATTACTGGCACCAAAAGTAAGTACAACGCCAGTATTAATAATGTACTTCACATTTGTATTTCGCATTCCGCCTATACGAAGTACTTTACCAGCATTTTATAAGCACTCTTCTTCACTCATACTTTTTACTTAAAACCATCAGAAATAAATCTTGCAACTAATGCGATTATTTTGCACTTTACCGTTGCTGGGCCGGCAACTGATACATCAATGGGCCAGTAACGGCCACGGGGACACCGGGGTACTGGCCCATTACTTTCAATGCCGGGGAGTATGTGCTTTATCAGTACTGGCCCGTATAAAAATGTTTGCTATTATATAATCTACTTAAGAAATAATTTTTTAAGATATTTTATTTATTATGTAATTTAAACGTTTATCAAAATTTTAAAAACTATCCACAACAAAACCAAGATACTTTATTTCTGACACAAGTTCTAGTTTTTCATTATCTACTTTTGTATTTAAATTAATTTTAGAATATTTATATTTTGACGTGAGGATCATACCATTGGCTTTTTTCTATATTAATTTTTAATTTATTCAAACAAAAATAATTGTATATTTACTCTATTTATAGCTTTATTAAGATCTTTATCATAGACGGCAACCAAGGTATCATTATAGGCAAAATCATTAATATAAATGAGAAATAATATCGGTCCTAAACACCTTCCCTGTGGAACACCCCAATTGTTACGTAATATATGCAGTTATCATAAGTCATGGCTGATGTTATGGGCACTCATGTTCAGTAGGACGATATTTATTTTGCATTTAAGTAAAAAAATGCAATTTTTTGTTTTAATTTTATAAAAAGAATCTTGTTTACGGTTGTTTAAAATCAACAAATTTAGATTTTTGAATTTTCGGAGTTCATTTTCATTGGCACTTCTTTTCATTCCAGCTTCGTATATTATTTTTAACAATTCTTAATTTATAAAACTATGTTTTTAATACCAGACTGACGTGTGAAAAAATTTGCATGCATGTCTAACAAAAGATAAGAGAAATCCAACTAAAAAATACTAGTTATTTTTACTACCCACTAACGCTTATCGCTTTCAGTCTTTATTTCACACCTCATAATTTTCAACCATTTTTATTTATACCTTAACACGAACTAAATATAAAAAAAAAACATTTCTCTCCATAAAACATAATAGATTGAGGAAGTTTTGGAAGTTTGGCACACCTGAAATTAGTATTTAATGGAGTAGAAGTTAAATTTTATAATGTTGGTAACAGTATTTTAATTCCGGCACATTTGGTTCAATTGGAAGTGATGAAATATTCAAACGATTTTACACCTATTTTGTCAATGTTTTGTATATACTTTTCACCCTCAAAGGATGTGTTATCTATTGATGTGTTTAATTTATTTTATAAAAAATTTTATGCACTTCGCTTCATATTTTGTCACAAAATGTCACACAGGAAGTGATGAATTGGAAAATAAATAGAAGGAAGAAAACGGTACACTACAGTGTATAAAGTTTCGATCTCTAACTGGGAGGATCTTTAGGCGGATGGAAATAATAAAAATCAGCTGTGGCCACGACAGGACCGCCCGCCATCACAAAGTAGTTGTATAAAATACATTCTAGCAGCAGAGTAGAAATAACTTGGCCTAATATTTTCTAACAGAGATATTTATCATGACCATGGAAACATATAAGTATGAATAAATAGATACTTTTTCTACTAGAAATATTTTTCAAAAATGTTCTGAAATAAAAATTGTTAGTTATTGCTTTTATAGCAACTTTCGTTACATAAATTTTTTCGAAATATTTTTCTGTGCAAAATATTCGCAAAAATCTTAAAATCGACACGAGTAAACTCCCATTTTTAGTCAACTTATTTTTACCAAAAGTTGATCAACTTGTGTCATTGATGTCAAAAGCTTAAATATGAAGTTTCATAAAAATCCTTTTAGCCAAATTTGCTCTGCACATGTACACAGATATAGGGACGGATAGACAGACAGACGGACAGACAGACCGACAAAAATCATGCTAAAAATAGTCAAAACGTTATGTAGGCCTCAATACGTGGAGATCCATCGAAATCTCGAAATATCAAAATCAGTATGATCACAATACCTCCCTTATTATAAGACAGAAAAGACAGAAAAGAAAATCGCACATTTCAAAAATCGCCACTAACACTTAAACACGTTGCACTCAAATAACAATATTACGAAAACTAAACAAGATATCAACAATCCAAGAACAATGCTGTCAACCGCATATCACTAAAGATCCCCGTTAGCGAGTAATTCAAAAATGGTTATTTTCTGAACAGACCTCGTATAGGGTAGAAATAGATTTTTTAAGTGTGCTACATACATTAGGAAAAGAAGAGGGCCTAATACCGAACCTTGTGGAACTCCGTCTAGGACAGAGTGTGACTTTGATAGTCACCAATGCAAATCTGGAACAACATCTATGACATCACAATTTTTTTATGAAAGTTGGCGAAATAATCAAAAAAATAAAAATAAATTGTTCCTTTAAACACCCTGGTAATTCTTGCTACGTCGGAATTTGAAAATTCTACAAATGTAACAATTTTGTAGCTAAAATGTTATGCAAAACAAATTTAAAGATTTTATAGAGTTCAATCTATTTTACGTTTATCTTAATACATGTAAATTTTGCAAAGATTTTATTATATTGCAATAAAATTCTCACACTTCAAATCGAAAATATAAACTTATGCAAAGTATACAATTTATAAATAGATTTATAGACTATAAACCTTTTCAGTTACACCTATTACTATAACCTTAACTTAGACTACGTCAGAAGTTGTCGAGTCACAGTCTGATGTCTCGGAATTCACAACAAATAAACCGCGACAACATTATAAACACAATTATAAGACACTATATCAACAGAATGTGACAATGAGAGTCATCAATTGATGTTATCGCCTTGGTAATATCTGTATATGTGTCTGTATTCTGACGTAATGTCCATACTACAACAAACGGCGAGCATAAAATGGTTCTTTTAGAAAAATTATTAAGTTTATAGTCTTGTAATCTGGGAACAAACAAATACTGAGATTTAAGATGTTGTTAAGGGAATCTTATAGTTTTATGACTTCTAGTGTAAGAATAAATTTAAGAGGAATGTTTGAGGCTCGTAAAATTAACAGTAAATAATGAAATGGTGCGGTGATTAAAAAAAAGAAATATAAAAGACATCAATTAGATACAACACTTAAATGAATAGGATCTTGCCGACCTGCTGTGCAAGATAATGTGATGCCTTGTTTGTAATAGATTCACGGCACAAGAGCATTGCATGGGCATGAAGGTGAATCAAAGGTGTATCATTGTTCTGTTTATAATTAACAGAACAATTATACACCACTACGATACATCATTATAAAAGACATCAATTAGATATATCACTTAAGTGTAACTGTGTAACTGTAAGTATATTTCAGACCTGTGGACCAAAGTGTAAAGCCTCTTTAATAGATCTATAGCACAAGAGCATTGCATGGGCATTATGAACCAAAGGAATATCATCATAGGTGTACTTGATGTACGTTCTCTTTTTTGATATCGCAGTATTGCAGATTTAAAACAAAAATGTCTTGTAGATTGCATTACTATAAATAATACTGAGCTTATTGGTTTTGTGCAGGATAATCTGGGATATCCTTGAAAGAACTAACTGATCCGAATGTGTGGCAAAATTATTTATAGTAACTATCCTGCATACAATGCCCCAATATCCAAAGGATCAGGACTAAGCCAAAACTTTAAAAGGTTGTAAGTTACAGATTTTATACCATGACTAAGAGAAAAACCTGTCATGTGACGTGGGAAAACATTACAAAATTTGAAGGAACCTCTCAGTACAGTATTAGGATAGTGGTGGTATTTATTAAGTCTTCTACGCCAGTAATTCTCAACCCAAATCTTACGGACCTGAAAAATAAATTTGGTTGATGTTGCGGGATGTTAGCGTTAAATAAATGCATATTTTTTAAAATGAAAATTAATATTTCAGATGTAAACACTAGGAGCAGTCAGAATTCCGAGACTTTTAAATGCAGCTCAACATGAGTCTCTGTTTCTTAGGTTAACTAATATTCGTATTGCCCGTTTTTGAATCACAAAAACTCTTTGGTGCTGGGAATATTTCCCCAGTGCAGTATGCCGTATTTAAGAAGCGAATCAAAATTAGCAAAATAAATGTTGAACCATTTTGCTGCACTAGAAAGACATTAGTCTCATTCCATACAACGCCCTGTTTATATTTTGCACAATTCATTAATGTGTTCAGTCCAAGTATTAGATTGATGTGTGGCTAAATTTTAGTGGTGCTGCCTTCTGGTAAAATTTCTATGGGCTGAAAGTTTATATTTTATCTAGAAGTTTTAAAAATTACTGCTGCTGATTTTGAATTGTTGAGTACTAAATTATTTTTCTCAGTCCACTCGAGAAAAGTTTTGTACAGCAATTCTATATGCCAGGTTTGTCGATTTTCTTTATTCTAATTAAGAAATTTTTGTCGTCCGCATCTGACATTTATTCTACTTCAAATGTGTGGTTGGCTAAACATCTAGGAAGATCGTTGACATAGTTTAAATAATGTAGGTCCTGTAATAGAGCCTTGTGGAACACCAATGTACAATGCGCTGATCTCTGATATGACGGTATCGGTTTGGTCTGTCTGAATTTTAACCGCCTGTGTTCATTGCTTAGATATCACTTAAACCAAGCCAGAGATTCTAATTCTATATCTTTCTAGTTCGGCTAGAAGAGTTTGGTGTTCAACGTAGTCAAATGCTTTGGACAGATCAATAAATACTTCTATTGCAACGTTCTTAGCATTGATAGTTTTATAAATATGGTCCAGAAAACCAAACAGGGCAGAATCAACAATTTCTAATATATTATGCAGTGCTACTTATGCTAAATCTTAAGCTAAAACTCGTTAAAAACTCATTAAAACGCATTGCGTTGCTAGGTAGTTTTGTATTTTATATCGAGTTTTAGTACATTTAGTTTTAAGACTTTTATGTAACCGGGTGTTAAAGTTATAACAAAATAAATATGAAATTGGTTCCTGAATTAATATCCGATAAGAATGATTATGGAGTAAATTTACGAGAGAACTAATAAAGTGGTTTACACCTGTGAAATATAATATTACATGAACAATACATGTACGTGACCATACATTATTCTAAACATAACAATAAGCTCAAATGACAAATAGCTTATGAACTGAGTTCACGGGTCGACAAGATTTTACACTTTAATATAGCAAACGTCTTTATTACTGCGCATTTAGCACGGTTTCGCCTTGCAGCTGATGACAAAAGAAAACTATTGTGTTCTTCTTATTCTCCGTTGCAGCCACTCTTTTATTTTTACTTTTTTTATTTACTTAAACGAAATCTTGAAAGGTTTTACTCTAGCAAAAAATTAATTTAGATGTGATTTGAAAATACAGAAATTGAAGAATTGAAAAATTTGTCAGTGTCGTACTTATACTTTAATAGGCCTGAGGCGCAGATATATTTGGCATTGTAATTTTATTATTAAAAATGGCTCTCCTTATTGACTTAAATTTAAAATGAAAACATTACAGACGTTTATGATATTTTGCACTGGCTATATCTTGAAATTGCCTTAATTTTTAGTTTGAAAATCCTCACTACTGCCATGTGTCATGCGTAAAACAAGTAGTTCGTCTACAAGTTATGATGTACAATGTGTTCCAAGCACTGGCAGCTCTAAATGTCATGCTAACACAAATACCTTTAAATCTTTAGAAATATTAAACAGATTTTAAAAATTCTTTTGATTCTAATTAAAGAGTTTTGTTTATCTACTTTATTAGATTTAAGCTAGGTTTTTAATTATTTATCGCATAATATATTACTTACTAACTCGCTATGAACGGTTTCAATCACAGTAGCTGTTCACTTACAGAATCATATCTAACAAACAGAAAATAGTTTGTTTGTATAAATAATTCCAAGTCAAATTCGCTCAAAATTATCTATAGAGTACCGCAGGTTTCAATTTTAGGGTCATTGCCATTTTTAATTTATTTTAATTTCTCTTCTATTAAGACGAAATCTAATTTACATGCCGATAATACGGTAACCAAATACCTTATAATCAAATAATTGTCCCGGGAACACATGCTACATGTCTCTAGTGATGATTTATCTAAAGTAAAGACTGGTTTCTATCAAATAAATTATTATTAAATGAGGAGAAAACGCAAAATTTACTTATAACAACAAAAAATCATAACTATAATAATCCGGATTGTATTATGATCTTCAATGGGTTATAAACCTCTTCTCCTTCTCCTTGAGAGAGATATTCTTCCCAGCTGGACTTGAGATTTCGATCACAAACATCTGTTTGGTCTCGATATCCAGGAGGGTTGTATCCGGTTTAGTGGCTGTCAGCAACTTCGAGGTGGGGAAGAAGTAATTCCAATAAATGCAATGGAATTTTCCACCTCCGATTCTATATCAAAAGGAACGTAAGGTATGACCGGTATTTGGTCAATACCATAGTTATGTCTAAGATGGTAGTACAACATGGAGAGCAGCATTATGTTGAGACACGTAGCTCGACGCTGCAAGAGATGGACAAGCAGACATAATGTGCATATTGATTTCAGGATGGTGGTGGCACAACCTACAGAGTGTGGACATTTGGAATATGCGGGCCCTGTATGCCAAAGTATTTAATAACACCATCCTGACACGCAAACATAAAACTTTACGTTTCCAATCTCAAACCAGCAGTCTTAAGAAACGAAACGTTGGTTCAGTGGATAACTCTAGATTTTTAATAAGTTTGAAGAACACAGATATTATGATTGTGACCGGAGTAGTAGTTAAACTAAGTCATAACTGTGACACTTTGGCCTTGAAAGTCCGACCAGCCGATTTTCACTGAAACCTGATGTAAAAAGATGTGGTTTTTTGAGGCTTGACCGTTGGACTGTCAGCCGTGCCTTCTCCAAAGCCGTGCTAGAATCGTGTAGAATAAGTTATATTTATATGTGACTTTTGGAGACTTGCCGGGAAATCTCCCGGTGTCCCACCCAGTCCTCCACTGGCCGAGATCCCCACCATATATATTCAATCCTCTTTTTCTTCATCAAAAACTGGCGCGTCGTTTATTTAAAACATTAATTGAAAACATGAAAAACCGATAAAAAGTAAATAGAAACATGTCACGATAATAAGTACACTAATATATATTTCATGACATGAATCAGTTCACTTATACCTATAAACAATTCATATCTAAATTGTACGTCAAAATCCGTATACATAATAAATATGTGACGTATTTGACGTGTCTGACGTTTAGTTGTATCCGCACGTAACCGCGTCAAATAGTCACTCTATTATTTAAAGCTGGGGTTCGACACTTGACTTTTTCCTCATTGTCTGGCGTCTAGACCTTCGTCAAGATCATTTCTTGAGCTTGAGGTGAGTGTGCCGTGCCGGTTTCTACCAGCACAGTTTAGTTCCAAGTGTCATTTACGGTTTGCACATTTCACGACTCGAGATGGCAGCGTACTGAAATATGCAACACTACCAAATGACAAATATATGGAATATATTGACATATTACTTTTTTATTTTAGGAAAAAATTAAGTATATATTATACTAGCTGGAGTACCCACACTTCCTACGGTTTTTGTAGGGTACATTTTGCTGTAACGTAAACGATAAGTGAGATGTTTCAACGATGGTCTATTTTAAATTAGAAAAAAGTAGATAGCGCTGCGAACCAAGTACGATTTACACTGGACAAATACAGTATCACGGGAAATTTAAAATAAGTTACAAGCAGGGCATGGGCGTAGTAACTGGGTTAGCAGTGATTTTTTTTTTAATATAAAGAGAATAATAAGATATTGAAATAAACAAGGAATATAATACACTTACGTTATTTATACGACATAAATTCAGTTTAATGGGAAATTTGAAAAAGTTACATTTTTTTACAGTTAAGCAATATTGAAAAAGGTATCAACATTTTTATGTCGCGATAACAATTTTAGTTCTGCCAATGTCACTCAAAACTAAAAAATTGCTGAATAAAATTCATTTAAAATGATATAAATTTTTTAAATTTCGATTCATGATAAAAAAGCGTTACAGTGTGAAATATTTGTTAATACGTCTAATTGCTTTGAATTGAAATTTAATGGGAAATTTTTATTATTAATCCTATAAACCAGAATAACTGAAATTTTATTTTATAAATCAAATGTTATATAAAATTTTATATATTAATTAAAAATAATGTTATGAATTACATGTTTTGGCATGACAATAATTCAAAGGAGTATCCGTAAGATACGTTTTCGCCATCGAAATTGCACAAGCGTTTTTTTTTTTCGTGCGCAAACGCGTTACCCATCTTGACGGTATCTTTTCCATGCCCAATTTTTCGTGCAAAATTGAAATCACTAACCCATATGATATGCCACTTTTTTCTTGGCCAAATGTGGGCGTTTTCTTGATTTATTCGATCAACCAGTCCAATAACAACGCATTATACTTTCCATTTATCGTTCGTTCTTTTTCCAAGTTTAATGGTTATGCAGTTTAATGAGTTTAAAAAGAGTTTATGAACAAAGAACAGTGAAGAAAGTTAGACCAGGAAGACCGAGAAAAACCTGGCACCAAGAAACAAAAGAAGCTGCAACGAAGAGAAGAGTAAAGTGGGAGGAGATAAGAAAATATACAAAGGACAGAACACGATTGAAAGAAGTATGGAGAATAGCACCAGAAAATACGTAACTCGACTATAGCCTTACACCGCAAGGTAGAAAGGCTTCAAGATTAAGTAAGTAAGTAAGTAAGCAGTTTAATGGAGACCATATTTTTCGGACCATAGGACGAATTTTAAATATTTATATTTGTGAGACACAATAAAAAAATATATATATTGAGGTGAACGAATACCTACAAGATTCTGCTATCTCATCCTTTCAAACAATAATTTCACATAAAATATTAACTATTATATAAATAATAAAGCAACTTTTAAATGGAGTCTTCATTAAAATGATGAATAGCAAAAATATATTTGATGTTGAATGGTGAGTCGAAGGTTACCTGTTCTATGGTATAAGAAACAAGAAGTAGTTTCCATGTAAGAAAAACAAAATGATGTTTGCATATTTAAAACGCCGAAAGGTGGCAAGCTTCCTATTATTCAAGTATTACTACTTGACACGTCTGAGGAGCCTTTCTGACATAAGAATCTGCTCACGTCATCACGTATTCTACCTCTTCTTGTAACAATAATTAGTGTCGTAACTAAAACCACACGGTCTAACACTCGAGTACTCGCATGAGTGTGAACTCACATACTATTCAGACCATGTATTGTTAAGATATTCATACAACCAGTACACGTCACAAAAAAATGGTAAAAATTATATCAATGCGTCAATAATTTGTAAGGTATGGAAGGGCAACGTGCGCGAGAGCTTTACTTACAGCAGAGTTTCCCAAACTTTTTGAGTCGCGGAGCACTTTTCTCGAGAAGAATTCGTTGCGGATCATTGCTATATATCAGGTCGTCAAGGATGAAATTTGTAGAAAAAGTTGGTTGATAACTTACGAATATAAGGAATTATGTTTTTCATCAAAGTATGCAATTATATGCTCTATACAGTTTTGTCATTTAAGCGACAGGTTGCTCAGACCGGTGTTATAAAACCCTGGCGGACGAAAGCCAATTAATTCCTGGAAGGCCAGTTTTACAGTATTGTCGGAATTAAACTGTTATCCTATTAAAAAGTTGTCCAAATTGCAGAAGAAGTGGTAGTCAGTGGGGGCTAGGTCTGGTGGGTATGGAGGATGGTGAAGAAGTTCCAACTCTATTCCTGTAGTTTTGCCACAGTCATTTGTGCAGTGTGTGGTCTAGCGTTATCATCCAATAATATAGAAGTCGATCTGTTGACCAATATAGGCTGTTTTTCTTTCAGTTTTTGCATCATTTCGTCCAGTTGATTGCAGTATATTTCTGCTGTGATCGATGAGACAGGTTTATGATTTTTTATTTTTTTATTTGAAAATTGCGTCTATGGCTTCCATTGGTTGTCTTAAGTCATATGCTCTGCCCTCCTGGTTTCGTATACATGACACATAGAATGAAAATATAATTCCAACAATTTCAACTGGATATTAAATTTACGGTCTTGAAAATTTGGCGAACCAATTTGATATTGTCTGCTGCGTAGTAATACTAGAGCCAATTACACTATTGGTGTTTCGCGCGGTCTACGATGCCGTAGTTCCACGTAAGAACTCATACTTCATAATAGTGCGAATTCCCACCGTTCCATTTTTAACAAGATTAATTTTTAAAAAAAGTTTTTGATATTTTTTAGAGCATACAATGATTTATTTAAGCAGGCGAGATGAGTAACTTTCCAACAAGAAAAAAAAAACAGAACCGTAAAATATTAAGCCAGTGTCAAAAATAAGCTGTTAAAGTTGGCAATATTGGATATAAAATAAAATGATCAGAGTTTTAAGACAGGACATAGAACAAAACAATATTAGAATAGTAATCTTTTTTGGATATATAACAAAGTATGTAATCAAAAATATCGAATGTGGCTGCAAAAAGTAAAATATTTGAATTGATAGAGAACAAAATAATTCTGAAAATCCTAAAAATAACAGTAACGCAAAAAACTAAAAAATGGAGATAGAACAAACCAATTCTGGGCTGGCGATATATCTACAAATAATATGAATGTAGGATAAACTCAATTTAGCCAATTTTGGTTGATTCTGAAATCAACGATTCAGCTTCATTATTTCATCTCTCAGTAGCTTTGACGTGTACTTGTTGTGTCTATAGTTGAACCACATACAGCAGCATACATGTGAGATTTTTTTATCTGGGAACAAGGTGTTGTGACTTTAAAATGTATGACACCCTGCAATGCATGTTTTGTAAACGGTCTCCTGCATGTTTGACTTGAAGTGTTCACTTTTCACACTTGGAGTTTCAATTTTCACACCCTACCAATGTGTATACGAAACCATACAGCCATGATGTTTACAGATGTTTGCTGTTGTTTGAGAAGCTATTCCACACGCTCGCTACTGAACCAGGCCTTGTTCTTCAACATAAAAAAAAACACCCTACTCCCTACAATCCAACCCTGGATGGTGGTCAACATTTTAACGAGAATGTAAAACAAAGAAAAGCTACACTACTATATTTAGAATGCTATTATTTTTGAAGTTTTGCATTTCATAGAGAAAAGAAGTCTGGAGAAAAAATACTTTACTAAATTCTAATAGGGTCTTTAATAATGAAGAGATGACAGATTGTAGAAAATCGTATAATAATAATAATAATATTTTATTGAGCCTGTTAGTGATCATTAGAAATACGGAGGTTAAGTCAATATAATGTATACGTAGATAATTCTACAATTTAACAGAATGCAAAACTTAACAATAGTCAGCTTTGTAATTTAAATATTCAGAGATTGAATAGAATGTATGTTTTAGTACAAGGATGAGCAACCCGCGGCCCGGAGTACTTTTTCGTGCGGCCCGTCAAAGCTTTTGTCTGTCAAATTTCAAAAAAGGCCATTAAATTACAGAAGATACATATATATTTTAAAGCATAAATAAGAGCAATATAGAGCAATTGGTTGCAAAGAAGCAATGCCAAACTTCTCATTAAAATTTGTTTATGATTTTTTCCCCATAATAATTATCTTTGACTGTTTTTTTATACCTAGCATTTCTATTATATGTTTTATTTGTGTATTTTTTTTTTAAATAATTTTGTTATTTATTAATAAATAGATAATTTGTGTTTATCATATTGTGTTCATATTTTAATAAATTTCGTATGCGGCCCGCAGGAAATTTTTAAATTTCTAGTTGGCCCGTAGTAAAAAAAGGTTGCTCATCCCTGTTCTAGAAGATATTTCTTAAACTTGTTTTTTAATATTTTCTCAATGGTTATACTTTTAATACTATCAGGAACCTTATTATACAATCTTACAGCTATAAAACAAGGACTTTGCTCGTACAAAGTAGTATGGTGCCTCTTAATATTCAAGATTTACTCCTTGTAGTGTGATTATTATAATCACTATTTATATTAAAGTTATAATGATTTCTGACAAATAATAAACATTCTAATATAAAAAGTGAGGGAACTGTTAATATTTTAAGATCTTTAAATAAGTTTCCACAGGAAGTTCTATATGGAGTAAATGTTAATATTCGAATAGCTTTTTTTGCTGCAATTTTATTAGCTTCTTTTGATGTTCCCCAGAAAATGATAATTTATAATTGTATGATATTTAGCAAAATAAACTGATTTTAATAATGAAGGTGAAATAAAGTACCTGAGCCTCTTTAGCATATAACATGATCCTGATAACTTAGTATTGATATAATATGTGGAGCCCAACGAAGATTCTGATGGATTATAAGTCCTAGAAATTTGAGTTGTTGGGATTGCTGGAGAGAATATGAATTGGAAATTCGTATTAATGGACTAATTTGCGTATTTTGAAAACTGTGAAAAATTAGAAAAGTTTGGTTTTGTTCAAAAGAAGTTTATTTTCTATGCACCATTGATTGAATACGCAACATTGGTCATTAGCTCGCGTTTGAAGGTCTTGTGGATTAGGACAGTTAATCAAGAGGTTAGTGTCATCGGCATATTGGCAAAGTAATCCATTAGATAGATGCTGAGGTAAATCATTGACAAATAGCAGAAATAACACAGGACCAAGGATTGAGCCCTGTGGAACCCCTGAAAGGGAACCACTAGTAGCCGATTTAGAGTTTAGGATGTGGCTGAAAAAGATCTACTTTTTGGCCATGGTACACAAAAAAGCTATTTATTTAATAAATATAAAATTGCTACACTCAATGTAGAATAATTTCCCAGTATTTTTTCGTGGGTTATTTTTGCTGAGTGCTTCATCAATTTGAAAGACTATAAATACTATATTACCTTCCGATTTTCTATTTAAACGATTAAACAAATTTCTATCAGCCTTTAAATATAATCGTAAGACTCTCATTTGTTTTTGTCAATTGCATTTTTTTATTATTTCTTAAAAACCATGCACTTAAATTGAACAAAAGCATTCCTTAAAATGTGAAAATTAAGTCATTTAAAATATATTCTGAATCATTTAACTTGAAAGTAAACTTTTAAAACATTTAATAATTGTTTAATCTTTGACAAGATGAACATTGTTATTGTTTCGTCTTCTTAAACTTTTCAGTAAATTCTTTATTTTGTTAATTTTCTACTTCCTAATTTCGTGTAATTTCATGCATTCATTCGTAAATCTTTGAAATTTCAAAAAGTGAACAGTTGTGACAAAACTTAACTTTTAATTTTTTTTATAAAAAAGAAAATACATAATCCTTAAAGGTCAGGATATAAAGTTTGTAAGGAACAGACGGTGTTGTTCGGTTAAGAGATGAAAATGTGGAAATGCATAACTTTAAAATTTTAACTGAAATAATATTAAAACTTTTCTTATTCGAAGAGGAAACATATTGTATGGAACTGTGGGAATTAATTAACTTAGAGCGACTGGTTCAAGGATTCTTTGCGGACGAACTCCGGTACGAGTGGCTACAATTACCAAACATCAACTTTGGGGGTTACAATGCGTATTTGTACTCCACATTTGCATTGATATTGCAAAAATGAAACTTTCAAATATAACGAGAATTCTGAAGTATATAATTTTAGCATTTTTGTAGTACATTCAAACTTTTGGATGTTATGATAGAATGCTCTACTACCATCTTAGACATGCCTATGGTATTGACCATACCCCTCTTCTTCTGTTGTCAGGACATGAGTAACCAACGAATCCAGGACTATACAACAAATGATTGAACAAAGAAAATCAGTACAATCATCGAGGGAAACGAAGGTGCGAATTCTGCAGCCCGAGAACCCAACAGCAGTCAAAATATTCCATATTGCCCCAAACAAGACGTACTTAAGACTCAACTCGAGCAGACTGAACAAGTGGCGCGAGAATATGAACAATAAACTTAGAACAGTCAAAGACGACATACACAACTAGACCTCAGGTGCCAATAGACGTGAACAAATAATCATGACAAGACTTAGAATCGGACACACGAACACCTCATGAACAGACTAGAAAACAAAATTTGCGACACATGTGACGAACAACTTCCGAGCCCTATTCTGAAATCCCCAGGAGAAATTTTTGAGTGCCCACATCGTTATACCTACAATATCCCAAAAACTATACATGATTTAATTTTAACTTTAACACCTCTAGAAGAGATAACACTATTTCAATTCTTTTATAAAAAATTCGCATCTAAAACTTTATTTTTAACATTTTAATATTTTTTTCTGAAAGAATATCAAACAATTTCTAACAAAAAAATCTAACTTTGAATCCTCGTCTCCATACGCGATCCCTCTTTTGTTTTCTTCTGAAAATAACATAAAGTTGTACACATAGGACAATACGAGAGGAGAAACAAGTTATAGCAGAAGGCAGAGAACATAGGGTAAAGAGTAGAAGGCATTGAAACAACAGGCGCCGGAGAAGCGTCGCCATAACCGCAGTATGAATATGTAAATTGGTCAGAATTTGCTTTGTCCCAAGCCCAAAGTTAGGGGACAGACGGTAGATTGATTTAAAGCAGAGGGATCCAAGTTATTGCTTTTGAAATATGTAAATATCAATTCTGTATAGAGTTGTCTATCTCACTCTTTGTCTATCTTTGTAGTTATGTTCCTCCAGCTAAAGAAGACTTGTTTGATTTATGTCACTTGACAATAACACCACTATGTATCATCCTAAGTGCCGTGTTTGTAACGTAAAGCCCATGGCGTCACGTTGAGTCTTACTTATTTCAACGCGGCTTTTTATAAGGACTTAATCATTTTGTGAACACCGTATTATATCTTGAGTATATTATGATGTCGTAAATGAAGAACGTAGTCAGGTGATTTAAAAAATCTCTTGGATTATTTAAACTTACAAAAATTAAACTATGAAGACATTGAATATCCGAAATGAAAATTCCATGCCTGGATAGGATTCAAACCGATCTAATTCCGAATATTATTTTGAAAAACCTTTCCCATAACTTCCTAGATTTCATTGCGTCGGTTTTTCTGCTTGTTTTTCTCTAGGTTATTTTCCTAAGCAATGGAAACTTGCTCACATTATATTGTTTCACAAACCAGGAAAGAACAAAAGTCAACCATCAAGCTACAGACCAATCAGCCTCCTAAACACTTTCTCAAAACTGTGTGAGAAAATTATCAGCAAACGACTAGAGAGAGAGTTGGATCACATTGAAGCTTTGCCACCATTCCCATTTGGAATCAAGAAGAGACACAGCACAATACAGCAGCTCTTGAGGATAACTTAACTTATCGAAACACGATTAGAAAACAAACAATGCACAACCATCTTGTTTTTTGGATATCGCTCAAGCATTTGTTAAAGTTTGGTTAGAAGGATTAAAATATAAAGTATTACGTTTAAATTTGCCATCATACATCACCATCAAGAACATTTTCAGTAAAAATCAATCACGAAACATCGTCCATGAGACATATAATGGCAGGAGACCCCCAAGGAAGTATTTTAGGCCCAGTTCTATTTGTTAGTGATATACCACCCAGTCCAGCCGCTATAGCCATGTTCGCTGATGATACGGCCCTATTAACACAGCGTCCTGAACTAGAAATAGCTATAGAAGATCTTCAGATAGCTACAGACACAGTATCTAAATGGCTCATTACGTTGAACATTCTGTTAAATACTGGAAAATGCGAAAATATTAAGCCTCAGAAGAGTGAGAAATCCGCAGAATATAATAGTTAATTACCAACAACTTGAATGGAATCAAAAAAATGAGACGGTTAAATATTTAGGATCCACCTCGATACTCGTCTAACCTGGAGCCAAGACATAAATAAAAAACTGCAATTAGTTTACGCGAGGTTACAACAATTATTCTCCTTAATCAACAAAAAATCAAAATTCAAAGTTAATTTTGCCACATTGCTCTACAAATCCCTACATGGACCTCTTCTGATTTAGGCATGTGAAGTATGGAGAAACACGTTGCCAACTAACTTAAAATCCAAACCTTCCAAAATAAAGTTCTTAAAATTGCCATCAACGCTCCCTGGTTCATTCGAAACGAACAGATTCACAACGAACTATTAGTGCCGAACATAAACAATTGTTAAAGTGCAGCTATTTACAACATACGAAAAAAAGGCATCCATAACAGACTCAAAAGACGATTATCCCAAGACATTTACGTATCGGATGAAAATAGCGATTAGCATTGTTAGTGTAAGCAAAAATTAAAAATATATGTATATACAAATAGATAATTATGTTAGTTATGTTAAACTTTAATAGTAACTGTTATTTTTTTGTAAGTAGATCACAGATGTGAATAACATAATTTGCAATAAACAATAAAAAAAAGGATTCAAACCAGAAACCTTAGCAACGTAGGGCAGGTGTGTTACCACTACGCTATACCAGTCGGCTTTGTTTGGTGTTCGTATGTACAAAAAAGAGCTGTTCGTGTTTTATCTCATTTTGCATGATCAAATATGAAATGTAAAAATATAGTCCGGTAGAATGGGAAGTGCAGGTGTTGTCAATTATTCGTTTCACGCAGACACGCAGACACACAGACACACAGACACCTACAGTAGTTAATGTCATCCGCAAGGAAGAACATGGTTTCTCCATTACAGAGATTCTACAGGACGTTGCTCGTTTAATCCAATCAAGCTCGGCTGACTAAAGAAGCCTCCACATTTCTCGATTTCTCCCCGACATTGGGATTTCACTTTTACCCTATTTGAACTGAACACGACTTACTTCCAATCAAATGGAAGGAAACTGTCGAGATTTTGGTTCTACTAACAATATTGCACTTTCAGGATTTATACATTAAATATTTTAGCAGCTTGATTTAGTCTGCTTTTAGATACTCTGGAAGAACGTAAAAAAAGATAAATATTTTAAAGGAATCATTTGAATTAAATTCTCGAAATGAAATATAAATATTTAAGGTGGGCATTTTTCTTAATTTTAAAATAACAAAATTTATTATGAAATTAAAAGTAATTTTAGGAAAATATTTTTATAAGATTTATATTTAGAATTTGCCGGTATGGAAACGGCAAAACAAAGACTGAGGTAGCTAGGGTATCTTGTTAGACAAATGACAGAGTGTATACAAATATTTTCAAAAAAGACCTAGTAAAAGAAGAGGGCGACTAAAAAAGTGATTTACAGCGGTGAATAAAGACTTAAAAGCTCTTAAAAAGGGAAGAACAAGCACACAGACAGACAAAAATGGAGAAAGATCATCAACCTTTGTTGTTGACGAAGATAATATCATCATTCAAAAGAGGACCAAATACAAGAAGAGGAGGGGGCCCAAAAAATCGTTTAAAGCGGTGGATAAAGATTTAAAAGCTCTTAAAATGGGAAGAACAAGCACACGACAGACAAAAAAGCAGAAATCTCATCAACTTTTGTTGATGAAGATAATATCATTTAAAAGAGAATTTGAGTAGCTGTTGTCGAGAGCTTGCAGTACGCTTAGAGAGTCGGTGCATACGGCTATATTGCTGTAAGTTACTGATGCCATTTCGAGCGCCTTCTGAATTGCTACCACTTCTGCTTGTGGTTGTTGGTACACTGTTCGTTTTCACCTCTTCGCCTTGAACAACAGCTATAGAGCAGTTATTGTCCATTTTTGATGCGTCAGTGAAATAGAATTGGTACTGGTGTAGTTCCTGTTTAAGTTGTCGAAATTGGTTTTTAAACGTTCTGGTTGTCTTTTTATATATGGTTAGGTCCGTGTTTTTAATTATTTTTCCAAACAGCCAAGGCGGAGTATGGTGAAAGGTGGTTGACTGGATTTCAGGAATTAAGATGTTGTTGGTTTGTAGGATGGTATTGATGTTTTGCTGTAGGTTGGTTTTATTATGAGTATGGGTATTTTGTTTTATGAAAAAATGATTATACATCGGATACGAAGTACCTATTAAGAAGGGATTTTTATGCATCTTCTGGAGGTTCACTGTAAACTTTGTAGTGGCAAAAATAATCGTTTACATTTAAACATCTCTGATGTTCTTTCCAACGAAGTTCTATGCCTCGAAGTAATGTGCAAATTATAATTCTACAGGTACATAGATCCCAAGTATCCACACTTATCAAACATGTGATCATGTATAATAAATGCACATTCAACCGCAATATAATTAATTATAATATTCACATTACTTCCTGAAAGATATACCTTTCATTTGAGAACGAAAGCAATAAAAATAAAACTAAACAAATAGAATGAAATAGTTTGTATTACCTTCTATTCCACCTACAAGTTGAAAATCTTTATCTCTGTCAGTATATTAATAATTGAAAATCCTTGTTAGACTCGTATGTATATATTAATTATACACTATCTACCGAGTAGCCGGGAGCCTGAGATAAGCAATTCCTAACATAACTAGGCACAACTTGGGTGGTTAACTAAGGCTTGAATTTATTAAACAGCTCAACAGCTCGACTAGATCATGTAGTATAGGTAATAGCAGACCTGCTGATAACATATACACTATATTATTAATTGTCCATTTCCGCAATTCAGCTTTCTGGAATATTTTTAAATCTGTTTAATGGATAATTAGGAATATAATGGAATGTTTCTTTAATTAAGATAAAAAAGAAGTGTTGTGTTTTTGATAAAATATCACTTGGTGACTTTGATGGATGGAGAGGAAATAAAACGGAAAACAAGATTATTTAAAATTATATATTTTAATTTAGATTTTTGTAAAAACGTGACCAGAATATTATAATCTAAGAGTTTAATTTCCTACCATTATATTAATAATAGGTTCTCAACGCCTAAGTGCGGCATAGATGTGGTAAGTTCTGTGTTTCTGGATCTTTGGTATTATATAAAAACTACGCGATTAGATAACTTTCCTTATTCAGACAGTACTAAACCAGTAACATACTTGATGTATATATAGTACTCTTGGTATAGTATTTCCAAAATGAAATGGCCGATCTTGTTAAGCAGCTTAATGGGTTGATGGCAGTAATCTTGAGACTTAATGCTGTAAAAAGAATAAGGGGTATTAAGGGAATTTTAAATTTAAATAGATGTATAATTGAATTATAACAGTAGTTCAATTGAAGTTTCTTAAAATCTATTAAGGATATTTTCCAAATTTATAATCCTACTGTTTCTAAATTTTAGGGGTTGTTATACTTGTTTGTTAATTAAATTTCAACGTTCATAGCGTGCATACATTAGCAACATGGCTCTTTGGCGACCATTTGATTTTGAAGAAATTCCTAATTTCTGTATTGAAACTAGTGAATCTGTGCAAGGTGATTTGGAGTGCGAAAATGTGGACGTTGACGTGGAATGCGAAAAGGTGAACGTGGATACTAAAGAAAAATGTCATTTTTCAGAAGATTGCAAAGTTCTGATACTGAACATTTATAAAAAGTTAGTTTCGTAAATTCCTAATTTCTGTAGTGAAAATAATGAATCTGTGCAAGGTGATTTGGAGTGCGAAAATGTGGACGTTGACGTGGAATGCGAAAATGTGGACGTGGCTACTAAAGAAAAATGTTATTTATCAGAAGATTGCAAAGTTCAGATACTGAACATTTATAAAAAGTTAGTTTCGTAAATTCCTAATTTCTGTAGTGAAAATAATGAATCTGTGCAAGGTGATTTGGAGTGCGAAAATGTGGACGTTGACGTGGAATGCGAAAATGTGAACGTGGCTACTAAAGAAAAATGTCATTTGTCAGAAAATTGCAAAGTTCTGATACTGTACGTTTATAAAAAAATTGTTTCGGAAGGTAATGGCATTGTAGTACAATTAATTAAAGATGAAACAAGTGCAATAAGTTGTGACATCTCATCCTAATAATTTTGGTCACAATTACGTAGTTTCCTCATAATAGTTTATCATTAAACTATATTAATTCCTTGAAATTGTTTATGTAAATTTGTTTAATCTAAAAAAATATTCAGTTTTGTAATATCTAATAATGACAGCAGGAAATCGACAATTTTTTGTAAGGAAATTAGTGGATGAAATAATAAAAATATTTAATTAAATCATTATTGGGATATTCCTTCTTAAAATTTGAATATTAATAGAATATTTCACTGTATATATCCTGTCAGCTCCTGGTGTTTAATTTGTTAATCAGATGTTTACTAATTAGAATATATCCTGTGTTTCCAATTATCTTTTTCATGTAATTATGTGTTTGGAAATATAAAAACTATTTTAACTGTACCTATAATTTTTTAAATAAAAACATTCTGTAAAAAAAAAACTATTTAATAGATTCTTGTTCAGCGAGAGACATATCTAACGAATCTCTCAAAAACTAACTACAATAAAAGATTGTGTTATTTATTGCGTTATGTCTGTACTCAGAAATATCATCACTATTCATCAATGGAAAAATATATACTACGATCACCATTAAGAACGGTTTACCTCAAGGCTCTGTATTGGGTCCACTACTTTTCTGTATACCAGTGATTTATCAAAATATTGTTCTAGAAAATTCATCTATGCTGATGACCTGGCACTTGCAACACAACATTCAAACATAGACAATGTTGCCAGTACATTAACTGACTGGTCTCTACTTCATAAATATTACCTCCAATGAAGTTTTGTTCCTAATCTTAAGTCCGAAACATGTACGTTCTATCTAAGCAACATACTGACCTCTCATGAACCTGAGGTTCTCAATATGACCCATGTTCTGATCATGCGAAGATCAAACTGATCTTCGAATCTTGAAAGAATGTACACCTGCAGAATTTTCTAGCAAGTGTTTCTGTAGCAGTCAAGAGGAATATAAGACAAAAGAAGAGATAGATCGGAACGCACTGCACCGTTTGAACCATCATCGATGATTAGGGTTACGCGAAAACCTTTTATTACCCCACGCAGCATACTTCAGAATATTAGTAATTTTTGTATAACAATTTGATTAGATTTCTCCATGACGTGTAACGCTTGTCTTGATGTACAAACTCTATTAGTGCGTCATCAGTAGATTGAGAACAACAAAGAGCCTCCCTTCGACACCTCACGGCGATTCTCCCTTAGTACGAATTATTTAAATAGACTTATAAAATATGCTAAATAGTGGGGTAACCACACAATACACAGATATATGCAGATTGTAATGAAGTGGGGAGAGAGAGGTGGGTAATGATATCTGGTACGGTGAAAATGATCTGACATGCACTGGAATACAGGATGGACAGACAGATACATCGACCACTATTGCATAAAACATAACTCGTAGGGGTGGATTTTAAAATATTGATTTCCTACATTTAAATTATGCTACACGAATACCTAAATGTTGGTGCATTATTTAGTTTTGCTATTTTGGTATCGATATTCAACTCTCATGTTTCTTTTAAGTATAATTTTTAACAATTTTAATGAGAAAGAACTGTAATGATTAGTCCAAGAAATATATAGTTTTCGAAAGAAACTATTTCAACTGCTGTAGTTCCAGAGCAGCACAAGGAAAATTGAACAAGAATAAATAATTTTTCACACGGAATATGTTCATTTTTAAAATGGCTGAATATTTCTACCCATCTTTTATCAATTTCAACGTGTTGATTTTCCCACTGTATTAATTTTTCAGAATTTAAATATACATTCATTCTTCTAATTTCTTCAAAGAGACAATTGTCGTCTATTTTAATATCATTTCTTTAGATAAAAACTCAACACAAGATTCAATATCTGTCAAATTTACTTGCGATGAAGTAAAAAAACACCATTGAAAACAATTATTTACCAAGGTGTTTGTTTCAGACCTTCGATATATTGAAAACATGTTTGGTAAAATTTCTGCACTTCTTTGATAGACTTTTCTGTTTCTCTTGATTCCTCCAAATAAACAAAGCCACTTGTGTGCGACGCGCTCTCGCAAGATCTCCCGTTCGGAGCGTATGCGTCTCATAATCGCATCTCTCCGCTTTCTGCCGAATCTTCACGAATGTCAAATGCAAATACGTCACATCAATTGCAACGGATCGGCTCGGCATCGATCAAATACGAAAATTTACGAAAAGGAGGAAAAATACCGAAAAGGAGGACTTTCAAGGAAGGACAGACCTTACAAAAGGAGGTCTGTCCTCCCCAAAGCAGCACGGTTGGGCACTTTAATATTAGTCATACCGAAGAACGTCATCTTCTCCCGAAATGAGGCTACCGTATGATCTACGGACTGTGGATCCTACCGACGAAAACCTAAAACTAAACGTTATTTATTGGTTATATCAGATTCATAATTTGAATATTATTTAAGTCTGAAATTAATCATCCACTAACAAAATAGGTGGCGCTAAATATTCAATATTAAATATTTCAATAGTGATACACAATTAAAATGCATGCTCATATTGAAATCATTAAATAATTTCCTGAACGAGTTATTCATTTTTTTTAGCACAACATGTAAAATTAAAATCCTCCATAACCAATTAATAAAAAGTTCATAACAGCAATAAATCATCCTGAAGTGAAAAGAAAATAGATGATTTAATATTAAAACAACTAACAACTATTTAATTAATTACTATGATTAATTTCTCCACAAACTATGATAGATGATGTAACTTCTTGACTAAGGCCACTAAGAATAAATCTACAATCAATAGATTCATTTAGATTCATTTAAAAAAAAAGCTTTTCATTTCATTTATTGTTTGAAATCTGGTTTGAGTTAAGATGAAAATTTATTGATGTAAACTTTCTTGATAACTTTGTTATGAATTTAATCTATTGACAGCTTAAGTTATAGATACTTTTAAATCATAATTAACAAAAAATTATTAAATATTGAATTTTAATTTCATAATTTTTGAACAGGCACGATAATTCTTAATTTTAAACAAATCTCATAATCCGAAATAAAATTAATAACAATCTATACATCAGGGGTACCGCAAGGTTTCATTTGAGTCCTTTGTTATTTAACATTTTTGTTCATATCACTAAATGTTTTATATATATATATATCATATCATTCCATTTTTTTAATGTTTGCAGACGATCCTTAAATTTGAAGTTATATTCGAAATTATCAAATGAACATATTTGATAATTGTTTGAGAACATGTTTGAGTTTACAAAAAAACTTACATAGATTGTATGATTATTTCAAAGATAATAAATTAATATTAAATCTTTCCAAATGTTCAAAATGTTGTGAATTTCTCGGTATTCTAAAAGGTTCAGTTTAAGGTGAATGTGTAGGATTTTAAAGTCATTAACGGAAAGTATATGATTATAGGTGATCATATGTTCTGCTATGTTGGACTGTTCTACTTTTTTATTTTGGATGGCTTTCAAATGTTCACCAAATCTTGTAGCAAATTTTCGGTCAGTTTGGCCTATATATATTGTTGAACAATCTTGGCATGATGCTTGATAAACTCTACTTTTGTTGTGTCAGTTTTATCTAGTTTATTATTAACGAGTAAATTTTTAATTGTATATTTATTATAAAAGGCTGGAGTTATATTTGATTCCTTTAATTTTGATCCTATTTTGAAACTAACCTGGCGGTTAAAGGTTATTTTTTTATAAATTTTTGTATCTGGTATACTTGGGGGATAAAAATATGTTAATAAAAGTTTTTTGCGCTTTTTTCTAATCATTTTGTCTATTTCAGCCTTGTTATAACCATTATTAATAGCAATTTTATAAATAGTTCGTAATTCCAGATTGTAGTCTTCTTCAGAAAGTGGGACTTTTAATAATCGGTCTACATAACAATTGAAAGCAGTCATTCCTCACTTTTCCTCACCTAAGAAAATATTTTTACCCTGAAAGACGTCATAAACAATCTTTCCACTACAAGAAACCAACTCTCTAGTTAACAACATTAATCAGTTACCTATAGATCTCTGGACCGTCAACATCATATCAGTTCATAATACAGTCATTAACATTAGCAATGGCATTTTATTTAAAATCCTGTAGACACGGTAATCCAACAAATTAATGGAAATTTTTAAAAAATGTACCGATAACGTGAAATGATTGTCTGTATATATCAACTGTATACAACAATCTTAATTTTTCGTGATAAAATTGAGTTAGGTGTACATTGTCACGTCTTCCTTTGACGTTATATCTATGTATATTATCTTCGCCTGAGGAGTTGTTGAATTATTCGATACATAAACCACTGCTTTGTAATAATATATTGTGTATATACTTACTAAGAAGCTTTGTGGATGTGAAATAAAGAAATACACATATATGGTTTACCCACCTTTGAAGAGAATGTTCTGACAGTATTTAGAATATCGGTTTTGTAACGTAAACACTTCTGGATGTCTCGAGAGAAATTTACCGAACTTCTCAAGAACATAAGGTAATTTGTATGAAAATTGGTACTATGATCACGTTTGTAACAACTAATAAGTTAGAGGTATTCGAAAATCTTAGTGACATATATAGTTCTGTTGGTATTACTGCTTTAGAATTTCTAAAGCACGTTCCTATATTCCCAGTCAAACATAATAGACAGGACTAAACCAGTCATACGTGAAATGAAAAACAGGTAATTGTATTAAACAGGAGATGTGATGATGATTAAATATTAGAATGACAAAGAGCTGGAAAGGTTGAAATAATAATTTATTAGAATCAAAAAATGGACATTTGCACAATGGATACGTCAAAATATCATATATAATACAAAAAAAACAGAATAACAATAACAATAATGCAGGTAATAGAGGATTACATATTTATAATCATTTCCTACATATATTGCAGAATTCTTCCATGTTATATATAGCATGTTCAAGAAGTAAGTTTTTGAGATTATTTTTAAATTTTTGAATGTTTTGAGTGCATTTATATTTGTCAGATAACATATTAAATTAATATAAACCAACAGGAATTTCTATTATTTATTCCAGCAATGCATCGTATTATCCTTTTTTGAGCAACGAAGACGCCATTAGATAATTTTATTGAACCCCAAAAACAAATTCCATAAAATAAAATGGGATGTACATGGCCAAAATAAAATGTTTTTAAGTAGTTGAAATTAACATGACTTTCTAAAGATCTGATTTGAAAGCATAATACATTTTATTTGCCGACGTGACTTTGACAGTGCTAAGACCAATTCAAGTTCTCATCAATTAATAAACCTAGAAACTTTGTATCGTTTACCTTAGTAATGTCTTTGATACCAACATTTAATTTAATATCTGGTAAGTTTTTATTATTAATCATATGAAAATGTAAGAAGTTAGTTTTTTCGAAATTAAGATACAATTTGTTAAATGCAAACCAATTATTCATATCATGTAGTAATTTATTTCCATTTTCTTGTATTTTTCCAGTGTGTTGTCCACATATCAGGGCCGAAGTATCGTCAACGTACGTAGTTACGAAAGAGTTTATAAAGAAGAACAAATCATTTACAATAAGTAAAACTAAAATTGGACCTAATACCGATCCTTGAGGCACTCCAATATTTATGGGTAAAAAATGAGACAGCATTTTTCATTGTACCATTGCTTGATTTGTATGAAATTTTAACAAATTGGAATCTATTAGATAAGTATGAGGAGATTCAGTCAGTGGCAACTCCATGAATTGCATAGCAATTAAGTTTTTTATAGATAAGATATTATGTGAAACAACTTTCAACCTCTTATTAACAGTGCCCAGATAGATAACGGACCTTAAGAAATAAATTCAATAATATCGTCTAGCCTAAAAAATATACAGAACTTTGCTCTCAAATAATTTTGTTTAAAAATCCACACACATCCAACTTCTTATAACTCTCATAAACAAAACTTTGTATCTTATTCTTGTAAAATATGTATGCCGCGTCCCGTCAATCCAGTGTGAATACTCTCATTTAAATGTACGAAAAAATTCAGTTGCAAAAGGGTGAACACAGATGCAATATATATATAAATAAATAAAACAACAAGACAGGCAAAGACGCGGACTGTTTTAAGTGGTTTTTGGCATTTTAAATATCCTAGAAATCTAGTCAAAGATGAAAAGAGATCCTCTTCAATTTCTAAACTTAACGAAACACCAGAAGATTTTCTAGGTTCGAAAATTAAACCGTAATCGACGATCGTCTGCTACAGAGGTTGCAGAAGAAGTAAGAATACCATGCTTGAAAAGACCAGAAATATAATTTTAAGTAAAGTGTTGCATATTATAATTATTGGCGTATTAGAGTGATATTGTCGATAAAATTTTTATGAATATGAGTAGAAAAGTATGTTTTATATATTTTTTATAGTTTTGTTAGTATATACATAGATGGATTCTCATATTAAAAGAACGATAAAATTTTCCAATTTTTATTATTTGATTTTCCGTATCTTTAGACATAAATATTTTGATGCAATTAGTATTACGCGACATATTTTTACCAACCGTCTCATATACAGAGTGAAGTATTGTAATCATACCTGTTGGTATAGCGAGTGGTATGGTACGTTTAGCCAAATAGTGAGGATTGGCCGGTTTGGACGCACCATTAGGCCACACAAGCCATATCCCAACATTTGGTCCTTCGAGCCGGATCAGACAGGTTAGTGTCATTTTCCAACGGATTTTATCCGGCTCGAAGGACCAAATGTAGGAACGGCGAGTGGGATTGCCAAATGCTGCGCCGCACCGGCTAGATGTTCAGCAGTGCCCTCTGGATTGTAAATTATAAATACATGTTATGATATTGCCATCGTAATATAACACGTTATTTAACACACTTTATAATAATCTCTCTGCAAGAAAATATTTTGTTCTGGTATTTTATAGCGACTGTTGGTTCTTTGGTGGCCACAGCTGAATTAATTATTTACGTCTATATTAAAATATGTTTTGAAATCTAAATTTTTGCGGGTCACATTTATGGATTCAGAACCTCTGGTTTAAATTGATGCATGGTTAAATCATCGTTTCTATCAATAGTTTTCAAACGAACCTTATAGTCCTGATAAGTTCTCGGTAATCAATCTATTTCATCGATAATAAATCGTAGATATTTCCTAACTCTTTAGAAAGTGCACGTGCTGTATCCGATTATTTTTTCACGCTTATCACTCCCCTCTGATACGATCAAATCGCCTTTGATGCAAGTCCAAGCCCGGTAATTCTCGAGGCAGCTTAGTCTTTTGGTCCCTATCAACCCTGGGCATTACCATCACCTGACACCCTCTAATTATATATTTTAAAGGACGGGGTTGAATCTAGCTCTCGCCCCCTTCCTTTGTGATACTGTTTCGGTGTGGTACAAAGAAGAAATTTGACATGCCTTTAGGGCAGTTTTTATACGCGCTATATCGGATTTATATTTTTTATATGAGTTTTGGGGATGACATGTGTTTAGAAAAGTGTTTTAGAACGATTTGTTATGTTTAAATAGAATATTTTACGGTTAGTTGGTTTATTAAAATAAGACTAGAGGATCTTTCTACCTGATTCATTAAATATTACAGTGCTGACAAGCTAACACCATTTTAACAAAGCATGTCAGGAAGTTACATGGCTGGATCCCAATCCCTAGCATTAGGCAGTCGTGTACGAAATTTGGCGACCCAATTTGATATTGTCTGCTGCGTAGTAACACCAAAGCCAAATACACTATTAATGTTTTTGCGCGGTCTGCTTTGTCGTAGTTCTACGTAAGAACTCATACTTCATAATATTCCGAATTTCCGACCGTTCCATTTACAATCAAATTAATTTTTAAAAAAAGTTTTTGATATTTTTTAGAGCATACAATGATTTCTTTAAACAGGCGAGATGTGTAACTTTCCAACAAAAAAAAACAGAACGGTAATGTCAAATAATAAGCTGTTAGAGTTGGCAAAAATATTAACTACAAATTTCATCTTTGACGACCTGATATTTTATCTTTAAGAATACTCCGCAAACTATGCACAAGTTCTTGTCCAGGTTCTTCTCCGGCATTGAGAGCAACATGTCTGTCTACACATGAAATTTAATATTTACTAGCGTATAGTTTTTATGTTTTACTACAACATCCATATGCACATTTGCACAAGAAAGAATATAATGCACAATGCCATATTATGCAAAAAGTACATTTCCATTTTAGAATTATATAGTCAAAAAAATCTAAAAACAAGCTATGATCATATTTTTGTTGTTAAAATTAAGTTGGATAACGCCATTTTATATAATTTGCATGTTTAATTATTTCGGACAGTATTCTGTGGTAAAAATGAAAAATAAAAATATCGTTTTAATTTCAGGTAAATTTATGCTATTTTGTTGGCAGTATTGTATATCGCAGCTGTCGCCCTCTGCTTCAAGTTTTTAGTAGTTTTGTTATAAATATGCATACGGCGACTCGATTAAAGTAAAACAGGTGACGAAGTATACAGCGGTTTTGAAATATATTAAAATCAAATTTGTTATGCGAGTTAAAAATTATGTTTTAATGCTCGAGGTAAACTTTAGAATATCCTCTTAAATAAATCACTTTATTATGTTCTCTTCTTTTTAATGTGTCACACGACTTAAAACTCTCAACTTTTTTACAAGTACATTATTTTTATTTTTTACTTTTTGACAAGCGGAACGAATTGATCCAAATTATAATGTTACAAAAACATGTTATTTTAATTCGAGATTTCTAAACTATTTTTGTTATATTTCTTCTATATTTATAAAAATCAACGTCTCTCTGTCTGTATGATTCAGATATTTCTATACGTTATTTTATCAGCAGATTCTTAAAGAATAAATCTGCAAAATAATGTTGATATCGGTCAAAGGATATAAGATTGTCTAGAGTTTCTTGTTAATGTCTACGAAACACTTAAATAATAATACTGCAAAATACTGTTCATATCGGTCAAAGAATATAGGAGTGTCCTAGGGTTTTTCGTTTATGCCTACGAAATCAACCGAATCATCACGAATACTCACGAACGGACGAACAGACAGAATAAGCTCATTATTATTTAGGGATTATTTATTTTATAATCAATTTAATTGAACTTATATCATGTGAGGAATAGGTATTCTGCTAATAATAATAACAAAACGTAGTTACGTCATATTTCATCTCTCTCATCTGTTGTTTTTTAAATACATTGAAGCGAATGTGTGCTACATTGTTTTTACTATTATTTGATATAAAATATATGGTTTCTTTGTTACATATACATCTTTTTTTAGTCATTAACATTAACAAAAACTCGGTGAAGTGTACGAGCAAATGTGCAGTTCTAATTACGAATTTGCCAGCTGATGTAATTTTGTACACTAAACATCATAATGACTTCTTTTGTTTCTTTTATAATTCATATTGTTTTTCTACTTTTTGCAAAACTATTTATTATGTTACCTTAATGAAAAGAGACGTCATTTGCCAATGCTACAAAAAATATATTCTTTTCTACTGTGTTCTATATTCTTATATTTAAAAAACAAAGCTTATACTAGACAAAAAATTCTAATCAAAGAAGATATTACGTTACTGTATGTTATCTAGCAGCAAAATTTTGTAATTATGAGTTAATTTTAAAAAATAATAGTAGTTTTATTTTTATGAAAATATGGTTTGTGCCATACATGGAACATTATGATTCTACATTATGTTACAAAAGAAAATTAATCCGTATTATTTGCTCGTCAATTGCTAGGTGTTCTTCATTAGGGATTAAAAGCAGTCTCGAATTTTTGAAAGAAAATGTCGCATCTTCTGTCCTTTTTCAATAAATTCAGAGTTATCGTTGAAGTGAAAATTCCACTTGATATCCTCAAATCAATTGCAGCCCATTACTTAAGATACTGCAGGATCCATTGCTCAGTTCAGGATCCAGGATTCAATTTTAAAAGTGAAATAAAATATAAAAATCGGAATGTGCCATATATGGCACAGTAAAGAGTTAAAGAAATCAGAACAAATGGTAGTCGGATGATGCGATGTTTGGACCATATGCTCCGACTTCCATTTGTTCTGCTCTCTACAAAATTCCCTTAACGGAAAAAATTTCGCATCTTTAGACGATATCAAAATAGATCTCTACAAATTTTTCGAGAGCAAAGACAGAACCTTCTGAAGAGGTGGCATTATGAAATTGCCTGAGCGTTTGTCCAAAGTAATAGAAAATAATGGACAGTACATTTAATAGTAAACGTTTTTTTAGAATGTATATTTTATTGAATAAAAAATGGGGGGAAAAAGCGAACGTATGTAACAATCCAATATTAACAATTTCATTACTGTTTTAATTCCGGTACATATTTACTCTCAATGTTTATTTCTTAATCTCTGTGGAACATTTCTGGTTTTTACCAAGGTTGTCGCTCAAATGCCTACTTTCTGCGCCTCTAGAAGCACGAAAGCCCAATTTTAACTTAATGTAGCATAAAAAATAATAATAAATAATTAATATGAAATCTAATTCAAAATATTTTTGTTACAGGTATGAGAAAAATAATTTCTTCAATCCTAGAATCTTCGCAGTGAATCCGTAAGTTATAAGTTACTATTTTGTTGGTTTCTCACTTTGATTTTAATTAAATATAGTAGTTGAGAGTGAGATAGGCCAGCTTTATGCGAGATTAACTTGAAAATTGAAGTAATTGAGAAACGAGTCTTTTCCCTTCCAGTCGCCTGGATGTGACACTGTAGACGTAGCTAGTAAATTCAATTTTCATCTTCGAACATTTTAACATCAAAGGTGACTACACTAAACCAAACCCCTCTGACTCACAGGAACTCTAGGGTTGTATTTTTATTCATAAAGTTTTGGTTGGCACACGTTTATACTTAGATATAGCCTTAAGATATTAAGTGGAAGGTTAGTTTAACGTTAGGTTAGGTTCGGATTATGCCACAAGCACAAATATATATATATATATATATACAAATCAACAAATCAAGTACGAAGTTTCTTGAATATAACATAAGTTGGACACTGGTACTAGACGACGCCATAAAAGAAGTAAGACAAAATATTAAAGAATATTCTGTGGGCTACTGGAAAATGGAAAATGTGAAAGTAGCAGGACTTTGCTATGCGGATGACATAGTTATAGTAGCAAGGAACGAGGACGAACTACAAAACAACTTGAACCAATACAATAAGGAATTGAAGGAAATAAATATGAAAACTAGCACACAAAAGACAAAAGCAATGGTAATAAGCAGGACAAAAATGCAACACAAAATAAAAATAGATGACAAAATAATAGAACAGGTAGAAAAATTCAAATACCTAGGCACATTTTTCGCGGAAGATGGAAAAATGGATGAAGAAATTATGGTAAGAGAAGGCGTAGCAGGAAGAATGTTCAATAGCATCAAAGCATCGTTCTTAACTAAAAAAGAAATACCAACCAACATCAAGGTAGAGATCTTCAAAAAAGTGACAGTACCAATTTTGACATCTCCTAATCCTGGACCACTACAAAGACGCACAGGTCTAAAATAAGAAGCTCCGAAATGAGATTTTTAAGATAAATCGAAGGTAAAACAAAGTTGGACCGAATTATAAATGAAGTCTTTAAAGAAAAACTAGGCATAAAACCAGTAGAGACTATAATAGAAGGACAGCTAAGATGGCTGGGTATATATACAGAATGAGTGAAGAGTTAGTTAGTTAAAATTTTTGGCGCACAGCAACAAAGGCTATTTGCGCCAGAATGAGTAAAGACAAAATAGTAAAAAGAGTTTTTGAAGCAACAGTGAAGAAATTTGACCAGGAAGACCGAGAAAAACCTGGCACCAAGAAACAAAAGAAGCTGCAACGAAGAGAGGCGTAAAGTGGGAGATAAGAAATATACAAAGGACAGAACACGATGGAAAGAAGTATGGAGAACAACACCAGAAAATAAGTAACTCGACTATAGCCTTACACCGCAAGGTAGAAAGGCTTCAGGATTAAATAAAGTTAACATAAGTTTGGAAGGATATAATTACGGATTCGTTTTATTACCCATCGTCACATATATATGTCATATATCTGATGCCGTCGAACGACGATGCTTGCTTTGCAAATCTACACATTCCTTTTGGAACTCCTACCCTAACCATCCACAAAAAAAATCTATAACATATTTAATTTAGACCATTATCTGAAACAGCTTTACAGAATTAATCAAACCTGTCCCCTACTTGACCTTCCTATTGTCATTGATGATAAATGAAAAAATTCGATTTAAAAATTACCTTACCATTAAGCAATAAACTAATTAAAAAAGCATATCAACAGATGTATTAAAAACATGCATGTTTCGACCGGAAATAGTATCTAAAAGTATTTTAGTTAGTACTGCCTTCTGCCGCCTAGAAAATGAAATATTATGACAGCTATTTTAAATTTTTAGTGAAATAAGTTACTTTTATCAAAAATGTAATAAATTTTAAGAAAATGAAATATATTCACTAAACCAAGAAGAAAACATGATTTCTTTTTCAGAAGCCATGATATTTTGCAGAATATTTTAGTATTTGGTTTTATCGTGATAAAAATTTCAGTGGTTTGCGCTCAAAATCTGTTTTTATTAATGTATGAAATACAGACATAATGGTTTTCCAGTTTACACAAATTTTCCTTATGTTTCCGATGATGAGGAAATTTTTACAATCAATATTGATTTTAAAATGTTAATGCCTTGCTTCTTAAGTATTGATATGTTTTTTGAAATAATATTTTCTTTCTATAGTATTTGTTTTTGAATTCATTTATGTATTTGGTCACGTGCTGCTAAGTGTGCAAGCATTTTGAAATATATTTCAAATACTGTGAAGTACTCAAATGTTGTTGCTACATTAACATAAAATATAGAAAGTCAATACAGGTAGAAATAGGTGAAAATAAAAATTTGAATGCCAGAAGCTTATTGAAGTCATATATAAACTATTCTCTCTTCGCAGGCAGAAACCAGGGTTTTGGATTTTAAAAAGTGCGAACTTGCAAATATTTCAGGATTTTGTAGTCTAGTAGGAGAATACAACCAACACAAACAGATTTCGTTCTGGAGTATGTGGTGCTACTATTAGCTCCTGATAAGTTATTTGGAAGCCTTAGAAAAAGAGTATGGCTAAATCATGACCTCGGATTCTAAACTAAACTGGTTGTCTATAAAGCTGTAATTCTTCCAACTCTAGTACACACGTCAGTAACATATACGCCGTACAGCCGACACTACCGTACTTTGGATAAATTTCATCAACGATAATGCGTAAGAACAATATTGAAAATAAAATGGCAGTACCACATCGACAATATATCTGTCTTAAATAGGTCCAACTGCTCATGCAAAACCAACTCATGTAGCAACAGACCGTCTAACTAAGGAAGACATCAAAGCTGAAATGAAAAATAAAATAGCAGACAGTTGGAGACAAAAATTGGAAACCGTCTTGAACCATCTACAAAATATTGATAGTAAAATAAAATAGTGAACCAACAGAAACAGACGCGAGCAGATAGAATTAACAAGAATGAGTATAGGTTACACCATGAGTACGCATAAATATATATTTCAACGTGCAGAACCACCCACTTTCCCTACATGCAATACAAGAATCACGGTCCCACATATTCTCCAGGAATGGTCCCAGTACAACACCAAAAGAAGAAGCAATAACCTGCCAATTACGGTAAAGGAGATCCCAACGAACAACTACGACACAGAAACAAAAGTAATAGAATTCCTAAAAAATATCAATATAGACCAACAAATATAAATCAAATACATAATATAATATAAACATGTAATATAAACACAATGTAACTTCACTGTATGTAACACATTTATAAATTTGTATATAAACCTTGTAAATGTACCCCTATAGTCTACGTCACTGAAGTCACAAAAAAAAAAAAACAACTCAAATGGGTTGGACAACTGAAAGCATACCAGAAGAGCGCCTACCAAATCATCTACTTTACTCTGAACTGCAAACTGTTGTTCGTAATGTAGGAGCTCCGAAGAGAATGTGTAAAGACGTGTTACAACAGACAATTAAAAATGTGAACTTAAGCCTCATAATTCGGCATAATTATATGAAGACAAAATACAAGCCGTACAAACCAAAGCTAAGCAAGGAAACTGGTAACAACAGCACTGAAAGTTATGGGATGTTTATTCTTGCCAGTCAACGACTATCCAGCCTCTATAGAAGAATAAGAACGCGTCGGCTGAGCGCTCTGAGAGATTCTAGAGCGTCGTTCATATATCTTTGCTTAGTGACCGGGGAAAATTCCGTGTATATCGGCAACTGACGCTTCGTTGGCCGTCAACACTCGCGTACTTTCGATCCTCAACGCGTCTACTACGTTCCGAGAGACTATCGAGCGGTGTTCATACCTCTTCGCTTAGTGACCGGGGAAAATTCCGTGTACATCGGTAACTGACGTCTCGTTGGCCGTCAACACTCCCGAACTTTCGATCCTCAACGGGTCTACTACGTTCCGAGAGACTATCGAGCGGCGTTCATACCTCTTCGCCTAGTGACCGGGGAAAATTCCGTGTACATGGGCAACTGACGTCTCGTTCGCCGTCAAACCTCTCGTACCTAGGTTCTCGACGCGTTGACTGAGCGCTACGAGAGATATCCGAGCGGCGTTCATACCTCTTCGCCTAGTGACCGGGGAAAATTCCGTGTATATCGGCAACTGACGTCTCGTTGGCCGTCAAACCTCTCGTACCGTAGATTCTCGATGCGTTGACTGAGCGCTCCGAGAGATTTTTGAGCGGCGTTCATACAGTTTTGCTTAGTGACTGGGGGAAAATTCCGTGTACATCAACAACTGACAACTCGTTGGCCGTCAACCCTCGCGTACATAAGGTTCTCGGACTGCCTTCAGAGAGATTCTTCTCTTCTTCGCCGACAACTACGTATACGTACCCTAATGCTAGACATAGACAACATACAAATAATTAAACACAAATGTAATGTTCTCAGCAGCTAAATAACTGCAAAACATCTGTCCTCAACTTAATTATACATTGTTCACTAGAAAATCAAAGAAATTTTACCGCTCCTGCTGACCAATACCATTAAATAATGAAATTTGTAAACGTCCCCTATAACAGTATCATATTTATGTGTAGTCAATAGTATATCTAATCATCGATAGATGGGGAAGCAATGTTGTCAAGTTTACAGTTGATCGGTTCAGCAATCGTTGTGAATAAAACAGACTGACAATCATGAGAATTCGATCACTTGACCATTACCAACAATGAAATATTTAACTCAGTCACATGAAATGCAACCTTCAGTTAATTTCCCAGACCAAGCTAATTAAACTTGCCCAGTAGCATGACTTGGTATTTGTCACGGTATTTTAAATTGAAGAACTGGATCGTTTTAACATCCATGAATAATTATTTGCAACTCAGAAGATCAGAACTATAAACTCAAGAATATATATTGGAATATGCACTCTTGGACTTATGTTAAATAAAGTTCAAGACAACATTTATTCCAAATATCCGATATTTCGGCTTTATTTTAAGCCTTTTCCGATTTTCCGCCTTCATTCAGGGCCTATAATTTACAAAATTCTTGACATTAAGAAATGAATCACTAAATAAATATAATTCAACAGCACCTAGGGTGTTTGCCAATGTGAAAGTTCACAAGGAAAATAACCCATTGAGGCTCATAGTTGATTCTAACAATGGCCCTCTTGAAAATTGGACACAATATTTCACAAAAATCCTCACATTATAACACCGATAAATAGAATAAATTTCAACAAGTCACTCGTAACTTCCACCAAACACGTGGAAATGTTCGGGGAAACAACTGATGTAGCAATATGCAACGGGTTTTCTAGGTATGAATCCGTTATTCGCGTCCTTGTTTTTGATTTAACGAACTTCAACCGAGAAAATAACTGCTCACATTTGTAAGTGCTTCCAAAGAGCGTAGTTCTCTTCTGAGCAAAAGCTGTGAGTTTCGGAAATTTGTCAACTAGGAAAAATTCTGACAGCTTCGTTAAATCTCACGACATACTCTGTACTTATAGTTATGGACAAGAATTAAAGTAAACAGCCTCACGTCTGATCGGCAAAGGTGTATTATTGGATTTTTACGTCTTTACTTAACTGCTCCTAACTTAAGCCATTATATCCTGAACAGATATTTTGTTACTACACTCTTAAAGTACAGCTCAAACGATAAAAATAGCTATATTCAGCTTTATTCACCCATGTAAAACGACCTTTAAATTTAACACACAATATAAATCCAAAATTACAAGCCACAAATCCGAATCTAACGGTTGAGCATAACAGGCAATATCAATGGAGAAATTTCAATGGTCTAATGTAGGTCAGTGTGGTTTGCGCCAATAACTACTGTTCTAAGAACAATTACCACCATTACATCGTGCAATTATTTCATATCTTCCACACGAACAAATCGTATTTAAAATAAATATAGTGCGAACAGACCAATGGTCTATTTGCTAGTTGCTAGAGCATAGATCTAACTAATTGTAGATGGACAATGTTCTCGTATCTATGACAGTAATTGAATTGTTCCCTGTTTGATTATGGGACTGGTTGTTTAAACATAATGTACCTACATTCCATAATGCTGCCATGCGATATCTGCATCATTATATCGGGCTGTATTCCGAGTGTATATAGGAGATATGTCTGTATGTCCAGCCGTGGTAACTCGTCCTCACACTGCAGGTATGTGGTGTTAATTGAATCATTAATGATAGATACGTTTATCATATGAGAATGTTAAGAGGAATTGCCATGGTTATTGTGATAGAATGATTGAGTTGTCTAGCTTCCTGAATATATTACAGAACCTGATAATCTCTTATTATATTTACAAGATCTTATCATCTACATTATCATATTTTTTATTACCATGCATTTTATGTTGAAACTTCATAACATCGTTAAGAGGTGTCTTATAAATCGTTACTTTCTTAAGTACGGCGATATGTCTAAAAAAATAGAACTTAATGTTCTGACCCTGACCGTTGACTGTTTACCAAAGGGGTCCCCAAAATGGTCGATATCGACCCCCGGGGTCGATATGACATTGCTAGGGCTCCATTTTGGCTCGGGGGTCGATGGAAAAAAGTTAAATGGTTGAGGCTGGTTTTAGCCATGTTAATTCCATCCTGACAAAACAGAGAAACAAGTTAGATGTAAAATTCCATGGCGATTTAAGGATGAAATTAACTAATTTTGAACCCGACATTGCTAATCTTGTAAAGAGTCGCCAACAACACCAATCGCATTGACAAAGGCAGTCAATTTGATAATAATATTATTGTAATGCATCTGATTAGATATAATTATATTAGATAATTGTAATATAAATAAAAAACACTGTACAATTAACCATATAAGAAATCACGTAAGCGTATTTTTTGCTTGTTCTATTGCAATAATGTAACAAGAGAGGGGGTCGATAAAAAGAAAAAAAAAACACTTCTGGGGGTCGACGGTCTAAAAAGTTTGGGGAACCCTGGTTTACATGAACCCTAGTTCTTTTGTAGTTTAACAATGTGATTATAGTTATACAAGATAATTGTTTCATGCCGATCTTCAAAAATAATATGGTATTTTCTATATCTTGCTTCTTTTTCCTCATTATCATAATTAAAAATTGTAATCTCTACTTTCTTGAAAAGAATTACAATTAATTTTATATATCACACTCTATATTACACTTTATATTATCCCTGTCTTAACTATTCTCTTTTTCAAAGCATTCCAATAATTCGAAATTTATTTTAAATTCTATAGTCTTCTGATCTTAAATTTTGATCTTAAATTCCAGATTTAATTGACTTTAGGTGATTTATAAAACACGATTCATATCTAAAAACAAACTTGTAAGCCACTAGATTCCAATTAACTAACAATTTTTAACCACTTTTCAAGCACCCTACATTTTTCATTGGAAACTTAGAAAACGAAAGAAATTCTGGTCCTGTTGTAACGTTATTTAACAGTATTTTTATTAGAGAAAAAAACTTAGATTATATCGATTCGGGGTTCAATAGCAGCTGAAAAGATGAACAAGGTTTTATTCTAATAGTTCAGATGTATTGGTGTTTATAATTTTAATAATATTGATGGATGCAGCTGTTATAATACAGAAAAAACACAAAACACACTTGGTTAAAGTTCCACAAAATTAATTTATTAAATACTTAATATATATACGAGGGATGTTTCCAAAGTTCTGGGAATTTAGCTACAATTTTTCTTATTTTGTTAATTTTCGTAAATATTACAATGTAGTTTTTCAACATAATCTCCATTTAACTGAATACATTTATCCCAACGATAAACTATTTTTTTTTAAGCCGTCCTCAAAGAACTTTCCTATTGAGTTTCTGTTCTGGTCCCAGCAGCCTTGGCACCCAGTGCGGCGAAACCTTGCTAACGCCCAAACAATCATGCAAGATGCCATGAACTTGTCGTGTACCTATCCCTAGGCGCACACTAATTTGACGAATAGTCATTCGCCTGTCCTCTTTCAGTAGGTCGTCGACGGCAGTAATGTTTCTTTCATTTACCGACGTGCTTGGGCGCCCACTGTGTGCATCGTCTTCTAGTGATGTTCTACCGGTTTTAAAACGATCAATCCACCGATAAACAGTACTTTTGGATTTTGCAGACTCACCAAATACTCCTTGCAGATGCTGAATAATTTCTGATGTTTTCACACCTTCTTTCCACAAAAAGAAAATTATTGCTCTTTGAGATTTTGCTGCGTCTTCCATGGTTACAAAAACAGTGCTATGAAAACGCGTCTATATCAGTCGAACACCTAAATCAGACTGAACAATATTGCACTAGATAGTTGCATAAACATGTCAAGACTTGTCTGGCACCAATAACAATGCCTATAAGTTCTCCGTAATTTAATTATAGCACAATTCCCAGAATTTAGGAAATGTCCCTCGTATTTCGGCTTGGTAGATCATCATCAGAAGAATGAAATAATACAAAGAAAGTTGACATCATTTAGAGTTGATGACATTACTTTCAAAGTAGATTGCAGTTCTTCTGCACTATTTGCCAGCATAGCGATATCGTCAGCATATCTCAACATGTCGATGTTATGCCCATGTATTTTAATGCCGATTTTTTCTCTGACAGAATTTATAACTTCCTGAATGTCGGTGTTAAATATAATATACTCACTCAATTTCTTTCAATTAATAATAACCTTCCATCAAATAAGGATACCATAGTTAAAATATCATGAGAGAAGCAATAAATATCATGATCCTTATATTGAATTACCGATCGGCACCATTTCCACAAACTTAAAAGCACACTAACGTTCTAAAATTATTATGCACTTGAAACTAACTGCAGGATCAAGAGTAGTATGCTGTTGCATCTCCTGCCGAGCTGGACATCAAAATTTTATAATATCATCTCTTAAAAACCTAGTAACGAGCCATAAGGTGAAGACAGTGTTGCCACACTGAAAATAAATACTGAACAAAGTGCTTCTAGAAATGGTCTTGTAAATATTGATAAAAGTGGTTTAGATAAACTTGTCTGCTTTGGACACCCTTCTAGAATAGAAATGCTGATTTTATGAAACAATAAATTTTTACAGAAAAAAAAGCAGTATGTTAAATAAATTAGTAGGTTTTAGTGGATTCTAAGAAACTGAAAATCGATTACAGTCTATAGAGATATAAAAATAAATCTAAAGAGTTGAATCTATATGTTTTAATATATTTTAAAATAAGCATAAAATAGGCGCCTTACAAGCCACGCCCTTATTTCATTTATATCGCTTTGAAATTGGCGAATTTTATGATGCCCTATGAAGAAATTGTGGCCTCTTTTATTTTGGCTTTCTACAACTGTGACCGTTTTTCATTGCTAAATTCGGTAAAATTTTATTTTGGTATGAATATATTTAAAAAACTATAAAAGATAGAGATCTATAGTTTTCATTGATGGCTGTAGCTAACATTTTGAGATATATCCTAAATTTAAAAAAATTCTGAAAATTTTGAAATTTTCGAAAATCCTATCTCGAGAACGGTAAAAGATAGAGACCTGCGGTTTGATTTTTTGAAATCCTCATTGTCCTTTTACCTTGCAGAAAAATTGGGGCCTTACGAATCATACCCACTTTTGATTTATATCGTTTTGAAATTAGCGAATTTTACAAAAAAAATTATATTTGCATGACCGTATCTTGAAAACTATAATAGATAAAGACCTGCGGTTGGAATTTTTACAATCCTGATGTCCTAAAGGGCCTTAGGTCACATTTTGAAAAAAAACAATTTTTTGAAAAATTTTGATTTTTAAAATTTTTTTTTTCAATATTTCAAAAAATTCCATCTTGAAAATGGTAAAAGATAGAGACCTGCGGTTTAAATTTTTGAAACCCTTATACCTTGTTTAGTCTAGAAAAAAAATAAGAGCTTTAACACCCAATTTTTTGAATTTATATGACTGATTAAGCAAAACCCTTGAAAATGGCAAAAAATCGAAAAAGTCGTAAGGGGTACCCCTTACGAAAATCTCTATTTTCAAGCAAAAAATTTTTCTCTCCGATTTTATTGAAACTTGGTATAAATATGTATTTTTAGTCATAGATCAACAAAATCAGGTCCGTTTTGAAGTTTGGGCAAAAGTTTCGGAATTATAGGCAAAAAACTTACCCAAATTGTCTCTAACTCAAAAACTAGGAAAGAAAATTTTTTTTAAATATTTTTTTCATAATCCCCATATAAAAATTAACCTAAAACTATATTTTGGCTAAAATCTGAGGCAAAAAAATTTTTGGTCAAAATTTCAAAATTTTTGGATTTTTTTTTTTTGTTATTGTTTAAAAATTGGTATACTTATATATTTTTAGCCGTATAAATATGTATTTTTGGTCATAGATCAACAAAAACAGGTCCGTTTTGAAGTTTGGGCAAAAGTTTTGGAATTATAGGCAAAAAACTGACCCGAATCGGCTCTAACTCAGAAACTAGGAAAGCATGAATTTTTTAAATATTTTTATCATAACCCTTACCCAAAAATTAGGTTAAAACTGTATTTTGGCTAAAAAAGTCAAAAAATGTTTGGCCAAAATTTCAGAAAAAAAAAATTGTTTCAGATTTAGTTCAAAGTTTATTAAATTCATTATTAAATGGAATTATGATAGTTAAAAATAAATAAACGGAATTTTGATAGATAAATTAAAAATATTTAACGTAGTACAGGTTTTTATTTACTTAACAAAATCTTTAAGAAACATTAAACTCATTTTTTACCAACCGGCCATAAGAACATTAAGATGGATAATATAATTTGACAAACTCTCTGATAGAAAATTCCTACCTTTGTGGTTTTTGGTAGAATGGCCCCCATTCTATATGACATGGGGATGAAATTGCTCCATTTGAATATACATTGTTTTATATTAGGGATGACAGTATAAGCCCTCAGAGAATATGCACCCTTGCAAATATTAATTGATATACTGCATTATTAATTTAATCATATCAATAAAAAAATAACATATAATTGATATTTTATTCAACCGTTTTTTTGTTTAAAATTGAAGTACTTTATAATTGTTTTTTCACCTCAAATAACTCCTTTATTTTAAGAGATACAAATAATTCTTCAGAAGAAAAGTTAAACTAGACAAAAGGCCCACTTAAAGACTATAATAAGAATTCTGCATCACGGTTTCAAAGGAATTTGTTTCAATTTTTTATCTAGCAAAAAAAGTTTAACATAGCAAGCTTTGAAAATGATTTTGTTACATAAAAAAACTAAATAAAACTTGCAAATTTTCTTGCCTGTTAGTACGAGTTTGATATTAAAAGTGATAACATCAAATCGTTTGTAATTATGGCTTACGTACGTTATTCAAATGAAAAAATGACAGATATGGTTCTGACAGTCCGGGAATGTCAAATAAATTCCTGGGCAACCACCTTACCCAGAGGTACAGTAGCTAAAATCAACCCTTCTTTATTCATAAAACTAATGACAAAATAATAAAGTTAAAAATATTAAAATAATCATCAAATCATAACCCAACTGTATTAAAACTCACTATTCACCCTTATATTTAAGTGCCGAATGTTTTTAGTTCTGTTAATAGATAGTAGGGATAGGCCAGGTGCATCCCTTTTTCCCTAACTTTAGGGTGTTTTTACCATGTATCTTATACCTGCAATAATCTCGAACTATTGCGGTTAATGTCCCTTAGCGGAAGAACAAGTCATGCAGAGAAATGAATCATTGGTAACATTTTAAAATATGGGACACATTTGGTTTAGTCAATGACTGAAATTAATACGGGTTTAAAAAATAGACCTGTTAAAGAGGGGACGTTTAAAATGAGACAGTGATTATGAAAATGGCCTAAATAGCATTTTTTTAAATGAAATATTTCGAATTTTGTTCACTGTGAGCAGTTGTTATGTTCCATGTTATTGTCTGCTGGACAAAATTGTTGAACATTTAGATCTCGCGGGGAGCCCATATTTCCAACATTGCACATAGTAATCTGTTTGACTTTTTTGAGATTAAATGAGGCAATAGCTCCTACAAAATATACCTCGATCAGAATACAACAGCAAGTATAAAACACAAGCAGATCGAATAAAAATCTTGGCCATTCTTATAACAACAACTTTAATAAAAGAAACCAAATTAAGCAAACACATTTACTGTAATTTCTAACGGAACAAAAACTCAGATGCACTAAATTTATAAAATTGTTGAACGAAAGGTGTGTTTTAAGCTATTGGCGAAAGATGATGTTAGTTGCATTAGTAGATTTTCTTTGAGGACCAATATTAAATGCAGAGCCTATATTAGTACCATCTCTATATATTTATTCCATAAATATTTCTATTATTATTTTTTCTCGTCATCAAAATATTTTTAATCTAAAAATAAATTCAATAAATTTGCATAAATGCATATTTTTACTATATATTCCAAAATAGAATCACACCAAGCGAAAGTTAATTTATGCATTACACAAAAAATGGTAATAAATTGTAATAAAAACATTTGAAAACCGTCCATAAATACTAAAAAATCAATATGACAAGTCAATGGATGAACAATGCTATGTACATTTGTAAAATTATCCCCACCTACACATTAAACACAATTTTGACATGATAACCAGTATATAACCGTACTCACAAATTTGCACAGGTCGGCAGGAACAATCGCTACCATTTTGATGTGCAATTGTATCAGCTGAATGGTTTCATGGCTTCTGCATGAACAAATCTCACTTATAAAACATACAAATACAGGGTACGTTCGCTTTAAACTAGCATGTTAACAAATCCAGAGAAAGCTAAACTATTGTCAAACTACTTATTTTCTTAACTTGTTGAGCATTGCAAAACCTTCAAATGTGACCAAGATTTTCAAGAAATAAAAGAATTGTGAAGTCCTTACTTTGTAAACCACTATGTGAATACAGTGGTGAGCCTTTAGGGTGAAAGGGGAGTCGTAGGGGGTTTCACGGAATATAGAACGTGGCAGACCCTGTCAGGGTAGGCCTAGGAAACCAAACCAATAACAATTGGTAAACGTGCCTGGAATGTTAGCATCTGTGTCGAGAAAACACTTACCAATGTCTTGAATTTACTCCTAGCTTTGTTTTTCTGAAATATTGTAATAAATTTTAGTTTTTACAAGAAATTACTGATAGAACTTTTGAATATGATGCATAAATTTTGGTAGAATGATATTTTTATTTAAATTAAATTGATACGGAGATTTTGAGGAGAAAAATTATGACATGTATGCTACATATAGACTATTCAAAACCTTTAGGTGGAACTAAATGGAATTTAAATTTTATTAAGTTGTCACTAGCATTTTTTTTTTTGTATACTGAAGTTGGCTTTTCCTAAACAAAATGATCAATAGCTTCAATCAACTAGTTACTAGATTTGAAAATCTAGTTCCGCCTAAACTAAAGAAACAAGCTATGTATATAGTACGTGAAATGGAAAAAAAAGTATCAAAGTATATAGTTGCAGTCTATTTTTTTTATATAAAGAGAATGATATCATGGAGCAATCAAAAACATATCAGATGATTATAAAATTGAGGCATGACATCGGAAATTTTACTGTGGCTCCTTGTATACATAATTTTATAAAACTTAGTAATGCAAAAATTTACTTGTGCCGTCTGTTGATGAAAAGTTTAATTACTGAACTTTTAAAAACCATATTTTATCATTGCATTGTTGTTTACATGGCTTCTTGTATACATCATTTTATGAAACTTAGTAATGCAAAAATTTACTTGTGCCGTCTGTTGAAAAGTTTAATTACTGAACTTTTAAAAACCATATTTTATCATTGCATTGTTGTTTACATGGCTTCTTGTATACATCATTTTATAAAACTTAGTAATGCAAAAATTTACTTGTGCCGTCTGTTGATAAAAAGTGATGTTTCCAGTGACGCAATTGCATTGATTGGCTGACTACCCTATAACTACCCCTCACACCGTACCCTTCTCTTTAACAGATGCCGAGATCTAATTCTCGTCTGTTCGAGTACATACGAAAGGTTCCGAATATAAACGATAGGTACATGGAAAACAACAGACATAGGTGATTATTATATAAGATAAAAAATAGTATTCCAGATTTTGTATTTACATATTCTTTCAAAGATAGTAGATAAGATAAGCTTTTAAAAATGTATTCATAAAAAATATGATATTTTAATAAAGTAATAAAGAAAGTAATTTATGTTAAAAATATCTTGAAATCTTATCATACAAAATTAATACCCATATAAAATCCAAGAGTTTAACTTTATCCATTTAAGAATATTTTAATTCAAGTTGTAATCCTAATTCCATAATTAAATATACAAAAAACTCCATCAGAAGTATCAGATATAATATTTCTTATCTTCGCTACCTGACTTATCCCCAAATACCTTCATCATGTGAAAAATGAAACAAAATGACATGTCTAAGATCGCTTAATCAAGTTGGGTCCATTAAAAGGCTGGCCAGGTAACTGCTTGGTAATTAGGTAGGTCTGCTCAGGTGTCTCGGAGTTACTGATTAAAACATACTTGCATATGGAAGCTGAACACGATACTCCTTGATTTCAACATAGAAAACTCAACAGTTCAATGTATTCATAGAGATATTAACGTATTGAGATGATATCTAAGTTTGTTTATAGTGATTTCAATTTCAATGGATAGATGGAGATGTTGACTGTAGGTAACTGATTCATATTTGAATGTGAGGTGTTTCTATTGAAATTAGTTATAAAAGAAACATGAAACTCTCTTTTTCTAAAATGTTTTTCAACATTTTTTCATCGTGACTTGTGAAAAATCAGATAATTTTCGTGGCCGGGTAAAACCCGCGTATACAAGTGCCAGATCGGGCTCCAAGCATCGCATCTCAAAAATGTTGTACACATTAAGACGCCTACAAATGGCGTGACAAGCCACGGCCAATGTTTATACTTCTCTAGCTCCGCAGATGTGTGTAGGGGCAACAAGTCACAAGTCATACAACAGGCTGGGCAAACAAATCAAAGGAGTTTGACCAGCACAAGTCTGCAATGGACTTGTATATGCATGTCAGCACCGTACAAACGATGCGCACACACTTGTCATGAAATCAGTCGGGAGTGTGGTGCTCAAAAGGAAGATTATAACCATTTTTGCTTAATTATGAAGTTTACTTAAAGTAAAAAGTAATTTTTTATACATTTAATCTAATTGAAATATCCAAAGCAAGGTCGAAACTGCGACCATAACATCACTTTCATTTCAGACGCCATTTTACAAACGTTGGCCCATGTTCGCTATTTTTCTACTTGGCCAGTACATCTACTGTACTTGGATTTGATTCTAAATGAAATTTTTTTCCAATATTTGCACTAGATTCCTTCAGATAGGTTCGCACAATTCCGCTTGGCATCGCACATTGTTCTGTAGCGGGATGGGCCGCAGCGGGTTACAAAAATTCGCCTGTGATCAGGCAATGCCACGTCAACAATATGCGATGGTTCATATAAAATGCGCTGCCATGTCACAGGAACTACTAATAGAGAAGGCATAACTCGAACTGCGTAACCTTAGGGATTGACAAAGACAACATTTCATCAGTCTCAAACTAAAGACACGCAAAGAGCTCAAAGGAACTCATCTTATTGGTTCGTCAGAAACAGAATGACGTTTATTATCGTAGGTGACCTGAATTTCGCCTGAAAACATGTTTTGTGCGCATATCGACTATAGGTGTAGGAAATATAGGTACATATCTTTCTTTGTCAATCTCTTATAGTCATTTAGATAGGCTGCGTTAGGCGCAAATAGCCTTTGTTGCTGTGCGCCAAAATCAATTTTAACCAACTAACGCTGTCATCCATCTTAATGTGCGCGAGCACTGAATGACCCCTTAAGAAACATATTTCTTTTTTTTAAATTTGATTTGATAGTTGATGATTTCTTCTTGCATCACTAATCACGAACATCCTTCTGTGTCCTCCATAATAATTCGTCCTTAGTGCGTGCCTTTTCTCACGTATTCCTTCATTTTATGTTAAACCATGTATTTTTTTAAAGAAACCATTAATAGCAAAAGTTGTGTAAAGATTGCTTACAAAACATACCAGTATATTTGTTATATCAAGGGATTCAAATGCATCCCAATATGTTACAATCCAAATCCCATGCCAGAGTTTCAAATAGACTCACTCAAAGCATGTCTGAAGATTCTCTCTAAGAAAAAAATACAAGCTGAAACAAAGTCGTCTAGAAGTTTGTCTCGATGGAAATCACTTTCAATTCGAATGTTCAAGTCTAGTCCATAACGATACCAATAAGATTCTACAGAGTAGTATTGGAAGAAGTTTAATTAAGATTTCTATATTGAAAACATATCTACACGTACCGAAAAGTGGATAATAAAAACCTACGTTCAATACCTATGAATTAGAGATTTTCCACAAATTTGTCGCATCCAGACACGTATTGTGTTAATAAAGACCTAAAAAACTTCTACAAGGAAACGCAGAGGAATATTGTCAGGGTCTCGAGTGTATAACCATGAAATCTTTATACCCAGGGCCGTATAAAGACACTCATGTGTTTTTGAGTGGCCCTTTGGATCGCTTGTATCTTTGAAAGATCGTGTTTATCATATGAAAATAGCCAAATCGAACAAAAACAGTTTTTTGTGATTGGGGTGTTTAAGCCTATAAGACAGAATCTCGGTTTAATATACAGCAACCAAACACTAACCATTATTTGCAAAATATATATTAACAATAAAATCATCCAAGAAATACAAGGACAAATACACAGCCTACAAGAGCAAAACACAATGATCAGCTTGGTTTGGGAACCTTGACATATAAGCATAAAAGGTAACGAAAAAGCAGATGCCGCAGCCAAAGAAGCCGCCAGAAAGGAAACAATGATAACTCGACCGTACAAGACTATGACATAAAATATGAAATAAAACGTAAAATCCGAGAACAAGTAGACAACATATGGCAAAATATATAACTTAATAAACTAAGAACAATAAAATCCGACACGAAGAAATGGATGTTCTCGGGAACAAGAAGAAAGCAAACTTCCACTACCAGACTACGAATTGGGCACACAAGGATTACACACAGCTACAAAATATATATTAACAATAAAATCATCCAAGAAATACAAGAAAAAATACACAGCCTACAAGAGCAAAACACAATGACCAGCTTGGTTTGGGTACCTTGACATATAGGCATAAAAGGTAACGAAAAAGCAGATGCCGTAGCAAAAGAAGACGCCAGAAAAGAGCCAATAAATAACTCGACCGTACAAGACTATGAAATGAAAAATGAAATAAAACGTAAAGTCCGAGAACAAGTAGACAACATATGGCAAAATATACAACTTAATAAACTAAAAACCATAAAATCCAACACGAAGAAATGGTCATTCTCGGAAACAAGAAGAGAGCAAACTTCCACTACCAGACTACGAATTGGACACACAAGAACTACATACAGCTACAAAATGAAGAAAGATCCCCCATTGTGTAATGATTGCAACACAGTTATAACAGTAAAACACCTTATTACAAAATGCACCAAATAGGACACAATAAGACAGACACACCAAATACCTGACACCCTACAAGAAGCACTTAACGACAATAACAAAATAATCCTACATAAATATCTAACAGACACAAAACTATACAGACAAATATAGACTATCACCAACATACATAATACCCACATAATATAATGTATTTAACAATATTTTATAAAATACAATACCGGGTACTAATTACCCAAGATGTTGCAGCAAAATAAAAATAAATTTAAAAACTAATATAGTTTGAAGACTAACGGAAATAAAAAAATCATCAAAATTTATTAAATAATTTTTGAGATTTTCACTTGACTCTTGAATTAAAGTCTTAAAGGTGTCGCCAATTTTATGTGGCCCTGGCTCCATTATACTATTTCCTATAGCAGTGTTTCTCAAACCTTCGACAGTTGCGGACCTCTTTCAGAATTCCACACTAACCGCGGACCATCAACGCCAAGAAAAACATTTTTTTGCGTAAAGGCATTATTAACACTAATGAAATTTTATGTGCGTGGACCACCAAGAACTGACCCGTGTACCACCTGTTGAAAAACACTGGCCTATAGAACACAGGGTTCATATCTCAGAAATTATTTCACAATTTTCACCTTCCGATAAAATTCTGCTAAATGGACTACTCAGCTTCAACCATACTTAGTCTTACCCAAATTTTCAAAATAATAAAATTTGGTTCCATCGAAATTAATGATTGTATCCTTCTATTTCTTTGGGGATCTCAACAAACTGTTTTTCCTAGAATTTTAAATATTTGCATTGCAGAAAACTACTTGAAACATGTTATTTCAAACAAAAATTTATTCTTCGGTCAAAGAAAGTAAAATTGATGTATATATTCTAAACAAGTACAAGGAGTGAGGATTATATTGTGGACTGTGGCCGCAGAGGCATATTTGAATGTCAAAATACGCTCTAGTGTTTTATTACACCCTGTAGAATTCGCTTTTTCGCCTCTCAATATTCGGGATATGTCTATTTTATGACAAAGAACATACGGGATGTTGAGTGCAGAAGCCAGTTTTCAGATGCATATAGGCTGTTAAAAAACACGGAACTGTTTTTTTGAAAACGCAATATAATTCCACTAAAAATACGCAGAATTTGAAACAGTTTGGTTCAACAATTATGAAAAACTACGTATTTCATTGCCAGTAGATACAGTCATAATAAGAAGACCAACTTGCTGGTAAATGATTAAACGTTTCAGAGAACAACTGGATGCAGTTTTCATCCTTCCTTCCATTACTTTAGTAAGGAAATCAATGCCAGCTTCAAGTATGGGGCATAGGTGAGAGGAAATTTAACGGAGATATGAAAATAAGGATGCTCATGTTCAATTCCATAATCAAGAGTATAATGATGTATGGAGCGGAAATATGTGGTTGGGAAGATCAAGAGAAATAAGAAGCGGTGCAAAATAAATATCAGCACCTTAGAGGTAAACTGTATCAAGTCACATTTTTATCAAAAATGACATTTTAGTGCCAAGTGACTCAATACTTAATAGTCTGTCGAGTGAAAAATAATTTGGAACTATAGCTCTAGCCAGTTTCAATATACGTTGCTTTAAAACTGTATCAAGTCGATCAACGCAAGGAGATAAACAATCTTAAATCGTCTTTTCTGAGCTATTTATCATTTGCGACTTAATACAATTTACCTCTGAGTTGCTGATATATTAAGTGGACATTTGGTCTAGACAAATGTACACCGCAGTACATAATATTAGAAGAAGTAAAAGTTGATAACATCAGGATGCTACAAAAAGAGCAATTATATTTGAAGAGAGGATACTAAGACATCCAAAAAAATAAATTGCTTAACCAGTGCTGGGCAGAAATAGAAATAAATGTGGGGCAAAGAAAGGTTGAATCCAGATGGGAAGTAAAAAGAAGAAAAAGATTTGATTATAACGGCTACTCAACAAGGGGGATATCTATAAAGGGGTCGAGAGGGTCGAAAGCCAAGGAGAAGAAAGAAGCGAGAGCCTAACAATTTTTGGAACAGGTCGCTAGTCGGCAGCGTAGCCTCCAAAATTCAATATCATTTTTTTTCATTTAATTTAATTTGTTTGTTTATATCCAAGGTACAATAAAATAATTAGATTTTTTACAAATAATAGAATTAATAGCAGTTTGTACATTGGATAAAGGCCCATGATCAGTCATTGTAAGAATACAAAGACTGTTCTTCCTCATTTGCAATTTTGATATATTGTTTCCCTTTCTCGTGATAAAGGCGCGGTAAAAAACTCGACAGTTGGGTTGCTGAATGGATAGACTCAAAAGAAGGACCATTCTTTCGTCGCGAAATTCAACTTCTGCCAGAAAAGTTGGAAAAAGTCACAGTTTACGAAAGCAAATACTTCAATGTTTTCACGCGTTTTTATTGAAATAAATGCCCAAAAAACACTGCGAAAAATTGCGATTTTCAATGCAATTTTCTAATATTTAAAATGAAATTCTAAAAAATACTAATCATGTGTCTTACTCTCAGCAATTCTAGAGTAACCCTCCTATGCTTTAAAACAAGTACCAGTTTAAACATGGAAGTAGAAATGCGGTTAAATTTCTTAAGTATTTTCCCCCATTTTTGAATTGAATGTAAGATGGTCTAATACTGTGCTCCTACTCCAGAGCTTTGGAAGTACAAGATCAATACATTTGCTACAACACAAATTATCGAAATGACACAAACAGTAGTGTATATGTTAATAATTATTTAATTTTGAAGAAATATGATACAAAGCCACATCACCTTGCCGGCAATTCTGGTCGAAGCAGTATAATATAAACTGTCACATAACATGAAACCCCCAGCAACATTTGCGACTGAACGGATATTAATGAAACTAAGCACGACAAACCCTAGCTAGAATTCATCGATCGAATTCAATTTTGGTTCATACCAAACAATTAAGAATGTCATTTATAGCTATATAAATTATTAAATTTCTTGAAGCAATGTTGCTTTTACCAAATCGTATCTAATAAGGTTTCATTCCTAGTTATATTAATTAGAATTCTATTGCAGAAAAGTGTTTTTGTTTTTTGCAAATATCTCCATTTCATTGCAAAATTTAAAAAAAATATCTATACTAAATTAAAGAGGAATAAATTTTCTATAATTCAGCTTTCGACCGAGAAAAACCTGGCACCAAGAAACAAAAGAAGCTGCAACGAAGAGAGGAGTAAAGTGGGAGGAGATAAGAAAATATACAAAGGACAGAACACGATAGAAAGAAGTATGGAGAACAACACCAGAAAATAAGTAACTCGACCATAGCCTTACACCGCAAGGTAGAAAGGCTTCAGGATTCAGTAAAGTAATTCAGCTTTTATACTTTTTTTTTGTGGGATGAGCGGTTTCTCCGTTAGAGTGCCGTAAATTTAGTAAATGTACTTTTCGCTTAACGTAAAAATATTAGTATTACTTCACTTTTGCTAGCTACCCAAAATATACGATTGAACTGAATGGTTTCCATGACAACATAAGGTGTTAGACCAGAAGCAATTTTTTGGTTATTTGAGTTGGCAGACGTCCACTGTCAACTCATACTAAACGAATCAGTCTGTTATCATGCCTGTTCAGCATAGCTTGTGATATATGTTGTTCCCCAAGTTGTATTTGTAAGCTGCTTGCCACAGGTAACACGTGCACACTTTGAGCAACGATTGGCAGGTGGCAAAAGGTGAACGCAGATTAAGGCAGCAATTTTAGGCGCGACGGACCTTCCTATAACAAATAATACATTTTAACATCCCGTAGTTACGGACTCCATATTCATGGTCTCCGTATTTGGGGTAATTCGGCTAAACGTATTCCTCGCGAATGAGCGTACTTAAAATTGTGGTGCGAAATACGTTATTCTAGTGTTGAGTGTTACATAATATTCAGAATATTTACAGTGAATACTTTCATAAAAATGTTCTAGAAAATTTAATAATGTCATATAAGATTCTTCCAGCCGTTGGATATGATATAAAGTGCGAGAATGTAATTCTAGGTATGAATATACGTTTTTTTACTTGCAATAGGTCGAGGTAGGTAAATAGAATCTGTTTCTTTGGTTTAATGGAAACTGGATTTTGAAATTCAGTAATTTTTGTTGGGATTACGTTATTCTGTGTAAGACAAGAATAAAATAAAAGATAGCTGGTAGTTTAGTAAAGTTTATTGAACAAAGTGAAAAGAATAGTTGTTGCTGATACAAAATCTGAATAGTGACTGAATTCTTAATATTTAGTTCTAGTACATCTTAAGAACTAATAAAAAATATGGACCCCAGATGTTGGCTTAACTTAAAAAGAATTGCCCGCCATAAACCATTAGGGACTGCCATAAACCTTTTCCTGTTAAGCCGACCGGCGGTCTGCAAATTTGTTTACACAACATAACAAAAATATTAATTATTATTTCCAATCATTCTTAACGATTAATGGAGCGATTAAAGAACTTTAATGATTTGAAATTTTGAAAAAATTGAGAATTTAAAGATATTGAAACAGTTTAACACAAAAGTTATATGTGTTCTTTTCCTGAATTTCTATATCATTCGCATAGCTTTATTCTGAAGTTTCTGGAGGCAATTAACATCCATTTTATCTAGAGATAAGAATAGAGTATTACAGTATTCAAAATGAGGTTTAATAATTGTATTTATTTTTAACCAGTTGTCAAGATTAGCAAGATCTTCATTTATTTTCAATAATATTTCATCAAAATTTTTACCAGAGAAATATGAAACGGTGTCATCAGCAAAAAGGTTAATACTTTACAACATGATGCATATCGTTAATATAAATATTAAATAATAATGGACCAATGACACTACCTTGGGGAACATCAAAGCCATTAACCAAAATATCAGAACTTTGATTATTAAAATTAATTTGTTGCTTTCTGTTAATCAAATAATTCATTCTAAAACAATTCCTTCTATGCCGTAATATTTCTTTCTTTTTTTTTTTTTAATTTAATGGCCTTTGCTACTTTGGCAATTAGCCAGGACAATTTTTTATTTGAGAAAATTTCCATGCCATAACCGGGATTTGAACCCGAGCCCTCATGGTCTAGAAGCCAGTGCATCGCTACACTAACCAGTACGCCATGGTGACCGGCAACCGTAATATTTAAGTTTATTAATTAACATTTTTCTATTTATTGTCGCAAACGCACACTTAAGATCAACAAATACAGCAACATTCAGGCGCTGAGAGAACTTCAATGGAGCTTGGGCCAAACAACATTTTGGAGGCCCCATACCACTCCGTTTATTTATGTAGTTTATGTAAAATATAAATAATTTTTGGGGCCCCTGGAGCCCTCAGGACTCGGGTCATGTGATTCTCCTAGCCTCCCCCTCTATCTGGGCCTGGCAACAGTTATATACCTGTTCAAAGAAATCAATAAAATTCCCGTCCTTCATCAACAAATATTTTGTTGTCATTTTCGTATTATATTCCGAACATTAACTTCTTAATTCCGAAAGCTAATTCTTAGTCCACGTTTGAATGATCCGTCAAGTCCAGTAGATTTTTTTTCCTTCTCCTGTCCTAACAACAAACGATCAATGTTTCATCGGTGTTCATTTCATGAAGTTCCTTTTGTGAGAGAGTTGGGGGTTTTCGGGCATCGAGCCACGAAACGGCTGTCGCTGGCACGCGGAGTAAATCTCAATTAGCTAACGCCACGATTGAGTCTGAGGGGATTCGCTGAATGCGACACTGGACAGCGTGACCGTTCGTGCGGACATCTCATGGACGGTCACCATGTCACACAAACCAATCCTACATTTAGTTTTTCACTTTCAAACTTGAGATTTCAATTAGAAGTTGATAAATTAATTTCAAATACTCAAACGAAACTTTAATTTCAACTATACTGTAGCGAACCCGGTATGTTACTTTATTACGTACTATTTATTGCCCACTAAGTAGCAAGCCTGTGCTATAATATGAAGTCGGATCTCCAACTGAAATGAGATTCCTGACTAAAGGAGTTCGGGTACTAGGCGTGAGAGTTATCCAGGGTTCATCATTACGATATGTGAATTAAATGATATGTATTGGTATTTACCAACCGACCAGGCATCTTGTAATAAGTCTGGATCTTAATTGTTCACTTAAGTTTTAAAAGGTGAAGGTTTAGACACATTAAGATGGTTTAAATTTAATGAATTAAATTTATTAATAGTAATATTTAAAAAAAGTTTAAGTTTGATAGATTAAAATGTATTTAAAATAATGAAACAAACAGTATCGAGTAGTTCACCAGAATGCCGACACAGTACCTCTAAGAATTCATGCTACGCGGACCGAATACTGAGTGATCTCGTTTTCAGAGATGTCTTTTAATTAGACATTATTAGGCATTTCGTGGAAAAGGGTTTAAGCATTGTTCAAGGAGATGCTACTGTTCAAAATTATTAAGCAATATCTCTAAACAAATGTCTCCTTGAACAATGAACCATTTAAAAGTATATTACTATAGTTACGTACTGTAAACGGAAGGTTTCTAATTTTATTTTACTATCTGGATTTTTACAAACATGTACCGTTTTAAAATCATAAAAAAAAACGCCTTCAGTCCCCTTTTAATGAAATGGTTTCATTATTAACCGCAACATATACTTAAACACTACTACTTTAGTACTCATGTACTATAATAAAATAATAAAATTATGACATTGAAGTATTTGGTGTGGTTTATGATTAAATTTAAATCGAAATGTAAAATTTGGACACTCTTTAGTAAAAATAGGATTCAAATTAGCGTATAACTGGATCCGAATAAATTTATTTTTGGTATATTGAAACCCTAATAAACAAAAGAAAAGCGTTAATAAATTGATGAAAATGTATCGTATGTATGGTTGTTTATGCTAGCAACATCAGGTTGTTGCCAATATAAACCCGATTAATATTTATAGAAACCCACTAAATGAATACACCTCCAACTGGTCAATGAATAATACAATAATGAATAAACTTACCCTGGATTAGTCAGTTTGTTGGTAAGAATAAATTATTAGCAATAACCGTTGTCAAACCGTTGTATTTGTTCGATTAGTTCGGTCAGAGAGATGGGTTGACGCATAATGGCGTCCGGAAGGAAGATCTCCTACATTTCTTGATGTGAGACCTTTCTTCCGGCATGTCTGTATGGCCGAGTGCCCTCACTGTTGACTGACTCACTATTTGTCCTGCCTCTTTCTATCTGACCTCTGATTAATTCTACCCAAGACAACTTTTGACCTCTTTACTTACTATAAAAAAACTTTGGAGACAGTTAACTGATGGTTAGTGAAAAAATTTAGGTACATTCAGTTACAGAACAGTAAGAACATCATGGTATTTATATAATGAGAAATGCAGGAAAAGCTAGCAAAGAATTTTCATAAGGAATCGTACATTTGTAGTATTTATAGCGGCTAGACTTTCGGGGCCTAGAGCTAAAAATAATTTTGTAGCTCTGAATTTAAGCAAAAAATTCTTAAAAAAAGGCTATTTTCAACAGTTTTTGAGTTGTACTTTTTTTTAGTTCACAATTTTTAGTTGTAATCTCAAAATGCATTAAACGATGAAAGCCCCAAATTTTTTCTAGACTAAATAAACCTCGGAGAATCCAAAACTTTCAACTGCAGGTCGCTTTATAACCATTTTTGAGTTGTAATTTTTTGTTTTTCACAATTAAAATATTATTCCCTTATTATTGTCTTAACACAAAAATGTATAAGTATAATATTGTTTATAACAAAAAAACAAATCTTATTTAGCAAAACCTGTATTTTTGGACTATGTATTTTCACATTTTTACAATTTCATTCATCATAGCATTCTTCCAACTTTTCGCTTTACAATTCACTTTTCAATTATACTAATCTTCTTATCGTTTTTAAATCTGTCTTAAATTTGCATGGCACCCTACATATCCTGCAAATATCAGTTCGTGCGATCTTTTCAAAGATATCCACCACCGCACCGTTTCAAAGTTGGCATGCATCTATTTCTTACGGTCGGCTGCTTTGCTCTTTCAATCATTTTCAATTATTCAAATTTCCGAATATAGTTTTAATAGTTCATATTGCAAGTCATTTGCATATAGATGCATTAAATTTAATAATGAAATATCTCCATTTAGTAGACCATAGAGGTAAATGTTATCAAATTATTTTCCCTATTTCAATAAGAATAGAATTGAGAATGCATTTTAATTGACGATATTTTGAGAGGGGGTTACGGAAGGAGTGGGGAGATACCGCGGGGGGTACTGGTGGGAGGCTTTACTGGTGAGTGGAGGGGTTATTAGTGGGCGGAGGTTATCAAAGGAGGGGGTACTGGTGGGAGAAGGTTACCAAGAGTGGGGCGAAAGTTACTGACAGAGAGGGAAGGTTACCAAGAGTGGGGGGAAGTTACTGACAGAGAGGGAAGGTTACCAAGAGTGAGGGTAAGTTACTGACAGAGAGGGAAGGTTACCAAGAGTGGGGGTAAGTTACTGACAGAAAGGGAAGGTTACCAAGAGTGGAGGGAATGTAACAGACAGAGAGGGGATGGTTACCGGCGGAGAGGGGAAGATTACCAGCGGAAGGGTGAGTTAGTTAAAAATTTTGCAGCCCATCTAAATGACTACACTACATAATAAATACAATAAATTAAACAATCAACACAGACAAATCTGTGTTACACGTCTCACAGATAGGGAACTCTTCACCTCGAAGGAGGTGTCCATGGGTCCACCAACAGTGATCTAGACGGAGGTGTGTGATGGCGGTTTCCTCCCTGCGATTAATCCTGCAGGAAGAACCCCACGGTTTAACGTCTCCCTTAATCTGTCTTAACTTGACGTTCTGTGTACGGCTCCACTCATGCTGCCATCTGGCTAAAAACAGATGTTTCAGATGACTTTGCGTCATCTAGAAATATGAAACTCACATCAATCATAGGTCTGTGGGAGCAGGCTTTTGCAGCTACATCTGCCGCTTCTTTGCCTTTAATACCAACATGTCCCGATATCCAAAACAGCTCTACTTTCACATTCTGAGCATTCAGATTGTGGAGTAGCAACCGGATCTTTAGTACAAGAGCACTGGATCTGGATTTTGGATACTGTTCAGAGCGCTCAGCGAATCCGTTGAGATAACACTTGATCGAATTTGCTCTGACGAAACAAAAGAGCCTTAAAAATAGCGTACAGCTCAGCAGTGTAAACACTCGTTAGGGAGTGCAGACGGTACTGAAACTGTTCGCGTGAGTTCAAAACAACGAACGCACACCCAACCCTGGTTCTGGATTTTGAGAAAAAATAAAAGACCTGGTTAAGAACTATACCAGTTGGTGACATTTCGTGGACTTTCTTTGCTCCTGATGAGATAAAGGACTTATTATAAATATGATTTTGGAAATCAGTTGTCTTTTTAAGTGTACGATGCTAATAATCAAACAGAAAAGAATCAAAACTTGATATAATTTCTATTCTATTGAATAGGATTCATTACACTTTAATCCATTTTTATCTTCTTAATCTGAGATAATATGAATGGAGATAATAAGCAATTGGAAGTTAACTCTTAAGTCTGTAAGCATTGAACGCATGCTGTGATTCTTTTCAGTACCTCCCCGGGGGGGCAAAGAACACAATTAACAATGGTTAAAATATAACATCACACAACCAGGGTTGAAAAAGGTAAAATTTATGGCGCTGAACGTGTTATTAGTTCGAAACGCACGGTTAAGAAAGCGTTAACTTTGTAATTTATGGTTCTTACTTCATATTTTGTTTGGTTTTATAACTTTAATAAAATTTAATTAGTTTATTAAAATGTATAACTTTATTTATATTAAATACAATTTGTTCTTTTCAAAGTTTAGTTGTTATTTTTCCTTCTATAAGTAGGTTACGTTTAAATTCTTCCACTACTCTATGTTGTAGTAAAATAGTTTTTAAAGTAAAAAATATAAATAAATACATGTTGGTATTATTAAATTTTTATTAAAATTTATTTTTGAAGTAATGATATATTACTTAAGTTTCTCCGTAGGTTAAGCAAGGCCTGAAAGCAGGCGCACCAAAACAATTTTCTTAAGGGTGGCTCTGAAGCCTAAAATTGTTCTTAGGCTGCTCAAAATCATATTTTTTCTTGGCCGGGCTCACGTTTTATTACGAGGGTTACCTTTTATGTTTTTACAAACGACCACTAGATGGCAGTATTGAAATCTGTCATTACTATTTTCGGAAAACATTTGTTATTGTGAAATCAGTGGCAGCTTATAAATTGACTGAGTAGTTCGCTGACAGTGAGCGTTAAAAAAACAAGTTTGTGAAAAAATGGATATTACTCGTGAATGTTTTCGTTGGATGATTTTTTACGATTTTAGTAAAGGCCTAACTCAACAACAATGCATAGATTCGCTTCGTTCTTTTGGTAATGAAGCACCATCAAAAAAGACTGTTTACAATTGGTTTGCAGAATTTCGTCGTGGTCGTGCGTCCGTCAGTGATGAATCTCGTGAAGGTCGACCAAAATCGATTCAAAAATACATGGATTCTGTGCGCAAAATTATTGAAAAAGGCATGTGACACTGTGAGATAGAGGCATCCATCGCTGCAATACATTCGATTTTGCATGAATATTTAGCTGTGAAAAAGATTACTGATGGATTCCGCATAATTTGACCGAAGCTCAAAAAAAAGGCTCGGGTTGATTGGTGTAAGGGAATGCTAAAAAATTCAACGTACATACTGCAAAATTCGTATACAAAATCGTTACAGGTGAAACTTGGATTTATTCATATAAGCCGGAAACTAAGCAACAATCCACTGTTTGGTTCTTCCAAGAACCGAAACCCACAAAAGTTGTTCGTTCACGAAGCACTTCAAAGAGAATCGCTTGTTTTTTCGGTTGTACTGGACATGTCGCAACCATTCCTTTAGAGTATCGGAGTACAGTTAATGCTGAATGGTATACAGCAATTTGTTTGCTAGAAGTAATCGACAAAATCAGGAAAAACAACCAAAAACGTCATCATTCTTCATCATAACAATGCAAGCTCCCACACACCACGTCAAACAATTATTTGAAGGAGAAAAACATCGAATTAATGTCCCGTATTCACCTGATTTATCCACTAACGACTTTTTATTTTTCCCCAACATCAAACAAAAAACGAGTTGACAGCGATTTTCATCACCTTCGTTGATGCCTTCGAAAGCCATGGTTTTGAGATACCAACTTCAAAGTGGAAAAAATGTTTCGAAAATTGGTTTGAACGCATGCAAAAGTGTATAAATCTTAAAGGCGAATATTTTGAAATGCAATAAAACAGTTTGTTCCATAAAAAAAATTTTTTCTTTCTTAGTTTTGTAAAAACTTAAAAGGTTGCTTTTGTACAAGACAAATGTGTCGCTTAAAAACGTATTTTTGAGGGCTTGGGGGGGGGGCAAGCCCGTAATCCCCCCTGGATACGCACCTGGCTGAGAGATCCTGCTTGAAGATCATTTAATAATTTTATTTCTTGTTTAAGTACGTTCACAGCAGTAATAAGCTTATATATGAGTTCAAAGAATGCAGCATGTTTTTCTATAAATGTAGAAAAATAAAATTTATACTAAATTTATACAGAAACCTTAAATATTTACGAATCGTAAAATCAGCCGTACAATTTTATCATCTGTACTAAATAACCGGTTCATTTATTATTTACCTAGCCGTTGCATTAAATCCTATTGGCGAAACATTTATTTTATAACTGAAGTTTCAAGACTTACACATAAACTTCGTGTATATACATTTGATTAAGCTCTTTGCATCGTGGAATCGTTTCTCCCGTTTTATATACAGGAATTCTGGAACACCAAAAAGGAGCAAGTTGTCCTACAACTGTTACCAAAATAACATTGGTGCTGATTAAGATAATTGAAAAAGACAATAAAGACACTTATGTGGTAATAGGTTGAACTAGGTTGAAGAGAAAAAAAAATGTTTCCTCATGTACATTTTTACGCGCCATTGCAGTTGTGCTTAAACTAACCTGTTCGCTATGGTCATCCCTACAAAACCCTTAAAATGATCGATTAAAACCACTTTTAAATTTTAAAAACCGTGTGGACATTCCATTCCATCAGTCGCCAAGGAGATAAAAATCATTGTTACCTGCTCGGACTTTCTTTGAAATTCATTCAAATATACAGGTAACCTCTTCCCCACAATTCGGTATTATAAATAGATAACATCTCTCCCTGTTCTGTTAAAGATGGTAAATTCACCTCAGTTAACAGAAGTTGACAACTTATCCAATTTATAAATTACAGTCTATTGATACAACTAATAAGAAACTTGAAACATTCTTTTTGGATAAAAATTTTATTTAACACAACCATTGATTCAGAAATTGTTAGATGGTTAAATTGCAGATTCTAAAAGTAAACATTCGAAATCAGGGCTTTTATAAAAAGCCTGTGGAACTTTTCTTTGCAAAAATAACACCCTAAAATGAAGTGTCAGAAAATCTCGTTCATTTACAGGTGTAGTGAGTTCAATTTGACGTGTACAGATGGCAGTCACGGGCTCTGAACCCAGCACCCCAGACCGGAATGGAGACAAGTTTACAATCAGAACTTTCCCTTCTTGTCGCCCTGTTACGAAAGAGGCAATTTTATATATATTTTTTTGTGCTCTGGGAATTTCAAGACGGATTTAATAAAGTTAATACTGGAGGAAATGGGACCACAAAACTTGTAAGATGTAAAAGAATATTAGGAAAAAGAATCATCTTACCAATCTTTTAAAAATACTTAATTTTCTCTCCCTACAATAGTATTTTTTTAATGATTTATAAAAAAATAATATAACTTTATAAATCAAAATCAACATTAGTTAAAAGACAACTATTTCTACGTCTACATCTATATTTCAGAAACTTTAAACCTGCAGATTGATGCAAATTTTTTATCACCATCCTTTTTTTTAAATCGTTTATTGCCGGTTCAACAAATAAATTTGTTATTCACAGCAGGGTTGTGGGTGTTAATAATGGTTCTTAATCCTTAGGTGGGGATTACAAAATTTAATTTAAATATAAGTAATTAAATCATGCCTATCATTATCAGTACTGGGTCTACAGCTCATGCTGAACCTTGGCTTTCTGTAAGATGCGCCGACATGTTGTCCTATCCTGAATGACCACCAATTTTGAATTCCTAGGACTTTGATGTCCAGCTCAACATCACCTTGCCATCGTAACAATCATACCTCATTGGCTCTACAGTCCATGCTGAACTTTGGCTTCCCGTAAGATACGTCTCCATTCTGTCCTAACATGACTGTCCACCAATTTTGAATTCCTAGGGTTATGATGCCCTGCTCAACATCACCTTGCCATCGTAGCAATCATACCTATCATCATTGGCTCTACAGTCCATGCTGAACTTTGGCTTCCCGTAAGATACGTCTCCATTCTGTCCTAACATGACTGTCCACCAATTTTGAATTCCTAGAATTCTGATGCCCTGCTCAACATCACCTTGCCATTGTAGCAATCATACCTATCATCATTGGCTCTATAGCCCATGCTGAACCTTGGCTTCCCGTAATGTATCATTTTCATTCTGGTGTTGGAAGCGTGAAACAAGAAATTCAACCAATAGGATCGCTCTATTTTGAAGAAACCCGTACCATGGTGTCGCAGGCGCAGTGTTACAAGCGCGGTGTCGCAAGTTCAGAAATTTCAACTCTAACTCTGGCCGCACCGTCGAAACCATAGAAACAGATATATTTTTTCGGAATGGTGAAATCTTTAGCGAGACACATATATTAATTTCCTAAAAAAAAAATAAAAAAACGTAAATTGATGTAGCGAAATAGCGACTTTTACAATGTTGTCGGCAGTCATAAATTTTATTATTATGGAATCGGTTTCAAATATCTGGTCTGCAGAAATGTCATGCAGTGGGTATACTAATAATACACCCCCAAGCAGGGGCCAACAGAATCTTCATTCTAAACTGTGATGTCAAGGAAAAAAGATTGTATATTAAATTCTTTTCTTGTAATTGAAGTAACTGTCTGTGTTTTTTGTCTCATTTTTTACAAGTTAAAATAATCTCCCTGTTGCCTTTTGTTTCTATGTATATATGGGACGTACCCACCATCGCTTTTCTTCATATCGCAATAAGTCTAAATATGCATAAAAAATAGCTAGACGTCTCCTTCGATTTGACGACATATTTAATGAAATTGAATAACCGTTTACTCCAAATACTTGTATAAACTTTTAGGTTAGATTTAGGTTAGATACAAATGTTGTCAAAACCGAAAACGCGCATTTATCACGCCTCCAACCCCACCATGAAATTCGAACTTGTAAATATAACACCACACCTCTTACCCATGTCGCGCCTTTGACACTACCATGAAAATGATGCATAAGATACGTCGCTATTCTCTCCTCTCATGACTGTCCACCAACTTTAATTCATAGGGCTCTGATGTCCTATTCAATACCACCTTGCCACCATAGCTTAGGTATCCTTATTTTCCTGTAGGATGAACGTCTAGTGTACACCACACAGTTCTCTCCACGTTCATCCTCTTGAAGTGTCCAAACCACCATCGTCTGATCTTTTTGAACAACGTTCTCGCCATTAAAAGCTACATAAAGTTGAAAGTTATAGCGACTTCACCATAACTGGTCTTTCTCCACGGGACCAAAAATATTACGGATTTGCGTTCACAGCATACTTTGGAAAAATCCAGTTTCAATTTCCTTAATTCGAAGTTTTTTCTATAAAATTGTAATGAAAAAGTAATCGTCAGTAACGGGTAAATGAAAAAGATGAGAAAATTATTGAGATTAGAAATGCGTGTTCATCATATATGTTGATATGGAAGTCATTGAATTTTTCACCTTCGCTAAAAGCAAATGAATTCATTCTGATATCTTCTTCAATTTTCCACCCTCTCGCTAAATAATCCTGTACGTTGCGTATAACGTCTAGAAAAGCGGAATAATTCCAATCGTGCAGGGCAAGAGAGAAAAAGACGGATAATGCTACAGAATTTCAGAGCTCTCTTTCTTCCCCGTCTTAAATTACTTACGGAACGATCAAAGAAGAACTGTCACCCGACTCTCTCAAAACTCTCTGTTTGATTTAGTTAGACTTGACTGTTATACGCTTACTTTTTTCAATCTTTGTTATGGTTGACATATATTTTAATTTTTTTTTGTTTTTAAATTTCTATTTTTATTTAAATTCGAACCATTGTATATTTATATTTGGGTGCGGGAGTAAAATGTGTTAACTAGCAATTTTATTTATTGTAGTAAATTCAATTTTAATTCTCTAGTGACCCAATTTTTTCTTGGCCAAAATATTACATTAGCCTTAAATTAACTTTAAGTGTAACTTATTACCTGTAGGACCTACAAACGGAAAACCGGTCGAGTCGGATATGGGCAGGTAGTGCCAAAAGGGTTTATCTAATCTAAAAGGTTTATATGGGTGTAATAAGAAAAATACCCTGCGGTTGAAATTTTTGGTTTTTCCGTGGTTTATTTAGTCTAGAAAAAATTTGGGTCTTTAATCGAATAACGCATTTTGACAACATTTTTTTAATGACATGATTTAGATTATTTGTAAAAATTGTGATATATAAAAAAAGACAACTCAAAAACGGTTAGAGATATCGACCTGCGGTTAAAATTTTTGGATTTTTCGTACTCAATTTAGTCTATAAAAAATTTGGGGCTTTAATTGCTTAACGAATTTTGAGATTACGGCATTTTTTTTTAATGACATAATTTACATTATTTGTGAAATATAAAAAAGTACAACTCAAAAACGGTTAGAGATAGCGACTTGCGGTTGGAATTTTTGTATTCTCCATGGTTTATTTAGTCTAGAAAAAATTTGGGGCTTTAATCGTTTAAAGCATTTTGAGATTACGAATTTTTTTTTAATGATATAATTTATATTATTTATGATAATTGTGAAATAAAAAAAAAGTACAACTCAAAAACTGTTAGAGATATCGACCTGCGGTTAGAATTTTTGAATTTCTTGTAGTTTATTTAGTCTAGAAAAAAATTGAGGCCTTATTCGTGTTGCGTATTATAAAATTATGACAAATTTTAATATGGTGTGATTTATAGAAATTTTCATCTTCGCATGGACGTATCTCAAAAACGAAAAGCGATAAAGAGCTGCGGTTAAAATTTTTGAAATCCTGAGGTCCTAATTGACTTGTAACCATATTTTGAAGCAAAAAAATTTTTTGAAGATTTTTATTTTTTTTTAAATTTTTTTTAAAAATTTTGATAAATCCTAACTAAAAAATGGTTAGGGATAGAAATCTACGGTTTGAATTTTTAAAATTCTACTATATTGTTTAGTCTATAAAAAAATTTGGGCATTAATAAACCACTTATTACGTTTGGTACGGGCAGTAATCCAAAACCCCTGAAAATGGCCAAAAATCGAAATAATCGTAAGGGGTAGGCCTTAAAAAAATCGTGATTTTGAAGCAAAAATTTTTTGTCTCCAATTTTATTGAAAATTGGAACAAATATGTATTTTTGACCATAGATCAAGAAAATTGGGTCCATTTTTAAGTTTGGGCAAAATTTTTGGAATTATAGGCAAAAAACAGACCCATATCGCTTCTAACTCAAAAACTAGGAAAGCACGAATTTTTTAAATATTTTTTTCGGAATCCTCACCCCAAAATTAGCTCAAAAATATATTTTGGCTAAAATCGAAGTCAAAAAATTTTTGACCAAAATTTCAAAATTTTATGAGAAAAAAATTATTTCAATTTTAGCTTTAAATCACAAATATATGGTTACTTTTGAGTTATGGTCGAAAATTTTGACATTTTTTGAAAAAAAATAAATAAAAACTGTGTAAACACATACATTAATAATTATTTTAAATAATTCTGTTCCTTATCTATTAATTTTTAATGACTATATTCGTTAATGAGCTTTATCAGGGTCAGCCATCTTGATTAGTAGTGACGCGGATTTTTGCAAGTGGCGTTTGCATTTTTGTCTGTCGTTTTTAGTTGTTTTTAAGTGGTAAAAGTGCAGAGTGAACTTGAAAAAGTGTGTGATATTGTGGACTTTGGTGTTTGGACTCTATGGATACCAAAATTGGATATATTGAAAAGGTATTTGTAGAAATTGTTTTAATTTTATAATGCGTCATTGTTATGTAGAATGTGCTTGTATATAAATACAATATGGAAGCACATACGTATGTAGGTATATAATGTAGATACAATAAGTATATTTTTTGTATGTATTTAGACCAGTGGTATCCTAACTTTTCCCATAAGTTATCCATATTTAAAGCTAGACAAAAACATATATATATGACGAAAATAATATAAAATGTGATTAATTTTTTTTTGTCTTATAAATATTCAGACCAATTCTGTAACTCTGTTACTATGATAATAGTAACTAAATTCGTCACTATGAGCAAGGTCAGTTACTATCATGAATGAAAGCCATTATACTTTTTATAATATTTTATGTTGTAGTAACGTTATTACACAGTAACTTTTTACAGAATTGATCTGATTATCAATTGGTCGTTGAATATTTGGAAGATTACTAGATTTCAGTCAAGAATGCGGTTTTTCGCCCCGAAAATATAAAATTGTTGAAAAAATATATATAGAACGCGGTTAATTAAGTTTAATAGAATCATTACTAACCAAAACAACCAAGATCGAATCCTGTTTTTTCTCGGTTTCTTACTTACCTCTACTTTATTATTGCGTGAAACTGTCCGTTGTTCAAATATTCCTGGATAATTTCATAATCATCGCTTTCAGTCAACGATGAATCAGTTAAAAGTATCTTACATTAAAAACGTAATTTATTACACAAAATTAAATTAAAACAACGGTATCAGTGTCTTCCTCTTCGTTAAATGTATAAAATAATTATTAAATTAATCTAAAACCTACCATACAAAATACGCAAACAAGAAAACGAAAAAAATAATGAACATTTTTTGATGAACTTGTAATATGGTACTGGATTTTTACAAGTCCGTTTTTTTTCACCTTTTATGCAATAAAATATACATTCTAAAAAAAACTTTTATTTTCAAATGTACTGTCCATTATTTTCTATCACTTTGGACAAACGCTCAGGCAATTTCATAATGCCATCTCTCCAGAAGGTTCCGTCTTTCTTCTCGAAAAATCTGTAGAACAGTAACAGATGTCACACTGGTATTTGTTTGAGTGATCAACTTAAAGTTGTCAGTATAGGACTGATTATGACGAAAATTTCATCCCACATATTTTTGTGCAACATGAATTTTTAATTTTTTAAAATTCCATGTCTCAAAGATTTAAATAATCAAATACCCACAAAAATCGCTTCCAAATATCCAGTTGCTCTTTTTTATTTACGGTACATACTATGAATAATAATTAAAAATGTGGGAGATATTAGTTTTGAATCTGGTCGGCCACAACCCAACAACCCTGTTTAAACAACGTTATCATTAACAACTTTCCAAAGTGGTGTGAATGATTCATAATATCTACAACAAAAAAAGAAGAAGAAATACGTTAAATACGACAGTTTTAATTCTCCAGAAATGCCATTATCGTTCCATTAGAAAATAATTTCACATTCTGGTTTTAATTCAACTACTTGATGTGCATTGTGTGTATATCATCCATATTAGCAAATGTAGTTTCCATTATTTTTCTGCATAATACAACTAGTAACTCTTCATTTCTCATCAGGTAGATTTAATAAATGAATTGTCATGCATTAAAAAAACCAGTTAGATTTCATTCCAGAATAATGTAAATTTTTATAGAGCTATTCATATTTGACTTGATTAAAACAAAAACCAAAAATTTCATATTCCTATCCTCAGAATATGCCAGGCGTACTTTTAACATAAGTGCATTGTTAGGTTGCATATCCTCTTCACCTGTCAGGGTATACGATGCGCGGTTAGAGAGAGAACGATATAATAATAGAGAGAGATGATGCCATCTGGCCTCATGGATGCGCCGTACACTGTGGAGTACCATGCGAGTCGAACTTGGCTCGGGAGGGATAACTACTATTAAGCTTCAGTTTGTATCAGACCTTCACGGAAGGAGCATGTCATTTCTTAAAACAAAATAATGCCAACGATACTACGTATCGATATCAACAGTGTGAACAAATATTTTATTTTTGTGTTTGATTGTGACGATTTTATGTGATTTGTTACTTTGTGTTCAGTTTTTTATTTTGTGTGTGTTTTTTTAAACTGTGTTAACATGAAAGTGAAAATTCAAAAGAGGTGTTTTAAACACCTTAAATTTGTAATGATTTTTGCTGTTTTATCTCATCTTAATTTCTTCGATTTGTTCGTGAATGGAGAATTTGAAAATAGTTGGACTATGTACTATGAACAACCATGCTGCAATGGTGGTGGACATCACTTTAGACACCATAGAGGTTAGTTGAGTATTACTCTAAAATTAGGCAAAAAGAGCGATAATTTTAAAATAGTTCACCGCACCAAAGAGTTACCAAAAAATGTTACCTATCTCAATGAAACCTGCGGTAGATTTCGATAGATTTCTGCCACATATTTCTACTTTAATGATGTATAAACAGTAAAAATGCCCTGGATAGGATTTTAAAATGAACGGAAGAAAGAATAAATTGATAAATATGATGGGATGAAAGTGAAAACGTGTCCACGTGCTTTGCGAAAGATATCGTTTGCAGCAAAACGTGTTTGTTTAGAGTTTTTAAACTCTTTTTTCACAATTTTGATACGTTTTCCGTCAAAAATAAATTAATTTTGATTTATAAAAGTGTAAATATACAGCTAAAATGTTACTTATTGCGGCACATTGACCAAAAATTGTTAGAGTAATATAAAATTGGCGATTTTTGATGAGTTTTGATCATAGTTTGATAAAATACGTGTTTTTTGGGAATAAATGTGCAACAGCATTCTTTGAAAATACTCAAATTTTGCGTTATTGCATTCCATTCAAAAATTATTACAGCAATATAAAATTGGTGCTTTTCGGTGTTTTAATCATAGGTTGCTAACATGTTTGTTTTTTGGGGAATACATGTGCAAAAGCATCCTTGACACTGGCACACCATGTAAAAATTATTAGAGGAATATAAAATTTGGGATTTTCTGTGAGTTTTAATCGTGGGCTACTAAAGTCCCTATGTTTTTTTGGCGCGTAAAAGTATAGGGAAAAATTGCTAAGCGATATGACATCTGGTGGGATTTTAGCAACTACAGAAATAGACATTCTATCGCGCTTTTTTTTTATAAAAAATGTTTGCATAAAAATATAATTACATAAAAACAAGTATTAATATTGTAGCAAAATTACAAAAACCACCAGTAAACATTAGAATTCACGTTGTTTATATGTAACGAATGGCTATTTTGAAGGTTCCAAGTATGCCGAAATAGCGCTGCGATCTTAAAATACTTCCCCTATAGAAGCAATTTTTGGTACAACTAAAATTGTGTGTTGGTACACCACGCAAAAATTGGTAGAGTAATATAACATTTCTTTTCGGTGAGTTTTAATCATGCGTTGCTAAAAATGCGATTATTTTGACGCTTAAAAGTGTAAAAGCAATTTTTGGCGCCACTGAAATTTGGTTTTTAGCACACCACGCAAAATTTATTAGAGTAATATAAGATATCAGGTGCGTTTTAATCGTGTGCTGCTAAAATTCCTTTTTTTTGTGCGTAAAAGTGCGCATTTTTTTTATGCATCTGAAAATATGCATGTTTGACACCTAGCCAAAATTAATAAATATTTCGATAATTTTACCTTTTTTGGTAAGGTCGCTTGCTGGTCCGCCATGAAAAAAGGTTGGGGAACGCTGCCCTTACACATATTTTTTTTAAATCACAAATTAAATTATTCCCTTAATGATGTCTAATTACAACTTGTTCAAGACACAAGACTTAGGTCGAACTGCCCCATTGAACAATCAAATTCAGAGCCGCAGTAAGGGAGGGGGCGACGGCCCTGGGTGCACTAAAGAAAAGGGCGCTGACAGGCTTGACTAAGGGGCGCCATTGCGAAGGCGAGAACCTTTTTTTTTTGCTCGTCACTTGGATTTTTGGAGGTGAGGACCTTTTTTTGCTCATCACTTAAATTTTGAGAGGTGACAACCTTGTTTTTATTTGCCAAGGGCGCCAAAACACGGCTCTGCCCCTAGCGCAAGTTTTCCTTACTGCGGCTCTGATCAAATTGCCCTCTTGTGGGGCGTGAGACCCACATTAGGAAACACCGCTGTAAACCAACATTTTTGGATACATAACAATTAAAATATTGATATTAAAACTATTTAAAAATGAACAAAAACAAATAAATAACAAAAATTACTCGCTGAAATAAAATTGTAAAGCTGCTGTTGAAATTGCAGTGCAAAACTTTTAATAGACAAGTTTAACAAACTTTGTATCTAATTCTGTAAAATTTATTGTGTTCACAATCATATAAACAAATAAATTACAAATAGAATTTGACATTTTAATGGTTATTTACTAAAATGCTAATGAGCTAGATATAAATAATTGTTACAAATTGTTGATAAATATCATTAAATAGCGTTTAATTTTCGCGTCCTTTATTTGAACTATGAACTCTATTTTTGCTTCCGTTTAGAAATATGTTACATTAAATTATAATTAGAGATAATATGGTTTATTTTAATTGCGAAATTATACAAAATTATGAAAATTAAATGAATAGATCTTCCATTTAGGTGTATCTAGAGCCATGATTCCCCAAGTGGTCTATATGGACACCAAAAGGTCGATTTCGACCTGCAGGAGTCCATGTCCAAGAGAGCAAAAAAAAAATTGGGGGTATAGTCCGTACCAAATTAGTTTTGAACATCGCAATAAAATAATAAAAGTTATGGAACTCATAAAATTACAATAGAAGTGATATAACTAGACGTGTCAACCCATAACAGTAGAGATTAGTTTTCACATTACGCATCTTACTTAATGGATTAACAAAAACAAGTACTTATTTATAATTAGTATTTAAACGTATGTATGCGCTACTGACTGTTGACTGTTTACAAACTGGTTGTAAACATGAACCCAAGTTCTTTTGTAGTTTAACAATGTGATTATAGTTATACGGGATAATTGTTTTATGCGGTAACAAGACAACTGGGGCCGTAAGACAATTCGGACCGTTCACAATTGGAGCTTTTCACAACTGGGGCGATGGACAATTCGGGCCGTACACAATTGGGGCTTTTCACAACTGGGTCCATTAACAACTGGGGCGATGGACAATTCGGGCCGTTCACAAATGGGGGTTTTTTGACAACATTAAAATAAAAAATATTTTAATGGTTTGATTAAGTACATTTTGGTGGGAATTAGAATAAATAAAAAAATTGTATTTTAGGGGTTGGTTTAAGCAATATTTTCGTGTTCATTTGATTAAAAAGAAATTGTATTTTAAGTTTTATTGTATTTTAATTGCATCATCATCTTCGGTTGTACTGGACATGTCGCAACCATTCCTTTAGAATATCGGAGAACAGTTAATGCTGAATGGTATACAAATATTTGTTTGCTAGAAGTCATCGACAAAATCAGGAAAAACAACCAAAAACGTCATCATTCTTCATCATGACAATGCAAGCTCCCATACAGCACATCAAACAATTGATTATTTGAAGGAGAAAAACATCGAATTAATGTCTCATTGCCCGTATTCACCTAATTTATTCCCTAACGACTTTTTTTTCCCCCAACGTCAAACAAAAAATGCGTGGACTGCCATTTTAATCACCACAAGAAGCTGTTGAAGCCTTCTAAAATTCAAGTTTTTGAGATACCAACTTCAGAGTGGAAAAAATGTTTCGAGAATTGGTTTGAACGCATGCAAAAGTGTATAAATCTTAAAGGCGAATATTTTGAAAACCAATAAAACAGTTTTCATTCTTAGTTTTTGTTAAAAATTAAAAGCTAGCCCTCGTGTGCAATAAAACCATAATTTGACTTGATAGTAAACGTGCAGTACCCAAACTTTCAACCCTGTCTCTTGATGATAGATGAATTTTAATGTATATATTTATAACGGAAGAATTTTCGCCAGGCAATCACTATTATAATTAATATTTTGATTAATGATGTCGTATCAAAATGTATTATTATTGGCCCATTCGTACGCGACGATGTGATATAAAGTTTTTTTATTTATTTTATTTTTTTATTATTTTTTGATAACGACAATATTACTCAGCAAAAATGGCTTAGTGATCTATTACGATAAAGTACACAATAAAAATTGAAATATGATTTAGAGGTTTTTATAAATGCTTTTGTAATTTAGCTTTGTGATCTATTTATGATAAAATACACAGTTTAAATTGAAAATCTATTGAAAACTGGACAGAAATGCTATTTTTGCGTTAAAACAGATTTTACGATAAGTTTTTTGTCATGGCAGCAAAATAGGCAGATGTACATAAACCTTTATACAGTTGTGGCGAACTAATTAAGAACGGTCTTGTGATATGCATGTATTTATATATTTTGATTGGTTAAAAGGGCGCCGTACATATTTTTTTCCATCTGACTCCAATCGATTAACCTTCGTTTCATCGCTCCAAAGGATATGCTTCCATTGGGAAATAGTCCAATCTTTATGTTCCTTGGCAAAAGCTAGCCTGTCCTTCCTGTTTTTTTTATTAAAGTGGCTTCTTTCTTACAGCTCTTCCAAATAATTGGTTTTCATTCAATCTTTCTCTGATAGAACGAGCTGATAGTGCATTAGGTTCTTCAGCAAATATCTCCTTTTGGATTTCTTTGGAGCTAAGAAAGGGATTAGTTTTTGCTAAACTATTCGTCGATCCACCGCTTCTGAAGTTTTTCGAGGTGTGATGTTTATTAAAATGTTGCACCGCGTTATAAACCATAGTTTTAGAACATTTTAATTTATTTGCAATTACTCCATAAGACATATTTTCATTTAAATGCAGTTTTACTATAGCATCCCTCATGCCTGGTGCGCAACTTTTTTTTCTACCCATAATAAAAAAAAAAAACAACCTACAACACAAAAAACGAAATTGATTTTACCACTATAACCCTTGTATTATAACGTAGTGCCTATGAGATTTTTGGCCAGAAATTAAGTCTCAAGAATAACGTAAAATGTTTAGGGTTGGGATGGTGTCCGCAAAAAAAGTTGTTCAAGAGGGGGTCCTCAGACTACAAAAGTTAAAGAAACCCTGACCTAAAGTGTAACTTATTACCTGTAGACCTATAAATGGTAAGCCCGCCTAGTCGGATCTAGGCAGGTAGTGCCAAAAGGGTTTATACCATGAGTTCAAAAAGAAATTACATAAGGGTTTTTTTATTACAAGATCACGTGACCGTTTTAGCCCTTTGGGACCCTTGGATATCTTAGAATCTTTCTTTTGAATCTTCAGAACTACACATATCTTCTTTTCTACAGGTCATTGTGTTGGTCACTGCAACCATTAAGACCAACGACAAATCAGCGACAAGCTAAACGATGTGGTCAGCTAGTTGTTGTGGCTGGCGCAATGTTTACTAATATATCTACTAATTTTGCTGCCACCACAACATTTAATTGTTGCAGAGGTAACTTTTGACATTGATAAGCATGATGTCGCACGTTTGTGGTCGCACTGATGGACGCAGGATCAATCTCTTCCACGTCTACACTGAAACTGGTACGGATTCATTTGTAAACTAATTGTCATTTATTAGACAAATTGCGAAAACCTTGTAACATTTAAAGTAAGCTACGTGAAAAAACGTAGAAACTATGGAAACATGATATTTTCATGTTTCAGCACAACGTACGTACGTGCGTTTTAATGTTCGCAAATTCAACTGCCCTTAGCAAATTCAGTAACGTCAGCTAAGACTGATCTATTGTATATTGCATTATTTTTTAAATTGTTATTCTATTCATAACATAAAAATAAATAGAGTATAATTTTAGAAAGACATTAAACAAAATATGTAACCATACATTAAAATACCGCAAAACATAATAGAGAGTTATGGTATCGGTTTGACATTTGCGGTTTTACGTAGCATGTTTGATAAAAATCACAAACTGCACAAAACATTGAAATTATATTTTTAGTTTTCTGTATATTAAATTGATATTGCCACAGTAACGCAGATGTAACGATCCTGAAAAACGTTCTTAAAATCTTGGGACTGAATCCCAGCCAAAGATGTTTATATATAATAACTAATATACTCTCAATGAAACTAAATCAGAAATTAAAGGAAACACTTCCAAATTTGTTGCCGAAAAGGAATATTTTTTCATTATGATTTCCTTCTATAAAAGTCAAGAACTTTCGAGTAACTCAATGTACGCCGTCCGCTTCAAGGTTACAGTATTCTTTGTCAAGGCCGTAACAGTTCGGGAACAGTTCTCGAGTGGTTCGGAAACAACTTATAAACAGTTTGCGAATAGCTCTAGAACAACTCTAACAGTTCTCGAACAGTTTTTGTATAGTTGCCATCAGAACCGCTCTCGAAATTGATCTGTGGCTTAACTGTACGACTTATTTATTGATTTGTATGTCATTTCAATTGATGAAATTAATTTTCTTTGTTTTCAACTGTTTGTCAGCCATTACTCTGCAGTTTATATCACATGAGTTCAAGTCATTTCCTAATCGACAGTCTCATTGAAGCCATATCTCTAATTACTGTTAATTGACAATGATGTTACAACCGCATGTCACGAAATTATGTATCGTGTAAACCTACTTCCCTGAATTTACTATTAAAAGTGGAATGTTAAGTATTTTTTTTAATATGAGTGGAATATATATTTTTTAACAATTTCAAAAGAAGCTAAAACAGTAAGGTGATACTTCTTAATTAGGAATACTTTCTACAAACAATTGTCAGGTGTCGAAGTTTGTAAGATGTTAATTGTATTTTTACAAATATGGCGTATTACACCTACTTATCATTTTACAGCTGGTGTTATTTGAAGTTAATAAAAATTACGTCCCATATGTTGAATGTACAGTCGTAATAACATTTTTATTACATGAGAAACAAGACTTTATGTTCTGTACACAATCAAATATTTTCAGTTATTTTATTATTTGGTTTGTAACAGACAAGTTTGTATAAATATTTTGATAAGAATTCAAACATACATCTACAATGAACAAAGACATAAACAATTCACAGCAGTGCATTTATTTTTCTGTATAATTATCATTGTATGATGTATCATGTATTAGTCATTTAATATCATCTTTCTTCTTAAAGTTTGGAATACTAAGATTGGTTGACAGCAGCTCGCCATTCCTTCCTTCTGCTTTTCTCTTTAGATCAACATACGAGGTTTGTAAATTAAGCAACCGGACTGATATATATATATATATATATATATATATATATATATATATATATATATATATATATATATATATATATATATATATATATATATATAATATACTGTAAAAAATATATATATTCGAATAGAATTACAATTCAATATTGTCTGCCTCAAAATAACTTCCTTGGGAAGCCACACAGTGTTAGAGACGATTCTTCCAAACAACTCTGATATTGGAATAGCTTTTAGCTGCTCGGTTTCGGACGTTTGAATGTTTTCGAGTGTCCCAAAATCACGTCCCTTGAGGTGATTTTTCAATTTTAGGAAGAGGAAAAAGTCACAAGGACTCAAGTCAGGCGAAGGAGGCTAAGGAGCCACAGGAATGTTTGCTGGCCAAAGGTGGAAGGTTTCTTGGAACCATTTTTGTGCAAATTTTTCTCATCCCCTATTGGTCAAAATCTAATGAACGGTAGTGAGTCAAATTCAACTCTTTCCTGATCATTCTATCAACCGACGATCTGAACGCACAAGATCCCGGATTCTATCGACATTTTCATCGGTTCTTAAAGATGCAGGCCTTCCGTTGAGTGATTCATCTTCAGATTTTTCAATCTTAGGAAGAGGAAATAGTCACAAGGACTCAAGTCAGGTGAATAAGGAGGCTGAGGAGCCACAGGAATGTTTTTACTGGCCAAAGGTGAAAGTTTTCTTGGAACCATTTTTGCGCAGATTTTTCCCCTGATGAACGGTAGTGTGAGTCAAATTCAACTCTTCCCCGTTCATTCTGACTATCAACCGACGATCTAAACGCACAAGATCCCGGATTCTATCGATTCTATTTTCATCGATTCTTGAAGATGAAGGCCTTCCGTGATTCATCTTCAATCAACTCTCTTCCTTCTGAAAATGTCTTAAACCACCAAAAAATCTGGGTCCTTGACAAAACACTGTCTCCGTAGGCCTGATGAAGTTTTGCAAAAGTTTCCAAGTCTGAAGCAAAACCTGATAGTACACCGTTGCTCGAAATGAATGTCATTTATTTTTAGAACGCACTAGAAAAATGTGTTTAACGAAAAAATCGCGACAAAAAAATTACTCTAGCTCAAACTGAAGGCGTATCAAATGTTCACTTGCCGCCGCTCCAAGTCTCGTGTCCCAAATGTTGTCTGATCAAACTCTATATTGCCAGCCCGTTTACTTAATTTAAACAACTCATATTTCAGTTTTGTTGCTGCTTTACCTGATATAGTTTAAGGGGATCTTTCCATGATTATTTTCAGCAAACCCCCATGTCGCAAAATATGCCCCATGAAGCTAGCCCCTCTTTTATTTCTTTATTGCAGCAGAAATCTTGCTTCAACTCTTTGAAACACCTCGTTGTTCGAGAATTTATCCATATTACTTTTAACTTGCGTCGATAAATATTTGAACAACCTAGTTTATTCATTGAATAAAAATGTTCAAGTCATTTCTCTATCATTTCACTTTCAAAGTTTACATTAATTTAAAACAATTAAGAAAACAAAAAATCTACAGATAAAATAATCTACCATTAACTAAACAGAAAAACAAAAGACATGACTCTCCAACATTATTTTTTTGAGAGCTATTCGAATATCTAAAAAAAAATCTTCAAAAAAACTTTGGTATTTTAGTTACAAGTAAAACATAGACTGTAACCATTCAGAACCAAGTGCATTAAAAAACAAGTACAAGATACACGACTTAATTTTTCCGTTCCTAATTAACACATCTCGGACTGGGAAAGACTCAGGCCTCGCAGCTCTGAGTCCACTTCAAAGAACGAAGACCGACCACTTAATATACAGAACACGTTCAGATCTGACCGCGCTTAAAACAACTACTCCAAATATTTACAATAAAATATATTTTAATTGCTTATTATTGATTCCATCGAAATGTTTGATTGGATAAAGAAATCTTCTTAGAATTAGGTCAATGGGAAAATATTTAATTTCGCAAAAATTTATTTTTATCTTTATTAAGTAGATTAAAAGACTTGCCGTGGCTCCGTGGTAAGACGGTTGTCTACGGGACACAGAGATTTGGGTTCTAATTCTCCCAACTTTTATTTTCCGAAATTGTGCAATCACCGAAAGCTGACAATTTCGGACCTCAAGTATTTAATACTTAAAATGAGTCTATGTTTATACAGGAATAATAACTTCCGGTGTACCCCAAGGTAGTCACCTAGGCCCACTTTTGTTAAATATTTTTATAAATGATATAAATATGTGGTTTAATAAATGCAACTGTCTTCTTTATGCCGAAGATTTAAATATATTTCTGCAAATTTTAAATATCAATGAAATTGTAATGAAATTCAATCTAATCTAAATATCCGAGTACTTCCAGCTAAATAAATTAAATATAAATATTTCAAAATGTTCAAAAATATAATTTACTAGAAACAAACATAATAGATTTTAATTATAATATTAATGCAGATGTCATCTCATATGTTACTTTTGTTAAAGATCTGGGAATAACCTTTGATCAGAAATTAATATTTGATATACATATTCACAACATTATTAAAAAAGCTTATAAAATGTTAGGGTTCATTACCAGAATTTTTTTAAATTTTAAATCCCATAATACTCAGATTTCTCTGTATTTTTCTTTAGTTAGAAGTCAGTTGGCATTTTGCTCTGTTATTTGGTCTCCCAGTATCTTGTATACATTAATCGCATTGAAAATATACAAAAAAGATTTTTAAAATATATCAATTTCAGATTCACTAATATTAACTTAAGATTTCTGTAGAAAATAGAAGAATTATTTTAGATTTCTATTTAATTTTTTTGCACAGTTTTTATGTAAATAATTTAGATTTTGTTTATTTTCTGTAAACATTCTGTGATTTTCTACAAATAAATTAAATGTATTTAATAGCACATTAAATATATTTGTTTTCTTGCAAAAAATTAACCAACAATTATTATTAGTGGTCCGCGTTAGAAATTATATATTAAAGTGGTCCGCGGTGGGTTTTTGGTTGAAAAAACTCTGCTGTAGACCACGGTGGTTGGTAATTGTTTTTTTTTTTTTTTTTCTCTACTAAACTGATTAAGAACCACTGATTTAATACTGTGGATTATGTTTATATACCGAAATTATGAATAATTTTCTTGTTTATTCATTTTTTTCCAATTATTTTTTTGTTTATATACTTTTAAATAAAATTTTTTGTTGATATAATTTTGTAATGACAGCTCCTTAATGAAGATGTATATATTTTTTTTTTATTTGTAAAAGTCAAGGTTAAGTTTTTATGATTCTGAATATAAGTATATAAACTTATTTGATATGAAATCTGCTACAGTTCATTACTTTTAATATGCAGTTAAATGAACGAAACACAAATTTCCCAAATTTCAAATAAACAACTCACAAAGCAGATAGGTATCGGATATTCTCCCTCTTCAGAACAATAGCTAAATCTATTGAAACTATCTATAAACCCCTCCAAAACACACCCTGATACTTGGACAGAGTTTGTAGTCGCCCAAGTATATACATGTAAAAGATAACCTTAAAGGTCGCCCTATTGTGTACAGGAGACAAGCAAGAAATGTGCTAAATAAATTAATTTAGATAATTATGTTGAAACACAATAAGCAATTATGATTTTTATTTCATATGTGTATACAAGATGACTCATAATATAATAGACTTTTAGAATGATATTAAATGAATGGAATTTAGTATTTGCGCCTCAAAGAATAGCCTATTATTCACCGACGATCAGGTCCTTATAGCTGAAGACGAAGATGACTCCCGCTATATGGCGAGGAAGCTAAAAGAGGAATAATAAATAGGGTTTAGAAATAAGCTGGCAGAAGAGTTTCTTGTCAATGTACAGGGAAGAGACCTAAAATTAGATGATGCTATCATCAAAATCTATCTTTCAAATATCTAGGCATCACTCTATCAAGCAGAGGCCAGAGTCAAGATGACATATCATCATCATTGTCAGTTCTAGAATCAATTGGAAGTTCCAGATTCGAATATCTTCCTTTGCACTTTGGTGTCCCACAAGGCTCCGTGCTTGGACCTCTACTCTTCTTAATCTATATAAACGACTTCCCTTCTTATTTAAATGCTAAATCTATTCTGTATGCTGATGATACAACTCTGCTGGCTTGTAATTCTGATTACGATTCACTTTTAATGGATAATATTTCTCTGGTAGACAGTGCTAAGTCATGGTTCAATAGTAATCTGACCCCTAACTCAGACAAAACTCAGTCCTTGCTGCTGACCACCAGAAAACACTTCGATAATCCTCCTTACATTAAATTTCTTGGATTACACGTGGACCTTCACTTACGATGGGACCAACACACTGATTTCCTCAGTAGCAAACTCCGTTCTACTATCTACTTAATAAGAAATTTAAAATCTGAAGTCAGATATTATATTAAAAGCGTATTTTTTCCTTTTTGGGGGCAATTCAGTTCTTTCAATAAACCTGTAAATACTTCTGATCGATATCATTATTTTTCTGTTCGTAAATATTTGCATTGATAAGATTATTTATTTATCTAGGTCATAAAAAATGAGAATATAGAAATATTTATGTTACTTCATAATTTGTTAGTATTTCATCGTATTTATAATATTTTATTATCTATATTTCAAAAAATGATAAGCACTTTGATCTTATTGCTTTTAATGTATAACGATAATTTTACGTTTCAGAACTTTATCAGTATGCCTAATGAAAATTCTAGGAATATTAGTATGACTAAGAAGGACAAAATAGATTTTATATTCTATTATTATTTATTTATTCTATTAAATAATTCACCCGGTATATAGTTGACGTATTCCGTATGTTGTTTGCTATACGAAATCTGTTAACAGAACATTTTGAATTACGCGCCAATGGAGATATTTACTGATAAGCGGTTGGCAGCATTGCGTTGCTCATAACCTCCTCTGTAACCTCATGTTCTTGGTTTGTTGGAGTTGCTAGCAAAGTGCCAGGCATTTATAAGTTAAACCTGGTTTTATTGTTTTATATATTATAAGTTTGTTCTTTTGATTTAAATTAGATCTTCAGTTGTAAATCGGGTAAAGTTGTCTTAAGGTTTTCTTAGCTGACATACATCTATCATTTATGTGTTTACTAAATGTTAATTTTTCATCCAGTAGTACAAGATACTTAACTTGTTTAGTTGGGATAATTTCAATATTATTAATTTTAATACCAATATTTGATAATTTGTGCTGGCGTTTTGTGAGTATAATTCTGTTTTTAGTTCATTTAATTTTAACCTCCATTTCAAGATATACTTATAAATTTTATTGGTTGTCTGATTCAAATTATTTACTACTGTACTTAGACGCCAAGTTGAGGTGATCAGAGCAGTGTCATCAGCGAAAAGAATGAGACTGGTGATATTACTTTTAGGAATAACGTTTATGTATAGGTTAAACAAGACAGGTCCAAGCACGCTTCCTTGTGGGACTCCTGCTTCAATAGATTTAAGGGCGGAGGTTTTGTTATTTATTGCTACCTGAAATTTTCTATTTAATATATATGATTTTAGAAGATTAAGTACGGAGGAAAATTAAAGTTTTGATAATAAACCACTATGCCAAACTGTGTCGAATGCCTTCTCTTTTTTTTTATTACAATTTAAACACATTATAATTTTCCTACATCTGTTATCTCAAACATTAAAGCAAGACAAACAAAAAAATCTGCTAAAAATAAACTTAAAACAGCGTACGCATGATATTTTATATACATAGGCGCTGGCACTATCTGGTGTAGATATGAAGCACTTCAGTAGCTAATAGAATGCACACAAAGACCAATGCTGTTGGTTAGTAACGCACGGCTATTTTAGTCTACCAGACACCGTCGTGTTCCCCAAGGAGCTGCTTCCTCAGACTGTTTCTGTTTCTAATCTTTCATATAATGTGTTCCCTATTTTTCCTTAACACATTCTGAGAACATCTACTGTTGATGTTGACTTTAGTATGACATGTTAGGATAGGTTGTTTATGTTTTTTAAACTTGTTTGTTTGGCGGCACTAATTGAATGGTGTTAAGATGTTTTAAGAACGGATGTGTGTGAATACTTTGCAAATGACGGTTAAATAAGTAAAGACTAGTTTTGACCATAACTTAAACGTACATTAAAAATGTTTTAACGATATTATTGCAGTGTTTTATGTATTAGGTCGTCAAGGATGAAATTCTCTCGATAAGACTCGATGAAAGACTCTCGATGCCGACCGACGTAGCGTAGTGGTAACACATGTGCTCTGCGTTGCGAATGTCTCGGGTTCGAATCCCGTTCAGGCATGGAAATTTTCTCTAATAAAAATTGTCCTGGCTAATTGCCACAGTAGCAAAGGCCATTAAACAAAAAGTTTTTCTATATGCGGGTCAAAGACTTGTACAAGCATACCAATTTTCTAGGTCTAGTTTGGTCACAATTTCTACCGTATTGGCAGACAGACACATGAGTGACGTTATAAGGGTTTTTTGGTCATACCTACAAAATCCTAAAAAGAACATAATTTGTCTAGTGCTCAATTGCCATGTTTACTAATTCTGTTTCAAAATATCAACAATCGAACAATCTGTACAAGAGTATTTAAGAAAAACACCATGACATTTTTACAACTGTCCCTTTTACCTCTTTGTGTGTCAACAATTATTACAACCCGCCTCTTTTCAGTATTCAGAAGGGTCTTAAAACCCAGGCTAGAGCCCTACAGAACCTTTTTTACCTGTGAACTTGTTTAAACTTGTAGATAATTATAAATCTTTTCTATAACCTGAACTAAGAGTAAATTTGTGAAAGGTTTTGACAAGTTTATTAATTTTCGTGAAACGCTGAGTATGTTGCAATTTCCTTGTTTTGTCTGTAACGTGCATTGAAGCGACTCAAAGGGACGCCGTCACTTCGTAGAAGATAGTGTATGTACCTTTATATTAATGTAATAGACTGTTAAGATAATTATCTGCTTAAATATGAATTTGTTGCTTGTATTCCACCAGACTCTAACATTGCATTTAATACAGCAATTTCATCCTACACACAGATGGTCATTATTACTATTGCGACGATTTCAAACAACTTTATTAGTTACATGTAATACATATTGAGTTACAACAAGAATGGCTTTTACTATATATAGGTATTTATATAAAAGGCAACGTCTCTCTGTTTGACTGCCTGTCTGTCTGTAAGCCTGTCTATTTGTCTCTATCTGTCTCTCTGTCTGTTTGCCAGAAACAGAGAAACAGACAGACAGACAGGTAGGCAGACATGCAGAGAGAGTTTCGTATTTTCTTGAAATTACCAGTGGCAATATATATTTCTTCAATAACAAATTTGGTACACGATTAATACACTAACCCGAATTGAACAAATGACGACAAATAAATCGGTGTAGTAGTTCTAAAGTCAATTTTTACTGAGAAAGTAATCTTGAGTCAATTTAAATCTCACTCCCGTATTTACATGTCTGATAAAACAGTTGTAGATGAGCAAGATGCCATTTACTACTATCAAGTCGAATTCCAGAATTTTCCTGGGGTTTACCTCGTCACACTCTTTCTTTAACCTGCTACCAGAATTCAACTAAGCATTCGATAGTCAATTATAAACTAAAATCATTGCTAACCACAACCAAATATCTGGTTATTTTCTCAAAATTTTAACTAATTGGTTATATTCTCATATTTACAGCACCATAATAAATTGCCTATTTACCTCTTAAAACTTAATTTAAAACTCAATAAAATTCAATTTAAACTTCTATTTTTAAATCATACCTACAACCGCGTCTTATCTCCGTATGAAATTTGAGATAAAATTAATATGCACTGGAAACATTTATCGTGTTATAAAAACTGGATTTAGCCAGTGTGGGAGGACGTAGAGACTCATTATTATCCTGCATTCAATTTCTTATCGCAGACATAACCCCACGGTCTCGAATTCTTGAGTTTATTACATGTTGTTTTGCTCCAAATTTCTTGTTAGTGCAAACCTATCAATAGCTAAATGTGTATTAATGATTCTTACTTTTTTAAGAATTGTTTTTGAGTTTTTGTTATTAATAAATATCACGAAATACCACGTATTTAATAATATAAAGATTTCTCTATTAATAAATGACGAGATTCGAAAAACAAAGAGAAAAAATGCCTTAGGTGCATATCAGAAACGATTTTAATTTTAGTGACCACATAGACAATATAGTGAATAGTGCCCTCAAAATTTTAGGATTTATACTAAGAAACAGTGGTAGTTTTAAGATATCTACAACTTGGTTACTGTACTGTGCACTAGTTCGACCTAAAATATAGTACTCAAATACAATCAAAAGCAATGATATTAAAACCATCAATGAAAGAAGTTTACTTTTGGGACAAAATTAATATTCGTGAAATACGTATTCGACGTATAGGCATTTTTATTCTTCCCAGAAAAGGATTTATATTTCTATTTACCCTTCTCAGAGACAGTTCCCAATATCAGCAAGGATTAAACGTGATTTAAGAACTGCAAGGCAAGCATTAATCCTTCCAAAACAGCCCATTGTTTGTCACCCATACCTAACCAGACAACTACTGTATTCTCAGCCGAACAAGTTAACTTTCTCAGTAAAGTTTTGGTGTCTTACGTCCTAACTACATGTTTATATGGACTTGAAACAGGGTTGCTATGCCGACCGACAGTCGGTTGTTTCAACTTTCAACATTAATGCGCTTTGCCTATAGTTTCTGCAGGTTTTCGTTAGTTAAGGATCGAACGAGAGGCTTTGTTGTTACCATGGATACTGAGAATAAAAAGGTAGCATTTATATGTTTTGCACATGTGTTTTGTACAATGTCTCGATACGAAATGATTATATGCATCGCTAACTAAAGTATGCATGCAGTTCTTTTTGCTTGAGATTATAAAAACTAATGGCCAATTCTTAAAGCTCGATTAAATTGTAACTACGTCTTTAATGTAGATTAAACAAAAGATTACGAGGGCCTTTTATTTTTCGAGATTTGAGATCAAAAACAATTATTTATCAACAAAAGTGGCTTTATTGTTTTTCAAAATATACTCAATGAAAATCAATACACTTTTGCATACGTTTGAACCAATTTTCGAAGCACTTTTTCCACTCCGATTGAGGCTTTTTCCACTCGATTGTCAAATTATGTAGGATTCAACGCAAATAAATCTTTTTAAGGGTCAAATGTCACTTATTTGAGCCGATTTGTGATACCTCGCATTGTCGTAGTGGTCAAATTATGTGGGTTCCAATGCTAACAATAACAAATCCCTTGACGGCCAAATGTTTATGCAATAGTGAATGTATGCTGGTCCCACTAATGCCCAAAAGTACGTCAATCTCATGCTAAGTCACATGATGATCTTGCAGCATCATTTTACGCACAGCATCAATGTTTTCCGGAACAACCAATTTTGGACGACCTTAAGGAATTCGTCCTTAACTACGGCCGATTGAAGTCTGCAAACCATCGATAAACAGTAGTCCTTGATGGTGCTTCATCGACAAAAGTCGAATTAAGTTCATCGATGCACTGTTCTTTCTCAGAAAACATCATATTTGAGACAATAAAGAGATCTTTTAATTTTGAAAATTTCGATCCGTGGTCCTTCGAGTCGTTTCCATTTTCGTAATATGAAATAGTTAATCAAGTCGACCTCATTTTTACTGACCGCCAACATATATAAGGGAGGTATTGTGGTCATACCAATTTTGACATTTCGAGATTTCGATGGATGAACTCAATACGACCGTGCATAAAACATGGGATGAAATAACCGTGGAAAAACTAGACAAGTGTTTCATTAAATTGCAGAAGTGTATGGAATTGACCATGATTCATAGAGGAGGCAACGATTACAAGCTTCCTCCATTTCTTCCATTACTCGACAGCCCTCAAACTTTATCACCAACAAGATGATCAATTACAACATGTCATTGAGAATGAGGTAAAACTCTGAAAAGAAGACGCACTCAAGTGCGGCCACATTGGCACCATCAATAAAAATAAATAGAGATATATAATTGCGATCAAGGAGGTATGAACATTTGTTCGGTACTCCAGAAATCAAGAGAATCCAAGTCAGTCAAACTTTATCCGCTGGTATCAACATTCTCGGTCCCTACGTAAATATCTATTGCCTTTCTGAAAGTTGATTATGATAGCTATAAACTGTATTATATAACTTTTCAGAAAATTAAATGCAAAATTATGTAATTTAGAAAACTTGACGAATAAGGAGATAATTTCTTGTCAAAACTTTGAACCTTGTATTAACCTTTGATAAAATTACACTCCAAGAAAATAGAACAAAATAATATGCAGGTTAGTTAGGATTATATTTAAGGTAGGTTAAGTTTGAATTTAAGCTCATCTATTAAGTTCAAAACTTTCGTATGTTCCATACGAAATTACCATTTATTAACATATAAGAATATTGTAGAAAGTTTTAAATTTTAGTTTGTTAGGTTAGGTTAGTAATTGTTGTCGCATATTAGAGATTACCATTTATCCCAAAGCATATGTTGTTCCCTACGCAGTAAATAATGTTTATTCGCCCCGTATATGTATGCCCTCTCACCCCATAAACTTGATTCATATCAAAATCCTGGTTTGCCATCTGCCAGTCGTCTTTCCACGGTGATATTTAATTAAATTAATATTGTTTGCGGAGAATGACACTCTAGCGCTGCTGTTCCGCTTCTGATTCAAATGATTCATGCAGATGACGATGATCTAACCCTGATTTAATTATTCTACTACGTAGAAATATTTTGCTACAGTCATTTGGCAAAGGTGCAACAGTTTTTACAATTAAACGATTTATAATATTGTTCAATAAAATGTCTACATTAGTACAGATTATGACTGCATTATTGCAGTGGCAAATTAGAGGGTTGATTGATTGGGTTCTCAAATATCTAATAAAAAAATATAAAAGTTAAAACTAATATTAAAACGAGGAATCTCTAAAATGTAACTCAATGTGTTGTCGTTAATGGCATTAAATCTGACATCAGGAAAATAACTTCCGGTGTACCTCAAGGTTCTTACAGCACGTTTTTGGAGTAAGAAAATTCTGTTGACAGACGAACTTAAACCCCAGTGAATTATGCCGTAAGTTAAGACTGAAAAGCAGCAAAATAGAACATACGCAGTATATCAAAAGACAGACGTTTTCAGCCTGATGAACGCATAGATAACCCTTTTAAGAACGTTTGCCAAATAGTTAATGTGATCATGCCAGTTAAGTGTACTATCGGTATAAATCCCAAGAAATTTGATTGGCCCCCCGAACTGAATATTAATATCAATATTGCGTCGGTTTGAAGTGAATCTTTAACTTTCACCATTTCTTGTTCTGTATTTCTGATCACATCGTTAACAGACGTATGATTTGTCAGGACAGTAGTGTCATCGGCGTAAAGTATAACTTTGACACTTTCAGGAATCAAATTTGGGAGGTAATATAAACGATGAAAAAACACGGACCCAAAATTCCGCCCTGACAAACTCCAAAATTGACCTTCCTATATGAAGAATGTACGTCGTTCAACGAGACGAACTGGTATCTATTAGGTAAATAAGATCTTTTGCATTGCCACGGATGCCATACTTTTCAAGCTTGTCCAATAGCAAACTGTGAGGAACGCAATCGAATGCTTTTTAAAAATCACATAAAGTGGCTTGAGGAATTATATGACCTTCAAAACAATCGGTTACGGAGTTGACGAGCTCAGTGATGGCAGTGATAGTGCTCAACTTAGGCCGGAAACCAAATTGTATTTTGCTAAGAAGGTTGTTCTCCGAAAAAAAAAAAAAAATAATAATAATAATAATGTATAAGCCTAGTTTTAAGGATGATCTCAAACACCTTAGCAATTAGGTACGATTATCCTACATTTGTATATTAATACAATATAGGAACTCATTGCACATTTAACCAAGAATTTTGGTAAATTTTAAATCAAGTCTGATCGTTTGCATAATATCGTTAGATATGGTCGAACGATTTGTAAGCCGGCTTCTGAAGATCACTGATGTAGTTAAATCGCAAATCTATGAGCTAAACTACGAATTATTGGGATATGGATCGTTGAATAACTTAAGTTTGAAATTAACGATTTAAACTTTATTTTAAAGTTATGAGATTCTAACACACATTCACATATTTAACAATGCAGCATATAGAATCCATTAATTTATAACTTTTATCCTGGTGAAAGTTTTAAATCGAAAAAAGAGAAAGAATTATGAGTTTAATTAAAAATATAAATGGAAAATTGTAGTATTAGTTTTTAGATGAATATTAAATAAAATATTTTAGTTTTATAACATTTTCACATTCTGAATTAAAAACTTTTTCTCTAATTGAGTTTAAAAGAACACATTTTTTATATTTTTGTATAAAAGATAATTAAATTTTTATGTAATAAAAATCACCCAAAAGGATACAAGAGTTAAGGTCGGCTGAATTAATTTTGTGTTTATGTTATTGAGTCAAGGTAATTTATGCATGAAGGTACAATATTTATATAAAACCATAGAGTAAGTAATATATTACTTACTCTTATGATAAAACTAAATTTTAAAATATGACACACAATGATTGTAAATAATTTGCAATATAGATTTTTCATTTTTCAATTATATCACAAATTATAAACTTAGTTTTACAAGTTGAAGGTATGAATCGGTGATGAAGATTTTTTAAATTAATTTTTTTTTTTAAATTAAATTAAACTGACTAATCTGAAATACATTTGATATTTTCTGGAATCAAATTGACTAATCTGAATTACAATTGACATTTTTTGAAATCAAATTGACTTATCTGAAATACAATTGAAGTGAACCCAAATTCCAAGTGAAGAGCAAAAAAAAAGAAAGGTCCTCACCTCCTAAAATCCAAGTGAAGAGGAAAAAAAAGGTCCTCACCTCCCAAATTCCAAGTGAAGAGCAAAAAAAAAAAAGAAAGGTCCTCATCTTTCAAAATCCAAGTGAAGAGGAAAAAAAAGGTCCTCACCTCCCAAATTCCAAGTGAAGATCAAAAAAAAAAAATTCCTCACCTCCCAAATTCCAAGTGAAGAGCAAAAAAAAAAAAAGAAAGGTCCTCATTTCTCAAAATTCAAGTGAAGAGGAAAAAAAAGGTCCTCACCTCACAAATTCCAAGTGAAGATCAAAAATAAAAATTCCTCACCTCCCAAATTCCAAGTGAAGAGCAAAAAAAAAAAAAGAAAGGTCCTCATCTCTCAAAATCCAAGTGAAGAGGAAAAAAAAGGTCCTCACCTCCCAAATTCCAAGTGAAGATCAAAAATAAAAATTCCTCACCTCCCAAATTCCAAGTGAAGAGCAAAAAAAAAAAAAAAGAAAGGTCCTCATCTCTCAAAATCCAAGTGAAGAGGAAAAAAAAAGGTCCTCACCTCCCAAATTCCAAGTGAAGATCAAAAAAATAAAAATTCCTCACCTACCAAATTCCAAGTGAAGAGCAAAAAAAAAAAGAAAGTCCTCATCTCTCAAAATCCAAGTGAAGAGGAAAAAAAAGTCCTCACCTCCCAAATTCCAAGTGAAGATCAAAAAAAAAAAATTCCTCACCTCCCAAATTCCAAGTGAAGAGCAAAAAAAAAAAAAGAAAGGTCCTCATCTCTCAAAATCCAAGTGAAGAGGAAAAAAAAAGGTCCTCACCTCCCAAATTCCAAGTGAAGATCAAAAAAATAAAAATTCCTCACCTACCAAATTCCAAGTGAAGAGCAAAAAAAAAAAGAAAGTCCTCATCTCTCAAAATCCAAGTGAAGAGGAAAAAAAAGTCCTCACCTCCCAAATTCCAAGTGAAGATCAAAAAAAAAAAATTCCTCACCTCCCAAATTCCAAGTGAAGAGCAAAAAAAAAAAAAGAAAGGTCCTCATCCCTCAAAATCCAAGTGAAGAGGAAAAAAAAAGTCCTCACCTCCCAAATTCCAAGTGAAGATCAAAAAAAAAATTCCTCACCTCCCAAACTCCAAGTGAAGACAGAGAAAAAAAAAGAAAGGTCCTCACGTCTCAAAATCCAAGTGAAGAGCAAAAAAAAAAGAAAGAAAGATCCTCATCTCCCAAAATCCAAGTGAAGAGCAAAAAAAAAGTCGGAAAATGTTTAAAAACTCATAATACCCACCGTAACTTAACCGAAGATCATTTCTGAAAACTCCATCCATCTCTCTCCCACACACAGCAAAATACAATAACGCCATCTCTCTCTTACACATTGCCTATATGTAAAAACATAAATTTTCAAAAAAAACACAAAATTAACAAAAAATACATGTTCAAAATGGTTTAAAATAAAGTTATACACTTTTTAAACTACTAGGATTGTTTAAATAAAATAATAAAACACAATTTAAGGTTCCATATTTTCAGTTGCCAAGTGACGCTATTTTTGTCAAACGATTCATTCTTGTATTTTTCCACCCACAAGTGTAATTATTGTTTCAAAACCTTCCTTAGGCCTTCTTCTAACTTTGTGACTTTTGATTTTAATTAAAATTAACTTTTTTTCATATTTTTTTAGTATAAAATGTACGAGCTGCAACAGTTAGCTGTTCATTTGACAAGAAGCACTGCGACTCTAGCGGCGGCGAGGTGAACTAATGGCCAAAGAATGTCTTAAAATTATTTATTTTAAAAATTAATTTCTCCAATTCTATCCAATATTAAGAAGTAAAATTTTCAGGGAATAGTTTTTATAATATTTTCTACCGTTTGGTCAAATTTGGTTAAGCTGCGTAACGTATTATCGGATTATCATAATTTTGTAATATACCAAAATTATAAAAATCCGAAAATACGTTACACAACTTAACCAAATTTGGCCCAACGTTAGATAATATTATAAAAACTACTCCCTGAAAATTTCACTTCTTAATATTGGACAAAATTTGAGAAATTAATTTTTAAAATAAATAATTTCTAGAAATTCATAGAACACATATAGTTCACCACAACGCCGCTAGAGTCACAGTGCTTCTTGTCAAACGACAGCGAACTGTTGTAGCTCGTACATTTTTTATCCAAAAAATGAGAAAAAAAGTTAATTTTAACTAAAATCAAAAGTCACAAAGTTACAAGAAGGCCTAAGGAAGGTTTTGAAACAATAATTACACCTGGGGCTGGAGAAATACAAGAATGAATCGTTTAACAAAATTAGCGTCACCTCGCCAACAAAGAATTAGGAACCTTAAATTGTGTTTTATTATTTTATTCAAACAATCCTAATAGTTTAAAAAGTATATAACTTTATTTTAACCCATTTTGAAGATATATTTTTTGTTATTTTTGTGTTTTTTTGCAAAATTTATGTTTTTACATATAAGCAATGTGTAAGAGAGAGATGACGTTATTGTATTTTGCTGTGTGTGGGAGAGAGATGGAGATAGTTTTCAGAATTGCTCTTTTGTTGAGAAAAATTTAAGTTACAGTGGATATTTATAAGTTTTCACACATTTTCCGACGGTTAATTATGTATTTTATGTCATTTTCTTCATGTTTTTCCTGTCTATATTGTATGGGTAAAAGGCAAGAGTAGAATAATTAGATCTATTCCTGTGAAGGAGTATGGTGTCATTATTTCCTCTGAAACTGAAGATATTGCTCCATTTTTACTGTATATTTTGTTTTGACCCCCCCCCCCCCAGTCGTGGGTTCGGTGGAAGTTTACTTGTGTTATTTTTAAGTTTATAGGTACATAAAATTCTAGCTTGTTTCTTTGGTTTAAACGGAACTCGATTTTGAATTTTCGTAACTTTCACGGATTTATGCAGCAAATCTGTAAGCTTCAGACCAGTGGTTCTTAACCTTTTTATACTCGGGACCCCCCCAACTAGTGTAAAATATTTTCTGGACCCCCCAAGCAAATTTTTGAAATAATATTTTAAATGTTCTTAAGTTTATTAAAAATTAATTTTTTGCTCCTAAAAGTTGCTCTGGTTCCCTAGAATTGCTTGGAGAAAAATATATTTTGGAAATGAGGTTTTTTTTTTAGGTCATTACTTATATTTTCATATGTTATTATTTTATTATTATATATGTTATTATTATTTTTTTTTTTTGATTTAGTTAAATATTTTATTTACTAAATTCCCATTCTGACTGAAAATATATATTTACCGGAAATCGATTTTATTTGGTGAAATCATGGCTTCGAACCAGAACTGAACCGAAAACCGAAAAAAAAACGTTATTTTTGTCGGAACGAAAACCGGAGCTGAACCGAAAAAAATATCGGTTTATTTCGATTCATATAATGTTTATGGGAGTGAATATAAAATACATTTTATTTAAGATTATTTTTTAAACTGATGAGCAGAAAAAATCTTTTTTAACTGACAAGTTAAAAAAAAAATGCGCTATTATTTCGGGCGGGGGGGGGCAGAACACCGCCCCAGCGGCCTTGGTATGATTATTACAAAATAAGGAATAAAATGTTCTTCTAAATTATAGTAGAAAATAAATTACTAATACAAATAAAAGCATTTAAAAATTTATCACTCGGAACTGAACCGAAAAGAACCGTTATTTTTGCCGGAACTAAAACCGGAACCGAACCGATATTTATTTTTTTAATTGAACCGGAACAAAAACCAAAACGAAAAAAATAACGGTTCCATGCTTTTTACTCAGTTTTCAGTACAAAGTTTAAAATTAGAAAATATAAATAGAATCTTTATTTATATTTCAAGGTAAAATACCAATCATCATACTATCACCATTGTCATTACAACATAATTACTGTCATGTATGAACATGTAATGATTTTCTACTTACGTAACCAAAACTTTGATCAAAGAGGAAGATTTACTGTACATCTATTTCAATAAATAATCTGTTATATCCCAGCTTAGTGTTGCATACCGTAAGTTTCAGCAAATTTACTGAAACTTGTGGCGATAGTTGGCAAATTCCTCGGTCATCGGTAAATTTATTCTGTTAAGTCTCGGAACTTTAGTATTAGGCAGGTGCAAGATGGTTAGTAAGCATCAACAATAGTTCCGGTCTATTGTAACCAGGTGTGCCAATGCATTTTAATGGAAAAATGAAATTCACTAAATATTGTTACCAGGTATAACAAATATTTATGAATATAATATCAAACAAAAGTTTTATCAACTCTTGTAAAATGTACAACTTGTTGGAACAAGCAGAAAAAACTAATCCCTAAGTTACGTTCGTAGTTCTAAAATTAATAGATTATTATTATTATATTATTTATTTTACATGGGCCTTTATTTCTGCAACGAGGCTAATCGCCGATGCCAGGGGGCGAGCTCCTACACCTGGATGAGGGGTGAATGATTGTGAAAATGGGAGTAATGTAAACATATTATTCTCGCCCGAATAATATCACCAACGAAGCAGGCTCGAACCACAGACCGGACAGTCGTACTGGGTTTCCACCAGTACAAACCGCACCACTAAATGCGCTCGGCCACCACGTTGGCTAAAATTAATAGACTATAAACTATGAGTTGTTCACTGGTTGTCACAAACAAGTCATAGGGTAACTCAAGAAACCGTTCATAGCTCTAAATTTAATTATGCGTTATTGCCTGTCGTCTGTTTTCCAAACTTTTAGTTAGTGAACTCACTTTATATAACCTAAAAAATACTGTTACATATTTCAACAAACTTGGGAAATCGGGAAACGAAAAAGAATTGCTTTAGTTGCAGCTATGAGTTGCCTCTTATATCTCTTCCTTGGTTTTCTTCTATTCTTGGTCCTTTAATTACTACGTAATTCCGTTTCTCTCGTCTTTCTCTTTGCTCAAGTTTTCCTTCTAAGGTTTCTACTTTCGTTTTTAGGGTTTCTATTTGTTCTTGCCAAATTCCTGTTTTTTCTATCAGTTTTTCTTTTGTATTGCCTCATATATTTCGCGCTAAACTGTGCAGCCATCTGGCAACTGACGCTTCTATCGTAAAGTTTGACATTTTCACGGTATACGTACTAAGAAAGTTTTGACGTATGAGCGCTAGTGTTGTTTACAATAACTTGAAAAAAATCTTCTCGGCTAAAAATTAAATCGTAACATTTTCGAGCGATTATTTTTTACTTTCGACGTGGATTAACCCTTTAACAATGTATCGATGAACTTAATTCGTCTTTGGCGTTGAAGTACCATCAAGGACTACTGTTTATCGATGGTTTGCCGACTTCAATCATGGCCGTAGTTCGCTTAAGGACGAATTTCGTGAAGGTAGTCAAAAATTGGTTGTTGTTCCTGAAAACATTGATGCTGTGCTTGAACTGATACTGCAAGATCGTCATGTGACTTATCGTGAGATTGAGGTATTCTTTGGTATTAGTGGGACCAGCATACATTCACTATTACATTAACATTTGGCCGTCAAAAAGATATGCTTGCATTGGATCCCACATAATTTGCAATATACTATCGGAAGATGCCTTAATCGGAGTGTAAATAAAAGGATATCTCTATATCCTTGGGCATTAGTGGGACCAGCATATATTCACTATTACATGAACATTTGGCCATCAAAGATTTTTTCGCGTTCGATCCCACATAATTTGACAATCGCAGTGGAAAAAACCTCAATCGGAGTGAAAAAATTGCTTCGAAAATTGATTCAAACGCATGCAAAAGTGTACTAATCTTCATGGAGAATATTTTGAAAAACAATAAAGCCACTTTTGTTGATAAATAATTGTTTTTGATCTCAAATCCTGAAATATAAAAGACAACATACGTATAAGGTGGAAACTTGCTAGCAATACACACAAATCCAAAGATAAAGCAGTAGATAGACAAATAGATCTCCCAACTAACATAATAGACAACAAGGTAACAACAAATCATAGAAGTAGTAGTTGAACTTAATAAAAACACAAACAGAACAACAGACATATTAAGAGAGACACTCCTATTAACAGAAAAATACAAACTCTTCACCCAACTAATATAATAGACAAAAAGGTAAAAGCAAATCATAGAAGTAGAAGTTTAACTTAATAAAAACACAAACAGAACAACAGACAAAATAATAGAGAGACACTCCTATTAACAAAAAAAGATCGGCAGATGTTTGAAAATCTCGCTGATGGCGGATTCGTAAAAAGTCACACAAATACATTTATTCCATCTTAGTTGGTTTCCAAAATATAAAGATGTCACAACATTCGTTTAGCATTATTTTCATAACTCTGAACGGTAAAGCAGCCTACTAAATTTATCCACAATGAACAATGCATAATCAACTAATTTTACAGCTTTGAACGCAGCAGTAAAATTATTAAAACACCGTGTTTCTATCACTATTCTAATGATAGCTATTTCCAAACACCATATTGTTCATTTAAGCATAAAATTTTTAATGCCAGCTAACTATTTATTAAAAGAATAAAATCTACTCCTTTAAGAGGCAGACATAATTTTATTGATATGCTCAGATGAAGGTGTGAGACTTTTATAGCTTCCCATGAGTAACACGACTACTCAAGATAGCATTAATTTATAGTTTTGAATGTTAATATCAAGATACCTGGAATTTACTGATTTTATTGTTCTGGTCAGTCCTTCTTCAAGTGCTTTATTGTTTGATACTGTTTTATGCGGCAATGTCCGATAAATGTTTACGACAGATTAAAAATAAAGATTATAAAATTATTGCTACAATATTATTAGTATCATTTCCTGGAAATTTTTTATAATGCGCTGTTATTTATAGATTTTATATTAATACAAGGGAGATTCAATATACAATGGGAGGATCGGACAACCAATTGTAATTGAATCCATCCAACAAATTTGAATCCATAAGGAATTGTATCGACAATTGCTGTCAGAAATTGACCTGGCCGGAAACAGTTCAAAAAAATAAATAAACTGTCTGGAGTTTACAAGTTTTCGGATATCCGACTTTAGAACCGGGTACCCACCAAGTGAAGAGCCAAAAAAATAGTTTTCCGAAACCACGTTAATCCGAAACCGAACAGAATTTCATATTGCCCGATATGTTTGTTCAAAAGTAGAATATTTTAAAATAAGACTTACCATTTATTAGGTCGTCAAGGATGAAATTTGTAGAAGAAAAGGCAAAGTTGGTTGATAACTTACAAATATAAGGAATTATTTTATTCATCAAAGTATGCTCCCATATTGTCTATACACTTTTGCCATTTAAACGGCAGATTGTTCAGGCCGGTGGAATAAAATCCTGGCGGACGAGAGTCAATGAATTCCTGGAAGGCCAATTTTACAGCATTGTCGGAATTAAACTGTTTTCCTATTAAAAAGTTGTGCAAATTGCGGAAGAAGTGGTAGTCAGTGGGGGCTAGGTAGTATGGAGGATAATGAAGAAGTTCCAACTCCCATTCCTGTAGTTTTGCCACAGTAATTTGTGCATTGTGTGGTCTAGTGTTATCATGCAATAAGATAGGAATCGATCTGTTGACCAATCTAGGCTGTTTTTCTTTAAGTTTTTGCATCATTTCGTCCAGTTGGTTGCAGTATATTTCTGCTGTGATCGATGAGCCAGTTTTTTTTTGTTTTTTGTTTGGTTTTTAAGTTACCAGTACGAAATTTGGCGAACCAATTTGATGTTGTCTGCTGCGTAGTAACACTAGAGCCAAATACATTTCTACAGTTTGTTAAATTCAACATTCCTCCCCCCTGGCTGTACCGATTTGGTAGCCAACGGTGGGATTTTTAATTAAGAGATCTTTTAGCAGTTTGCCTGTTACATTACTAGTGGCAGCGGTGGGATTTTTAAATAAGAGATCTTTTAGCACTTTGACAGTTACACTATTAATATTTTGCGCGGTCTGCGATGCCGTAGTTCCACGTAAGAATTCATATTTCATAATAGTGCAAATTTAAGATCGTTCCATTTTCAAAAAATTAATTTAAAAAAAAAGTTTTTGATGTTTTTAGAGCATACAATGATTTCTTTAAACAGGCAAGATTTGTAACTCTCCAACAAAAAAAAAAAAACAGAACGGTAAAATATTATGCCAGTGTCAAATGTAACAAGTTGTTAAAGTTGGCAATATTATCAACTACAATTTTCATCCTTGACGACCTGATATCATTTTAAAGAAACAGTCTGTATGCCTTTAAAATTTTACATGTTTAAGTACGTACAGTATTCTTAGAAATTGTTAATTTATAAATATACGAAATATTTCTTCAATAACTGGCAGAAAGATTTAGAGATTGTTAGGTGAAGAAATGTTCCTACTGGTTCCAACACTTGCATTCAGTTTGTCTGTCCATTCAAATGTAAAAAACTACTTCATTCAGATGTCTCGCTTGATTTAGAAGTATAAAAATATGGCTACATTAACTTGTGTAATTTGGTTCTTAAATCCATTGTGTTTCTTTTAACTATGTTCCGAAGATACCCTTTCTAAAATTCCATTTAGTGGCTTAGTTAACATTTTTAACATTAAACATCAAGAGATGTAACAATAAACATAAGAGATGTGCGCATATAGCTATCGTTGCTGTGCGCCAGAAATTTTAACTATTGTCTCCCTTGTCAAAACTTGTACAGACCTGTCTGTGTTCATCTGTAACATATTACCTTATTCTCACGTCTTTGCTGATTTAAAAATGACCAAAAAATATGCATTGTCTTTTGTATCTTTTGTATTTCGGATAAGAGCGATCAATGTTGGTATTTCGTTCGGACGAAACACGATGATACCTGGTCACAATGGATCAGTAATTAAGCAGATTTAAAATGGCTTCGTCAGTACATTTAATACACGTCTGTTGATTATTCGAAGAATTAATGGATGCCTTCAGCGAAAATTTTAAGAAAAAAAAAGTAGTTTTTTATTTTTAAGTACTTAGTCTTGGTTTCCATTACTTTAATTGTGGTTAAAAGTTCTGTTAAATGCATTTTGGTCTTTTAATTATGTGGGAACTTTGGAGAAGCGACAAGTAGTTTTAAGACAAGTTTTTGCAGGATTTGTTTTGTAAAATTTGCTACACTGTTAATTATTAAGTATGTAAGACTTGAATAAGTTTTTTGACGACTGCCCTCTTAAGTGCAAAAGAGTTTTCTAAAGTTTTCATGTTTTTAATAACAGTTTTTTTTTGCAGGTATGTACCAAAATTGGTCTACTATAATTTTGGATGTCAGAAACACAGATATAATCGTAAGTTACACCTAAAACCACATTCAGAGCTATAAATTAATGCATTGTGCTTAGTGAGTTGTTCACTGTAGATTGTAACTAACCAGTTTGTTATTTAGCAGCTCGAATTAGTTCACAGCTCTAAATTTAATACACTGTACGTTGTGGAATATATACAGTGGACAAGTTTCAGAATTCACCGACTGACTAATTGCATCGAAAATCTATCAAACCGTTTCTTAATTCACAGATTTCTAAACGCATCGATATAAAATCCGATTAGCAATGTTTATATCGGATGAAAAGATTAAGTGATTGATGTAAGTCCAACTCTATCGAGAGGTAAAGTTGGCAATGATTAAAGCGTAATTTAAATGAAATATATGCCATTTATCAATGATTAACGTGTAATCCTTAAAATTTTCTGGAAATCAACATTGAAATATTTATTCACTTGCATATTTATTCGCATAATTGATTATTTTGTCACGTATTAAAATAATTCTTGGTCTGAATCACTTCATAAGAATCAGACGAAGAATGTATCGAGTTGCCCTGGATTTGAGAAAAAGAATTATTCAATAATTTATGATATTAAAGGTCTAAACGATCTCACAATCAGCGGTAAAATTATAAAAATATGCTGAATTTTGGTCACTCAGATTTTGAGTTCAACATCGAAGTCGATCTTCTAGCCAAAGAAGCAGCTGCAAATGGCTCCATCTTAAATATTCCTAACAGTAATGAGATTATGCCAATCTTTAAATCTTACATATACAACCAATGGTAACAAGAATAATTCTCTACAGTTCAAAGGATCATACTATGGTCAAAATCAACCTTTTTTCCTAGAAAGCGTTGGTTTTCTTCTTAACAAAGCAGATCTTTTATGTCCAGGCTTAGATTAAATCACACCTTCTCTCCATATCTACATAGAATTAGTATGGTTTCGTCTCCTTTCTGTCCGTGTGATAATTTGTCTGTCAGCGATTCGAACCATTTATTGTTCAAATTCCCAATTCATTTTCGCAACCGTAACTTATTCATACAAAATTCAGTTTTCCAAAAAATATCCTTACCTACCATTCAGACGCTTCTTGCAACTCTCTAGATATTAATGAAATTATTTATAACTATGATAAAGCAGTAAATATTAAATTATAAATGTAATTTTAAAAACCTGTAATGTATTTATTTATATGATGAGGAAGTAATGGAATTCGGACTGGTCAGAAATTAAAATAATATTTTAATTTCGTTAACGTTTCGATTTATTTTTAAATCTTCATCAGAGCTAGAATAAGAAGATTTATAAACAAACATATGCTATCTTTACATAAGCTAAAAAATACTGTCGCCCTTCGTTAATTAGAATTTAATTTGGATATTCAAAAGGGTCTTTACAAAAATCGTAATATCTGATCCATCGGTGATCTTAACAAAATTTTAGTAATTTACTCATTGGCCAGCTGACGGTTGTGGTATTAACAACAATACCGAGGATTTACTGGCAGGTGGTGAGACATAGGAAGGACATACTAATCTCTTTCTGTCCGCTTTCACTCTGCACCGATGCTTTTATATATTAATCAACCGTGAAGACCTTAGAATCTTTAGGTTTTTGTATGAACCGGGAACAGATTTAAAGGGCTAATGCGGTTCTATAATCGATTTAACAGATTTTTAACAAGAAATGTGGGATTTTATAATTTTCTGTTGAAACAAATATAGCATAATTACAGAATACAGACCTCAGTTACTTTTATAGGCTTATGAATTATATTTTTAACTATATTAGCTTTAAATAAATTATATGATCGATTTAGAAAAGGGTTGGGAGGCTAGGGTAAATTACATCATATGAAATCCGCAACAAATGCAAATTTCAGAGGTATGATAGCTCAAAAACCGGTCTAGGGGATAATATTGATGCACACAAATTTATTTTGGGGTAAGGCTCAAGAAAAAAAAATCCGTCCACTGGTTTAGAGCAATGTGTTCAACGATTCTACGCAATCCACTTCTAGGAAAACCGTTCTTTCGATATTTATTTCCGTTTTGTTGCATTTTTTCCTATATTGTCGAATTGTCTACGTCGGGCCTTTTGAAGAAAGTTTTATTATTGATCTCCATCCAGAAAGCATCTGAGTCCCCGTATTTGATTACAATTATTACATTCAAATAGAATTAAAACTCAATATTGTCTCCCTCAAAATAACTTCCTTGGGAAGCCACACAGCGCTGGAGGCGGTTCTTCCAATCCTCATAGCAGTGCTGGAACTCGGATACTGGAATAGGTTTCAGCTGTTCTGTTATGGACGTTTGAATGTTTTCGAGTGTCCCAAAATGACGTCCCTTGAAGTGATTGATCAATCTTGGGAAGAGGAAAAAGTCACAAGAACTCAAGTCAGGTGAATTAGGAGGCTGAGGAGCCACAGGAATGTTTTTACTGGCCAAAAACTCGACATTTTCATCGATTCTTGAAGATGAAGGCCTTCCGCTGCGTGATTCAGAAAATATTGAATCTGTGCAAGGTGATTTGGAGTGCGAAAATGTGGAACTTGACGTAGAATGCGAAAATGTGGACGTGACTACTAAAGGAACATGTCATTTGTCAGAAGATTGCAAAGTTCTGATACTGAACGTTTATAAAAAAATAGTTTCGGAAGGTAATGACAAACGTATACTTAGAACTGCGGAATTAACTAGTGTTCCATACAGAACAATTCAACGTATCATTGATCCTGGCAAAAATCAGCAGCAAAAACAACCCGATTTACAATTGCCAATTCCTTTTAGAAATACTATACTGAAATATGTATATTCTAGTAAAATAAATGTGTTGTGTTAGGTAAAAATTATAGTGCGCCATAAATTTCAACTAACTAACTAATTGCTGATGTCCGAATCATTGTTTTTACCGAAATACAAATAATAAATTCCGCGTTTCTTCGAATTAATATCATTAACATATTTTTCTAATTAACTTATATGGTTCTTGCTTCTCACCACAAATACAATTTTATTTTCTACTAAATTCTTTTACAAGTTAATAAACTCTATAATAAACCTGACTTCTAACTAACTCCACTATAAAACTCTGAACTAAATATAGTCGACAAGTTTAATTACTATATTTAAAAAGCCGGTTTTGAAATAAGTTAAAAATATAAAATTCCACTGATGGCTCATAAATTTATTTAGAATTTTGGCAATAGTTTAAAAAAATTCAAATTCCGTAGGTTTCTTAGAACTAAACAAACAAATTATTTATTATACGCAGTCATACCATAAATACTGTTAAAGATGGATAAAGATATTTTATAATATCTTTGTAATTATTTGGTAATGGTCCAATATTCGCAATGGTCCAACTCATCGTGATCGCTGAAGACGGAAACAGATTGTTGAGCAGTTTCCGAAACGCCCAAATTTATTTTTTATATTACTCTTGAAGTATTATATCTTTTTTGATACTAATACTCATTATATTGTACTATTCTAGCCTAGTACTATCAGCAAAGGCAAACGTCCAAAATAAAGGTGTCCGCAAAGATATTTTAATTTCCTTTTAGTACGTAATACGTAGATGCATATTAAACAAGAGATACCCATCAGTTTCCAAAACGACCACCTCTGGCCAGTGTACAGCTCTTAAGTCTTTGAACAGTATCAGAACAGTATCCAAGATCCTAACCCAGTACTCCCTCTTGTACTAAAAATCTGGTTGTTACTACACACTCAGAATGCCGCGTTCGCTATACCGGACCAAAAACAACAACGCGTCGGCGATTCAGAGCGCTGGTCAAGCGAGATAAAAAGGATTTCTTGCGTCGATATGCGACAGTGGATAAAACATGGATCCACGCTACACACCTGAATCAAAAAGATCATCAGCTGAATGGACAGCAGTCGGTGAAAGTCATCCTAAGCGACCAAAAACTCAAAAATCAGCTGGCAAGGTTATAGCATCCGTATTTTGGGACGCGTATTTTGTTTATCGACTATCTTGAGAAAGGTAAAACTATCAATAGCGAATACATGGTATTATTGGATCGATTAAGTGTAGTAATCAAACGGCATCACATGCAAACAGTGCTTTTTTACCAAGACAACGCCCCGTGTCACAAGTCGATGAAAGTGGTAAAATTGAATGAATTACGCTTCCAATTGCTTCCTCACCCACCGTACTCTCCAGATCTGACCCCAGCGACTACTGGCAGACCTCAAAAAGATGCTCCAGGGAAAGAAATGTGACTCAAATTAAGAAGTGATTGCTGAAACCGAGGGAGATTTTGAGGGCAAAGACAAATCGTTCTACAAAGAAGGCATCGAAAAATTAAAGGAGCGTTGGCATGAATGTATCACTCTTGAGAGTATGTTGATAAATAAAGTCGAATTACTAAAAAAAAAAATGTTTATCTTATTTAGACCGGAGACTTATTGAGTGACTGGAGTAATAAGTAAATACCAGTTTTACTAGATTATTTTTGCACTTGCCGTTATATAAATCATTACTTTTATCAGCTAGGTATCCAATTACGTTTTAGTAATGTAAAATAATATGAGTTTCATATGTTTTGTCTAATGATGATATCATTGACCCCAGATTCATTTGTTTGCCACGAAATCGTGCCTGTGAAAGTAATATTTGTAACAATATTTAAGAACATGATCTAAATCGAAAATATGTCAGTAAATGCTGTAAGCGTTATAAAACTGCCGCCATAACAAATCTTTTAACATTTAGATGCTATTTAAAAACTGTCCATTTTATAATAAATTACCATTTAATTACTGTATAATTTATATTTTCGTTTTGTATTTGGCACGGATGCTGAATAATCTCTTACGATAGTTTGTATTAAGCAGAACTTTAACGGGATATTTCCGGCCAGTCAGCTCTCATTCACTTGACGTTTTATATCAGTTCTCGTATATAGAATGGTTTATGAATAAACCTTGTTTCATGTTTCGTTTCACGTTGAGTAAATAATCCAAGACTGCTATCTAAAACAAATATGGTTGAGAGTTCAATGCAACTTAAGAGCAGTGGCGGAGGTAATAAGTGGACAAAAGGCATAATGATATCAGCAAAATAAGTGTAATAATAATAATAATATAAATGTTTATTGACAAAAATTATACGTAAAGAGCATGTTTTTAGTCAGTCAGAGGTACAATATATGAAAAGTAACTTAGGTATAACTAGTGAAATTGCAAGCAATGTAAAATATTATAAAATAAGAATAAAATAGAAAAAAATACAAAAAATAAAAAATACTTGTCAACAATTCCAATTCACACTATTTAGATTAAAATTTAAAAATTCTTCAATTGAATAAAACTGATTAGATTCCAAGAAATCCTTGACTTTAGCCTGAAATTTATTTAATCTGAGAGATTTAACATTATCGGGCAATACACTTAAAAATTTGATTGCAAAGAAGTTACAATTTCTAGTTTTCAACAATCTTGTAAAATCTAAATAGAAATTAGTTTCATTACGAGTGTCATACGTATGTACTTGTTCCATAGTTTTAAGGATTCCACACACCAAAGCGGCCGCGGTGGCGACAGCGGTAACGTTAGCGTTAGCGATACGACTAGCGATCAGGTCTCCTCACACTAACGCGGTGGGAGTGGCGGTAGCGGTAGCGATCAGTTAGTGAATCACGGTATATAGTTGTATGATAATATTGATTGCGAGAATACAATAGAATAATTAATTTTATGTAGAGGAAAAATAATAATCTACTTACTATCAATTTCCAAAACTTTTCCTATTTCGTCCCACACTTTGTTTTCCTAATATTCTTGTAATCAGGATGTGCTAAGTCATACAAAATTAAATGATCCTTTACTGATCTATGATTTTTTCTGTTAAATTATCTATTTTCGACACTATTTTCTTAAATATATTCACTCTGTGGTATATAAACAATGAATATCGCGCGGCCTAACGCAACTTGTCGAGTTCGGCCGCCAGTGTTTGGTGATCGCTAGACTGAACGCTGCAGTCGGCGTCGTTCTCAGATAGCTGAACGCTTGTATTTGCGTGGTCTCATTGTATTATATAGGTTGCGTTAGGCCGCCGCCGTAACGATTTGGTGTGTGGAATCCTTTATAATGCTCCTTATTTTTGTGTCCGAAAACTAAACACTGGTAAATATAAAGAGATGGCAAAGTCATAATTTTTAAATCTCTGAAAGCATGTTTACAGTCCGCTCTGTAAGTTGTCCCAGAAATGATTCGAACAACTCGTCTTTGTAAGGTAAAAATTCGTTTTTCTGAAGCACTATGTCCCCAAGCAAGCAGGGCGTAAGAGATGTGAGATTGAAAAAAAGCATAGTAGGACATTTTTAAAACATTGATACACAGTCAACGAGGTTTCAAATTAAATATATAGTTCTACATAGCTTAGTTGCCAGATTTTGAACATGATGGTGCCAGGTGTCTATATGAACGCCTAGAAAATTTACTGACCCTGGATTACGAAACTCAGAATGCTTTAAAGTAATTAATAATGTATTTGTTTTATCAATATTAGTAGTTTGTTTGATGGAAACCTCATATGCGAATTATGAATTAACTAAAAATTCATTTTTTAAAAAAAGATCGTTTTGAAATTTTGATCTGATCAACAACGTATCATCAGCGTACGTAAAATGAGAGCAGTCTTTAATACACGAAGGAAAGTCATTGACAAAAATTAAAATTAAAAGAGGTCCTAAATTAGATCCTTGTGGAACTCCACAGGTACTAGGCAAGGGTGTTGAATCTATGTCTTTAAACTTAACATAATTCAATCTATTAATGAGATATGATTTCAGAAGTGTACAACTGTTTTGGTCAAAGCTATACTTAGTTCAATCAGTAAAATTTCATGTGACACGCAGTTGAACGCCTTACTTAAATCTAAAAAAGTGGACAGGCAGTATTCACGGGTTTCTAGACCTAGTAATACTTCATTAGTAAATTGTACGTGTTAAGCCTGACTGTAAAATTTTTCTGAAGATGGCCATTATACCGAAATATCTAGGAAATTTTAATAAAACATATTGTTGAATATGAAGTGTTTTATTTACTATTTAATAATTTTGTACAAGTCACTTTAGTGTTTATTGATTATTTACATATTTAAAATAATTTTTGGTATATATTTACTGAGCATTGAAACTGATACTCTACCACTTAAAAAAAATTCTCTAAAAAATGAAAATCGAACCCGTCATCTGGTCGGCACAGAATAAAATATTTAAATTTAGTTAACCTATACGTTTCATAAATATTCTAGTGTAATTACATTATAATTGTTTGGATCCTATTTTTGGTTAAATATAAACTTAGCGTATAAATAAATCATTACCTTTTTTATAAATTCTCTGTTAACGTGATAAGTTTGCTCATAAATAAATCGAAATTCATAAATCAATAAATTTCATGAAACTGGCACGAACGTAGGTAAATAAATACCTATCTCGTCCTAAATACATGAAGAAAATAATATTTTTATCATATGCACACAAAAATTGAAAATAAATGTGTGCATACGATAAGTTAAAGGAATTTATCAAATATACGTCTGTAGGGCAGTGCCGTGCACAAAAAAAATAACATTTAATACCTTTAATTTAATACCTTTTGTTACGTTAGTTTATTGCTCAAGGAAATTTTTGTTCAAAGTTATTATCTAATAACTTTGACAATTCCTTGAACAGTCTTTTTACCCTTCTTCCTAGAAATGCCTTATAAAAGCACCTGTCTCTCTGAAGACAAGGTCAAAAATATTCGGTCCGGTTAGCATAAGCATCTATAGACTATACTTCTGATTACCAATTCTTTATTTTTTTATAAAGGCGATGGTACAAACTGGTATGTATTGTCCTGAGCCATAGGTTTGCTTAAGCGAAATTCATGTATCACAACCCTAACAAAACCAATCCAAAGGGTACACAAATCGTTAATTAAACTTCTGAATCTTTGCCCTTCAGCCTTAGAAACTTATATCCGTATCTAAATTTCGAAATCCTACATCATTTCCTCAATCTAGCAATTAGTATATTCGTCCATCTCAGCTCTTCTTGTTTTGTCCAAGTCTGCATGATTGTTCATCAGATATACCCCTTGTATCATTTCAAGAATGACATAATATCATCAATCATTAGAAAAGTGGTAACTCTGTACAAGTTCGTACGTGATGAACCCCTACTAGACAATAGGTTTATAGAGTACTAAGCGAGAATAATCCCGAAAGGGTTAAGTCTTTGGTTAGGGTGAGAAAACCCCCCGTTAGGTCTGCAAAATCTCGCTGCGTACACAGTTCTTGACCCTTTTGGCCCGGTGGCGCGTTAACAAATGATACTTGTGGTCAGGGTGAGGGTAATATTGACTTGGATTGATGGTAAGGGCATGTTTGGAAAGACACATACGGTGAATTGCTAACATTACACAAACGGTCATGATGTCTCTTTTAGGTTTCGCAAAGTAACAAAATACATGTTCGACAAACAGATTTGACCATAATTTACTTAATTTTACTGTGTATTTCGGAATATTATTGAGTTTAGTTAGTTTATAATCGAGTTAAATCTGCAATCTGTTGGTCTTCCATGATTATTCTACGAATGATTGTATAATTTCATAACCTCAAAGATTAAACATTGATTATTCAAATATTAAAAGTGTTAATTGCTTAAATATTTATTGTTAAGTTTATTTATTTATTTAACAAGTGACTATACAGATTTGTACAGTAGTACACAAGTCCAATTACATAGTACTGGGGAAAAAAATACAATACAATTATCATAACCACAATATAGAAATACTAATAATGAATAAAATAAAAAATAAAACAATAAGATACAATATAACTAGTCTAATTTATTTTTACATTAACAAACTTTCTGTGGTTGTCGTAAAAGATATCTACATCTCTATCAGAGACTTGTTTACTAGACTGAGCATTTTGTTCAGTGGTGACATAGATTCTGAAATTTTGAAAAATCATTTTTAATTCTCAATCTTATGTCAGGGACTCGAATATTTCATTTTTGAAGAAGTTCTGGTGCATCTAGTTTATTATTAAATAATTTAAACGCGAAATTCAAAGTGTGGATGTCGCGTCTCCATTCTAATGTTTGAAATTTCTTGCTATTGAGAGCTAGGTTTTTTAACTTGCATAAGAGATTCGAAAAGAATATGTTGCGGTTAATTTCAGGGTCAGGTTTCTTACAAATCTCTTTTGTACTTTTTCTATTTGATTTTTGTGGGACATTGTTTTTGGGCTCCAGATTGTATTTGCGTACTCTAATTTAGGTTAAACTAGTGCACAGTACAGTAACCAAGTAGTAGATATCTTAAAACTACCAGTTTCTTAGTATAAATCTAAAAAATGTTTTTCTTAGTTAGACCGGGAACTTATTGAGCGACGTGGTACCTATTTAGAGCATTAGTAAATGTCAGGGATGGGGGGACTCCCCCCAGTCGGAAGTCAAGAGTCGAAGTCTAAACTTTTAACCAAGTATAGCTTTGACCAAAACAGTTCTACACTTCTTAAATCATATCTCATTAATAGATTGCATTATGTTAAGTTTAAAGACATAGATTCAACACCCTTGCCTAGAACCTGTGGAGTTCCACAAGGATCTATTTTAGGACCTCTTTTAATTTTAATTTTTGTCAATGACTTTCCTTCGTGTATTAAAGACTGCTCCCATTTTACGTACGCTGATGATACGTTGTTGATCAAATCAAAATCTCAAAACGATCCTTTTTTAAAAAATCAAGAGTTAATTCATAATCGCGAGTTGTTTATTTTTCTGCATGGTAAAGACATGGAAAATATTCAGATGGCCCTTAATACAGCCAAAACCTGTCAGAAACACTACCAGCTGTGAATCAGAATTAGAAAGACATAACGAGCGTTTCAGATATCGTGAGAAATTCTATTTTCAGAGGATTCTATTTTAAAGATGTAATATTTTTGGCCAGTTGAATTTAAGTGCTGTGAGGTGTAAATTTGTGGAAATATCGGCACTGAAACGTACGACAGTAATTACCTGTAATAGTGTCCATGCAATCGTAAATTATCACTACAAATTTAATAAGCGCATCTTTTTATATCGCTAATTGCTTGGCATTGTCTTCCAAGGCCATCCACGCACGAGATACACGTATGCATCACTTCTTAGGTAAATTACAGTGATCTTCACCGGCGGCGCTATGCGGTCGCGGCATGAAGAACACGGTTGAGGTTAGATATCTTCATTGTTCGGGTATCGGGCGGCGGTTACAGCGGGGTCAGGCGAGTTCTCGGCGGGTTTGCCGGCGGTCGCTTACGGGAGGTCCGGACAACTCTCGGCTTCTCTTCTCTACTCACGGTGATAGCCAAGGTCGCGCCCGTTGAATTAGGCCGCAATCACGCTCTACCATCATACGGATTAAGTTATTTATGTGTTCGCCAGTCAACGATTCAACATGAATATTTATGTTTAGTTTTCAACGCCGCACACATTGATTATTTTTCAGGGATCACTAGATCTTACTTTAAGAATTTATACAAAAGAAATCTTCATCTTTTACAAGATTAAATCTTTATTTATAATCATTTTAACAATCTTATAATAGTTTTCTTCCAAAAAGGTAACCCGTAAATTTTGTTGGTCAACTATAAATGAAACTGGCATATGTAAATTATCTTTTCTGTTAATGAATTCGTGTTTTCGATATACTAAAACAATCTTTTCAAACGTTTCATATTAATTACAGGCTAATTTATTTTCTTTTGTTTCATCATTGTTTAAATGATGTTCATACTATGACCTATAGATCACTCTAAACCATAGTGTCCCAAACTTTTTGCTCCGTAGACCACTTGCCGATTGTTTTGTTTTCACAATAAAATATACATTCTAAAAAAAACTTTTATTTTCAAATGTACTGTCCATTATTTTTTGGACAAAACGCTCAGGTAATTTCATAATGCCATCTCTCCAAGAGGTTCCGTCTTTGCTCTTGAAAATTCTGTAGAGCTGAATTTTGATATCGTCCAAAGAAGCGTTTTCCGTTAAGGGAATTTTGTGGAGAGCGGAACAAATGGTAGTCGGAGCATATGGTCCAGACATCGCACAATCCGACTACCATATTACAGTCTTTAGCATGTACTATTAATTGTTTAAATGATGATTGTTTGTTGTGCACTGAAAATGATACAAAATACATCCAACCATGTTCTTATAAGCTTATCGCTGTATCCCCGAGCTCCGAACAATTGGAACCTTCGATAAATAATGTTGTGTCGCCAGCATAAGATAATATTTGACCCTTTAATTTCAAGTTAAGCATGTCATTTATGTATATTATGAAAAATAAAGGCCCCAGAATAATGCCTTGCGGAACTCCGTGGACGATAGTTCCTTCCTGCCTTCATTATCATTATGATATTTTCGCTTATTTTTCTTCGCACAAATGAAATTCATCTAAACTTTTTGTAGTTCCAGAATCCCTTCTTTTTTTCTATAACCAACTACCTTGTTGATTAATCGCCAAATTGTACTTTCAGAGACCTTAGTTTAAAGTGCTGTCTTCTGGAGAGCTTCACGATGTGAGGTTGTTCTGTTTGCATCATACCGTTAAAAACTATTATTTTTGCAGTCAATTTACATGCTTGTAGAAATTTGTTTATAACTTTTTTGTACTATTAACTATCCCTTCTCAATATAAAACAACTATAATCTTAAAAATTTATTAAACATTGAATTGTGAGCGACAAACAAGATTTTATAATCGACTGTTTTGTATGAATTTTAGTGTTATTTATGTTATTTAATCATTTCAAATATATTTCTAGAAACAAAATGGATAACATAATAATATAAAAACAATTTACCCACCAGATAAAAATACTATCTACAATCTCTAGCATATTTCTGTTTATATTCATCAAAATATAGTTTTTAGACTTGATGAAAAGATAGAATTATTATTGTGGTAGTCAATATTGTGGATGCATAAAACCAGAGAGAGCAAAAAAACGAAAAATTAAGTTTATAGGTTTATTTATATCAAAACCAGCCTTAAATATAAATGGTTAACATAGTTTGAATGAAGTATAAAACGTTTACCAACACCTGATATTCCATCCAACATAACTGTGCCCAGAATGCAGTCGTTGTAAGTGGAAATTGTTCCAAGAATTGTTTAATGATTTCATTTGTTGAAAATATGCGCTAATAATCCTATTTACTGATTTTTGTTTTGTTTTTTCGACATTGTATTAAAGTTCTTCATGCTGTTTAATGATGGGAAGAAGCAAGGTCGCATTTATCGATTCGAAATGCATTTGTCTGTGATGTGACCGAACAAATTAACTTTTTCTTTCGACGATTTGCATGAAACTTTGTATTAAAACCGCACAACTTTCAATCAATTTCCAACCAATTTTAAATGTGTTTTTTTAATTTGAACAAAGAATCTTAGTCACAAATAAAACTAAATTTATTTTACTAACGTAATCATACATTTTGAGAGAAAAGTTACTAGAACTACACACAAATCAAAAGATGTAGTAGATAGACAAAACTGATCACCCAACTAACATAATAGACAAAGAAGAAGTAGCAATTAAACCTAATAAAAACACAAACAGAACAACAGATAGGTACTTCTATCAATAGAAAAAGACCGGCAGACCAACACACAGATGAACAACAGACAGAAAACCCCAAAAACACTTTTTAAAATAATTATCACAAAACAAATGAAACAGTTGTGGCATATTCCACTACTGTATTTCCAAGAATTTTTCCAAACAAACCTATCTATATTCAACATAAGTGTTTTATTTTTTGTATCGTTCGTTATCTGATGGAACTGTTGTTTATAAGAACAATGGCTTATGCAGTTACATAAATCTATCTGTCAATCGAAGTATATCATACCTATCATTATAGTCAATTTGTGTCTCCCTTGAAATTATTCTATGGATTCAGAACAGCAATTACAGAAAAAAAGAGAAATCTACCTGAAAGAGCAACAAGATTAAGCAATCATCAGTAACAAGCTTAGAACCACAAGGATAGTTTGCCGATCTTTAGTTAGCAGATGTTTTTAAAATTCCTCCTACATAATCCCAACCAGGGACGTACTGTGACTGTCGAGCTGGTGGTGATTAAAACCCTGTCTGTTAACGTGAATACGTTTTTAAAATAAGTCCAAAGTATGGGCAAGTTGGATCGTCTTCAAATTCTTCTGGCAAAACGGACGGTTTTCTCTTTCTAGTATTTAGTATTTAGTATTTATTTATTTAAGACAGAGTACAGAATAAATGCACATATCTTATGTCCAAGTACAATTATTTACATTAAAATATCATTTAAAACTTACAACTAGTCAATAGTTATTAACAAACTCATTATCATCTCTAAAATATATTTGTCAATACTCACTTAAAAATTCATATACATTGCCATATACTCCTCAATACACTGCAGCACCAAACAGTAATTTTTTTACAGCAATTTTAAATTGTTTAAAAGTAAGATTTCTTATTTTTAACTGGAATTTATAATATAGTGTTGGGCCCATAATATCGATCCCTTTGTTTAGGTAGCTATACTTGCGTGTCATTACTCTTATGTTGTTACCTCGTCTTGTTTCATACCGATGGTAGAAGCAATTTGTTGCAAAATTATTTATATTCTGTTTGACATAAACTAGACATTTAAAAATATAAAGGCTGTGTAAAATCGGGATATTATATTTAACAAATAGGTCTTTACATGATGTTCTCGCTGGTAATTTTCCAATTATTCTAATATCAATTTTTTTAATTTTAAAAATCCTATCAACATCTTTGGAGTATCCCCATAGTTCCAATCCGTATGATATAGATAATTGAAAGTACGCAAAATATAAAACCTTTAATATTTCTAGAGATACTGTTTTTGTGACTTGTAATGTAATTGCAAGTAAGTTTGTTAGCCACTTTATTTATTTGGGATGTCCATTTGGGATGATCTATGTTAAAACCTAAACAAATTATATTATCCGTGCAATTTAAAATAGTCTCACTGAGAAGTTTCTACTAAATATAATGTTTTGCGTTTTATTTTCATTTAGTTTTAAATTATTTGCTGAGAACCATACAACAGCTTCTTGATTAGTATAGCTGATTTTGTCTTTTAATTCGTCTCTAGTTTTACTGGTATGTATAAATGTCGTGTCAGCATACATCGAAGTTTGGACATTTATATTATTTGGCAGGTCGTTTACGTATAATATAAATAGTAAGTTTCCTATCACGGAGCCTTGTGGGACACCTGTATTAATAACGCTGTCTGACACTTGTCTATCATGTGCTAGCACTAGTGTTTATCGCGATCCTTGTCGAAACGAAACCTCACATATATAGTTGAGAAATTAAAGTAATTTTTGGCTCTACTACCCTCACCTAGTGTTTCGACAACATTATTGTCCATCAATGCAGTCATCAATCATAAATATCTAAAAATTGTGAAAAAAAACTAATGTAATGAATAATAGTGTAGAAATTTTCTGCACTTTCCCCTATTTGATTGATTGAAAATATTGAGGGCCCAAAAACGGCCCTCGTCTTGTCCAGCTCGGTTATCACAGTTGTCATTTATATGGCCAGTCCAGTCCTGCACACATGCAAATTAACTTTGACTTCTTTAAATGCAAAGGATGCAATTAACTGTTTGCCTTCTCTGAGTTATTTTTTGTTAAAATGTTATGGATTTTAAGAAAATTGTATATAATTTTGTCATTTCCGGTAGAATTAAATTCGGTAGTCTGGTATATTTTTTTTTAAAACAACTTTATTTTCCATATTTTTAAATATAATTTTAAAATCATTTCCCTTGTGAAGTAATGATGTATTATTATTAAAATTTACATTGCTGATAAACTGATAATTGTCTGTCTTCATTATTTGAGAAACTGAACGTTTAAGCTAAATTCTGTTTTGCTGTTTAACATATGTAAATTTCTCAATTCTATGAAACGTGATGATGCTTGTTATTTTGTTGTCACTAAAAAGGAACATCTTTAGACTCGCAGACAGTTAAGATGCTTATATTTTAAGTTAATTGCTATACAATCTTTCAACGTTAACATAACAAATTAGCTTTAATTTCAAACCACCATAAGTGCAATTGCACTTGTTACTATGAAATGTTGACCCATTGCAATCTCACAAAGAACTATACCGCCAATTACGATCGAAAATTTTACCAAAACTTTTAAGTGACCCAGTTCCAATATTCATTCGTTATGACAAATATTTCCTCATTACGAAAATGCGGCGTATGCATTTCGTAATCAGGACATACGTCAGACGCTGACAAATAGTTTTTTAATCAGATGAGCGCCACAATGTCTAGATGTCGTAATCCTGATCTAGGATTACCTATGTGACAATATTGCAAATCTGAGAAACAGTTTATAAGAAAACCTCTGACTTAAAAAACATGATCGTGGGAGTTCTACAGACCTCAAAGTAAATGGATTCACTTACTAATAAAAAACGTAATCTCTAGGAAATTCTATCCACTTCTTTTTAGATCTGTGGTGCAAAGCACTGTAGGAGATAACGATTGCCATCGACTCCGGTGCTTGAGAGACAAGATCACAGCATCCGGTCAAACGCTAGCCACTTATTCATTCAAATACAACCAGTAGAATGTCCAACACGTGCAACATAACTTTAATATACTATATGAAGGAAATGGTTTCGGAAATTTATGTTTTTAAAATCAATTTTTAACACTGGATTCTTTTGATTGTGAAATAACAAAAATTGTATACCTATACTTTCATGGGTTTCTTTGTAATTAATTTATGTCTTCAAATTGTTTTTTTGTGTTCATCTCTGTTATTTCTTTGGTAATTTAATGACTTAAACATAGAGATGCATTTGTAATTCTTTCAGAACAATAGTTGTTTTGATATATGATTGTACTTTATTTGTTGATGGATCAAAGAGAATTCGGCATTTCTTTTTTTTAACAAGTTTCAAGCATAGGTGTCTTGGTACATAAATTAAATATTAAATACTAAAATTGATGCTTCAATTCAATAAAAATAATTGACCTTAAACTTGGTATTCAAACCTTCAACTAGACATATAACTATTAAAATGTACAGATTACGATTTCACCACTCAAACAAAAGCTAAAACTAACACTAAAATTAAAACTAACGCTTAGACTAAGGCTAAGTGTAGACTAAACCCACCAAATAACACAGGATGTCTTACAACCATTTAATGACAGTTCTAATCTGAATACCCAGTTCATTCGCACTCAGCATTTTGAGCGTTTTCAGTAACGTCACAGGCGGCTTCTATGCCCTGCTCATGATCGAACTTGCATCAGGGTTAATTTTGGTTAAACTCCCTTTAAATTTATCTTAAATTTGCTATCAAGTTCATAAATATTACGTACACTTCTGAGCTGGGGATGCCAGCCTGTAAACATAATATTATATTCAACCTCACAATTATCCACGCGTAATGGCAGATGACTCTAATTTTAAATATTGTCTTTTTTTAATAAATTTAAACTGAACTGAATTTGTGTAAATCGAGCAGCGTATGAATTTTTGGCATTTTTGGCATTTTGTTGGTATTGCTGTTGTTGTTATTGCTGTTGTTGTTATTGCTGTTGTTGTTATTGCTGTTGTTGTTATAGCTGTTCTTGTTGTTGTTGTTGTTGTTGTTGCTGTTGTTATTGATTATTTATTTTAGGTGTTAATTCTAGTGTGGTGGGTGTTCCTGGTATCAAATTTCACACAAAATTAATGAGATAATAATACCAAAATTATTTGTTCGTAAATATTTTATGGAAATGACTAGACAACCCTCGATGTTAGCGTGTGTGGTAAACCACAAACTAATAAGTTAGTTGTAAGGCAGAGTTTGATTATTAACACATCATCTCGAAGGAGGCAAAGTCTTGACGTGACGGACCGCGAGAAATTAATAGTATTCGTGGAATAAACGTCAGAAACACAGCATGGGGGAGACATACAGTTAAGAATGGATGACCGTACTCTCAGTTTCTCATCCATACCTATGGTTTTGATTTTTAATTCAAAACCGGTTTCAAATCGAATCGATTCCCGATGAAACTCATCAAATATTTCACTATGTCATTAAATTATGATATGGGTATATAGTGATGGAAACTGACATGTGATGTACAGCTAATCAGAATATTAGAAAAATTTTCATTTCATGGAATTTTATTTAATTTGTGGTTTCAAAAGTTGGTCAACAGTGTTATTAGTTTATCCGAGTTTAATAAATTGTTTATACAGATATAGAGAACACGATTTTTCTCGAAAACGTATGAAGAACTTGAAAAAAAATTTGATGACCAAAGTTTATTTAAAGAATCGGTAGTATTGAAATTTTCTCAACACCAGCAGCCATTTTGACCAACAATTGTATTCTGATAAATTAATATTTTATAGAAAATATTCCGTTCTTGAATTCACCCCGTGACAATATTATGAACAGATTATTTTCTACTTATTTCTGTGGGTCAAAAATATTTTTCCAAGACCTTTGCTTCCATGGACTGTAAATTTTTGTTGGTTTTACTGACTTAGCAAAATCTGGCCGTATCTTTATCCGTAGTTTGAAACAATTCCGTTAAAACTAGCAGGAAAAAAGCGTAATTGGCAACATTGACCACAAAGTGCTTCTACTAATCTGTAAAGGCGTATTTCCATTATTCAGTAACCAAGTAATTTTCTCTGAATTCCTTACATCTCTATTTACTGTTATGCACTTGTACATTACAATTCTTTCCATTATCTTCTGAGTTATTATTTTAATAATTGTATATGGTTGAGTGGTTTGGAATTTAAGTACACATTATTTTATTAAATAAATCTTTTACGCGGTTGAGTGAATGACTTAACTCATTATTAAGAACTTTATGCTCCAATGGTTACAAATAACAAGTATTTTAGCCTAAAAGAAATATTTGTTTTGCTTGTTAACTAACTTATAATTTAACAGACATAAATTTTAACTAGAGTATGTTATGTGGATCACATAAATTATATCATTAACTACTAGGAAATTTTGTGGGAATATATCTGGATATAAAGTGGTACCAGTTTTTGTAAAGTTAGCATAAATTTTGATGATTATCTAACTGAGACGAAGGTTGGGAGGTTGGGAAAAATGGATTTTAAGAATAATGACATCAGCTACTGTACTGAGACATCTGATTTTCTTTCCTCCGGTCATCAAACGAGGCACAAATTTTGCTGCAACTGGATGCATGTTCAATTTTTCAGTCAAAATTTCATGGAATGACCCAGTTGAAATGCTAACCTCTTCTGCAATTTCTCTGACAGTCAATCGTCGATTTTCAGTCACCAGATCATTGATTTTCTGAACCTAGGAGTCATCAGTTGAAATCGAAGGTCTTCCTGGCCGAGGTTCATCTTTAATTGACTGACGACCACTTTTAAATCCTAAAAACCATTCGTAACATTGCGTACGATCCAGAGTATCATCTCCGTAAGCTTGTTTCAAAAATTGAAACGTTTCTGTGAAAGTTTTCCTCAGCTTCACGCAAAATTTTACGTTGCAACGTTGCTCCACTAAATCGCACATTTTAAAAATCGCCACTTAAGCACGTTGCGTACAACTAACAATACCACGAAAACTAAACGAAAGATATCAACAATCCAAGAACATTGGTTACAGAGGATGTTATACTCAACGCAGTGCTACCAATCGCATATAAATATCCTCGTTGGCGTATACACATGCGTGACGTTATAAGTTCTTTTTTGTCACCTATAAAACCCTTAAAATAATGTCAATTTTCACACAATTCAGTTTTTCGTAGGTATTTAGCGGACAAGATTTTTTTGGGTAATGTATTCGAGTCAATCTCGAATGTCACGAAAAGGAAGTAAAAATTTCATCATAAAAAAATAAATTATGTCTATTATTATGTAAATTGAAAAAACTCAAAACTCAGTGTAACAAATTAGTTTTTTTCCTGCTAATTTTATTACCATCTCGAAAAACAAATCTTAGTAGGCCATTCAAAATTAACTAAGAAACAAAAGCAATTTATTCTGAAGATGTCAGCATCATACTGAAGAACTTTTAGGCGGGAGAGTTCGACTGCAAATGTCGCCTAAAATGAAGACGAATTGCCTAACATTTTAAGTTTCTAACGCAGTTAACTTACCAACTCATTACAAAACACTTATACACCAGTTAGTATGTAAATTAAATAATGAGTATTTATTCTTTTAATAAGTAAGATCTGTTTCGTTTTTAGGTATAGCGGTATACTTTTTCACAATGAAATATTGTTTGTTATCTATGTTTTTTAAATTAAAATTTAGATTTAGTAGTGCGTGGGATGCTACTGTAGAGCTGTACAAAAGAAACAAGTAATTATTTCTAAAAGTCAAACAAAAAAGTACATTCACGAAAAAAAGTTAATTCATGTGTCAACATCAGATGTGTTTAAACTAAAAACATGTTAATTTTTCAACATAATTTATGTTAAAATACAATTAAAATAACCTGGACCAGTCGCTCACCCGATTTTTTTTGATAATTTGTGTTTTTTAATTTTTGGACCCTAATGTGTTGATAAACATTATTCAATTGTGCTGACTATGGTCTTTAATTGCTGCCAACAATTACACAAATGAATAATGTTTCCAAAACAATTGAGGTAGGACCTGACGTCATAGTGTCCTGGTTAACCGTTATAAAATCTTAGGGAATAGAGTCGTGGTTAGTCATTCTTAGTCGGATACCTGGGGTGGGTCGACCGATGCTAGAAAAGCCGGGGCAAGAACGAGACTTACATCAGCTTCTAACGGACAATACCAGCAGACATTTTGACCAGCAACTGTATTCGGGCGGGCACTTGAACAGCGCATATCACTCTGGTACCATGGTTAATGAGTACCTCTTTACCTCCTATTCTGTCGTTGTAGACCATTTTATATCTGTGAACCAGGAACAGTTCTACTTCCATGTTTTGGAAACATAACTGGTTTAGACAACTGTTTGGTACCAATAAAACAAAATACCAAATGGTGAAATTTGTGGTGAAGTTTGGCAAAACTTACCGACATCCTGATTAAAGTAGATGGAATGAAATGGTAATGGTCCTTCTAGCTAGATCAATTGACGACACACTAACCAAACGGATTCTCGAGTGGATATCATGGGCTGATAAATGTAACCGAGATGAATACATTTATTTTCAACGAAACTATCCACTCGTTTCCTTAAAATTAACATTAGCCAATTTAAAAAATCCCTTTAAGAAGTCAGATAGTGAAATTTATAACATTTTAACAAGTTTTAATAAAAAATCCACCATAGATTTACATTATTTGATCATTTTAAAAATTCTTGTGTCATTTGTAAACAAATTTCTCGTTCTTATTATTGTTATAGAAGTGTGAATATCCAAGAAAGTGTGCTTTAGAAAACATTTGATATCTGAAGTTCTCCCAAGATATTTTAATTAACAAAGACAATCTGCTTCACAGAGTCTTACAACTGCCATCTTGATGTTTTTTACTGCTTGGTAATAATCATTCCTTCTCTTTAGCACTGAAATAAAAGTTAATCCTTTGGTATTACTTATGTTCTTCCCGTTGTAGTTTGGTCTAGTTTGGTAAGTTTTTTTATACTTCAATATTATTGTTCAGTTAGAACGTTCACTGGATTTATAACTTCAGTATTTTTGCAATTAGATAAATTGTGAAATACATTCACTCTTTTTATGTTTATAGTACGTTGTATAAAATCCAATTTAATTCATAAAATAAAAATATAAACCATTGCTTCTATTTATATTTTTAAACTCTAAATGTCCTATAAAGGTCTCGCCATAGTGATCACTAGATATGAAACGATACTATCGATATAAGTAAAGTATGGATACTTTTGTTTCGATATTTTAATGATATTGATTATTTTCTAACCTATTTTTTAGACCAAATAATAGCCAAACATAAATTACAAAACATAACTTCAAAACCATTTTTGCATTTTATTCTTCAAAATGACTTTTGTATTAAGTTATTGCGTAATAAATTTGAACACTGAAATGCCCTTGGACAATTTTAAACTTTCATTCCTGGAAATGCTATCAGAACTCTTATATAAACACCAGTCTCTTTGAAGACGAAGACAGAGGTATTTGGTTCGGATCACGAAAACATCTAGAATTGTTGAATTCTTTTAGAGACTCTGAGACGATATTTGGTGGTTTACTTTATCTTGTTTCTTTTTGATTTTATTTAAATATATATGTTTCTTTTAAACGAACAATTTTCATTTAAATTTCTCGTATCCTTGGCATTATTACCAAATAACAGCGAAGTGAAAAATAAACTTTTATTTATTTAAACAATTTGATTTTATGAACACCCCACATAACTGTATATATTATCATTTTAACTGATTTATCCCAACACAATCTGCATGATATTCCAGGTTTTATCTCTTGAAAATATATGTTTAAAGGACTTATTCAGCATCAGAAAAATACCAGGTTCTTTAAAGATTGCTAAATTATGCGTATACCTCTCCGGTATCCAGTATTACGGTTAATTTCATCGTTTCTCTGACTTAAATATGGTCGTTAGACATCCCGCTAACTTGCTGTCCTAGTTTTTAACTTAAACTTTATGCTACTGCAGGGTTGTTTGTTTAATTTTTATTCTTTGTGTTGGCTGCCATGTCCTGATGTTTTATTTTACCGAGAATGAAATAATTTCACTGTAACTACTGTTGACGTTGAAACAGGAGGACAAAAGATGATATTTTGTGCTTATTTTTAACTCCAACACGAGACAAATTAAACAAAAAAACATATTTTAATTTAAATTATGTTTTGAAATAAATGAGGCAGAAGATTTAAGTCAGTTATATAATAGGATCTTGAGTGCCTTTTAGTTTTACAAGAACTAGGATAGTCTCTTAAATGGACTTGTTAATCAAAGTTAAGCCTTTTAAAAGCTTATTTAGTTATAGCAAAGACACACAATAGAGCTTTTGTTTCACTAATCCAATTCAATTAAATTTAAATTTATCCAACAAAATTTCTGTCTTTGCAAGTTTATTTTTGGCAGTGTTTGACAGTCATTGAAAGCGAACAACTTCTGCATTTTTACAAAAATGAATCAAATCGAATATCGTGCAGTGATTAGATACTTGTGTCTGGAAAAGAAAACGAACGATGAGATCAACACCGAATTGAACGATGTATGTGGGCACCTTCGATATCAACAATTAAATATTGGACAGCTGAATTTAAACGCGGTCGTAAGAGCATTTTTGATGATGAACCTCCAGTCCATCTCAAAGAGGTCACCATGCAAGAAATGGTCGACAATATCCATGAAATGATAATCGAAGATCGACGAGTGGCTAAGCGCGAGATAACTGATGCTACAGGCATCTCAACTGATCGGGTGCTCAACATTTTGCATGAATATTTGGGAATGAGGAAGCTCTCTGCTTGGCAGATGCCACATTTGCTCTCAGTCGACAACAAACGCAATCGTCTGATCATTTAGAATGTTTGGCGATGTTCAGCCACGATGAGAATAACTTTATGCGCCGTTTTGTAACCGTGGACGAAACATGGATCCATCACAACACACCAGAGAACAAGGAACAGTCGAAACAGTGGACTGCTCCTGTCGAATCGAAGCCGAAAAACACCCAAGTGGGTCTGTCGGCCAACAAACTCATCACTACAGTTTTTTAGGATGTATAAATCCAAAGTTTAAGTTATTAAAGATTTAAAGTCGCAACCAAATTCGTCACATTATTGTAACCAAGTAACAGTATATATTTTAAAAATTTCAACTGACTTTTTCAATATTCTATTATCTGTTTTTTTAAAGTAGATTTGTCAGAAAATCTATGTTGATTTACGAATAATTGTTACAGTTCTGTATTTGCTGATTGTGCAAATAGCACTGGGTATACAGACAGAATTACGAAAATGGTCAAATCATGTCCACGAATGCTTAAAAAGTAACAAGTGACTATCCAGATTTTAATTCCAGCTGTGCTACAGTAAAAAAAAAAGTAAATAAAATGGACGGACAAAAATAGAGCTTTAAAACTCTTGAATAATTTGAAAAAAGTAATTTAAGGATATAACTAACCTGAAGTAAGGCATGCTGTTTCAATATTTGTTATTATAATTTAAAAAGCTTAAAAGGAAATGAATTAAAATTGTTTTGTTAAAATTTAAACTAAAGTCTGATTTGTTATTACATTTGTTACATACGTGCGTCTCCTGCTAAATAAATTGACTATATTTCTCATAGGTTTACATTTCGACATAGGCATTCATCATCATCATCATATTTCAGCTGTTGGACAGGGTCCTCAAGGATTTCAGGAGAACTCTGGATGATCAGCGACTTCAAGGAGTTGTGTTTATTTTGTTTGGCTCTGGATGGTCAGGAACCTCAAGTAGTTCAGAGGAACTCTGGATGGTCAGGGATAATAATACGTTATTTCGTGCCTTTCAGCTTTGAAAGAATTGGTTTACAATCTATAATAATTATATATACTATTCTATGTTACATTCATTTTATTCTTCTTTCCAAGACTGCTTTCATCCAGGCTAGGCCTCTCCCCGAGTCGGCTTAGTTACTTTGATCCTCTTGATCCTCAGATGAATAATTAAGTTTATTTTTAATTCTAAATAAATTGCAATTGTCTTAACCCCTTGAATCTCTCTTGGTGCACGCTTGCTTGATCGGTATAAAACCTTATTACCTTGGTTACAAAAATAGACGTTTGAAATTAGTATTATTGGTTTGTCTGGTATTGTAATATTTCAATAAGTAACTGGAGGCATAACATGTACATTTCCTTTGTCTACTCGTTGCGACCTAAATAAGATCAAACTAGTTGAAAAGATAAGGCAACTACCATCAATTGCATAGCAGCATATTTCTATGTTCGTCTTCCTGCTACATTATATAATGGTCGGAGAGATAAAGATCGGCCGCTGGCTGTCATGTGGTATGTCCCGCAGCCGAGTCGAGATGATAAACGCCTTAAAGAGCTACCCACGCATCCAACTACTACTCTTGTTTCACCTTATTCACCTACACGCAATATTATATGTACAATACAACATTTGACTTACTGAATTGCTCACGGAAATAGATATTCAGTTATGGTTTTACTGGTTTTAGTTTAGTTTCTAGCAAAAGTTTGGTGTTAACAGTCCGTTAAATATATGGGTTGTGAGCCCAGTGAACCACTGAACGAGCTTAGTAAACTGAACGATATCCACTGAGCCAGTATCGCGAACTAGGCTGAAATGTCCATCTCTCATTCATAACCCAACAAGAAAGTTTTGGAGACTATCGCAACATTAGGCGTTTACGTTTAGTCAGATCAGTCCGAGCGATCCAAGTGCTCCAGATTCGTTAAGTCAGTCGGAGCGTACACATTAGCTTATTTTTAGTCAATCAGATCGTTTCCAAACAATCGGATGATCTGGCACGATTGCTGGGATTAATGCATTGCTGGTGGTGAGGGCTAGCGCGAGTAAATTGAATATTACAGCCAATTGGAATGAGTGGAAAACATAACTTAACAAAAAATATGAAATACGAGGGCATATTGAAAACCAATGTCTCCATGGCTCTAACTTTATTAGTAATTGATATGTGGTTTACATATAAATGTGAAATAATAGTATAAACTGTCCTCTACGCACTGATATATTCACTTTTGGACATAATCGCCATTGACAGTAATAATTTTAGCCAATATGGTACGAGTTTTTCAAGTCCGTCACGGAGAAAGTCTGAAGACTTCCCATGGCACTATATTCTCCTGTACAGCAGCACATTGCAGATAATGTGATGTACTCTTTCTTGTGAAATACCCACCCTGTTGGCTATGTCAGTTTGCTTACACCGTCGATTCTCACGAACCAGATCATCCACGAGAGCCATCTGCCTTTCACCGCAGACACTGGTCGGAGACTGCGTGCCTGATCATGGACATCCGTTTGAGAAGGACTTGCGTCTTTCACAGTCCTTACCCACCTCCTAACAGTACTCACATCAACATATGCCTCACGGTAGATGGCACTTAACCTTCGATGGATATCAATGGGCGCTACACCCTCCGCAGTAAGAAATTCAATGACAGCTCGTTGTTTTAACCGCACATCCATGCCGGCCGCCATGTTTTGAACTGTCATGCGCAAATGCGATGTCTGGCCCGTCATTATAAAAATTATGGCCATGGAGGCATTAGTTTGTGACAGAATTCTTTTATTGACAATAGAATAAACTCATATTATAAAACAAAACGCGGTAGCAGTTTTAATCAACAACAGAAATTTGACAGTTGCATTTAGCACCACCAGGCGTCACTACTTAATATCAGACTTATATTGCTTACGAAAATATCAACAAAATCTGAGCAATCCGACTAATTTTGTTACGACACCAGATCAATCTGAGCAATCTTGTGAATTGACTAAACGTAAACGCCTATTGTAAGTGATACCAAAAGAATTCTTAACATTTTTCTAACAAATCCCAAAACCCTAATCCCTCTTAAGTTATATTGAGTCCAATCAGCTATGCGTCATTAGAATCTATTCACCTGTCTTAAACTTACTCATACCTTTTTAGATATGAATGCATCGTAGCACAATCTTAACTGTCCATCTAAATAACTAAGCTATTCGAACAAACCCATTGTACCCTAGTGTGGTTACAATAACACCCGATTGTAAATAGCTCGGAAATGAGTTTGTTTTTTATTGTTACATGTCTATAAAATATCACATGGCTCATTAGTTCGGCGGGAATGGTTGTTTGAACCACGGAAGACCTAACCCTTCCACTATGTCCGTTTATAATCGAATTCATTTTATTACAGGGGATGTAACAGACGGTTTTACTGGTTCTGCCTTGTTTGTTTTATATATTGGGTGATTCTGACATAGAACAAAGTTTATGTGGTTCGATGGATGGGATTATTACTTGTTAAACATTTAATTTAACGTAAAATAAAGTAATTTTGCTTACTACAGATTCTTTTAATAACAGAAGCAGATTGTTTCCGTTCGAGAAATTCCTTCTATAATTCAATGTATCAATAAGCTATTCTTCTTTATCTCACACGCTTATCTCTCACGTTCTTACAAATAGTTGCATTCATTTCCGGCTTCTGAATTGCATATAACAACCACATTATGTCTACATTTACTCACAAATTACAAACAAGAAAATTACTATAGTTTACAATTCCAGGATCTTTACTTTACAAAGAAACTAATCAAAATAATGGGTTATTCATACTATCCCTTTGAAAACCAAGTATCCGAGACCGTTATACTAGTACTAAGGACTTACTAGAATAATAAAACTGTTCTTGGTACTGGGTTACAAGTTATTTCAAATAACTTTTTAACTATTTAATTCGAATAATCAGTTATATTCATACGCAGTTATATATATACACAGGATCGGTCCAGATTAAAAAAAGTTTGCCCTGTATATTGTCACGGGGTGAAATCAACAACGGAATCTTTTGTACAAAGTTTATTAGACAGGATTAAATTACATCAGCATGTTTATAATTTGTAAAATGTGGTGTTGTCCGTCTAGAAGTTGATGTTAGTCTCGTTCTTGCCCCGGCTTCTCCAGAATCGGTCGAACCACCTCAGGTATCCGCACGAGGCGAACACGTGGAGAAGCCCTGTAGACGACACTCACATTTCGTGACTTCAACAGCTGGGCAGTAGTCCCGTTCCTACCTATAGCTAATCCCAACCACCCGACCAATAGAAACACAGCTATAACCTGGTCCCATTCTTACAATACCCGGTATAAAACTCGAAGTCCATAATGTTTATCACTTCTCGTGATCGCTGAAGACGGAAACAGTGCAGTTTCCGAAACGTCCGAATATATTTTACATACTCATGAAGTATTATATCTTTTTGATACCAATACTCATTATATTGTACTATTCTAGCCTAGTACTATCAGCAAATGTCCAAAATAACGGTGTCCGCATTAATATTGGACCATTGAAAAAGATATTATAAAACTAAAACTAAACCTACTATTAAATATTGACTAAACCCACCATAAACTCTTCTTGGTAACAGTAGTTAACAGGTTTCAGTATTGTCCAGTTAGTTTGATCGTTCACGTGGCGTACCAGATGGCTATTACATTAGGTATAGGGAGTTTTGCTTGGCTACTTGTTGGAATTTACATAACATGCTTTTTAAACAATTGAAATGTGAATTTTACGGTAGTTGTGTTGAGATATGTGAAATGCAAGTGGCTAAGTGTTGTCCAAACAATAATGAAAATTGTCTCGGTACATAAATTATTATGACATGCAAATTACTATGAAAAATGTCTAGTTAACTCTCGTAAAACATGGTTTAAAGTACGCGTTCTGAAATATGAATAAAATATGGATATTGCTTCCATTTTTGGATTCTTTAAATCAGAGGTTGACAACTGGCAACGAATACAGCTCGCAGAATAATTTTTCCTACTACTAGTATGGAACTTTCCTTTCGATATTGTTAGTTGACAGATAATTAACTTAATTTCGCATGTATTCTCCATGCGCGCGCATGCTGGGCGGGAAAGACTAAATTCACACCAATGCGCATGTGTGGCGTGCGGGAATTTTCATTCCCGTACTGGCTGCGTGCGCATCAATGGCTGTCATACAAAATTATGTTATATTTACTTGATTTTTGGTTTAGTAAAAAATTGTAATCTTACGGAAAGTATATAGAAATTATTACACAAAGATTGCTTTGGAACCCTACACGTACACGTAAAAATAGTCCGTATTTGGCCGCTGTAACGCTACCGCGGCCGCTTTGGTGTGTGGAATCCTTTACCCTGAATTTAATGAACTTTTTGTCACGGTCATTTTTGAACAGCCTGTATAACACTGATTAAGATGCACTGTTTGTTTGGAAAAAAATATGGTATTTTCATTTTTCAGTGTTTTTTCAAAAGTATCTAGCTTTATCTAGATACAAACATTTTTGGCATGAATCTGTATCTAGATATTTTTATAATTCTGTATCTGTATCTGCATCTAGTACAATTTTTCTTAGGTATCTGTATCTAGATATTTTTTTAAATGTATCTATTACAACACTGTATTTATAACATATTTAGTTCTATCTGTATCTTCTTTTATAGGTCAGCTATACAGTTTATATATTTTTTGTTTTATTATAATGTTGAATTTATGCATGAAGGAAATCATTATTTTTCTAATTTAGAATCAAATTAGTTTTTGCAATGTTCTTATTTTACAAATCTGCTGATTTTACAAAAAATATATAACCTTGTCTGATTACATGCGTACGAATGGCAGATTCTCTACACGTATAAAATTTGTTTAGTAATGAAGATTCCTGTTCTTCTCATTTAGTTGCTCGTGCAATTCTTTTGTCCATATCGATCGTTGAAATCTAAATCGTTCTTGTCTAGATAGTTTGAAGATCTGAATGTTTTGTTAAATTATTCTATGGACATCCCAGAATACAGATGTACATATTTGGTTTCGTCAAAATAAAATACGTTTTTCAACAAACAGTTCCATTTATTTGGTCATTCTTCACTTAAAAGTTATAAGTAATAAGTATGGTACAAAGAAAAAATTATACTTCATAATTACCTCAAAATTTGGGACAAATTTGAAAAAATGAGTGACATTCATTTCGAGCAACGGTGTGCTATAATGTTTTGCTTCAGACTGAATTTGAATCTTTTTGGAATCGATTGAAAATGATACCCATTTTCTGGAACGTGTCATTACTGGTGATGAGACTTGGGTGTTTGAGTACGACCTGAAAACCAAGCGCCAGAGTATGGAATGGCACACTTCAAGCTCTCCAAGGCTCAGAAAAGCAAGAATGAACGAGTTTTTGGCCAGTAAAAACATTTATGTGGCTCCTCAGCCTCCTTATTCGCAGCAGAAGGTATTCATCCTCAAGAGCCGATGAAAATATCGACAGAATACGGAATCTTGTGCGTTCAGATCGTCGGTTGACAGTCAGAATGATCGAGGAAGAGTTGAATTTGACTCACACTACCGTTCATCAGATTTTGGCCAATGAATTGGGGATGAGAAAAATCCTTGTCACACAGCAATTTCAATAAACGAAGTTTTGGCCAGTAAAAATATTTCTGTGGTTCCTCGGCCTCCTTATTCGCCTGACTTGAGTCCTTGTGACTTTTGTTCTTCCCAAGATTGAAAAATCACATCAAGAGACATCATTTTGGGACCCTCGAAAACATTCAAACGTCCGTAACCAACCAGCAGAAAGTTATTCCAGTATCAGAGTTCCAGCATTGCTGTTAGGATTGGGAGAACCGTCTCTAGCGCTAAATGGCTTCCCAAGGAAGTTATTTTGAGGGAGACAATATTGAATTGTAATTCTATTCGAATAAAAAAATAAATAAATAAATAAATCAGTCCGGTTACTTAATTTACACACCTCGGAGGGAGGGAGTATAAAATTGGTTGTCGTGAATAAAATCACCTTTAAAAATATCAAAAAACCACGTATATATAAATGCGTGGGAGTAAGAAAAGTTAATGATGCAAAAACGTGACTGAAAATAAAGAAATAAAAACAAAAACCTTAGCAATATTTTTTACGCTCAATAAAAAAACAAGGGATTTCTTTAACAAAAGACAAAAGGTTCGTAAGAGTAAAGAGAAAGAGTACTTTTAGTACCTGTGTTACTAAATGAGATATATACTATGTGTGGGCAGAGGTATTTAAACGTCTAAACTTCTTAATTACAGAGTAGAAACGTAACCGTAGAGATGTAACGTAAACGTAACGCATGGACTGTACGTGTTTCGGACAACGAGCCTTGCATCGTTAGCTCTCTTGGAAACTCAAAGTACGGTACAAATGCTCGCATTGGCGTACACAAAGATTTTATTACTCTACATTGTTTTTTGTCTACACAACCTTACAAAAAACACAGTTATTTAGATTTTGTTTTCCTGCTCTCTAAATGACCCTGCAAGGAAATAATTAATTCCTTTTTTTCTAACCTTTGTTTGAATTTATTCAGGATTCTGCTAAATATGCAGCGTAGGGATAATTAAATATTTAATAATATTATTTAGCGAAATAATATTAAAGCGGACAAATTTTACACTTTCTTAGAAGCCTCTGTGTTTCTCCTGCGAAATATAAATCTCCAAATGGAGGAAAACGGGATTTCTAAAGATATCTGGAAATTTTAAACTCATTTTAAACTAAGACTGAAGTTAATTAGTACACTAGAACTTACAATTAAAAGATGGCTATGAAATCCCATGAGGGCCTCACAAGCCTTTAAACACCTCACATCACTCACAGTATTTAACCCTTTATCGACAAAAAATTGTCCTCAACACTTCCAGTCTGCTTCTGGTTCAGTTCACGTTACCATGTATCTCAACAAAAAATGCTTGAGAGGTTCGTCCGACTTTGGTGATAATTTACTCACGACTCCCTTTCTCTCACAAGATTTCCCCAGCCCTTTTCTTAAAACTAATAATTTGATCACTGAATTTTTTTTTTTGTTGTGAAAATAAGTTTGATAAGTAAATGTTTCTGTCAAGTATTGCATAACGTTCAAGAAATAATGATCCCATTGTATAATTATAAGTCTATCTCATTTTTTGTTGGCGAGTTACTTTGATATATTCCAGTGGATTTATTAGATGATTTGGATCCGGAGTTTCACCAGCAGATTGTTACGTCGTTTATAATTTGGATTTCTGATATAACTACTTTTATTTGGATTAGTTTGTTCTCAGTTAAAGTTTACCCATTGATTCCATATTGAATCCAATACCCGACTTACAAAACCACACTGTTTCAAATGAATTTTGAAAACTTTTGAAAAACACAACAATGCTTTCAACCTTTATTTCCGTACTTAGGAATTTATTCGACGTGACTAAACCACATATTCAGTTTCTGTTTAATATATTTCATTATTTAGTACGTAAAATGATCGCAAAAATGTACATTTTAGAACATTTAACGTTAAATATTTACGAGAATAATGGAATCGCGTGTTATAGAACAATGTTGTAGGTAAGGTGGTCAACTATAGGCCGATGTACTATGGTAACTACGAGTGCTTATGCTATGCTAACGACTAGTTGTTTGTCTTATCACCTAGTTTGCTAATCAGGAACATGAATGTTTATAAAGCTTGCAGCAGACGATTACCACCGTTAATAGTGGTGAATGTAAACAAAGGTACTAAAAATGAATACAGGTGTTCGAATTAAGGTTTTGTAACAATAATAACACCTCAAGTGTCAGTTTGTGTATCACTTTTAGCAGATTTAGTCACCATTTAACTGTAATTTTAGTTATAGTCCTATAATTTAGTCAAGGTTGCTGACGTACGGTTTTGGGAATTAAAGAATGTGCAGAGTGTTGCGTGTTTGTCAACATAAGTTTTGAACTACATTCTAATGTGTTGATAAACATTATTCAATTGTGATGACTATGGTCTTTAATTGCTGCCAACAATTACACAAATGAATAATGTTTCCAAAACAATAGGTCCTGACATCATAGTGTACTGGTTAACAGTTCTTAGGGAACAGTTCATAGTCTCCTGGTTAATAAAATGGTCTTAGAGTATAGAGTCGTGGTTACTCATTCTTGGTAGTCAAGCAGTAGTCATTCTTGTGAGCACACTGCCCAAGGACCAGCACAGCTATTGAAGTCGCCAAAACGAGATGTGAGTTTTGTCTACAGGGTTTCTCCACATGTTCGCCTCGTGCGGATACCTGGGGTGGTTCAACTGATCCTGGAGAAGCCGGGGCAAGAACGAGACTTACAGCTTATAACGGACAACACCAGCAGCCATTTTGACCAACAATTGTATTCTGATGCAAATCAATATTATATAATAAATTTTTGTAGAAAAGATTCCGTTCTTGAATTCACCCTTTGACAATATTATGCGCAATGTTGACACTTTTTAGATTGGAACTAAACAAAAATTCGACGACACAACCGTTAAGTTATTATATATATAGTCAGAAATCTCTTCTACCATTCGGTGTAGAGGTTGTTTTTCTCTCGCGCCACTCTGCCTTATTGTGAGCCTTATTTTCTGCTTCTTTCCATGTCAGTCCTTTTTTATCTAGGATTTGTGACACTGTTTGGTTCCATGTTCTTCCTCTTGGTCTGCTTCCTGAAGTTCTGGCTAGCCATATATTTTTTTGTCTTTCTTGCTTCATTCTTGTGATGTGTCCATACCATCTTAATTTCTGTCTGTCTATTGTTTTTTCTACTGCTTCTATCTGTAGCTCTTCTCGTATTGTTTCACTTCTTATTCTGTCAAGTTAAGTCTTCACCCTTAGCTCTTCTTAAAAATTTCATTTCTGCAACTTGAAATTTGCTCTTGAGCCGATCGAAAAGTAGCCATGACTCGCAATATGTTAATGTGGGTAGGTAAATCGTTTTGTATACTAGGAGTTTTGTGTTGTTACTTATTTCTTTATTATTTATTATGATTTTATTCGGGACCTGAAATACATTTGAATCTTTAATTCTACTGTTGATTTCTTCTTCATATCCTCCTTTGCTCTCTAATATAACTCCTAAATACAAATAAGTTATTATACGCTTAACAATTCGGGCAAAAAAACAGCTTAGTTCGTTAATACTTTCAAATCCAACTTTCACCGACTAGACTGTCGTTAAAGACTTTAGTTTATAGTTCGCGCTAGCTTTAAGCAAATAAAACTTGTTACTTGTTCATCCCCCACACGTATTTTCCCCAATATTTTAAATTATTTACAATAATGCTTTTGCTCACAATATAGAATTATAACAATGTTAGAGTACATTTACATTTATTATACAACATCATACATTATTCACACGATGGTACGAAATATTTCTTCATAAGCGCGTGAAAGTTAAAAATCATGTAAGTAACGTCAAGTATCCTGACAACCATAACACAACAGTAATATTTTGACAACGTTATATCAGCAGTCATAATCCTTATACGCCTTTTACATTTTTGTAGCGTGCAAGCTCAGTCAGAATTATCATTTAAACGAAAAAGATAAATGTGTATAGCATTTACAAACCCGAATTAAATAGTGCCATTGTTTTAACACAAGGTTTTGCAGTTAACACGGTGAATTATGATAAAAGAATTCGCCGGGCGTCATACAATTAAAATCCTTATTATGTAAATACGAGTTAGACCAGTGTAGTTATCAACATGTTGGTTTATTTCATTGTTTTTATTTGTTTATTTGGACAACTTTACTGTCACAGTATAAAAATTCTCTCACGCGATGTTCATGCAGATCTAAAATAATTTTATTCTAGATTTTCTGTTTTTGTACGTGGTTTCTTTTAATTTGATGAAAAATATATGATCGCTAAAATATTTGATATGTATCTATGTTTACGTTTAAATTTTATAAAACATGTAATATATATTTTGATAACTATAATTTTAAAACAGTTGTATTGGTGTGATTTTCTTAGGAATAAAGTTTTGAGAAAATTCATAGAATATTTTTTATTCATGGAATATTTATTATTAATTTTTGATATGTAGATGACTCAGTCTCGATTATTTAATGCTTAAATTGAGTATATATTTATAAAGTTTAGTTGCTGTATAGTTTAAAAGCTGTAGAGTACTGTCTTTCGACTTACTTTAGGGCTGCCATACGTCCCGGTACACCGGGACATGTCCGGTTTTGAGGTTTGTGTCCCAGTGTCCCGGTCCAAGAGTCATTTGTCCCGGTCGATTTAAAATTTATGCATATTAAAAAATTATTTTTCGATAATATTGTACAAATACATATATACATACTATATATAAATTATATAACAGATTCGAGGTCCGAAATGTTCCGGAGTAATGCCGAGTACCAGTCAGCTAGTCACTAGCTGACTGGTACTGACAGATGAGCGCAATTCGCTTTCTATTGACACCGTCAAAAGCATAATTCAATATGTTTTAAATTATAAAATGTCATGCATTGAATTCTTTAATTATATAAAAGAGGAAAAAGAACTGCTCCAAAAAACGAAAACACCGGAGAAGTATGATTGGGCAAAGAAGAGCGATGATAAAGAAGCCACCGAAGTCGGGGAAGGGGGAGAGTAAAGGCAAGAGAAGAATGGAATGTAAGGTTCTATTTGATTTTATTAAATTGAATCGCCCATTAATTTATATTATATTATTTTAGATTTGATAAAGACGCATCCACAAAAAAAACATCAAATTTTTCCAAGAGTGTTCCAAAATGATTCACCATTGATTCCAACGTTTTGCTCTTGGAATACCTATTATCAATCTCTACTTTAATTTTTTTTTTGTCTTTAAATTTTTTTTTTTTTTGTCTTTAAATTTTTTTATTTTTTTTAAATATTGTGCAATTTTTTATAATAAAGGTATTACTGTCGATAAAAGTTTTTTAAAGTTTTTTTTTGGGGGGGGGGTGTCCCGGTTGGTAGTCCGACAATTATGGCAGCCCTAACTTACTTAGATGTATGAAAAGCCTCAAATCTTCTGACCCAGTCTTAAGTTGTAAAGATACGGTTTTGATGATGGTTTCGCATTTGTAAAATCATATCTTTCTAATAGAATGCAGTATGTAGCTATTTATAATATTAAATCTGATCTTCTTTCAGTCACTTTCGGTGTTCCACAGGGGTCTGTTCTAGGCCCACTACTATTTATCATCTTGATGATTTTTCTATTATGAATAAAGATTAAAAATATGATCTAAGCTGATTTAATTGTTAGATCTAATAATCTAGATAAAATAATGGCTAGTAATAAAAATTCTAAGTCGAGCTAAAGTATTTTTAATGCAAATGAAGTACTCTTGAATGAAAATAAAACTTAGCAACTATTAACAACTTTTAAACAATTTCAATATCCAAATTTCCATTAAATCCTTATTCATGTTGATCCCACTATCACACTATTGATACAGTCGCAACTGTATATGGCATTCATGTCTACGATGATGAATATTAAGCGTTTCTGTGGTACTTCTTTAATTACGTTCAGAAAAAATTTAAATGCAAGTCAATTTTAGAATATTAAGACTATTTTAATTATACCTTTCAGTACGTGTACAATTTTCTTAAATGGATGGAACAATTTAACCACAAAACATATGTTTTATTTCAGTTTTTTGAATTAGAATTTCCTGTTTCTATTCACTGAAGCAGAAAGAAGACAATCCTTTTCTAATTTTTGGTAGTAGAAAAGTAAAAATTTGAAAAGAAATTAAAATTAAATGTACATTAGCATGCGTACACTATAATTTAGAAATCTTACAAAATGAAAAACGTATTTGTTCCGCTACATTACAAAATACTTCTAAATTCATTTAGGGTTTTAAAACATAGCTATTTAAATAGTACGAAATAAAAATTGTTTTCTTAGTAATTTTGTAATCTTTCATAAAATATTTTTCTATTTAATATGAAACACATTTCCATTTTTGTAGCATGCAGTAACCATTTTTTTCTGGTCTTATTTCTATAGATACTGATTTGCGTGTTACATAATAGATACACAAAAGTATATTTTTTATTTCTTTTTTGTCATTTTGTTTCACTATTATCTCTACCGAACATTCATCATTATTCATTCGTTGGTCGTTTCCGACTTTTAGAATTTATAATACAACCGCGTTTTAGAAAAGTTGTTTATGCATTTTCTACATTGGGAATTAAAAATAGTCTTTAATAATTTGTCATAAATAATTAACCATTCATTTAAAAAATTACTTCTTAAACACTATTTTGGTGTCGTCAAAACTATTATGCTTATTCAGGCTACAAAAGAAATTTTTTCCAACTTCTACATAAGTGGTGTCTGCAATGATTTTCTTCATTATTTTTTTAATATCTGTTACTAAGGATATTTTCTGAACGGTCTGTTCGCATTAATACTTACCACTTTTTAAGAATACAATTGGAAAATAATAGCAATCCAACCAAATAAAAATATAGACACTTCTACATGAAGCTGGGGGCTTCGTCCCTGATCTGTTATAATGTAAAAATTACAGCTTCAAGTATTGACCCCCTAGCTTAAATAAATCGACTAAACATTGCCCTCATAAGTTGGAATTTTTATTATATATTTATTTTCAGCATTTTCATTTACATTTCTAGCATTTTTTTATAGTCTGCATATTTGTCTTATCAAATTATAAGTATTACAAAGGGGAAAACCCCATTAAAAATATTTATCATTTAATTATACATTAAATTACAATAATAAACTAATCCACATTGTTGCCTTATGACTCAATTACATATTTATATACAAATACAAAAAATGTCCTAGATAAGTTTTTGTTTTTCATAAAAACTTAATACAAGAACCACGAAAATTGTATTGTTCTTCGTGGCACGTTATTTTCTCCCTAAAATTCTTCGTTGTTCGTTAGTCATCAGTTTTCTTATATATTAAGTTAATACAATTGTACGAAGTTGCGGAGAGCCAAGTTTGATTACCTACATGTCTTTAATCCACCTCTTATTTGACTCACAAGTCAGGTTCACGAAATATGTTTCTGAAATTTGTCTCCAGAATCTAGAAATTTAATTTCAGTTTCTTTACACTAAGAACTTAATTAGAGAAGAAATATTTTGTGGATCAATTAATTAAAATCTTTATTCTTGTGAGTCTATTGATGTGTAGGATTTACCATGACTATCTGCGGTATAGTTTGGTATCTCGGGCGCTAGTAGCTCTAGATCAGGTATTGGCAATCTTTTTCACATCATGGGCCCCATTCTGTAACAATTTTTTTAGTGAGCAATAATTGCTTTTGTAATTTCTATTTTTGCGATCTTATTTACGACGGTTTACACGTATTTTCGTTGGTATAAATACGCCTAAGAGGCTAAAGACCCATCGACTTAGCTAATGGGCCGGGGACCCATCGGCTTAGCTAATGGGCCGGGGACCCATCGGCTTATCTAATGGGCCGGAAACTCATGGACCTAGCTAATAGGCTGGATACCCATCATGATGGAACAAGTGGACAAATTCAAATACCTGGGAACTACCTTCTCACAAAATGGAAAGTCAGAGGCCGAAATACCGGAGAGAGTAGGTACAGCTAGTATATTGTTTAACAATATAAAGACACCTTTCCTCAGTAAAATAGAATCGTCGAAAAAAGATACAAATCTTCTAAAAGTAGCGGTATCCATATTTACATACGGCACGGAGTTTTGGAAAACCACGAAAGCAGAGTAAAAAGCACCGAAATGAGAAAAATTGAAAGGAAAGCCGAATCAGTAATTCAAGTTTCAGAGAAAAGCTAAACACGAAACCTGTGGAACAAACCATTGAAGAAGGACAACTACGGTGGTATGGATAAGTCAATTGGATAAAGGTGATAACAGAAAAGCAAACAAAAAAACATAGAATAAAGAACATTGAGGAGAAATCGCAAAGGAAGGCCAAGAAAAACATGGAGCAAGCAATTGAAGAATGCTGTTGAAAAAAGAGGAACAGATTGGAGTAATACTAAAGCCATGACGAAGAGAAATAAATGGCAAGAGTTATGGAAAAAATCAACAACTTTAGCTGAAAAACTCACAATTTGACACCTAGCAGTAACGCTAAAGGATTAAGTAGTGTGTAACAAATACGCCTGCGTCACAAGTCAAAATTAACGCGACAATAATGTTTTGGCTACACTGGATATGAAAAGTAATGTGTTTTCTTATTGGTGGGCATAAAATAGTTAGGCATTCTTCTCACGGGTCACCGGGAAATTATAAATCTTCATTACTGAAATTTTATAAATAATTTTTTGTGATTTGAAGTTGGAAAATGTTAAGTTAAATTGGTTTTTCAAGACATTTTTTAATAAAATTTATAAAAAATTGTATTTAATAAGCTCAAGGATGAAAACTTGTATGTCTTCTTTTTGTTAGTGTCTTTTTTTGCGAATTTAATTTATTTTGAAGCTACTGGTATTTGTAGGTGTTCTTGTCTGTTGGTTTGAAAAGATTTACTGTCTGGTAAACTTATATTATTCGTATTTATGAAAATTAAAAACGTTTTTATAAAAGATCGCTTACGTCATTAGAAAAAACGTTAAAAAAATTAAATTAAGACAGCCGAGTTGACCTAGCGTTAATTGTATTTAATTTCCACACGAAATGAGCTAAGTTCTTCGCTAATAAATTCTGTAACGTTCGATTTATGTCTAAAAAAGGAAATACAGTAAGAGAGGTTGTATTTTCTATGCGGTTAGTTCAAGAGTGGCATAAAAAACATGTTTTCCGGCTGGTTAGTACTATGTTGCGTGTGAAACACACATTGATGTCACCACTCGCGCCATTATTCTCAATTCTCAAACCTACAACCCTGTTTAGGTGTTTACAGATGCAGAATTCTACCTAACATACCCTAAGAAGGCTTTAACCCCTCGTACCAAATATAGAAACGCTTCAATTCACCCATACACACCAAAGAAACTGTTTATTCGACGAGCTCGACATATTTGATGGAGTTCTCAAATAGTTTACAAATCACTGTTTGAATAGCTGCTTTTTACGTAGCATTTTTCCATTTTATTTAATGTGGGAGCTTTTGACGTCATTTAGTTTAAATATTGAGAGTCTGCTGGGAATTTTAACGTTTTTAAATCAAGAATACATGTGAGGGTGGTGAGGATTTTATAAGTTTTGTGTTTGGATTTCATTGACTAACAACCAAAGTAGAAGCAAAAGCATCAGATCAGAATAAAATGTAGAAGGCAAAATTATTTCAATTCTAAAAAGTATTTACAAAACCAGAGCTTTATAAAATGTGGTATGTGTACCGGTAGTGTAGTGGCAGAAGTTTTTTTTTAATCTCAGAAATTTTAACATGCTTCAGTTACTGTGGCTATTGTTTACATAATTTTTTACAGTATTTATTTTATTTTACATACATATATTATAAAGATATTTCAGATATTTAAATTTCATTGTGTAGATTTGTTTGTGTAATAAAGTTGAGTAAGTTTGTTATTGTATTTGTGTCTTTTGCGAGTGCTTATTTCATTGTGTTGGGATGTCTTAGTTTTTCTTGGTGTTTTGTGCAGTGAAATATGATGTGGTTAACACTGAGTGGTGTGTTGCATGTATCACATATCTGTTGTATTTTTTTTTGAAAAATTGTTGGTTTGTTAATAGGATCTGCTCTATTCTGAATCTTGTAATTGTGACCTGGTCTTTCTTTTCTGGTTCTGTGTGTAGATGTCCAATTTTGGGTAGTTCTATGTTTCTTAATCTACTGGTAATATTTGTGTTGGTCCATTCATTGTTCTACTCTTCTTTGATTCTTGTTTTGATTATATTCGTTGGATATCTAGTTGTATTAATATTTTTTTTTTTGTATTTTGTGCAGTGAAATATGATGTGGTTAACACAGAGTGGTGTGTTGTATGTGTCACGTATCTGTTGTATTTTTTTGACGATTTGTTCGTTTGTTAATGGATCTGCTCTATTCTGAATCTTCTAATTGCAATCTGGACTTTCCTTCTGTGTGGAGATGTCCAATTTTAGGTACTTCTATGTTTCTTAATCTGTTGGTAATATTTTTGTTGGTCCATTCACCAACTCTTCTTTGATTCTTGTTTTGATTATGTCTTTTGGATCTTCTGGTTGTATTGATATTTTTAGTTTTTCCTCTTATGTTGTGTTTTCGTCCGCTTTTTCATTCCCATCTATCCATTCATTGTTCAACTCTTCTTTGATTCTTGTTTTTTCATTATGTTCTTTGGGTCTTCAGGTTGTGTTGATATTTTTAGTTCCTCATCGTGTGTTGCGCTTTCGTCTGCTTTTTCATTCCCCTCAATACCTATATGGGATGGGATCTACATAAGAGTGACTGTATTTTTGTAGTTTTAAATGACATCGTGTATATTTTGTTGTATATTTTAATGGATTTCTCGGGTAAGTCTATTGCTATGCTTGTAGTACACTAAGTGAGATGGTGTTATATAGTGTTTGTGTTGTTCTTTGGGTGTTTTTATGTGTTCTATCGCCTTATATTTGCTAAATGCCTCCGTTGTGTAGATGCTGCACTAGCTGGGTAGTGGTATCTGTAGGATTTGCCGTTTATTATGGTTGCTGATCGCGTTTTTTCATCAATTTTTGATCTGTCTGTACATTTCTATTGCATTTAGGTATTTATTTCCTAATTCATGGTAAGCTTGCTTGTATATTTCTGGGTTGGTTTGGTGTTTACGATATTTTTTATTCTAGAGCGACCGTCAAATATGTATTGTGCATATCTTCTTCTCTTAACTAAATAAAAATCCAAAATGTATCCGAAATTCGAAGCTGCTTAATTGACTCACTTTTAATCGGTTGCTAAAAACGAGTTATGGGTTATATTCAAACGAGTCAAAAACATAGAAAAACGTTTCATTTTAACTTGTGTTAGGGAAAACTCAGGTTAACAAATTGGTTAATGGACAACCTATTGCCCCTGAAACATATAGAACCAGCAACAAGGTCTTGAGAACACATATAGTGTTGATGTTAACGCGCTTGCGCTTCAAGTCCCCCTTATTTCTTTTAAAAACCAATCCGTCTCGAGTCTCTCCACACCACAGCTCTTTTGTTTGTGGTCGAAATGAATTACTGGCCAGTGAAAATGTCTGTTTTTTACAGTAGAGGCAACCGCATAATCTGTCCTTGTACGTTATTGGTGAACTAAAAGTTAATTTATTATAAATTTATAATTCTGGTCAACTCGAAGTTAATTTTTTATTTCATGGACACCTCCCATTTGATGTTATTTTATACTTGAATAATCCTCCTGATTTAGCTTATTTACAGCTTTAGAATACTTGAAATTTTCGCACAGAATAATTCATTACAAGTTTTTTTTTAGAGTTGTTTTAGGAAATTAAGCCGGATAAACAAGTTTTTCTTGTATATATTTTAAGAGAATGAGATACTCACCTGGTAACGAACTTTTTTTGTGGTTTTTTTGTATTATATTATTTTTATTTACATAATAACATTAATGAAGACTTCATTTTTATAATTATGAAAAAAATAAATTTGCAAATTAATGCTTTAAAATATAAGCTGAAAGAATTTGATTTTTATGTAAACTATCAGTGGATTAGCTAAAATACTGGGGACCCATCGACTTAGCTAATGGTCCGGGGACCCATCGGCTTATCTAATGGGCCGGAAACCCATGGACCTAGCTAATAGGCTGGATACCCATCGGCCTAGCTAATGGGCCGGGAACTCATGGACCTAGTTAATGGGCTGAAGACCCGTCGGCCTAGCTAATGGACCGGAGATACATCGGTCTAGCTAATGGGATGGGGACCCATCGACTTAGCTAAAAGACCAGAAACTCATCGGCCAGTTGCAGCTCTAGGCAGTATCAATTTTAGCGTACACAGAAAGGCACCTACTGTTTATAGCTGGTTTGTGAAAAGCTAAACAGTTGGGTAATTTGTATATTTTTTTACACCAAAACAAGATCTAAATTAAGTATGTAATAAGCATCTTAAATTCTTTAAATAAAATTTTAAAATATTAAGCATTAAAAATATGAAAGAAGATTTTTTTTTTTCGGGGATATTGACTGGTATATTAAGTGAGAGTAGCATGTAGATTTTTGGCACAAAATCTAAAACCAATTTAATTAACAAGAAATAAACTAATTCTTCAACATTTTTTAAAATAACAACACCTTTATATAAATATCTCTCACATAAATCTAAAACAAAATTCCATCTCTTCCAAAAGCAAAACAAGATGTCCAATCTTACAAATGGCTGACAAGTATGTCGGCATATATTTATCGTGAAGTGGTTACAAACGAACAGCGACATTAATTGGAATGATACATTAAAGATTTGTCCTTCTTCGCAATTACTTTTCTGAGGCCTAAGCAATGCGATCGATGCTTCTATAACAGATTCATAGATAGCACCACAGTTATAATTTTCAGATATTTTAATCCCTTAATTAATTGCTGTGATGTTCGTAAATAATTATTTTAATGGATTATATTAATGCTGGACCCAGATTTATATAGCTTTTATGTTAATTTTTGGATTTAATTATTTTCAACAATGTTTGTTCTGCAAAGGAAAAGGAAACAGTCAACGTGGTTATTGAAATATTTTTAAATTAAAGACGTAACATCTAAATAAAACTTTAAAGTTGTTTTAGATTATTAAATTCTTTAAAAATGTTTGTTTATTATAATAATTCTGTGTTTAAACAAAATATCTACGCGTGCTATTCTGCATGATAAATAAATTATAGATTTTTTAGAATCGAGAACACTAGCGTAGTACTGTCCGTTGATTGTTGGCTCTTTGGGAGATAGTCGATATTGAATTTACGATTTTTCTGGCTGGTGGTATTACTTTTGCCTTCTTTGAAGTCGAAAATGCACGATGAATCCACTTTTTGGACTGTTCTTTTTTCTCTGGCATATAATAATGGACCCACGTTTCATCCATGGCTATGAAAAGACGCAAAAAATTGACCAGATTTTTATTAGAACTATCCAAACCAGCTTGAGACAGTTTGTTCTTCTTAGGAAGCAAACACGACACCTATTTTGCGGTTTCCCATACCCAATTTTTCTGTTCAATTCAAATATTCAATTTTATAAGGAAATCTGTTCAATGACAAAAAAGAAATCTCCAGATAGAAGACGTGGATCATTCGTGGATGTTTCGCTGAATTAGATGATTCAGATTTATTAAATTTCCACGCCTTTAAATGTTCTTGAAATCTGATTTTAAAATTACGTTTTGTTTGGCCTATGTAATACTTATCACATCAACTTTATTACAGTTCTTTGGTTCTATAATAATAATATTTATTAATCCCTTAAATACAGGACTGCATGTAGGATATGTCAGTACATGAGTTTAGAATTTTACACAGATCTTGATCAGTAATACAAGTTATGCAATTAATAAAACAACAAAATCATATATTAAATTACCCAAAATTAATGTTCCCCATTGGCATGACAACACCAGTCCTTACAAATTTCCAAAAATTCATTCATTGAGTATACATAATGCTCTATAAGAAATACCTTAATCTTCCTCTTAAATACAGCAAACTGCGTTTCATTTCTGACATGGAATGGCAGTGAATTAAATAATTTAATACCAACAGTTTTTGGTGATTTTTTTGTCAGTTCCAGCATGTTTGCTGGAGTTCTGAAACAATCTTTTCCTCTGGTGTTATATGAATGCTGGTTCAAATGGCGAGCAAAGTATATCTGATTTTTAAATACATAGACCAGCAACTCTAAGATGTAAATACCAGGAACTGTTAATAATTTGTATTTTACAAAAAGTGGTCTGCATGATTCAGTCTTTTGTTTGCTATACAACGTATTATTTTTTTCTGGGTTCTATCTACGAAACCCTACCTATTTATACCTGGACAACTAAGAAACGTCACAGCATTCTTATAGTTGGAGGTCTAAAAACATTGAAGCTACCTTCATTATCCTATGCGTCACTTTGTCTTAGTTGCGTTACGTATTTTACGTTCTTTATTTTGTCATTGGAAAATAAAAATATCGTGCACATTTTTAGATAATAGACTCATTAAATAATTCTAAGAAAATTACTATGGTTTTATGTTTCTATTTTTTGTTGCATCCTTCCCATTAATTGGATATTATCTTAAAAGTGAAGGTTTATAACTTAATCATTTAGAAACCATCGAGGAGCAGGTGAAGTTTTTTACTTACTATCTTACATCCGAATAAACAAGATATAACCATATATTATATTTAATAATGGGAATATCAGAATAATTAATATATTAAAATTGATAGATATCTTATTTTACAAGTCTATTTTATTTTTTAGAATAAAAAAATCTGGTTTAACCGAAGTTATTGCTGAGAAGCGAAATCTGTAATTACAAAATAAATAATAAATTCTGGGTTACAACTATCACAGTTGTGCACTTATAATTATAAAACTTATAATTCTTATTGATATACTAAAGGACATCGTAAAAGGATAATTATGCTATAATTAATGTTACAATTCAAAGATGAATATTAAATAAGAATTATTCATTAATTGTAATTATTTCTTCCTTGATTGTTTTTTAATAACACTTCTTTTTGTTACAGGTATGTTACTGAAATTATTTCTCCACTATAATTTTGGACGTCAAAAACTCCAAAACAATCGTAAGTTACACTAAAGTTATATCATTACTTTTCTTGAATTATTGTTAATAACAGTAATCAGGAATAAAAGGGTTATTTTTAAATCAATGGACCGCAACAGCACAAATACAATACATATAACTGAAGGTGTTGAACCCTTATAGCACCAATTCGTAAGAAACATGAAACTGAAACCATTATGATCTCTGATTATGATGAAATGTTGGATCTATTGCAAAGTAATTTCAAACAATTTCTCTTCAAATTTAATTTACAATTTAAAATTTTCCATGCGTAAGATCATAAAACTGGTGATCTTAAACTGGAAGGGCAACAAGAAATATTACAAGTTAAATTTAGAATTTCTCGATGTAAATGTAACATTTCATTAAATTTTATTGCTGTAATGCTGTCAGAAATAACTGGTGTACTCAATAAACATGGTCCCTCATTTGCATGTTTCTCGGTGTTTAAACTGACCCTGTATATATATTGACCCCTTAAATGCTTGACCAAAACTATGATAGCTAACGCTAATGGTAACATTTGTTGTTAAAACTGCACCAGATATGCAAATTAGATGCGAAATTTTCGAGAATTAGGTTAAGGTGTCAGAGTGTTAGATAAATGTCTGAATTAGGTGAGTTAGGGACTGTGGGAACTTTATACAGACGAGTTTCAACTTGAAAATGTATAAATTTATGAGAATACTGTCGTCACCCAGCCTGACATATCGTAAGGGTACTCCTCCTCCTCCTGTGGCAAAATTGATGGTGCTCCTTCTCTTTAAGTTTTCAACCCATAGGTTGGTTCAGCATACCTCCATGCTTCCATGTTCTCGGTCTTTTTAGTTCCACGTACGCGTTGCAATTCATATCTTCCATTATCTGTTTCATTTACTAGCCTTGGTCTACCTCTACTGCTCTTTCCCTTAACTACTCCTTCCAGTTTCGTTTTCACCAGTCTTTATTGTAGGGTGAATACGTAGAAAGATTGTTACCGGCGCTTATAGGTGTTGGTTAACAGGCGCCGATCGGAGAGAATAAATTGTTACTGGCAAAAGTAACCAAGTCATATTGACAAAGTTAAGAAAATTGCAGTACTAGTTCAGGTACTTCCCAAACATTTTAACATAATGCAAAAGTAATTGTTAACTAAAAAACGGTTAGAGATAGCGACCTGTGGTTGAAATTTTTGGATTCTTCGTTGTTTAGTCTAGAAAAAATTTGGGGCTTAAATCGTTGAACACGTTTTGATATTACAACAACATTTTTAAATGGCATAATTTACTTTATTTGTTGAAATTGTGAATTAAAATAAAGTATAACTCAAAAACGGTTAGAGATAGCGACCTCCGGTTCAAATTTTTGAATTCTTCGTAGTTTATTTAGTCCAGAAAAAATTTGGGGCTTTAATCGTTTAACGCGTTTTGAGATTACGACAATTTTTTTAATGGCATAATATACATTATTTGTGAAAATTGTGATTTTAAAAATAGCACAACTCAAAAACGGTTAAAGATAGCGACCTGCGGTTTAAATTTTTGGATTCTCCGAGATTTATTTTTCCTAGAAAAAATTAGAGGCCTTATTCGTTTTGCGTATTTTAAAATTATGACGAATTTTAATAAGGCGTGATTTATAGAAATTTTCATCTTTGCATGGACGTATCTCAAAAACGAAATGTGATAAAGACCTGCGGTTGAAATTTTTGAAATCTTAAGGTCCTAATTGACTTGTAACCATATTTTAGAGAAAAAAAAATTTTTGTAAATTTTTCATTTTTTTTAATTTTTTTTGAAAATTTTGATAAATCCTAGCTAAAAAATGGTTAGGGATAAAAAACTGCGGTTTGAATTTTTAAAATACTCCTACATTGTTTATACTAGAAAAAAATTTGGGCTTTGATAAACCATTTATTAAGATTTGTATGAATAGTAATCCAAAACCCTTGAAAATGGCCTAAAATCGAAAAAATCGTAAGGGGTACCCCTTACGAAAATTTCAATTTTCAAGCAAAAAATTTTTGTCTCCGATTTTATTGAAAATTGGTAGAAACATGTATTTTTGGTCGTAGATCAAGAAAATATGGTCCATTTTGAAGTTTGGGCAAAAGTTTTGGATATATAGGCAAAAAACTGACCCAAATTGGCTCTAACTCAAAAACTAGGAAAGAGAAATTTTTTTAAATATTTTTTTTGTAATCCCCATACAAAAATTAGCTTAAAACTATATTTTGGCTAAAATATGAGGCAAAAAATTTTTGGTCAAAATTTCAAAATTTTTGGAATTTTTTTTTTTTTGTTTTTGTTTGAAAATTGGTATACTTATATATTTTTAGCCGTAGATCTCGAATATATGGTCGCTTTTGAGTTGTGGTCCAAAATTTTGACATTTGCGACAAAAAAAAGTTAAAAAAAGACGGTCAACAAAAAGGAATAGTGATTTTTTATTACAAATGTTGCATTCTGGTGAATCTTGATGGTAAAATATGTTTGACAGAGCCGTATATTCTCAGTGAAACATATTTAATATAAGATTAATAAATAAAACACTCGGTAAGTTTCACAAATACAAGTTTAACTTCTTGTAAAACGGACAATTTTGCTTCATTAGCATTTAAAATATAATTGACAGAGGAGTCCGTGTATTCTCGATAAAACATATTTAATATAAGATTAATAAATAAAACACTCGGTAAGTTTCACAAATATAAGTTCATTTCCACTGTTTTACCCAATTCTTCTTTTGTATCTTCTTTTATCAACCTGAGGTGGTTCTGTGTAGTCAATTGCTAATATTTTTACCATTCTGAAACAAATTGTTTATAAAATATTATATTTTTGTAAGTTAATTGGTGGTATAAATAATTTAGTTCAAAAATGTTCACACACCCCTTCGACTAAAACAGTAATTTAATTTTTAATTTTCAACAAGTTATTTTTCATTAGTTACCTTTTTCACCTTCCCCCGATTTACTTGTTTTACAATGGCTGCATTTTGTTTATTGTTTCATTACGCAGTGTGGTTTTAAAACCGTATAACTTTCAGATTGTAAATTTTACAACCCTTACATTTGTTTTTTAATGGTGACTTTTTTACTTTATTTTCAAGTTGAAATGTAAAAATAGAGGCTTAATTTTCTGTTTAATTTCATGGAGTTTGAGTTTCTGGTTTTTATAAAATATTAGATTTTTATTTTTGGATGAGAATTTTGTTCAGAAACACCTATATTTAGATTTAAAAAATAAATTGGAGTCGTATAATACAATTTGGTTAAGGTATAAAAGTAATACAGGTAGAAAATATATATTTATTTTAAAATACCTCGCATGTATATTTTTTATTCCGTTTTATGTTTAATATGACTTCAAATTGTCCAAAATATTTGTAGTTGGTGCAAAACAAGTTTTAGATTAATTTAATGATTTTATTTTATATAACAAAGATGAAGACACGTTAGGGAAAGAGTGAAGAAAGCAATACTGGTTAGAAAGCTATGGGGTATAGCCACAAGGTTCTGTACTTGGGCCTCTACTATTCTTGATTTACAACGACTTTCCAACCTTTTGTTCCACAAACTCAATTATATGCGGATGATACAACCATGATCAATAAAAGCTCCTCCCTTAACTCTTTGTTACTAAACAATGACACAATTATCAATGACTCCGAAATATGGTTTACAAGCAATAAGCTAACATTAAACCAACAAAACTAAAAAAATGTTGATGTCCACTATAAAACACGATTTTGACAATCAGCCGGCAGTCAAATTTTTGGGTATCTATGTGGATCCTGTTCTGTAATGGAGCCAACATATCCATCAGCTTTGTGTTCAACTCCGAAAAATTACATATTTATTTAGACACCTCTACAACTCAGTCTCGTTAGATGTAACCTTAATAGCATACTTCGGACTCTTCCAATCTGCAATGATCTACGGGATTCTAGTTTGGGGCCACTCAGCCCAAGTTAAAAGAGTATTCAGCTTACAGCGAAAAGTTGTAAGAATTATATTGGGTGTTTCATATAGAGGAGATTGCCGAGAAATATTCGCTAAATTAAAAATAATGACTTATCCGGCTCTTTACATCTTTCACTCTGCACTCTTTGTTCATAAGAACCAATCCAAGTTTACCACTTATGATCAAATACACAAATACAACACTAGAAATAAGAACAATATATGTCCGGAATTTCTGGGACTTAACAGGACACGAAACAGTGTAAACTTAATTAATTTCTACAGTTCTCTACCGGAGGAGTTTAGGTTGTTTCCATTTGCAAAATTCAAAAATGTACTAAAGAAGATTCTAACATCATATCCAATATGTGAAGAATTTTTTACCCTAAATTTTGAGCCATTAATGAAAGGATAACACATATTTTTTTATGAAATTACTTTACAGCTCAGTTTCAAAACTAAACATGTAAACCGATGTTGTATAAGAAGAAGACACTGATAACAATATCTCAGTTTTGAATTTTTTCTGACAAATCACTTTTTAAATGATACCTCCTCGTATACTGGACTGTTTTATTCAATTAATTAAAAAGTAATAAATCAAAAGTTTATTTTAAAAAAATGTGTGACCTAAAACTAAATTATAATTTAATTCATCCATAATTAAATGTAATGAAAATGTCGTCCTGCGTCAGTAATTTGTTGATTACATCTTGCTTTGGAAATATCGTCATTTGTGACACATTAAAAAATGATTGGCCACATGTGAGAGCATTACCGAATCGACAGTGACAGCAAACTGTCATTATCACAAGCAATTAACGATTTGCTAGCAACGCACATCTCTTTCAGTTCCCCATTCGGAAACTGTGTTCCGTTAGAATTTCATTCGGAGGTAGAATGAACATAGTACGTTCAACATTCTCCGCCCCCAACAGTAACGATTTTATATTGTATTAGTTGTCGCATTAGAATATTGGATATAAATTGATTTACCACATTGAAAATGTCATATTGTGTATTAGATTTGTTGGACGCTTAATAGTTTTATTAGCGAGAAAGGTATTTAGTTTACACATAGCTTACAGACGTAGCTACGTAGCTCTAGGGATTTTAACGTTGCAGGAAATTTAAGTTATTAACACTATAAAGTAATGCATAATTTACCTGCCTTAATTTATATTTTATTATCCGTTATGAAAAACAGTTCTTTTATGAGCAATTTAATATTAATTTAAATGTTGGCAGTCACTCTATATTTTCCCACCTTTCTCTCTATGTATATTTCATATCTATCTATCTGCCTGTCTGTCTTTCTGTATTTATCTTCTTCTATCTCTAAGTATCTATGTCTCTTCTTTAGTCGACTGACGAGTCGGTAACGACTTAGTTTCGAGTGACGATCTCTCAAAAGGATGCATAACCACTAAACAGATCAATAACCATAGGTACTTAGGGCATGGTATCAGCATTGGTCAAGATAACCAAACACGAGAAATCTGGGCTGGGTAGCGTTAAGAAGGCTAAGAATGGTTTTCATAACCGACTTTCCTATTTGCCTCAAGAGGAAAGTTTATCAATGATTTCCCTGATTTAACTTATGTCTCAGATACACCAACACTTTGAAGTCTGCGAAAATAACGTTAATGTTTTTTGTCAAAACATCTGGAGTTCCACAGGGATCTAACCTAGATCCCTTATTTTTTATTTTTATATTAACAATATTAGCATATTTTTCAAACACTGCAACGACTAGAACATCCGAATATATGGAACGTGTGCAAATTGCAATGACTGTGAGAGATAGAAGACTTTTTCCATTCGCAACTTATCCAGCCATTTCTGGTAACATATGGCATTTTACGAGTTCGTCAACCTTCGTATAGTCCTCACCAGGCTATAGACTTCTAGCTGTTCCTTAAATTGAAAAATCCTCTAGAAATAAAATTATTTTAGGGCATAAAACAGAATGCGATGAGGTAGCTGTTGGCTCTTCTAAAAACTGACTTTAAGGTGTGCTTCCGAAAGTGGGAAGATCGCTGGAAGAAGTTTATAACTTCCGAAGGGAAGTATTTTTACATCATCGCCATTGATCAAGATTAACTCTTTCTCTTGCTATAGCACAAGGTCAGATTGTTACCGGGCACACCTCGTACTTGTCTTACTTTGTTGCTAAAATGTACAATTTCACAAATTAAATCACATATTTAGTTAATAAATTTGTTTAATAAAAAAATATTCCGAATGAATTAAATTATACGTCAAATTATGTGAGTAGTAACATTCTTGTATAATTTAACACCTTCTGCAATGTAGGATATGAACAATTACATCAAATATTCAAAACGGAAAACCAGATGAAATTAATCATGATAGAGGTAATTGCAGAATTTGCATACGACTTACACGATGCTTAACATTTTTACACCTAACTAGAAATTATGCAAGGTTACGAAACAGAATTTTTCTATACTTGGAAAGGATTTACATGATCGAGGCCCGCCAAAACAAGGAGTATAAATATGGTACAATGTAGGTCATAAAAATTAAGCGATGTTATTGATTCGGTTGGTGAAAAAGTATTATCGTCTTGTTTCATTCGATCTTTTCGAGCAACGGTGTACTATCAGGTTTTGCAACTTGGCCACAGTGCAACGGAAACTTCAGCAGGCCTACGGAGACAGTATTTTGTTAAGGACCCATTGTGGTTCAAGGCATTTTCAGAAGGAAGAGAGTTGATTGAAGATGAATCACGCAGCGGAAGGCCTTCATCTTCAAGAACCGATGAAAAGGTCGACAGAATCCGGGATCTTGTGCGTTCAGATCATTTAGAATGATCGGGGAAGAGTTGAATTTAACTCCTACCGTTCTTCAGATTTTGAACAATGAATTGGGGATGAGAAAAATCTGCAATTTCAGTGAACGAGTTTTTGGCAAGTAAAAACCTTGTTGTGGCTCCTCTTTCGCGTGACTTGAGTCCTTTTTTCTCTTCCCAAGATTGAAAAATTACCTCATGGGACGTAATTTTTGAATACTCGAAAACATTCAAACGTCCATAACCGACCAGCTGAAAGCATTCCAGTATCCGAGTTCCAGCACTGCTATGAGGATTGGAAGAACCGTCACTTGCGCTGTGTGGCTTCCCAAGGAAGTTATTTTGAGGGAAATAATATTGAATTATAATTCTATCCGAATAAAAAAAAATTATAAAATCATTTACTTAATTTACACACTTCGTACAATAGAAACGGTTCATACACAAAAACATACGCGTTTTAACATAGAACTGTGCGAAATAGATATATATTTGTGTATCAGTTCTGTTCTGGACTGTATTTCTTTCTCGTAAAATTCAGGCTGTTGGTTTTTTTCTATAAAGTGTATTTAATTTGTAATCCATTGTTTATGGACAACGAATATCTGTAAAATGTTGCAACATAAAAATCATTGGAACTTAATTTAACTTCTTTTAATTAAAAAACTTCCAATTACTTATTCTGAGACATTTTAGACGTTTTATGGTCGATTCCGTAGAATTTTATTACAGTCTAAAACAAATAAAACTCAACTTTTTCGTTGCAAGAGATTTATATTGGGTAAGACAATACTCCCGTCAGCAAGCCTCAAAAATAAATACAACCAATAAAATGTAGTGGACCTTTTCTTTTTTTTAAATATTTGTCGATCCCAAAGGAACTTATCCTGGACAAATGGTGGACGATAAAATGGATAAACATGACGATCGTAAACATGCCGTCAACGTACAACGTGTGGTCAGTAGAATACGAACTCTCTCAACTCCCAACGGTTACTGTTGTCTCATGAAATTGCATTAGTAAACTCTTGACGCGTAAATCTCAAGTTTGGACATACTGACACAAGCTAAGGGTGATCTTTACGATTACCGCTAGATGTCACCTGAAACTGTTATCTTGAATTGCTGATGTCTTTTTCCTTCTATTGCATCAACCAACTAACCGATCCGATACCACACTCGGTCAGATACTTGAAGGTTTTTCTTTTTTATTTTTCTATGCTTGATATTTTCTAGTGGGATTTCAGACGAAAGAAAAGCTATGAGTGGTTGTGGACATGAAAAGAGATCAGTTTGAAGTTTATAACTTTAAGATTTCTGTTAAAATTTTTGACATTTTTGTTGCTTGATTTCATTTTACACATTGTTTTTTCGTCAAATTTGAAATATTTTAACCGTCTATTATATGAGGTTCAGGCTAGAATTATTGACAATAAGAAAATCAGAAATATGTCCTTTATACCATGAGTTCAAAAAGATATTACATAAGGGTTAGCTAAAATAAAAGTAATGTCAACAGCAAGCTTTATAATTAATTCACTGTCATCATTTTTGTGGTTGTCATAAGTTCATATTGAAAATTCCATTAAGCTACAATCATAATAGTTTTTACAATAGAACACAAAAAATTTATTGAATCATATTTTCGAAATGGTGTTCGAGAAAACGGCGAATGGATTTACAGTGCGGTGTCATGTTTAGAGGAATTTCGGATACAATTTCCAGATATTGCTTTCCTTGAAGGAAATTTTTTCAGCGCACTTAGAAGATGTATTAATATAAATTCGAGTCAGTTAGATGAACTGTGTTAGTTGGAAATAGCCAATATTTTGTGCGATACAAATTTTAACTAATTAACCAATCATCACCATCTGTTCTGTTGCTCTTATTGGAGCATAGGACCCCTTACGGTGATTCTGCGGCATTTTGAGATACAGGGTTGCCAGTCTTACATTTTCTACACTACAGTTAACTGTAACTGAATAGAACTGTCACCAACACATCAAATTAAAGCTAGATGGAAATATTCGTTTCCATCGCAAAGGTTCTTTACTAAGTCTTTCCAATCTTTTCGATTTTTAGCAGCATTCCTTCCACGATAGTCCTATGCTATTAAGGCTATTATCCTTGGGCTATTATTAATTGGCTAAATTATTAAGGCCCGGTTTTTCCACCTTCAGATAAAGTTCCAGGTAACTATATGACAGATAAGGTTATTTGTAACTTCATCTGCTGAGTAAATGTCATCCCTTCTTTTTATACAAATGTATCTACCGGATAGTTATCTAACCGATAATGAGACTGACGTATTGGATTCACTGACTGGTATTGACATTTATTCAGCAGATGAACTTACAAATAACCTTACCTGTCAGATAGTTACCTGGAACTTTAACTGAAGGTGGAAAGACCAGGCCTAAGTGTCATTATTTTCGATATTGAGATAAGAGTTAAACAAAAACATGTATTCAAATACGTTGATTTCAGTCATACAACAAATGAAAATTCAATTATACATTTTAATATCAACTTCAGTATTAAAAATTGTCATTTTCATTGTCAAAGTTAAAATTTAAGTGAAGCATTTTCATTTAGCTGTCTTTTTACTTTTTCCCTTTTGAAATGTCAATGTGTCCCACCAAAATTGAATCGTGAAAACGTGTCTGTCATATTGGGACGTGGAAGTAAAACCTGTCGTTGTCTATCTTGTATAGAGTTTGCAACGTCATTTGAAATATTTTCATTTATCTCTGGCCTATATTAGAGTTGATAGGTGATATCAGAATGTCAATCCGTCTATTAGTAAATACATTCGATGTAGTCCTTCTCTGTCAATGTATGTCCATCCATCTGTCTATCCTATTTTTCGACCCATTTACTCAAATAACAGTGTGCCATCAACAATAACTCATATAACGCGGAATATGTCTATGATATCACTATATCATCCGTATATGTCGTTCGCTGGGCTCGACTACCCATCAACTATTAATATGATTACGGGACTTGGTATGTGTATGCTGTTAATGATGTGGACACGTCATTACCTTGTCATTTACCTATCGAATACTATCCTCGAATGTTTATTCTCTATCGCGTTTCCAATCAAATTCATTTCTATTTGACTTTCCATTATTGGTTGCATCACATCAAAGTGTTGTTCGATTATGCGGGTCAAACCGCAAGTTCAACAATAGCGCTGGTCAGAGGTAAAATAACCCTTGGCAAATGCTAATTGCTAACCGTGCAAATCGCTTCATTTGAATTTTGATTGAAGTCGAGGGAGAACGTAATTCAATCATCGTGGAGTGACATTCAACATTCCTCATACCAGAACTATGGACGATTAGAATCTCCCATAAAGCGAAATATGACCAATATATAAGCAATCAACATACGTAGCATTCAATCAATACTCGAAATAATAGATTTGTTAATAATGTTTACCTTCAAGAGATTACGACAGACATCTGCCTACTGGTGAATCAATACTAGAAGCCATTCTTATGAAGAATATGTTATAGTTCACAAGATTAGACATCCCAACTGATTGACACAGAACTGATACACAAATATATATCTATTTCGCAAAATTGAAATTGTAGTAATTTTAGTGCGTGTCACAATATGGTGCATGCCTTAATATTGGAGGTAGAAACATGTAAATCGTCGGCTCCGGTCTGTCTGTCGCGTGCGTACGCTGCGTCGCACCAAGCCGGACAACCAGACACCGCTCTTGCACGCAGTATCATTAGCGCTACAGTAATTGGCCTTTAATTAGCTAGTTTAATCAGTGACTTGTGGTAGGATACCTTGAATTATTTTGTTTTTAAAGGGAATAGTGCTTGAGGGTAACACTTAATGTTTCTTTTATTATCTTGGGAGCTGTCGATGACTATATTGACATCAATAGCAGGTTATTTTGTTCTGTACAACTTTAACATCTTAATAACTCTAAAAACTTAAAAGACAGGAAACATGGTTTATTTTATTTAGTTTTATTGTAATTTTATTTGGATACATCTGATACTACCTATCCACATCAAAAAATTATAATTTCCAATTTTAATTATTACAAAGGCTGTGCCTAAACGTTAGTCAATTGTTATATGAAGCTTTTAGTAGACATTATTTTTCCCTTATGTCAACCCTTATGTAATTTCTTTTTGAACTCAAGGTATAAATGTGTAAATTCTACCAAGTTAATTTTTAAAGGACTAAATTTTTGTTGTTGTATTGCGTTCAAAGGTGAGTTTGCAGTACAGGGCCTATGGAGTAGTTCTTTTTCGTACTCTCTAATGGGTTTACACAATGACGCTATCTTTTTCTTGCTTGTCGACGTTGATCGCGTTGATCTGCGCAGTATTCCACAAATGGTCATTTGTTTTTGTAGAGTGTTATTTTGAGTTTTATAAGAGTTGATTTTTGTAAATCATACGAGTTTTTCACATTATTATAATTAACACATTTGACACTTTTACAACATTTGGTAACACCGCTCCCATTTGCCATAAGAGCTATACTGCAAACTCACCTTTGAACGCACTATACAATTGGTAATTTGCAATGATATCAAAAAATGAAAAAATCCCAAAACTTGGTCACTTGTCGCTTAAACCCACGATATATATTAATTAAATTAAAAATTTGTTAAATTATGATATTCATTGAATTTTTATCTATTGAAAAACCAATGTAGCCAACGCTGTAGGCATTGCATCACATATGTCCATCTGTAATTTATTTCCCATTTAATATCAGCACCGTTTGAAAACATGTATTTTATGTCGAGCATATTTTCGAAAATGGCAAAACATAAAACACGTTAATTAACAAATGGTAATTACAATATGCACTGCACCTATGTCCGTGTGGAATAAATAAATTGATGAAACTGTCATGACGTAAATATTGGATTCTGGACCATTCTTTTCGAGTTAACGTCTATCAAAACAGTGGCGACTCGTCAGTTGTCAACTACAACCGGTATTGACACGATCATAGTAAAGAATATAATAGGGACGCAACATACAGGTACTGTTATCAACAGAGACGTTCCTGGAATGTTGGCCAACCATGTGTAATAATTATTGCACTCAACAAAAACAATATTTCCGCCTTTATCATTTAAATACTGCATTTAGGATTCATTCAAAATACTGTAAGAACTGAATGAGGCAGCTAAAAATGTAGAGCTCAAAGTAAACAAACAAAAAATTGTTGACAAACCTTGTATTGAGCGAGGAAATGAAAATCGACGATGCTAACATTGAGCAGGTTGATGTTTACAAATATCTTGGGCACGAAGCACATATTGACAGAGACAATCAAACGTACAAAATATTCAGGAGAATATCGCAAAGATGGGCAGCATTTGGTACTACGAAACATTTTTAAAAATGATATCCCAATATGTAAAAAGAAAGCTTTCGAACTGTGTCCTTCTTAATCTACGAAGTGGAAACCGTAGCATTGATTAAAGCTTCTGCTATAAAGCTGCAAGAAGGCCAAGGACGAACTGTGCTCGGTATAACGCTGAGGGATAAAATACCAAATGCTGAAATTAGTAAACAGAAACTAACCGGCATCCAAAAGTAGCTGGAATGAAATGGAAATGGGCCATCTAGCTATGAGGCGATAGAAGGACCACACGGATTCTCGAGTGGAGATTATGAGCTGAACGTAGCCGAGGAAGATTGTTCACTCACTGATGATCTATGGAATGAAATGGAAATGGTCCTTCTATCTCGCAACTGACGATAGAAGGATCACACGGTTTCTCGAGTGGAGATCATGGGCTGATAAACTTAGCCGAGGAAGATTGCCCACTCGTTGATGATAGGAGGCAAAGGAAATGGTCCATCTAGCTTGAACAATAGACGATAGAAGGACCAAACGTACAATCGAGTGGAAACCATGGGCTGATAAACGTAGCCGAGAAAGATTACCTACTCGCTGAAGATGGGATGAAAAGGAAATGGTCCTTCTAGCTTGAACAATAGACGATAGAAGGACCAAACGTATTATCGAGTGGAAACCATGTGCTGATAAACGTAGCCGAGGAAGATTGCCCACTTGCTGATGATGGAATGAAAATGAAATGGTCCTTCTAGCTAGAATAATAGACGATAGATGGACCAAACATATTCTCAAAGTTAAAAAAAATTTTAAATGTATAGAAAAATTTGGAGATGAAGATATTAGTTCATTATCTATTATGAACTGCAAAATAATTAAGGTTTTTGTAGGAAATATTTCCTTAAAACTTAATATTTCGTTAAATAATTGACGTGGTATCTAAAACAGAACTTGAGCGTATCAATGATCGGTTTGAATTCCTATTTTTTTTTATCCATCCTTTCTGTTTTCTTCCAAAGGTGGAAATGAAATAAAATTTTATGTTAACAGTTTTTTGGAAAGATAAAAGTCTGAAAAGAAAAGAAGCAAAAAGTGAAAAGGGTTGTTGATAAGAACTAAAGACATGAAATAACATTTTTCTTTTTAGATATTTCTATCTGTCCTCTAAGTTTTATCTGCAATTCTTTTAACCACTTAGATTTCTAAACATTTGAGATTTTTATTTTTATTTCAACAACAAACGATAAAAGTTAAACATAAGAGTGTTTATCTTACTGTTTCAAGAATTATCAAACTAAAATAAATTTGTTTAAGTTGTGGATTATCAGGGATAATATCATTTAAACAAAAGAGATGGAATAGTATGTCCAGAAATGTTGACAATTTTAAAAGGCCTCACAAATGTGTAGTAAAAAATTGAACTCAAGATGCTTAAATATATTTAAATACATAGATGCATTATAAAAAGAAACGCCAATCAATTTTCACAATCGATGGAACATGGATTCCATTTCTCTTCGGCAGGAGGCTTGCATACCACCCAAAACACCAACTATCAAGGCTACAAGCCTTTATAACCTGGATAAACCATTCTAAGCTCGGACAAGGGATGTACGTGGACATCTTCTTCCTTGAGAAAGATATTCTTCTCAGCAGTTTTTGAAAAATCACACCTGTTTGGTCTATCTAGGAGGGTTAGGTCCAGCTTAGTGGCTGTCAGTACCCTCGAGGTGGGGAAGGAGTTCCAATAAATGCGGTACTTGGATTTTCCACTACCGAAATGTCAAAAGGGACGTACGATATAATCGGTATTGGATCAATACCATAGGCATATCTAAGATGATAGCAGAGCACGCGTAGAGTAGCATTATATCAAGACACGCAGCTCAACGCTGCAAGAGATGGTCAAGCATATGGTACATAATGGTTGGATGATGGTGGCACAACCTACAGAGTGTGGACTCCGCCATTTGGAATATACTCGGTATGGTGTTAATACCATAGGCATTTCTAAGATAGTAGTAGAGCACGACGAGAGCAGCATTATGTGGCAGATATTATTATTAGGGGGAACTTAAAATAGTGTCCTCGAGGTGGGGAAGGAGTAATTGCAATAAATGCGGCACTTGGAATTTTCAACCACCTATGTCAAGTTGGGGAGGGGTTAAGCCATGATCCACCCAATGTAGTACAGAAATAATTTATTGATTACGAAGTACATTTGAAGAATCCTGGTTTTTCACTATCTGTATCAATTATTTAAATCCTCCAACGAGATACTCCAATTAAAATAAAAAAGTAATTATAGTATAATCGAGTAACATAGTTAGAAATAAAGATCTCTCTACCTATTAGAAGTTTGATATAAATTGACTTTCTGATTAACCGTCAGTTTGAAATATTGATTGAAAAAAGGATTCTGTTGAGAGAAACGTTCAATCTCACTTCTTTTATTGGATACGTTTGCAATTACAAATTCAATTTTCGTCCACTAAAAAAAAGAAGAATAAAAATACAGTGTACAATACGGAAGCAGGTGTATATGGTAATAGGAATAAGAGAACACAATATGAAAGAACAAGTTCAAACCAATTCTCGTAGTATCATATGCAATACAGAATATTTATTGTTAATAAACTTAGGCTATGTTGCATAAAGCATTTATAAGTACACAATCAGTTTTTTTTCACCATGACGGCGTAGTTTTTGTGTAGATACAATAGAAATTAATTGTTGTTCATTTGAGTGTACAAATCGAAGATATACTAAAAGAAAGAATCGGCTTGCAGCAGAAGAAATAAATTGTCGCACAAAGTTAAATTGTCAAAAATCAGGAATAAATGAGCATGTTTTGAACTATAGTACACCTCATACTTATGTACAGTCCTGTAATACTACTGCTATTTAATTAAAATGTTAAAAACAGAATAATTTATGGTATGACCTGCTAAAATAATTACACTGACACATATAATGTAAAATTAAATATTTAATTTTGTGGTACAATTTATTGAATTAAACATAATGAATATTTAATTATTTTTTGAAAATGCCAATATTTAAATTCGAATTTAAATGTTACTATTTAATATTTAAATGCTGTTATTTATATATCATTGTTATTTACATTATATTGCAACATATATTGGCTATTGGAAACAAATTCTCAACTATCCTTGAACACTATCAAGTCCCAAAGCTTACTCATAACCACAAAGACACATGACTATGATAATCCCTTGTATGTAAGTTTTGTTGGTATACATGTAGATCCCCATCTATGATGGGACCAACATACAGAGTTTCTGAGCCGTAAACTAAGGTCTACCATATATCTAATTAGAAAATTAAACTAGAGATGTGGTTCTAAAAGCTTATTTTTCCCTTTTTCATTCCCAGTTAAGGTTTATTAATCTGGGGATATTTACCAGCTGCCAAAAGAACTTTTGCCCTACAGTGTAAGGTTGTAAAAATTATTGCTTCTGCTACTTTTCAAGCTGTCGTGATTTTTTTGTAAAACTCAATATAATGTCACTACCTTCCCTTTTCATCTTTTACTGTGTACTCCATATTCACCAAACACTAAAAAAATTCCCAACCTGCAGTAAAACCCACTACCATAATACTCGGTTAAAAAACAATATTCGTGGTAACTTTTTACGCCTTAACATATCGAGGAACTCCATCAATTAATTTTTTTAACCTTATACCTGTGGAAATTAGAGAACTACCACCCAAAAATTTCCACGAAAAAATCAAAGTTATGGACTGTAAATCCAATGTATAGCTTCGATGAGTTCGATAACTTAAGTTTTAAATAACTTATATTTTATGTAAATGACTGACTAGTAACGTTACCATGTAATAGTATTTAGTCAATAAACATTATTATTATTATTTATTATTGTCTCTCCGTGTTCTTAATTTAACTCTTCAAATACGTTATAACGTATATTACGGCCAGACTCCAGCGTTATATAGTTGGCATACGCCAGCGTCCGCTCAGCTCTCTGATCGATCGCTAAAAACCTAAATGGGGAAAAATATGAATTCCGTAACCACTGTGAAGTGACTCCAGCGGCTATCAGCTGTCCAGGGCAAGGTAGAAGGCCGCCAGCCCAGTCTAGAGGTAGATGTGACTATGCAGGGTGTTTCTGTAATTACCAATACCTATGTGCGGCCTAAAATTTATACGGCGCCAGTCACCTCGCTTCTATTGCCCTAAATTCTGGAAGAAAGATCAAACCCCAGGGGAAAAGAATATAGTTCTCGTAATAGAAACACCAATATTCTCAATAACAAAATTTATTAACAATAAAAATTAACGAAATTATTCACAAGGCAAAGGTGTTCATAAGGAACAATCCAATGTACTTTTATTAACAATAAAAATTCAAAATGTTAAACACTGGATCAGACTTAACAACAGTCTGAATCCAAGTGAAACTCAAACTATTTAAGCTTTATCAAAACACTAAATGATTACAAGATAACTTTCCAGCTGAACATTCCCTTTTTAAATTCGGAGTACGACAAATTTTATATGTAAAATATCTAAAATCAAATCCAAAATATAATTACTCTAACTCAAAAAAAAATACAATCAGTTTTGACTCGTTCTCGTATTTTATAAAAATGTCTTTTGTTTACAACGAGCTGTTTATCATAAAATTAACCTAATACTTGAAATTCTTTCAAAGCGAAAAATATCGCGATTAAATATTTATTTATAAACAGTGAAAATCTCAGCGTAAATATTTAACAACAAAAAAACAACCATAATGTCTAATTTAAGAAAATTCCGTTGTACAGACGGCGCCACCTTACAGCAAAACTCCATGAATATATGCAACGTTTACCATATTTATTTAGAGGCGTCCAATTTCAGGCCATGCAAAAATCCCATTTATTATGTAAGTATTCGCATTGTTTTACGATAAGACTCGTGTACTTGGATAAGGATATGATTAGGGCTAATTCTGTTATTTTTGTTAATTCGTTGCGATTATTATTTTATTAAAGCTACAGTTTCCTTCCTTGATGGTTAATGGTTTTGTGATAATGTGAACGGTCACGACATTGTTAATTAGAATTATTGTACAAGATCCTATTGTATTGGACGAAGAAAATAACTACTTTCATTTCAACAATTGAATTTTGTTGAATTAAATGAATATTTAATTATATAGCAACACTGAAAAGTACCATTTACAATTGAAAACAAAGTTTTTCATTTTCTTTTTAATTGGTTTAATGCTCTTCATTTTTATTCTTCTTTTGTAAAAGTTATTGAAAAGTTTTACAAGCAATCAAATACGTTCACAAGATATTTATGGAAGACAAACAAACGTTTTTATAATCTATTCATTTATTGGATTGAACCTAAAACTAGCAAACTGCTTATAAAAAGACTAACCACCATTTTGAAAACACATTTTCCAAGCAGCCGAATCTCTTAAAATACAGCGTTAAAGAGTACCTTGTCGCACGATTTAATTCGTTCCACGAGATGATTCGTTCAAATTATTCTTTAGCCAAACGATTTTCCATAAGTTTCAATGCAAAAATCTTTTAACCCAATTTATAACGTTCCCAAAGGATTCAAGAGTTGATAAGTTCAAAATCACCTTCATACTTCCTCCTTGCCAGGTTCAACTGTTGTGGTATTGTAGGAATTTTATGAGTTTCTTCTCTCTCATTTTTTGGCTGTTTTTCTGGAAGAGATTTTTTGTTTTTTTGGCTGGATTTCCTTCTTCTTTAAGATTTCATTGAAGTGGTTGACACAATTATTTGGAGTGTTTTTGGATATCTTTGCAAATACATATCCACATTATTAATTTTGGCATTTAAACGACCGCGTGTCTTCTATTTATATAATTGTACTAATATCGTTGTCATCAACTTTCTATACTTTCGGATAGAGTATTCCTGCACTATCTTCCTCCATTCGATCCCATTTTCTTTTGCTATTCTATTTTTATAAGCACATCACTATTAAATATATAAATTGTAGTAATGTTAACCGTTTGGCCTTCATAGTAGACCGGCAGCCTATTTTTAAAGATAGTAGATAATACAAAATGGTCTGTATTACTTTTTATTATAAATAAAAATAACATTTTTTTTCCTGTATATCAAATTTATTATTAATAATTCTGTGTATTTACCATCTGCTTTAAATCATGAGCCGGGTTATTAATCCAGCGACTTTTTTCAGCATTTCCGTAAGGGTTACAGTTGTATATTGTTTTGAAAATTCTTTGGTTTTACTTACTGCATTTTTGTTAAGCACGGCTGTAATATCCTTGTCATAATTTTCTACTTATGTTTCGTTCATACACCATCATTTGGTTCTCCTTGAAATTGTCCGTATGTGAAAAATATTTTTCATATTTTACGGATTTTTCTTGGACTTTGTTCACGTCTAGACTTTGGAAACTTATGCTAGACTAATTTTATAATCCTAATACATCGTTAAAATCTCTTTTAAATAATTTCAATTTTATAAACGAATGGTATTATGTATGGCGAACTAAAGTAGTCTATCCAAATCAAATTTACCACCAGTCTCAGTATTTATCCATAATTAATAATCAATGGCATTCCAGTTTCTTCAAAAAGTGAAATAAAATAACTTTAACTGCATTGGATCGAAGACAATCAAATTCAAATGAGAAGTCAACATTTAGAACTTAACTTTTGACTTCTTCGCAGAAATACAAAACTCTCTTCTTCAAATACGGCTGTACATGATCATTATCAAATATATCAGGCCCTATGGACGTTAATTTTGGGGATGTGCCACGTCAAACTGTCTAAAAGCAATAAAAAATATTCCCAGGTCTAGTTAATGACAACCCAATGTTGTGTCTCGAATTGAATGTTCCATGAAGACTTCAAAGTTCCTTTTGTTAATGAAGAAAGGGTTGCCACATATCTTAACTGAATTATTGGACACGATAACGAACTGGTATTACATGTAGACACCGATTTATACAACAGAGCGACTTGAAATATATTGAAGTTTATTTTAAATATCTATATTCTGTGTGCCAACATATACGGGTTTTAAAATCTTTCCACCCATAAAATAATTTAATATTGAAAAATCTTTATGGTTTTGATATAGTTGAATTTTGTTTCCAGGCCAGTAGTATATAGTCATTCTTTTAAATGATGTATGTAACCATTATAAAAATGAAATATTCATACTATCGTGAGATAAATTTTCCTTTGGTGTATATATCTATTTTCCAGTATCTGAAACACATTATGTCACATTTTGATAGGAGAAAATAAAAAAGAACGATCCCTTTGCAGTCGCTAGAGTGGGAGATGTGTAGCACATCTGTCGATGCATTAGTGGGTGCAGTACAAACAGAGCCACTATCACCCAGGGGATTGTGGGGGCACCTCGACATTTTTAACTTAGATCCTGATTCATAGTAGGACAAAATATTTGTTATCGTAGTTGTGATTTATAAATCAACAACTATTAATAAAACTGTATCCATAACAGTATAAGTAAAACTGGTACTAGGTTCCTAGTTTTGTATAAAATAAAATAAGGAGTAGCACTGGGTTAACAGAAATTGGGTGATTTTCATTAAGAAATGCCATAACTCAAGAAAAACCAAACGTTGTCAACGATCCTTTGGTTGCGAGAGAGAAAATTATATTTCCATCCTTGCATATCAAGTTTGGGCTTATGTTGCAATTTTTGAAGGCTTTAAATCGAGATGGACTTTGTGTAGGATACTTGACACGTAAATTTCTTGGGAAAAAACTGAAATCCAGAATATTTGATGGTCATCAAATAAGGCAACCTACTGAAGATCCACAATCCAATCCAACCGCATCAATGAACGAGATTGAATCTAATTCTTGGTGTTCATTTATGCAAGTAGTACAAAATTTTCTTGGAAATCGTAAGGCAGAGAATTAGTGGAAAATATGCTTTCCAACTTTAATATTCTCGGTTATATTATGACCACTTACCAGAAAACCTAGGTGATTTTAGTGAAGAACCGGGGGAAAGATTCCATCAGGACATAAAACTATGGAAGATAATTATCGAGGAAGATAGCCCCATGATGGTCTACTTGGAGTCTTCACAAAGACTGTTCTGGTAAACTCCATGCTAGAAAGTCGTACAAAAGAACATTTTTAAGTGATAAGTGATGAATGTATATATATCTACATTATGAAATAAATACCTTACTTTGTCTCTTTTGTATTTATAACTGGCAGTTGGAGCAAATAGTAACAATAATAAAGTGCAAAATACACAAATTAAGAAATAAGATATTTTATTGTAACAGAGGCCAATATAGTATCTCAAAAACTAGATCTGATAGACCAAATGTGACAGCTATTTTGGATTCTGTGCCCAAAAATTACCTAGAGACAGTTAAAAACTCGCAGGCAAATGTCTGTTGGGCTGTGTTATTGTTGGTTTTCCAAAATCCAGTGTATATCTGTTTTAATCCAAAATTGATCTTTTTGCGTACACATTTGTTCTGTAATTAAAAAACTCGTAAATTTTAATTTTCAAAGGGCATACATGAAAAGAAACTTATTAAATTTTATATAAACTAGTTGATGCTCCCTATTGCAATGTCATTTTATCCATATGTCCATCCGTTAATATTCGTCCCTTAAAGCCATCAATATTGCAAGAGTCAGAAGGGGTTGATACTCTTTCACCCCTGGAGAGTATTCCAATGCAGGATGTGATGCGACATTTGGTACTAATGCTAACAAAAGATTCGTCACGCGCCCGTATGGAGTCAACTGCGCGAAATTACAATTCAGAGAACAATCAGACGGTAAATAGATGGTCTGAGGTTTCAATCTTTAATGAACCTCCCTCTGCCTCTGCCTCTGCCTCTAGGCTCGCGGATGATTTAGATTCTACAATCAGGAATATCCTCATAGTCAGAACTATTTTAGGATAGTTAAAATTTTCATGAATTAACAGATTTCTAACTAAGAGACAAATTTAGTAAATGTGGGAAGTAAATATATATGCTGATGTCGGATAATATAAACCCAATAAACAACTTACAATAGTGTACAACCACCAAATATCAATCCACCAAAGTGTTGTTTATTTTTTTAGTTATGTTTATTTAGGGGTTCTTCAAGTGCTTGGTTATTTTCTCCCAGTGACAGTTTTTACATGGTACTATATTAACTACATTACATATATTATAATAAATAGTGGCTTTATGTTATCTATATTTTGTTCAACAAATTAGTGTCTTTTAGGATCTTCTAGGTTATCCAACAGAGCTACCAATGTATCTTGCCAATGGAGTGGTCGAGCTTACTAAATTGCGTATTTTTGATTGGTTTAAACAGTCTGAATTGTGAAGTTACTAGTTCAATTGGTGATATGTTTCGTGCGAGAATAATATGTTAACATTACTCCCATTTTCACAATCATTCATCTCATCTAGGTATAGGAGCTCGCCCCCTAGCATCGGCGATTAGCCTCGTTGCAGAAATAGACTGATATAAAACAAATAAAATAATAATATAACTAATGAACCTGGCATTTTGTTACTACTCCTTCCTTCGTTGTATTTTTCACTGTCTATTAGTATGTGTTTTACTGTGATGGATGTATTGCATGCATCGCAAATTTCAGGATCAGTTTTTTTAAGTAGATGGTGAGTCAGTAGCGTGTGTCCGATTTGTAGTCTAGAGCTGTTTGTTCGTTTCTTCTTCCTAGAGTACTCCAGCGATTTTTGGTTTAACTTCCCACAGTTTATTACTTTTAACTGCTTGGAGGTTTGTTCTTTTCTTCTTCCTAGAGTACTCCAGTGATTTTTGGTTAAATTTCCTTCAGTTTATTACCTTAAACTGCTTGGAGGTTTGTTCTCTTCTTCTTCCTAGAGTACTCCAGAGATTTTTGGTGTATCTTCCCACAGTTAATTACCTTGAACTGCTTACCAGACCGAGTTCCATTCGAACTTTTTTTGCGGTACCTTTGAAGAATGTTGTGGGATTGGCATTTGTTGTTCTACAGCTGTTACTGCTTCCTTGGCTGCTTGATCAATTTTTTCGTTATCAGTAATTATATGCGAAGGGATCCATAGTATTCATTTTCCACTTGTTATTGCACTGTGTAGATTATCCTGTATTTTTTAATAATGGTTTTTGCTGTTAGTTGCCTTCTTTGAACAGTGCTCAAGGAATCAATCTGGATAACGTAATTTTTTGTCTCTTGATTATCTTGTTTTATAAATCGGCTTGCTTCAAATATGCTGTATGTTTCAGACACTTATTAAACAGATGGAATTTGCGTATTTCGTCTCTGATTAGTAATGCTAGTATTTTGTTGATAAATAATGTTTCAAAGACTCCTGGTTAGTTATGGTGCCTGCGCCAACAAGTATAAACAATCTTTCTACAGGTCCAGGTACGTTTCAGCGTAAATGAATATTTATTCTCACCTGTTGGCGCTGGATAGCCAGCTATAAGCGCTTACAACAATTCTACTTGTTCATACCCTTATCTACACCAGTGACTGTATTTTTTAAATTTTTGACAGCTTTCTCTTGTCTCTGTCTTATTTAATAAAATATAAGACTTGGTAGATGTACTCAAATATTTCGATCTCTAAGACGAGAATTTAATTATATCACTACAGTAATTTAAATTTCCATTTCAAAGTATATCCTTTTTCAGTTAATGGTGTAGTATCCTAGTTTCGCGTTACATCCTTCCGGTTGTACATTGTTTCCTTTTTTGTCTTTTTTTTTTTTTACAAAGAAAACACATACAAAGTCTCAAAACTTTCTCAGTTTCTTTTGTGACAAAGATAACAAGATATCTAACTTGTCATAACTACTTCTTTAGTAAATGCTTACGAATTAATCAAGACGAGATTAGCTCTTAGAGTAATCAAGGAAAATACCAATTGAGACAGTATGTTAGACGTTGAATACGAGATGTAATTCAAAGGTAAGGGTTGTTGAATAGTAAGGTAGATTTCAAGAAGATGATATTCGTATGATGAGGTCAACTAATGAATACTCAAGTGTACTAGTATTGCTCACTGATACATCTTGACCAATAGAATTATTTTCATTAATGTAAAACACCGTTTGCGAAACTCAAGTGTGTGATTACGACGAGCAATGGTATGTTACTGGAATTCTAAGTTTTGTTGTCTGGAAGGTACGGAAGAGCGGTAATTTGATATCATTTCATTTAAATACACTTATTTCCAGGCTATTTTTATAAGCGTTGCATCACCATTCATTAAATATATAAACTGTAGTAATGTCTACCCTTTGGCCTTAATAGTGGACCGGTAGCCTATTCTTAAAGATAATAATTTTCGAAAAACTTGCTTACACATCATGTTTTTGAGAATAAATGGGTGGATGGTTGATCTGGTAAGCCTTGCATATATGTATTATTTGTTAATTTAGTTAAAGTAATTTTTTTAAAGACAAATTTCTAATAGAGTGTTTTGCATGAACAATGCAAGTTCCTATTGCTTTATAAATATTTTGTAACCTAAATTTTAACAGACAATAAATTGGTTTAGTATAAGCCATATGTGCAAAATGCAGCCGAGTTTTTTCAGGCTACATCACTGTTACAAATCACAGACCCAAACCACGTCTCCCTGCATGACAGACATCAATAATGCAACGGAGAAGGGTTTGAAACCCTGGAGACCATGCCGAATTCTTATAACATTTGGTGGTAGCATACAATACAATCGATTTCAGTTGGCTTTGTCCTAATAAGAGATGTATGATCGATGATTGACAGACGAATAATTTGAATTTGTTACACGTTTTGGCATCCATTGTTAACTATATTAATCAGTGATGTGTAAAAATCAATGCTAAATAGATCAAAATTGCATAAAAGTTTTTTTAAGCTTTATTAGGTTATGTACGCATCAATGTCAGCAAAAATGAATAACGTTTTCATGATTTTTTAATGGTTTTTTAGAGAAAAATGTAAAAATAATAGTGAATAATCAATAAACTTTAATTCTGTATGCGTTAGCAAATTTTTCAGCCAGGAGTCGAGAGCTCGGAATCTGAAACAGCTTTTGAATTAAACAATTAAATAATAAAAAAAAATAGTAAAATAAGAGTTAAAATGGTATATTTATAGATGTACAAATGAATAATCCAATTTTTTCAGCTACATTCAAGGTTTATTTTAAAAGAAAGTAAATTAAATTGTTCAATCAAAGTATTCACCCTTGCTTTCTATACACCTTTGCTATTTCTGCTGTACGTAAATGACTTTCCTCTCTTTATAAATTCAAAATCTATTCTTTACGCAGATGATACTACCTTACTCTGCAAAAATTCGAACCTAAATTCCCTTCGCTTAGAGAGTAAATCCGTAGTAGAACACGCCGCATCTTGGTTTCACAGGAATAAATTAACTTTAAATACTGGCAAAACCGAATCAATGATAATTTCCACTAAGAAACACGATTTTTCAAACCCCCCGTATGTCAAGTTTCTTGGTATCCACATCGACCCACAACTTCGCTGGGATCAGCACTGTGAATTCTTAAGCCGAAAACTGAGGTCTACAGTATTTTTAATTCGCAATTTGAAAGCAGAAGTTTGCCAAAAAGTCGTGCTAATGACCTACTTTTCGTTATTTCAGTCACACCTGAACTACGGCATTCTTGTCTGGGGACACTCACCAGCAGCCCATAGAATTTTCGCTCTTCAACGTAAAGTTGTTAGGGTCATAGCTGGTGCTCCTTTTCGAGCTGACTGTCGCGAGCTCTTAATATTAAAAATAATGACTTTACCTGCCTTATTTATCTACCAATGCCTAATGTTCATGCACAGGAACTTATGTAACTTCTCCTCTTCCAACCACGGACATGACACACGGCAAAAAAATAATATACGTAGTAATTTTCTTCGTCTTCAAAAATCAAGAAATAGCGCAAACTACTACGCCATTAAATTTTTCAATATAATACCTGAGGAAATAAGATCCCTACCAATCAAGACATTTTCAAACAAACTTAAAGAATATTTATTGACAAATTCCATTTATGAAATTGATGACTTTAATAATGTTCATTTTTAATTTATATTGTTTCATTATGTAACTAAGACTGACTGTAAACATATTTTATGTAATGTGGTCAATAAATGTATTATTATTTATTATTATTATAAATTTAAGCAATCTTTGAGGCAGGTGATGAACTCCATCTCGGAAAAATGTTTGTTTTTGGACAGGATAAAGTGGTCAAGCCATTTTCGGATCTTTTCCACTGATCCTCTAGTTTCTGATTTAATGTCTTCAATTGTTGAAACTAAAATTATTGTAATTAGAAACCAACAATTTTACCAAGTTTTGGCAAAAGAATTTTAAAAATTCAAACCGCGAAATAAAATGCAAAGCTTCAACCTAATTTAGTTTTACAATAACGTCGAGTTTTTGGAATAGGGTTCTTGTATTTTCTCGTAGTTCTCTTAATTTTTCTTTAAGATAACCATCATAATGTTTTCTTTAGAAATTGTTTTCGCAAAATAATTAAAATCCACAATTTCTTGGTAAGTCCTATCTCTATGGTTAGTACTAGAAACACGCCTTGATCTTGAGCATTAGAAGTCACGTTCTTATTTACATGAGCAAGTCGCCATTTGTAACAATTACCCCAAATGAACCTTCTCTTCCGTCAGATACGCATCTTTATGATAATTCTATGTTTCTCCGCCTTCTCTTCATGGATGAGTTGATTCTTTGTGCGTGAGACTACGCACTGACAGATCGAGTGACGCGAGATTTGCATGCAAGTGGGATGGCTATGGGAAATGTTTATGAGATATGTCAAATATGTTGTTTATATTTTATGCTTAGAAATAAAATAACGATAATAGACAACAGGAAGAATATGCTTCACAAAAGTATCTCCAACACGTTTTGACAGTTGGGATTGTGCTTAGCTAGAACTTTTAGTACATAGCAATGTTTATTTACACTTATAGGCTCTTTCAATTCTTTAAACGGAACTTAATGGAATTTAAATTAAAGTTTTCATTAGCCTATTTCATAAATTGCTGAACAAAATTATCAAAAGCTTTAAGTAATCTGAAAAAGTTACTAGATTTGAAAATCTAGTTCCACTTAAGGTAAATAAACCAACTATAATATTGTCACCAGGGTAATGCTAGATCATGATTTTGACACCTAGCCATTGTGATGTTCAGCTGTGTGATTAAAAAACTATTTGTCAGCGTCTAGCATATGTTACCTGATTACGAAATGCATACGCTGCATTTTTGTAATAAGGAAATATTTGTAATGACGAATGCACATCGGAACTAGGTCAATCAGTAGTACAAGTACATAGACGTCACATGGAATCCGGGCAGAGGAACGTAGCCAACACCTCTACTTAAAATATATAGGTGGTTTCATTAACAACAAATGACCAATAAATCTCTTAATTCAAAAGATTAGCAGAACATCATTATTCTTTTATTAACTTTTATTTTCATTATTCCTGGATCCGCAGTGGTGTATTTGTAACTTTTAAATAGACGATATCCAAAGAGATGCCAGAAATACTAGCAACCACTTTTGTCCAACTAATCTTATATAGGTGTACAAATGAATAATCCAAATTATTTTAAGCAGTTAAGAAATTAATTTTAGAATCAATTGATTTTCCTGCTCTTTTGCGGTTATATAGTGTTATAAAAAATAAGAGTTGGTATGCCTGAAAGACTAACATAACCTTCAAAAGTATTCAGTTCAGTACAGTCGAAAATGGCTACAGATAAGGTGCTATCCTACACTGTATTCTTTACGAATTCCAACAAAGAAAATGAAATTATATTTTGTAATTAAACATAATAAAAATTCATTCGAAATTCAAATGGATATATATCATTGAAAGCTTTAAGGTTGTATAATACATACAACCCTGTTACTCTCCTGTTTCTTACGTCTGTGTTGTTCCTCTTGTCGTCATGGGAAAATGCGAGATGCAGCCTCCGTTGACTGGTAGCGGTCTGCGTTGCGACGATAAGGTGAACTGACGGCTTTACGAGGAAAGGAACTACCGCACCAAGACCTGAACAGCAGTAAAACGTATTACGGTTATAAAATACTCAATTACCTGGTCTCTTGACAAGTACATTCGCATTGAATCACTATGCTGATCGGACATATTTATTTTTCCGTTCGTATACTTTTGCTTGTGTTGTCGCACGCCCTGATGTTAGAATATAAGGTTTAAAGGAAATTAGTTGATTAAAGGAGGAAAAGGGTACACGTTACAAGATTTATAATCTAATTATGAGCTAAAATGTTGTTTTATAAAGCTAGTTAAGAAGACGTTTATTAAATATTTGCTCGTTATTTATAAATGTTTTCCAATTAAATATAAATTACAACGTTGTATTTAATAAGATGGATAACGGCTTAAAAAATTAATGGGAAGAATTGTTTAAAGAAACTTTAACTCTTCTTCATTAACAATATTTCTATAACTCATAGTTGGTGCAAAGGGCCTTAACAAAACTTTACCGTTTGGCTTGGTTCTTGGCCAACATTTTAATTTCATTCCACGATTTTGTCTCTTATTTCGTTAAGAACTATAGTGATCAGTTTAAAAAACGACTGATAAATTTTAGCAGAAGTGTTTAACAATCTTTTAAAATATTGTTTTTTGTTCCATCAAGTTATGTTAAATTTAACAAAGAGCTAAATCTGATGCTATATAACAAAGTATAATATGTTATTTAATAGAAATATTTCTGGCGGAACGGTGACTTCACGGAAGTCAACAAACCAGAAGAAGAAGAACAGAAATATTTCATTTAAAATAATTCTTTCTAGGATTTCGTAAGAACCACCTATGCCAATGGTGTCCAACAGTTTTTATATATTTTTTTATATTTGGTTGAAGAACAAAGCTGTTTAGTTTTAGAATTATAAAGGCTTAGTGCGTTGGCTGTATACCAATCTTCTGCAGATTTTATAGTCTGATATTATCAGTAAGTTCATGTAACTTTAAGGACTGTGTTAGCAAAGTTGTATCATCTGCATTAAGAATGGTCTTTGCTTTATCTAGAAAAAGAGGTAGATCGTTAACGTTTATTAAAAATAGCAGAGGCCCAAGAAAATACCCTTGGGGTACACCGCATTTAATAGTGAGTTCTTCAGTTTTTTTTCAACTTTTTTTTTTAGAAATTTGACTTTATTCATCAACATACTCTCCTTCAAGAGTGATATATTCCAAAGCTCATAAAATTTAAAAAAAAAAAATAATAATTAATTAATTTAAATTCAGCATACCAATCAGTAATAGTTTATTTGCCTGGTACAGAGTCTCTATAACGCTTATCAAGCCACTGTTTGACTTCAACAGTATTTTTTCCCATCAAAAAACAATGTTTAATCAACACACGACATCCATTCTTTTGAAAATTACAAAAATGGAGTCACAAGAACCACTGTAGCTTATAAACTAATTGTCAGAATGTCATGAAATTTTCACACGTATCGTTTGAAGGTTGGTACTATCCAGAATCATATGGGTCTGTCAACAGTGTTGCCATATATATGTCAGACCGGAGACTTATTGAGTGAATACTTTTTTTTCTAAAACTCTTGCAGTGTAAAAAATATGGGTGGTCTGAGTAAGGTCCCACCCTTCCTATGAAGTGGCCAATATAAATTGTGCTGGTCCCTTCACTTGAGTGCATCTTTATGATAATTGAATTCATTTGCAATGTCCCCATGTTTAATGTCCACGCCTGACTTAATTCTTTGTCTACTAACTCGACATATCTGACAGACATAGAGAACATGGGACATGTGATTTACATGAAAAGCGCGTGGGTCGTACATATATTGTTATCGCACGGTGTTACAAACATCTTGACAACTGAATGCTGGCCTATATGCACGGTGTCATATTGAATACAATAACAATTCTTCAGGCATTGTACGGCAATGCTCGACAGACGTAGTCTTACGTAATGTCCAATAAACGTCCTGGCGGCGACACATGTGCACAATAAGAATAAGACATTGGTTACCAGTGAGTACAAGATTCACCGCGAACATCTCCCCCCCCCTGCCAGAGGCACTGCGATCGTATATCATCCTAAGATGAAGATGACAGTAATACGCTTTACACAACTACGAGTTATTGGACGAGATTTTATTGCGAATTTTTACTTGCAATAAAAGTTTGTCATTTAAGGGGAAAAACTAAATTGAATTATGTCCTATAATTTATTGTATCCAAGTTATATTTCACAATTGCTCTAAATGTGTTACATATTTTAACACTCTCTTAGAGCAATCCACTAATTCTATAACAAAGTGTAATCATCATCTTCGGAGTTTGGTAGCACATTTAAAATTATATAAATTATTAATAGTAATTAGCCTAAAATTATCCCAATATTTCGGCAAAGGCATCCTCCCAGTAGATTTAGCATTGTTGATGGGAACCATTGTGTTCTGAACAGTATCAGAGATCCATTATCAGTGCATCCTCTTGCACTAAAAATCCGGTTGCCACTCTACAATCTGAATGCTCAGAATGTGAGGGTAGAACTGTTTTGAATACCGGGACATGTTGGTATTAAAGAAAATAAAGCGGCTGAGGTCGCTGCAAAAGCCGCCTCCCACAGTTTTATGATTGATGTGAGTTTCATATTTCCAGATGACGCAGAGTCATGTGAAACATTGTTTTATTTAGATGGCAAAATGAGTGGAGCAGCATTCAGGATGTTGAGGTTAAGGGAGGCGTTAAACCATGGGGTTCTTCTTACAGGATTAACGGCAGGCGGGAAACCACCATCATATGTCTTTGTATAGGTCAATATAGGACCCATGGACATCTCCTTCAAGGTAAAAGAGTCCTATTTGTGAGCCGTGTAACATAGATTTTGTGTTATACATTTTAACTCAGTGTGTACAGTACCCCGGTAACACCGCGAAGTGAGATCGCCGCTCGGAGAATCTCTCTGAACGCTCAGACGACGCATCACCGGCCTGTTTCCCGAGTGCTGGTCGCTAGCGAGGCCACGGTTGCCAATGTACGCGGTAATTTTCCCCGGTCACAGCGCGGCGAAGTAAGATCGCCGCTCGGAGATTCTCTCTGAACGCTCAGACAAAGCACCGCCAGCCGTTTCCCGAGTGCTGGTCGCTAGTGAGGCCACGGTTGCCATTGTACGCGGTAATTTTCCCCGGTCACAGCGCGGCGAAGTAAGATCTCCGCTCGAAGATTCTCTCTGAACGCTCAGACGGCGCATCACCGGCCTGTTTCCCGAGTGCTGGTCGCTAGCGAGGCCACGGTTGCCAATGTACGCGTTAATTTTCCCCGGTCAGAGCGCGGAGATTTAGGAACGCCGCTCGAGAAACTCTCGGAGAAATTGTCAGGGAGAGGTTAGCCCTGTGCTATGACCTGCCAGTTGCTTTAGGTGACGACAGGGTACTCATGGACAAGCTGATACTCTTTCTGAAGGAATCGAACTGTTTTTTGTATGAAGTCTTGCACCTTATGTTTTATTATTCGACTGTGATATTCGGTGGTAAGTGGCGCCTTTACAGCCTCTTACCATCACCCTGCATCTGTTCAACTTTTCGAACAGACTTCTTATCTTATTTATTTGTATATATTCGTGTAAGTTTTCTTTTACTTTGTATGTACAAGTTTTTTTTATTTATTGCTTAAATTATTGGTTTTAATATATATCTTAGTCATATAGATGAGCAGTGTTGGGTGCAAATAGCCATAGTTGCTGTGTGCAAAAATTTTAACTAACTAACAATGAGCTTACCAAATGACGATACTATTCAAAATCATCCTGAAAAATGTTACCATTCGTAATAGAGGATTTGAAAAGTTTTGAGTCATCAGCAAAAAAAGAACTTTTCAATTTTATAATATTAAGATCTGCCATATATACTAGGAATAGCAGAGGTCCCAAAACTCAATCTTGCGGGACGCCTTATTCATAATAGTACATCAATAAACTTGTGGAGTTTGTACCTAGAGCCACGAATAATGAAGGACCTCCAATGAGCCTTCTCTGTATATATATATATATATCAAGATTTCGTGCATCACGAGAGGTCTTAGAGACCCCTTAGGAATGTTTCAGCAGCCCCCAAGGCTCCACGGATTATATTTTGATATAGAGAGATAAAAATTAAATTAAAAACAACATTTTTTCATTTTCATTGCGCTACTTGACAACCCGTCCTTGTATATACATTTCCAAATCAGTCTGCTTCCCATAAAAATTGTAATTAAATTTTGAAGTAAATTTTATTTCTTTCAACAGTGTCTATATTGACGTGCTACAAAATGTTATGAGGTGGTTTTAAATTACTGTTGATATGTAGATCATTTATGTTAATATAATGCAGATTGCAATCTTGGCGTCAGTATAATGTCCATAATATTTTAAATGCACACATCATTTTTATAGAAGAACCTGTCTACTTTTTGATTGCCTAATTATTCATTTATTCAAAGACAAGTTATGACAAGTTGTAAAAGGGATTGGTAAACAGCATGTAGCGCCACTGGTGACAAAGTAACAATAGAGAAACAATACGAGAAACTAGTTATGAAAATTTGAATAACTAAATCAGTCCAGATTTCATTTCGAAGGGTGCACAGAACCAACGACTAAGGGTCGTTGAATTCACTGAGATAACTTCTCGATTAAGTTAGCGACAATAGATTGTTTTTCTTTTTTTTTATATATATATTTTTCGAGACAATCCAAGGCGCTTTATGATTACTTTCTTATCTGATTATGCGAGTTTCCTGGTTCGGTTTCCTTCAACGAAGAAATATCTTGCAATATTTTATGAAATTTGATTTAAGTTAAGAGGGGATTCTTTTATTTCCTCTTTATTTTGATGTATGCGTGTGAAGGAATCGAGAAAATTCTGAAAATTGTATCGTATTTTATTGATTAGTTAGTTTATAAGGTAATATTTTATTTATAGTATTTTATTTTCATGAATAATTGACAGTTTTGATTTATTTTATTACCCCTATCGCATCAATTTAATTTTATATTAAATCAAACTTTTATGCTTGAATTTTAGACACTTAGAAACACGTATCTTAACAATCATGGTATTTAATTAAACTGGAAGACCTCAAAATATTTTTCCTTTTTTCAGGGGTTTTCTGTAATTCAGAGATCGGCAACATTTTCGCAAAGAAGGGAATCTTAAATAGCTAGTTTATAACAACGGGCATAAAAAAGTACATATTACTTTAATTGACATTAATGACATTTGCCATTGAATCAACTAATTTCTTGTAATCCGACACGTAGGTTAAAATCAGTTCTCAGGCAATGTTCCTGTATCAGCCAGAAAGGGTACTTTTAAATGCTTTTAAGTTCTTAATTTCCAATTAGTTTTGTTTAGCCTATGTTATATGCATCACAATCGTTACAATGCCTTTAGTATTTCCTAATTCCTTCTCACACTAATTTGTTAGTAATAATTCCTGTATAATTAGATAAAATTATCAACATTTCATGTAACATGTTCACTCTTCTGAAGATGAATTTATGGAATAAATGAGACATTAAAATGGAAGAGTTATTTCTGACAATTTGACCATTGCCTGAATGTTATGAAGCACATACATAACTTTAAACTATGGATTCCCAGTGTGGTTGATATAGACCCCTAGGGGTCTTGTTATGGGTCGCTTCAGACTCGGGTTCGATGGAAAAAGGTGAACCTTTGCTATCCGAGAACCGAAGGGCTGTTGTTGAGGCCTTGATCGGCACCTTTGCTATTTTAGCTTTCACGTCTCCTCTGATCGTCGTTTTTTGGATTTTTCCCGATCATCACTTGAAAATTTTGTATTTCTCTCCACCGGTCATAGCTTGAAAGTTATGGATGCCAGTATGCCAGGATACATTTTAAATTTGGTTAATATTTTACGAAAGTATTGATGGAACAATATTAAAAATGCATTTTCCATTTTGCTGTAAAATATTCTCAATTTTCTATCTTTTAAATTATGTATTCAAGAAATCATGATCTTGTGATATTGAAAAGCTGCAACATTACAGTGAAAAGCATATTCTGATAAGGGATTCAGTTCTGGTGACGTCACTAATGGAAGATTCCATACTGTGACATCCGAAATTGTATAAATGATATGAACAATATCTTCCATTGTCAAATATTGGAACGCATTGCTCTCGTCAATTCAAATAACGGACGCGAAAAGAAAAGAAACATACTAAAAATTCTATTGTCGTATCCTAGTAAATTCATTTGAACTTTGGCACTTGCGACACTTCCGGTGCCGCCATCTTAAAAGCGACGTCGTAGGGTATTGTTTGAACATTCGGCGTCGCAGACAATGGTGCCTTGCGATCGGCTCAACGCATTAACTTCAAATGGCCAATTCTTACATTTAATGGTGCGTACCAAGAAGTTTCTCTAGACGATATTCATTTAACAAAAGATACAGAACTTCTTCTTCCTCTTATTTTTCAGATCACATTCAATCATATTTATTTAAGGACTTTTTTACATCGAGATATATAGAACGAATATAAAAACAAATTGGCAATACAGTTAGAGGAATGACAATTCTTATACATTAATTTACAAAACTTTATACATAAATATAATTTCTTGAATACGGTTGAACAATTTTAATAAATTCTGCATAGTTAAATAGACAACAAAATTGTGATGTCTACAGTATAATGAAGGCCAGTGTCTCAAATTTTTTCTATCGCGGACCGGATAAAATTCTTGAAGAAAGAAGAACAGAGATTCGATTAACAATAATCGTATATATAACATCGGAGGTTTATAGTGTATCAGTCATTTTAGAATAATAAATTAGAGTATTTCACGCAAAATAATTGTCTATATAAGTGTTATCTAGTAACTAACCCTTCTCAATAAACAACTACAAATGATAAAAATTTGTAAAACATTAAACTGTGAGTGACAAATCGTCATCATCATTGACGCGACAGCCTTTTGACAAATTTTAATAATGCTAATTTGAAAATCATATATTTAACATGGTGGTATATGGCTCTAACAGGTTGTTATAGCTCCAGGACATGAAATGACGTCATGCAGACCACGTGATTAGACTGATTTATATGATGAGGAGCTAGATAAAATTAGTATAATGACTTGAGTCGTACGCGCTTATGTTTCGTACTTTTATTCAGTATGTTCCTCAGCTATAAAACTTTGCAGACGTAAATTTACGTTTTAAAATAACTTGAAACTCTCCATATTATCATATTTTTCAAATGTTTGTATAAACTTTCTTATTCTTTGAAAAATAGTAAAATAATTCTTTACTTTACTTACTAGTCTGACTGGTAGCTTTAAGTGCATCTCACACATATAACTTATCCTGAGCGTATGTTCTGTAATGTTTGGTAATTTTAAAAAGTTTCAATTTTTCTGAGTATTTTCACGATCGGAAGTATTCGATCTTGATGTAAACTTTGCCAATTTTAACTGATCGAAATTCGGCTTACTTTAATATTTGTTTTTTTTCTGTTTCAGGTGAGTTTCTACTGCAGTTTTTTTATACCCTCCAACTGGTTATGTGAGTGGAATTTAGATTTTAGTAAATAAAAAGTGTCGATTAAAATTATTTGAATCTTGACACTTCCTTACAAATAGCAGTACAGTGAATTGTTTATATTGTTATATAATAAAATTTTTGGATTCTCCGTTGTTTATTTAGTCTAGAAAAAATTTGGGGCTTTAATCGTTTAACGCATTTTAAGATTATGATTTTTTTTTTAATGACATAATTTACATTATTTCTGAAAATAATGAATTTTAAAAAAATCACAACTCGAAAACGGTTAGGGATAGCGATCTGCGGTTAGAATTTTTGGATTCCTTGTAGTTTATTTAGTCTAGAAAAAATTTGGGGCTTTAATCACTTAACGTATTTTGAGATTACGACATCTTTTTTAAATGACATAATTTAAATTTTTTCTGAAAACTGTGAATTAAAAAAAATCACAACTCAAAAACGGTTAGGGATAGCGACCTGCGGATAGAAATTTTGGATTTTCCATAGTTTATTTAGTCTAGAAAAAATTTGGGGCTTTAATCGTTTAACGCGTTTTGAGATTACAACATCTTTATTAAATGACATAATTTACGTTATTTCTAAAAAATGTGAAATAGAAAAAATCGCAACTCGAAAACGGTTAGGGCTAGCGACCTGCGGTTAGAATTTTTGGATTCACCGTAGTTTATTGAGTCTAGAAAAAAATTGAGGCCTTATTCGTTTTGCGTATTTTAAAATTATGACTATGATTTTAATATGGTGTGATTTATAGAAATTTTCATCTTCGAATGGATTTATCTCAAATACGAAACGGACAGACCGACAGACATCATGCTAAAAATAGTCAAAACGTTATTTAGGGACCTCAATTTGTGGAGATCCATCCAAATCTCGAAATGTCAAAATCGGTATGATCACAATACCTCCCTTATATATGTCGGAAAAAACATAATTTTCAATCTGTTCCTTTAAATTTTCCGGTATGTGTATTTTAAACCTTTAATTTTTCATGTCATTCCCCTGAAATTTTATACAAGAAAACAAAAATACACGAAATCCTTATCAGAATAAAATCTACAAACATGGTCAAAATTAATGAACAAAAAAATCGATATTTAGTCTTAATAACACGCCATTCTATTCCTATTACTTGAACACGGTTTAAGTTTGAGTGTTTTTTACTCACGCAGCACATGTTGTTTTATTGTTTGTTATCGCCAGCACGAGGATTTTACAGGCGAATTTTAACACATGAAACAATATATAGTTGGATTGGTAACAGCCAAATTAAAGATAAAATAAGCCGTAAAGTGTAAAATTTAGTTTTATGGACCTAATTTATTCAAATTGATACCATTTATTTAGAGAATGGGACAGTTACGTAATTATTTATGCGCAAAACAACGCAACACACAACAGTAGTGTAGAAAAGATTTTTGGGAATATACAAAAGTGAGCATTATCAAATAAATAATGCTTTGTTTTTAATTATTTAGAAAATAACACAGATATTTAATAATATACGAAGTGTGTAAATTAAGTAACCGGACTGGCAACATAGCATTTGATCTGGCATCATTTGGGACGCGTGACTTGGAGGGGCGGTAGGTGAATATATATCACGCCTTCAGTACGAGTTTGACCTCACTATAGTAATTGTGTTGTCCGTAGTAAAAATAAATCACTCAACGATTTTCTTGGCCTTTTATTGGACTGCTACTAGAACGGTCGAGATGGCGCAGTCGGACTCGGATCGTCATGACGTTTAAAATCTCAAAAGCAGTTAGAGACTGCTAATCGTACCTTCCAGCCACTATGATGGGCAGTTCCATCCCAACATATGCACTGAATAAACTGACAGAGGAAGCAATATCTTGGCGGGAATAATATGATAAACGATCTTCATTTATTCTTCAGAACTTTGAACAAACTATCAATACTTAAACTTTGCTTTAAAAACGTTATTTCAACTGTAGAAATAATTTCAATTTAAAGATTGATCTGTAAAATCTAATTAATTGACTCTGGAAATTCTTTAAAAATTTTAAAATAGCATAAACTAATAAAAAAATCGTTAAATTAAAATCATCCTTCAAGTGAAAATCTAAGTTATACCAAAATGAAATTTCCGTTCGTGCAAGCCAATGAGGAAAAATAATAAAATTTAATAAAACTGAAGAGAAAACTAATTGAAACAGCAATAGTATGCTAAGTAAGAAGGAGAGGGAGATATAGAAAGCCTGAAGTAAATTAATTCACGAGTGGTACAGTGAGTGGAGACAGAAATCTCAAAACGAGAATGGCAATGACAAGCATGGTTCATCTATCAGGACAGTCATTACACATCATCATTAAAACCATGTTAGATTAGTACGTACCGTAAATATTGTCACGTGGGTGGTTAGAAATGCAACTTTTGGTTTTAACATTTCTAATTTATCAAGTACTAAGCAGTATACTTAATATCAATTGAAAAAAAAAATCATTAAAATAAATAATAAATTTTTCTGTTAAGTGTACGTCTTAAGTGATGCAATTTTTTTCCTTCTGTTTTTCGATTTGCCTTATTTTGACTGCATTTCCTACCTATATACCAAATTTCAACTTGGTTTCAATACACGCAGATTTTCTGTGTATAAAAGATTTTACTTTTATATTTAAATATATAAATAAAATAATAGATAAAAAATAAATAAATAAAAATAACAAATTTCATAAAAATGCGCAAAAATAAAAAACCAGAAAACAGATTCTCGACTTAAGTATCGCTCTGCATACACTAACCATAAATTTTACTAAATAACTGAATAAATAAATCTTATCACTTATAGCAGCGCAATGATGAATCGCGCCGAACGACGTTGACCGATGATCCACGAACTTACTATAGTTGTCCAAACAACCATTGAAACGGAATTCCCGTCTTCTCGCTGAATGTTTTTACATTTTTGAGATTTTCGATTATTCTAGTTATGTTGAAGGCATTTCCTACCTGTATGTAAAATTTCAACTCGGTAGCATATCTGGAATTGGGTTAGAATTTCCGGACATACCCACAAATATTCAGTTTTATATATAAAGATATATCCAATTTACAATCTAATTGTATGAATTTGCTCATGGAGTTTGGGAAGTCTTCGGTCCACCCCGTGGTCGGAATCGGATTGGACCTATCTCCGAGGCCTCTTAGAATATATTCTACTACGAGTTCCTGCACGCTCTACTAGAAATCAAGATACATTCCTTGTGACCCTACACAAGACCAACTACGGGAGGGATGTAACTATTGACTGAATCTGCCACCTGTACAATTCTATTTGTTGCAGCGACCTCAATACTGTTGACATCTTTGATTTAGTTTTTAGCCGTTTTAAAACTTAATTGACGGCCGCTTATGAAAATTTTTAAACCTGTATTATATTCGTGTTGGCCAGGATCGGCTTGGATCTATCTCCGAGGTGGGGGTTGCCCATCAGGAAGTCGAGGATCCTGGAGAAGCCTTCCCCCACTCACATTGTACTGCTTGCTTGGCTCACCAGATGTATGGGTATATGGCATCGTTAAACTTGTAGAGAAGTTGGCTAGGTTCCTCTGCCCGGATTCCGTACGACGTCCATGTACTTATACTACTGATTGACCTAGTTCCAATATCCATTCGTCATGACAAATGTTACCTCATTACGAAAATTCAGCGTATGTATTACGTAATCAGTTAATACATGCTAGACGCTGACAAATAGTTTTTTTAATCAAAACTGCTTTCGCTTGTTGTCCATCTTTTATTTGGCCATATTCTGACTTTTTTTTGAATCACAGGTTATATTATACACTTCAATACTGCTAAAGAAATAACACAAATCAAAACCTACTCTAATTATAAATTTATTTGATCTCTCGGTATAAGATCTATTTTGGTACGTTATTAGTGACGTGTTAGGGTTGTTTTCATGGCTGTGCTATAATACTGTGGTGTCTCCTCTTAGGTCCTTGTAAGGACAACCCCCTAGAAAGGGTGAAGTTTCTCACACCCGGAAGTTGTTGGATAAACTTGACAAGACACCACCTAACACACACAGACGCCTGCAGTCAATGCTAGTAGTTTAATTAAGTCTCGGAATCATCATTGTTTTAGACTTCATATAATTAAACGTGCACTGTGCCTTGTTCTGTTTACTGGCAGTTACGTCTGTGACTCTAGGACAAGATGAGCTACCTACACTCCTACTGAGATGGGGTTATCAACCACAGAATGTATGTAATGTTTGGATGGATATTGTAAACATTATGTTAAGTTTTGGTTCACATATCTTAGAAGGTTTACGTTTAATATATGGTATACAGGGGCGTATTTAAGGGGGGGGGGGGCTAGGGGGCTGCTAAAAATTATTTAAGAACCACAATGAAAGAAGATTGGCTTAATGGATTAGCAGCACTAAACATCAACTGGGAAGTTGATATAGAAAAAGACGAAGTATTAGAAGAAATGAAAAAAATGCCTCGCCGAATATTAATTTAAAAGTTTATTTAAAATATTATTTCAAGATCATCTCTAAAAAAATTCGTTTTAAATTCCTCTTCCTGCATCATTTCTTAGAAAATTTTCTATTTTTCTTGCATAATGCATTGGAGGATAAATTCAAATGTTAGTTTTTCATCCTTGTCCCCTGAATTTAAATACATGTAGTAAAACATCTGACTGTTTATTTAGAATAGCAAGCACATGTCATACGCTTTTATCTATTATTTTAAGCGACAGCAGACATTTTATTCATAGAATCCGTAACAATATAACACGTCATATGTTTGTATGGCCTTGAAGATAAGCGCGTAATGGCGTAAGTCTGGTAATACGCACCCTTGCACATACAGTAAAATACCCTAAGGAAAATTGAACACCCCTGTTTAGTTTATATTAAAGGTACATCCAGACACATGACTGGCTTGTAAGTCATAATACCGGCCGCGATAAAATTTACATAGAAATGTTTATAGGATACGTACACACGAGGACGGGTTTGTTGACGGATTAGTCAGTTGCACAGTGTTAACACGTGAAGACAATATCCTTAAATGTCAAAATTTTGCAATATTATTATTAAATGCAATAGAACGGAAGAAGAACTTGTGAGTTCCGTAACAAGAACAAAGAAAATAACAAATACAAAACACATAGAATACATTAATAGTTTACAAAAATTGTACAGCACTAAAATAACATTTGTTGAAATAGGTAGAGGTCTATTTTTAAAATTGTTAATAGAGGTAGCATCGATGACATAGTCCGGCAAGGTATTCCACATATCGAACACTCGATTATAGAAGAAGATAGCACGCACACACTTAGTAAAAAATGCTTGTTTAGTTTAAATCTATATCCACGCAGTCTAGTATCGTTGTTTAGGATAAATAACGATAGCAAATCACTAACTCCAGATGAGGATGAACATTTTCTATAGAGAGAAGGATAGATGAGGAGATGAATGATAGAAAGATTTTTTTTATTAAGAATATCATTCTCTTTCTTTGTACATTTAAGTACATTTTAGTTTTGAAGTAATGATGATCCCAAGATCTACTTAATCAGAAACATTCGTCGGTTTATTTGTTACTGAATTAGTTGATTCTTCGACCCAATGTGCTGTACGATGATATTTTTTCAGGATATAACGGCATTAGCCACTTATTTTATCAGTCAACTAATTTATCTAAAACATTTTGAAGAACTATGTCATGCGAAATAAGATTATTATGTAATTAGGTGGCATCATCATAAAAAAAAGAATGTGTAAGAAACTTTTGATTTCAATTCGACAACCTCATTTAGAAATAGAAGAGGTCCTAGAACTGAGCCTTGTGGTACACCAGAGGACTTCTGCAGGATTAGATAGTCACGCAACTTACTTGACAGTTCATTCCGATAAAAAGGATCGAATTATTGGGCGTCAATTTTTTTTAACTTAGTAATTAACTAGTTTTTCTCGAATATGTAAATAAGTAAGTAATAAATGCATCCTAAAACAGTGTTTCTCAACCGCCGAGCCACGGTCCACTGGCAGTCTGCTGATAAATCTATCCAGTCCGTGAAAAATTAAAAAATATGTATCTTAAACTTCAATCTTTCCTCCCATATCTTCGTAATCATTCTGGCCTCCAAGGACAAAGGAAAAAAGTGAGTGTTTGAGAAATAAATAAATTTAAAAATCATGGCTCTAAAATAAAGAACTGTTCTATATTTCGTCTCAAATGTGGTAAAATAACAAATATCACTCACAATAAACTAGTTATTACAGTTTATATTATTCTTATTGTTCTTTCACAAATAATCAAACAATATTAAAACACATTTATGACATAAAACAAAGTTCATAATTAAAATAGATATTATAATAGACACGTAGCAATCCCAATAATCCAGACCGATCGCTCAGTTATAACACACTCATCTACCACATACACTGTTCTATTATCGCCCTGTTTTTGCTGATCGGCTGATCTTGGTTCTGCTAGCACCAAGGCTGCTGCCTTTGCACTTACGTATTCTGTAAAAGTTATGATATTCTCCGACATATATAATAAAGGACACTGTAATTAGCATCATTCCTATAAATAAATTGTTGTCTGAACAGTTTAGTTGATGTGTGAACGTAGTTTGTATGACGCTGAGACATCGGCATCTTTGTCAGACATTAACTGTTTTCGTGGTGCACCTATAATTGCAATTCTTGACATATAATTCTGCAAGTTAACAATTTAGCCCGATTAGAGTGTTGCAAAGAGAGAGCCATGGCAATTTAATGACGCAGTTGCATAGTTGGTACAACAACAGCTCTGACTCGAGTTTAGCAACCGAATTAGAATAATCGACTCAAGCCGTTTATTACTAGTTTTAGTAAGATGCCAGCAGAGAAAACGGCGCTGGGATGAATGATAAGAGACAGCGATATTCAAGTTAATTTAATATTTTACTGACGTTGACGAAACATTGGGTGGAGTATAAAACTCAATTAAATAGAATAATCTTGGAATTGACGTCTTCAACAGAAAGGGCTATGAGATTTAATGTGGATGTACTGAAAATTTAACAGCAAAATCGTTATCATCTTAATAAAGTGTCTTTAATTTCAAGATCTCAACTCCCATTATATCCTAAGATTGGGATGTTGAATTAAAAATCATCCACTGAAGCGCTAACACGTTACACCGGAAGAACTTCCTTTCTGTAACGTTTATTATCATTTAATACTCTATTAAGTTAGTGGATACGCGAAATATAATGTGAGAAGACTTTTTATCATCTATTTTTAATAAGCAATCATTTCTTGTAGATAAATGGAAACATTTATCTCTTCTATTATAGTGTTAAAATTTTATGAGGTGGATAATTGAAAAACTTACTATCCAGATCTACAAAGAAATTTTAAAAATTATTACCCAGCAAACTTCAATATATGAACTATATGAATGAGCTATTGAGTTCTAAACAATACCAGGCAATTTATAGTAAATACCAGTGGCTCATTTAAGACTGAGCAACTGGAGGGGTAGTCAAATTTTAAATAAAACAATATAGTTTACCAATTATACAGTTTTGTTTTCATGATAAAGATTGTTCAGATGGACGTGATATTTATTGTGCTGAGATGCTTTTAGGGATTTTTCCATATAATTTTAACGTTAATACTTAATTGTAATTGTTTATAGCCGCTGATGTAAATGAATGGTTCTTGGCCTATAAACTATTTCGGAATGTGAACAAAACATAGAAACTGCTAATAACTACTAAGAAACACAAATTTGACAAAATCTCTGTTGTTCAGTTCTTGGGTGTACGTAATGATCCACACTTAAAATGGTATCGACACACTCACAACTCGTTCAATAAGTTGTGCAAAACTATATTTCTTTTCAGAAGACATTCTGTAACACTTGAAATTTTGCTTCTGACTTATCACTTTCTTTTCCATTCCCATATACCTGTTAGTCTTATCTGTCAGATAGAAAACAATATGTCCACGTAGATAGTAATAATGTCTCTGATATGAAAAATATATTAATAGGTGTTCCTCAAGGATCAATCATTGGCCCACTTCTTTTCCTTATATACATAAATGACTTTCCTAACTTTCTCAATTCCAAATGTATTCTTTATGCAGACGACTCAAATTTAATTGCGAGATTCTCCTCAATTCACGATCTATTATGCACATGTGACACTGAATTTGAATTAGCTAGTAGCTGGATGATAGCTAATTAACTTTAAATGCGGACAAAACTGAACGATTTCTATTTACATTAAGAAAAAATACTTTCAATAATCCAGCGAAGTTCCTGGGTGTATATGATCTTAAGTTAACTTGGGAACAACATGTAGTTCAACTCAGTAGTAAACTAAGCAAAACTATATATCTCTTGCAGAACCTTGTGAGCTCCGTTAGTCTAGAGATTATTAATTTAGCTTTAATTAAAAATTCCAAGAAATTAATTTAATTTATCAAAATTATTCAGCTTGAAATTAGGCTATATTAGATAAAAAGTACCCCTTCAGTACTGCGTAGCCCTTATCGTCCAAGATAATTGTGTAAGAAACAAAGGGATTTTGATCGATGCATGATTAATATGACGAAGGCACGATGACCATGCGTTCCCTTGTATAACCCTCTTGAAGGGTGACCACAGTGCGTGTAACGGGGTAAATTGTGACCTAAACGCATCTATCATTTCTCTAGGAAAGCCAAGTCTTCACAGTTCTACCCATGTCCAGTTTGTAAATTGAATTTTCAACTTTCCTTCAAGACGACGTTCGTTTTTGATTTCGTTACGGTAGTAGGCAGGTTAGAGTCTTGTTATAATACAGGGTGTTGCACAATTCACGCATCAGTGCTCACCTTTCTATGTTTCACCCCTTCGGACGCGTCCGGGATATTCAATTTCGTTCAGCCATTTCGTAATCGTAAATTCTGTGTTCGTGGAATCCCTTTTCTTGGACAATCTTAAACCGTATTCTGTAGTTAGAAATGTTTCTCTGCTTCTGACAAGCAGGTATTTAGTTTCCCTAATCAAGGGAGTATTTAAAATTCCTTTTTGCAAGAATGCAACACGATATGGCAGTTTTGTTTTAATTAATTTTTCACTAAATGCTTTTACACATTAATGCTACAATGAAAATAACTGCAAATGTTTATTAAAAATTCTGCTTCAATACAATTTTAATTTTAGATTAATTCAGAAATTTCTCCTCTCTTATTACTTTGTTGATTTTTGTCTTCGTCTGTCTGTTCGGTAAAAATTGTAGCCAAACGGCTAAACCTAAAGAGTTGAAATTTGGCATGCTTATACAACTCTTTAACCCGCACATAGGAAAAATACTAAAACATCTAAAAAACATATCCCACTAAAAATATATACAAATATCTGCTCATCAAAAAAAAAAAAAAAATTCTGAGTAGGGTATCAAATGAAAGCCTTTAGTACGTGGATTAACGATAAAATTTTATTTTTCGAAAAATAAATTATTTTGGTACGTGTTTTGCCAAAATTGTGCAAATTTTGCCCACACCCTGTAGCCCAGATGGTTTAAACTAAAAATCTGCAAAAATTCTAAGTAATACACATTTGTGTAAACCGGAACAGTACAACAGGAATTTTTGTTTGGATTATGTTTGTGGAAAATAACGCATTTTTTGTGTTTTTTGCTGGACCAAGTAAAATATTTAATAACTTAGGTAAGACAGTAAACCAACATGCTTTGATAGTGTAATGGTTACTATGCTCGCGTTCTAATTTGCAAACTAAAGTTCGATCCAGTCTCGAGTCAATTTTTGTTTTGTTTTTTTTTTTGCATTTTGTTTAAATTATTTTTTCAAAATTCTAGTTATATTTGGGCAAATGTTGCATTTAATTTTTAAACGCGTAAATTTAATAACCAGTGGAAGTTGTTGAAATTGAATACACGAAATCAGAGGGGCGGTATTGATTTAAATGACTTAAAACAACCAATGGAATCCATAGACCCAATTTTCAAAAACTCAATGAACCTAGCTATATATAAAAAAAAAAAATACTGCACATATTTCGAAACCTAAATAATGGTATTAGGCATTCGAATTTAAATTAACAAAAAAAATATTTTAGCATAACATTTGTTTTGGCATCTCAAATAATCATCATTCACTTACTAAATACCTGCGAAACCCTGAAATGTGTGAAAATTCACACTTCATATCAATTTTTTTTATTTAGATATTGTACTAAGCATATATATGGGGAAATAAATAAATAAATTCCTGTGTGATACTCGGCTTAATATATTTTTGTGTAAATTAAATATTTTAAAAATGATATAAATTAATACATAAAATTATCATAAATTAATTAATATACTGGAATAACAAATTCCAAATTTGTCAAAAACATATTTAATATATAAAAAATAATAACAAAGAATTTTATTAAAATTATTAATGAATTATTTATAAAATTATTTATGCAGCATTACTATTATTTTGAAAAACAATACATTAAATTTTAATTAACTCCACTACTCATTATACCACATTTACCTATTTACACGAAATGGAAAAATGGAAAACTAAATTACAATACACATTCTGCTAATGTCACATATTATGGTTAGTTGGAGACGGTGTAATTAGTTGTTCGGATATAATTCAAATAGCTTTCAGTCATATAAATTAATTAAAAGAGAATTTCGTATTGCATTCTTGAAGAGGAATTCTGAGACTGTCTACGATTAGGGAAAACAGCAAAGTAAGATTATCAGTACCTACAGACGAAATTCTAAGACGGGATTTAAGACTGGCCAAGTGGGGATGCCAGACAGAATTTATTAGAAAGAGGGTCGAAATAAAAATTATAAAAGCGTAATTAATGTAAATAAGCTTTATTAAACATTAATCTTTACCGTGTACTAATTTCAGAGTGTGGCTAGTTTATTAAATAAAAATAATATTTAATCTGGTAATGGTTATGAATGTTCGCTTTGTGTATATTATATTTTATTTAAATCGATCAAAATAGGAATCCCTAGTGCGAAAATGCAGAGTCACCAGTGTAATATATCAAAACATATAATGGAAACACGTTACACAACATGCTTATATGTGTTAAAATTAATGATACTGATGTATTTAACATCAAAGAAAAAATATCTACCTGATAAGGTTAGGGGGAAATGATTCGGGAGTAAATGGAGGTAAATTAAAAAGGGTAAAGAAATAGATAAAACGAAATTGGACAAAGGTAAGGTGGAAAGGAACACATTTGTTAAAGGACTCTAATAAAAACACGAGGACATGGCAAAGACTAAAAAAAAGATTTTCTCAGCACTTGGATTTTGAATTACAATTCATATACTTAAAGTATTTTCATTGATGAAATTAAAATTTTAGTTATAAGGGCTGGAATTACGGGATCAGAAGAAGAAAATTTCGAGATTTTGGGACTGGAAAATAATTATTTGAATGTATTATCGTCAATTAGACATGTAATTATTTATTGAAGTTTCTAAAGATTTATCAGCAACAATGCAATGGCCTTAAAATTTATTTTAAAAAAATTATCAATTATTTTAGATATAGGTCATACTATTTTTCGACATAGTCGCCTACCCGATGAACGTCGCGAGCCGAGGCATGATCTTTTTGATTTCTGTGTCGAAAAAAAGCCCGCCCGCTGTCGCGTTCTTGCTTTGCCGGCAGGCTTGACCTCGTAGTTGCTGGAAAACCTTTTTCTGCCCATAGACGCCTTGAGAGAGGTGAACAGATGGTAGTCCGCATCAGATCAAAGCTTTGAGCTGGGTGGTTGACTATGCCAGTCCTCATACTTCTACGTCACAACGCAATTTTTGGATTCATTCGGATGAGACATTATCAACCACCCAGCTCACATTCCCAATCTGGCGCCATCGGATTACCATTCACCTCTCTCAAGGAGGCTATGGGCGGAAAAAGGTTTTCTAACGACGGTGGGATCAATTATGCCGTCAAAAAAAGAACGCGACAGCGGGCGGGCGTTTTTTTCGACATATGTATCAAAAGCTCATGCCTCGGCTCGCGACATGCATCGATCAGGAAGGTGATGTGGAAAAATAGTGTGATCTATACCTAAAATAACTGTAATTTTTTTTTCAAATAAATAATAATAAATGGCTAAAACAGCCCTACGGGGTTACGCCGCCCTTTTGGCTTTCTAAATTATTTTTCAGAATGGATCAACTCCTATATCTCGCATTAATCTTCTTTGTTATCGCCCTCCAAAGTTGTTTCTAACTTTATTTCTCCATCTCGTAATTCCGGCCGTTTTCAGATCTTCTACTTCTTGCATCCATGTTAGCTTAGGTCTTGCCTGTTTTCTTTTCCTCCCTGGTTCCCACTGCAATGCTGAATATGCTATAGACGTTTCTTCTCCTCGCCATACATTCCCAAGCCATCTTACTCGTTTTGCTTAATTTTTCGTACTACATCGTTCCCTTCCAGTACTTCTAATATCTCGTGATTCTCTGCCTATAATCGTTCTCCCCAATTTTTACTGGTCCAAGTGCTGCTCTTAATATCTTCCTTTCAGCTATTCTTCCTCTTTTTTTTGACAATATGAGTGTCTCACTTGCGTATAGCAGTATTGGTCTTATTAGTGTTTTGTTTATGTTTAGTTTAGTTGTTTTTGTCAGTGCAGTACTATTTAGGAGTTTTTTATTCGCATAGTAAGCTCTATTTGTTGCTAATATTTTATCTCCTAGTTCTCCCTTTCTTTCTGCCGAGTTTGATATCCACACTCCTAGATACTTAAAATTACCAACCATTTCAAAATTAAATATTCCTATTTTTACCAATTTCCTTTTAACTACTGTTATTATTTACTGATACTATTTTTTCTCGTTTTCCTTTTTACTACTGATTCTTGTTTTTTTCTTGTGCTCATCATTTTCGTTTTATTTTCATTTATTATCATGCCCATCTTTGTTTCTTCCTCCTTTCAAATAAATTGAGTTTTAAAAAATTGAATACTCTTATTTTGTGGACATTGTAAGTAGTTTTGTAGCGACAGTCGATTCTGTGGTGGACACAGTTGATTTTTTAAATCACAGTATATTGAATCAAATTCAGCACGCAATGTAAATTTACGAATTACGTATTAAGCGTAATATTTTAATAAAACTAATTGAAATTATTGACAATGTATTCTCGCAGACCAATTAAATCTTTGAATTAATAAATAATACTTTCATTTTAATTCAGGCATATCAGAATAAATTACTTTATGATATAAATTTAAATTAATAAATAAAATTATAAAACACCCTCCGTTTCGATTTATCCATGTACGTAATTACGTTCTAAAATTTAATAATGAAAATGAAAAATCTGAATTTCAATTATTATCAAAAACATCTTGGAAATCACAGTTGAGATATTCCATTTTCCAATTATGTTAGGTCTTTTCAAATAAGTACCAAAGCGTTATGGTTATACCTCCCTTTTTCGCATATCATTGGTCGTCGAACCCTTATTGTTTTCCCTGGTACTCGAGATTTCAATCAGGCTAGATAGGGGACGGCAGTGTCACCTCTGAATACGGTTAATGTGTCTGTCGCTACGTCTCTACCCGCCAATAAAATGCTAATTCTTATCAACCGTCAGAATATCAATAGACGTGAGCTACACGTGACCTTTTCCTATTGGACAAACCACTAGTGTGGTTCTTCTGTTTTATTACATGGGGGTTGCGTTCTATTGTTTTATATGGGGTGTGAATGTAGCACAAATTGGAACTACAGACTGAACACATAATATTAACAAATTAAAATGAAATAAGTTTAAGTTTACTGCGGGTATGATAATAATGAAAATCAGAATTGGTAGCGAAAAGGTGCGGATTATTTTTAACAAACATTTCGGCTTCTAATATATAAACAGATGGAAGAGTTAATATAGACAAAACAGGAAAAAGACTAAATATAGACTAAACACAAAATGCCATAGCATATTGTTGCGTGAAACGTTCCAAAGTAAGCAGTTTTGAGATTATCAGAAGTAACCATATCTTTTTGATACTAATACTCATTATATTGTACTATTCTAGCCTAGTACCATCAGCAATGGCAAACGTCCAAAATAACGATCCGTATTAATATTGGACCATTGCAAAATAATTTCTATTATATCTATTATAAACCAGGCTTTGGAAGCGATATCTGGCTGTGTTAGGTGATTCGTTACAGTTGCTATACGCCAAAAATTGGATGTAGATCTTTTTTTCTGTGGCCTCTTCACATATTGTGAAAACAAGTTTTGTCCTGTACTCCAAATATGTTGATAAGTCGTAGGTAGGGTATGAGAGCTCTAAAAAAATCCTTTATTCAATTTTGTGCCATGTGTATATTGTGGAAAAAGCTTCGACTGTTTTTATATGAGATTTATGTCCTAATCCCACCATTAGGCCAGGCTTCACGATGTATTCTCGCATTCCGTTATCTAACACACACACAGCTTCAATCTGTAGACTTGTACGATTCCAAGTCTCAGTCTCAAATTCGTTGAAATCGATTCTAGAACTTTAACACTTGTGAGTATTGAACTATTCTTCAAGTGAAATCGGACGTAAAGATTTCCGCTTGGCAGAATCTACGAGAGGAACATATATATATATATACAGAGAGAGCCGTCGTAGACCTATACCGTCAGTTTGTGAATGTTACCTAAATTTTTTTATGATTTTCAAATATCAGTTTTAGAGAAAAAATTTCAAGAGTTGAACAAGGTTTTTTTATTAATCTTTTAGTAGATGTTTTTTGTACACTTCACGTTTAGGTTAGGCTTTTGTTTGATATTAAATTTAATCTTTGTATAAGAGGAACTCAAGATGATATTGTGCGCTGTCCTTTGTACAAAGGTTAGCTAAACGTCAATTAAGTTTTATTTTTATCAATTTTGTCATATAAAAAATGAAAAATAACTCTAAAGAAATTTATTGTTAACGGCACATTTTTTTGATATTAAAAATTTAAACTTTAATACTATCTTAAAAATTATAACTGTTTTGCCGTGGCTCCGTGGTAAGATAGTTGCCTACGGCGTATAGGAATGTGGGTTCGAATCCCCAATCTCTTTCGGATTTGTATATTTTTGTATTAAGTATTTTTATGAAACTTCATATTTAAGCTTTTAACATCAATTACGAGTTGATCAACTATTGGTAAAAATTGGTTAACTAGAAATGGGAATTTACTCGTGTCGGTTCGTCTCAATAAATCTAGAAACGCTTCGAATTATTTCTCTATTCGTTTCTTCAACGTATTACCCATGAGCATTAGATCATCGCCTTTCAATGTTTTCAAAAAGACCATAAAAATATGTTAACTAGCAATCCAATATATATTTTCGAGGAGTTTAACAATATTAGTTTCAAAATGTACAACTAGCTATAATACATTACCTATGTTATTTTCAGAAGTAAAGTCCGGTTTGCGAAAATATCTAAAATTGTTGAATTCTTAGAGGCTCTGAGTCGATTTTCTGGTGGTTTATTCGATCCGGTTTCATTTTGATTCTATCTATATATATAAATATAGAAAATCCGATAAAAAAAATGCTGCTTTTACTAATAAAAATTTGGTTTAGGCATTAAGGTCTTTTGATACCTCACTAAAAAAATTTAAAAACTATTTAATTTTTCATTAAATACATATTTGTTTATATTTTCCCGCGATTTGTTTTGATTTTCTAAATAGTTTTTCTATTTTTGGGTTAAAGAGTTATACAAACATACCAATTTCAACTTTTTATCCCCAGCTGTTTGCCTACCATTTCTATCGTACAGACCGATAGACAGACAGACAGGACAGAAAGACAGAACAGACAGGCACATGAGTGGTGTTATAAGAGTTTTTTGATTATACAAAATCCTAAAAATGAAGATTTTACCGAGAATGTTTTCAAAACAATTGACCCTTTTAATTTATTACTACTAAAATTTATTACTCTATTAATTATTAATATTTTAGCCATATTTATTATTTTCTGTGATTTCTAAATTATTTATGAATAATAAAATATTTATTACGTATTGTTACTTTCAATAAGAAATCTTTAAATAGTGAAGAAATGTATTTGTTAACGATTAATAATTTATCTACCTATACTGATTTGACATATTTCATTTTATTGTCATAAAATATCCGTTATAATTCATTCGCAACATTACTTTTAAGATTAAGTCTTTATTTCCTTGTTCTTTGCCTACTTATTCTCTGTCACATCTGAGCAATCTCCTGTCGAATCCAGCAGGCAAATCATCCTACAGAATGAGACGTGCGTACTTTGTAGGGTGTTCAGATTGAAACAGATTTATTAGCCAATAGTTGCTGACACTATGTGCACAATTGAAAATTTTATTTAGAAAATATATATACAAAATAATTTTATGCTTTGATTAGGGAAGATCCTAATATGAGCCTCCGTTTTGGGAGTTGACGGTTTACACACGTTAAGTAAGACGGTTTAAAATTAATGAATTTGATTTATTATAATATACTATTTACAAAAGATTAAAATATAGGTATTAAGATAATGAAAAGATTAAAACATAGAATCGAATAGACCACCAGAAGGCCGACACAGTGCCTCTTAAAGGCGTATCACACTAGAACGCTATCCAAGTTTTATTTTGTAAGTCTTTTTCGAGGTTTCAAGTCTTCACGTCTTCAGCCATCACACGCGAAACAGTGAAAAGTAACTTGCGTCTGCGTACATAACGTTAACAATAGACCCATCTCACTTGATCTGACTGAGAGAGCGAGGCCTCGCACGCGCATTTGACGACTTGGATTTCGCCTGTCTTCTAAAGACGGGGGAAATATATCTCGATGTATTTGCTCAGACTTAAAGACTTAGGTTTTTTGTCATGCTATCACACACACAAGACTTCGATTCGAACGCAAAGACTTTAAATTTCCAAGTTTAGACTTGAATAATAACTCTAGTGTGGTAAGGCCTTAAGAAGTCAACAACTTAGATATTTACGCTAACCGGACCCAATACTTTCTGATTTCGTCTTCAGAGAGACGGGTGTTTTTATAAGGCATTCCTAGGAAGAAGGGTAAAAGATTGTTCAAGTAATTGTCAAAGTTATAAGATTACTTTGAACAAAAGTCTCCTTGAACAATAAACTGTAAAAACATATTTTAATGTTACGTGTGATTAGAAACATAAGGTTTCTAATTTCTTCGACAAAATTATATTGTTTGATTGTGAACACACACATTTCACTAACACAAGAGTAAAATCACGCCATCTTATATTCATCCGTGCCCCAGGGCAAACATCACGACCTTGCCCCTTCTCCCTATCAGATATTCCATTTACCTCCCTACAAAATCCCTAATATTTTCTCCATCATCCTGAATCTTCCTAATGGACTCTAAATGGAGAGGACTCGAATGACAGCACGACTAGATCTCAACTCGAGGGTGATCTTTAACCACCCCCTAAGAAATCTCAAACCCCCCTAAATATCCAATTAAAAAAATAAACTATTATATTCTCGAGTTACTCATGCTTTCTGGATCATGTGTTCCCCTACGTGAAGGCATCTATTTTAATGTTTTTTTGGTTGGTATTTCGTACCATCGTTTGACAATTCAAAACCCTAAATTATGCTCATACATTGTAATAAATTTTAATTATTTTTTTATGTTTGACTTCCATTAGGCTTGTGTTGTTGTTATTTTGAAATTAACTATATTTTATGGGTACTTACTCCCAAATACAATTAGTGAATTATTTCGGTAATCAATTTTTGTGTTATACAATTTTTAACGACCGCTACGTATATAGAGGGAGGTGTTGTAATAATATCAATTTTGACTTTTCGACATTTTTAAACATAAGCACGAATTAGGCTTTTTGTAACAATTAATGTTTTTAGTTTGAAGTCTGTGGACATTTATAGAGTAGTAACAATGTTTTTAGTTTGAAGTCGGTCTGTGGACATTTATAGAGGAAATTCGATTGAACTGATTTTTAAGAAATATATTTAAGCTGGTATAATTTATTTATTTTTTTATTTATTGTTTATGAGTCTAACCCAACACTACAACGACGAAATTGGTACATAAATATTACATGTTGAAAGTTACATAATAATAATAATTAATAAGCATAAAAATTAAAGTATTATATTTATAAAAGCCCAAATGTCTTTCTTAACGTAATGCTCCTGGGTGCTAGCGGGTCTTGCGGCATGCGGTCGGTCACGAATTGAGTGGTGGGAACGGGAACGACGTACCTCGACAATGGACCTGGCTTACCAAAGCTCTAAAGTCAGTGTCAGTACATATCTTGGCTTAATCAAAGAATGTTGTGTAAACGACACGCATTAAGCGGCTTTTTAAGATTTCCTAGGTATAATCAGAAACAGCTATATCATTGATGTCCAGCATATGGCCCGCGGGCTGTATCCGGCCCGATACTAATTTTTAAACGACACGCATTGAGCAGCTTTTTAGGATTTCCTAGGTATAATCAGAAACAGCTATATCATTGATGTCCAGCATATGGCCCGCGGGCTGTATCCGGCCCGATACTAATTTTTAAACGACACGCATTGAGCAGCTTTTTAGGATTTCCTAGGTATAATAAGAAACAGCTATATCATTGATGTCCAGCATATGGCCTGCGGGCTGTATCCAGCCTGATACTAATTTTTAAACGACACGCATTAAGCAGCTTTTTAGGATTTCCTAGGTATAATCAGAAACAGCTATATCATTGAGGTCCAGCATATGGCCTGCGGGCTGTATCCAGCCTGATACTAATTTTTAAACGACACGCATTAAGCAGCTTTTTAGGATTTCTCAGGTATAATCAAGAAACGTTTTTGTTTTGTTAATATACGCAGAATCATGCAAATTTTAATAATTGATTTCTGCTTATTCGATATCAGTTTGCCAACGTTGTTGGCAAGGGATCTGCTAGTAACATAATATTAAAATAAATGAAGATAATAAAGAATATAAAATTAAGAGATATTAACAGATATAATAAAATTTGAAGGTAACATAGTGAGTATAAAATGTTGACAAAGTATATTAACAAATATTTGATTTTAAATTGATAAAATGTTTTTTCATAGATTTTATATTGTGACAAAAAATGTCTACTTTAGCATCTACATATAATTTGTTTAGGGTTGATGACATTCTGATAACTGGAGCATTTTGATTGGATTGCCTTCTGGCAAAGGATTTGCGAATGAGGTGTTTGTTTCTAAGTTCGCGACTTTTCGAACGAAAGATTTATATAAACAATGTCAAAGGTTACAAACTTAACTAAATCTCAATACAAATATATATATTTTATATTCTTGAATGTCACATTTTGATCCAGTATAAAGAAAAACCAATTGTTTCCAAATATTCTTTAAAAAAACATGTTTTTTCTTGTAAATTTTCCAATACGTGTTCATCTCAGTATTCAATATCTATTTTATATAAAATTTGTATTACAAAGCAACTTAAATAAAATCCTTTCAACAAAAATACCTTTCGTAAATCTGAGAGAAAAAAATCGAATCTTTTTCAATGGTTCTAAAACTCATGATCGAAGTTATTTTTAGTTAGATGTGTGAGAAGAAGATAACAGGAATTGGAGAAGGTATTGTAATGGAGAGATTAGGTTTGAGAAGCTAGTCTAGTCACTCTTGGTCTGTTTGCCGTGATTGTTGCTTATGCAAATGTTTGCTGGACACTTGAATAACTTCGTTGTCAAGAGGAACCCTCTTCTCTCACAGACGAAAGGGTCAGTTTTAAAAGCAATGTTAGGTAAGTGAGCTTTTCAGGATACGCACCCGAATACATTTAAAATTAATTATGGATTCCATTTATTCCATTACAAAAATTTTGGTATTAGATGTAATTAAATTCAAGTTTATTTTTCTTTTGAAAATATTAATGTGGTAGATGGGTCTGTTAAGCTTCTTCTACATTACACTTTTCTGTGCAGCACTACGGATTTTTTGCGTAGTATTGACGTAAAATTGAAGGCTTGATTACGAATGGTGTGTTTTTTTTTTTCATTTATAACGTAGGAGAAACCGTGGCTAACGATCTCCCGGGGTATAACAGGCTACTTTTTGGCTAAAGCATGCCGCTATGTTTGGGTGCATTCCAATCACGTTCAGTTCTTCGCTAATGTCTTCCGAGAGTGGTTGAATGACTGAGAGCTGGCGTTTATATTTTGTAAATTGGTGAAACGGGTTTTTTGCTGTGTTGATATATTTATCACACATATCCAGACGTTGATTGCTCCAGTGCAGAGCATGTGGCAAGTGGGCACATTGTTCTTGCGATGGAGAAGATGATAACGATGAGGAATGCCCTCACGTGTGTTCATTCTGCGCCAGATTTTAGCTGATTGCCCATTATAGCCCGCCCGTGCTCATTCTACCCCGACACCGGAGCAAAATGAACACAAGGAAACTTTTTTTTATATCGTCATAAGGGTGTTTCCTGAGTTATTTACAATTGGCGCAATCTATGCGCGAAAACGCCACGAACTTTTTCCCAGACCTGTATAAACGTGTAGGACACATAATATATTTTATTTTAATAAGCAGAATGAATGAAAATTTTAAACAATAAAATCAACAGGGGGTCATTAGCAACCTATATTCTTGACGTCGCATGCTAGATTCATTATGTTTTATGATTCCTCATAATTACAAAGTAATATATAATTTAAATATTTATGGATCTACTTTATGGGTATCTACATAGGTGGTTCTCCAGAGAAAAGAAACAAAAAGAACTCAGACGAAAGCTGAGAAAATATTCTTGTTTTTTATGTCTTTGGGACAGCAGAGCTAAGGATCAGCACTGGGTTAACAGAAATTGGGTGATTTCCATTAAGAAATGTCATAATTCAAGAAAAACAAAACGTAGTCAACGAACCTTTGGTTGCGAGAGAGAAAATTATATTTCCACCCTTGCATATCAAGTTTGGGTTTATGTAGCAATTTTTTAAGGATCGAGATGGACTTTGTTTAGGCTATTTGACACGTAAATTTCCTGGGATTAACTATGAAAAACTGAAAGCCAGAATATTTGATAGTCCTCAGATAAGGCAACCTACTGAAGATCCACAATCCAACCGCATCAATGAAGGAGATTGAATCTAATTCTTGGTGTTCATTTATTCAAGTAGTACAAAATTTTCTTAGAAATCGTAAGGCAGAGAATTAGTGGAAAATATGCTTTCTAACTTTAATATTCTCGGTTGTATTATGACCACTTACCAGAAAACCTAGGTGATTTTAGTGAAGAACCGGGGGAAAGATTCCATCAGGACATAAAACTATGGAAGATAATTATCAAGGAAGATAAGATAGCCACATGATGGCCTACTACTGTTGGAGTCTTCAGAAAGACTGTTCTGGTAAACTCCATGCTAGAAAGTCGTACAAAAGAACATTTTTAAGTGATAAGTGATGAATGTATATTTATCTACTTTGTGAAATACCTGACTTTGTCTCTTTTGTGTTTATAACTGGTTGGAGCAAATAGTAACAGTACTAACGTGCAAAATACAGAAAAAAAGTTAAGAAATAAGATATTTTATTGTAAAAGAGTCCAATATAGTATCTCAAAAACTAAATCTGATAGACCAAATCTAACGGCTATTTTGGATTCTGTGCCCAAAAATTACCTAGAGATAGTTTACTCGCAGGCACCAAAATGTCTGTTGGGCTGTGTAATATTAAGAAAGATAGCAATGGTGCGCCACTTGGCTGGGACATCCTGTATATATTTTACATGGATTTAAAACTCCACTGTTATAGTTTCCCTACATCGCCATCATAAATCAAATGAATGTCATTCCGCAACATTTAAAAACATTTTCAATCACACATCACAAATCTTCGGTTAGAGATCGTGTCGGTTAAAAAAGACTCAGATATCGAAATCAATTTGTTGAGCGAGAATCGTGGCGGTCAAGCAGATGGGATGTCCGATACAGTCACAGTGTTGCGGCGTATGGATCGTTCACCGGACAACAGATCGTATTTTACCGGTGACATCTCTCGCTCTACTTGGCGAAAAGAAAATCAGCCGAATAGAGGTGAACCGAATAAAACACCAATTTTCGTTTACGGTACACCGGAAGATATTTATTGTTTTTTATTGAATTTTTATAGGGGATGGGGTATTATAAATCTTATAGCTTCGTATAACATTTCAGAAAATATGTCGTTTATATTTTATTTTTTATTTGATAGTATGTTTTATTGTTTTATATGATCCCAATCAAATTTAGATCTAGATGGATTTGTATCTAATTTTAGGAAGATCTAAGATGCTGAAGCAATATAATTTTATAGCAAAAGATTCAGGTTTTAATGCTATCTAGAGGAAATCGTAAAACTTGAGCTAGACTATTTCGATTGACATTTATTTCTGTGTAAATTTTATTTTTAGGTACAGGCAATCAAGTTGCAATAATAGACAGTACATTTGCTAGTTCCTGATACTGTTATTTTCAGTTTCTTAACACCTAAATTTTCTTCTTAAATATTTTTAAATTAATAGATTGTTCCAAGTTTTTTTAATATTCTGCTCTATTGGGTTTTTGTTGGGAATTTCATATTTCCAGACGACGCAAAGATGTTAAGTTAAGATAGATTACTATTGCATCTTCCTGAGTAGGCTCATCAGGGAGATGCAGAGGATTTATAGGCGTAGAAATCGATATTGTCACTTTTTGAAGATCTCTGCCTTGATGTTGGTTGGTATTTCTTTTTAGTTAGAAACGATGATTTGATGCTCTTGAACATTTTTCCTCATGCGCCTACTATTTATATAATTTCCTCATTTTTTCAACTTCCGAAATAAACTATGCCTAGGTATTTCAATTTATCTACCTATTCTATTATTTTGTAATACATTTATATGTTGTACTTTTATCCTGGGTATTGCCATTGTTATTTTCTTCTGTGTGCTAATTTTCATATTTTCATCAGTTCTTTATCATACTTGTTCAAGTTGTTTTGTAGTTCTTCTTACCTTGCTATTAACCATTCCATCCGCATAGAAAGATTCTGCTATTTTCACGTTTTCTTTATTTTTTTGTATATGTTGTACTTTTATTCTGCTTCTTACCATTGTGTTTGTTTTTTGTGTGTTAATTTTCATATTTATTTTCTTCAGTTATTTATTATACTGGTTCAAATTGATTTGTAGTTCGTGTTCTATCCTTGCTATTATACCTATACCATCCACATAGTTCTGTTGCTTTCACGTTTTCCATTTTTCTGCAGTCCACAGAGTAGTCTTTTATGTTTTGTCTTACTTCTTTCATAGCGTCATCTAGTACCAGAGGAAAATATTACCATTTTATATTGTCTTCTCTGTGCTTATTTGTTCACTTCTTTATTATACTGATTCAAGTTGTTTTTTAGTCCTTCATTACTTGTTATTATAACCGTGCATACGCATAGCAAAGTTCTTCTGGTTTCACGTTTTCCATTTTCCAGTAGTCCACAGAGTAGTCTATTATGTTTTGTAGTACTTTTTTTATTTTTTATTTAAATCAAGGCACTTCGACCGTTAGGTCATTTGTGCAGTTACATATTTAACATGTTATTTTGAATTCTACAGTGTATTTTATATCTATAATTTTATATTTATAGTTACGTATAATATTTAAAATGAATTGTGATTTTATATTTTGTTTATTAGCTTAGTGTCGGTTAAGTAATGGATGAGATTTGTACGGTGTGTGTGATTATCTGACAATGCGTCTTTTAAATTATTTGGAATGTTGTGTATTCTGCGATGTGTGATGTATTTTTGACAATCGATTATGATATGTTGTACGTTTATCATTTCTTGTTATTATAACCATGCCATCCGCATAGCGAAGTTCTACTGGTTTTACGTTTTCCATTTTTCAGTAGTCCACAGAGTAGTCTATTATGTTTTGTTGTACGTTTAACTGGGTCTTACATGTGTTACATTTTGCACGTTCGGTTTTTTCTAGTATATATTTGTGAGTGTCCTATTCTAAGCCTAGTAAGTTGTTGTTGTCTTCTAATTTCTTGTGCTGTCCATCTTCTTGTTTCTTCCTTTATGTTTCGCAGGTGATTTTGGGTAGTGCTTCTACATTCTTTTTGTAACGCTTGTTCTAATATTCTTTGTAAGTGGCTTTTTAGGTCTTCCGGGGAAATTTTCATATGTGTAAGATTCAACTCTTCTGTGGCTTGTTTGGCTGCTCTGTCGTCTTCTTCATTTCCTTGTATTCCTGAATGAGACGATATCCAGATAAATTTTATTCTTTTTCCTATCTCTTTTTTGATATTGTGCAGCATTTCTTGTATTTCTTTTATCTGCATGTTTTTATTAAAAGAATCTTGTAGATTTTTCAGGAAACTGAGTGAATTGGTACATATTATATAGTCGGATATAATATTTCCCTCTTCTTTGATTATGTCCGATGCTTTTTTTAATACTGAAGGCTTCAGAACTTATTTTATGGCGTCATCTAGTATCACTGAAAACAGTAGCGGATTGAGTACGTAAAAATAATTTATTTTTGTTTGGTTTTTAAGAAAATAAAATCAATATTGTACTTATGTCTCACGGACCTTTTGGACAAGAGTTGCGGACCCCAGGAGTCCTTAAATTCCCGGTTGGGAAATGGTTTTTTAGATTTCCTTTCTCTTTAAGTTGTCCCTGCACAAAATTCTGTTTGTACGGACTGAACTCGTGTATTTTTTTGTCGAAAATTCTTAAAACCTCTGAGTGATGTAAACAAACAAATATTGAAATTGTGTTGTTTCAGTTATTGATACTACTGATGCGTGAATATATACGTGAAGGTTTATTGTACGTCCAGTCACGCACATCCCACGTGACCTCCTGTCAACAACTCATCATGGAAGAGTCCCAGTCCATTCTAGCGGTCAGAGCATCGTCCTACGACTCCCCCCCCCCTCTTATTGATCCCTATCCATAAAGTGATTAAAACACACTGTTTATTTTGACCGGCTCAACAGTATACTTGAGCACGAATATAATCTAAATGTAATGCTACATGTCATACACCCCGATGTTAATAAAATAAACGAAAATTCGGGAAAATTTAATTTAAATTTGTTCAAGTTTAAAAGGGTAAATGTAAATTGGAATATTTCGCAAACATGAAGTTTATAATATAATTTTAGCAGGTCAAAATATTAATTATAATGGATTTTGATGGAACATATTTTTTTGATTACATAGATTCGTAAACTTCTCTTATTTACGATTAAATCTGAAAAAAAATTCAAGAATATCTTTAATATTTAAATAGTGACTGATTTTTTAAAAAAATAAATTTGTTACGTCTTGTTTGGTTACCTAACCAAACGCGTTTAGAGCATTAAAGAGAAATAATTTAAATTACTTGTGAAAATTGTTAATTTAAAAAAGCACAACTCAGAAATGGTTTGAGACAGCGACCTTTGGTTAGAATTTTTGGATTTCCCGTAGTTTATTTAGTCTGAAAAATAATTACGTCAATTTTATGACATAATTTACCTTATTTCTGAAAAATGTGAATTTAAAAAAACACAACTCAAAAACGGTAAGAGATAGCGACTTCCGGTTAGAATTTTTGGGTTGTTCGTAGTTTATTTACTCTAGAAAAAAATTGGGGCTTTAATCGTTTAACGCATTTTGAGTTTACGATAATTTTTTTAATGACATAATTTCCATTATTTCTGAAAAATGTGAATTTAAAAAAAAATCATAACTTAAAAACGGTTTGAGATAGCGACCTGCGGTTAGAATTTTTGGATTTCTCATAATTTATTTATTCTATAAAAAAATTATGGCCTTATTCGTTTTGCGTATTTTAAAATTATGACAAATTTTAATATGGTGTGATTTATGGAAATTTTCATCTTCGCATGGACGTATCTCAAAAACGAAATACGATAAAGACCTGCGGTTGGAATTTTTGAAATCCTGAGGCCCTAATTGACTTGCAACCAAATTTTGAAACAAAAAAATTTTTTGAAAATTTTTCATTTTAAAAATTTTGTTTTGAATATTTTAATAAATCCTAACTAAAAAATGGTTAGAGATAGAAATCTGCGGTTTGAATTTTTAAAATTCTCGTACATTGGATAGTCTGAGAAAAAATTTGGACTTTAATAAACCAATTATTAAGTTTTGTATGGGCAATAATCCAAAACCCTTGAAAATGGCCAAAAATCGAAAAAATCGTAAGGGGTACCCCTTACGATATTTTCGATTTTGGGCCATTTTCAAGGGTTTTGTTTGATGATTCGTATTTATTGTAAAAGTTGAGTTATTAAGGCCCCAATTTTTTTCTAGATTGAACAATATATGAAGATTTCAAAAATTCAAACCGCAGATCTCTATTTTGTTTTGTGTATAAGTTATGATTTTTTGAAATTTCAAAAAATAATGGACAAAATGAAAATTTTGCAAAAAAATTTTTTGTTTGGAAATTGCTTCAAAATGAGTTCTAATGCCCTTTTGGACCTCAGGATTTCAAAATTTTCAACCGCAGGTCCCTATCTCATGTAGATTTTGAGATACGGTCTTTCGAAAATGATATATTTACAAATTTTCAAAACTACACGGATCGAGGGGTAGACCTTAAAAAAATCGTGATTTTGAAGCAAAAAATTTTTGTCTCCAATTTTATTGAAAATTGGTACAAATATGTATTTTTAGTCATTAATCAAGAAAATTTGGTCCATTTTGAAGTTTGGGCAAAAGTTTTGGAATTATAGGCAAAAAACTGACCCAAATTGACTCTAACTCCAAAACCAGGAAAGCATGAATTTTTTAAATATTTTTTTCATAATACTCACCCCAAAATTAGCTTAAAACTATATTTTGGCTAAAATCGGAGTCAAAATTTTTTTGACCAAAATTCCAAAATTTTGTGAATTTTTTTTTTTCAATTTTGTTTGAAAATTGGCATAATTATACGTTTTTGGCCTTAGATCACAAATATATGGTCATTTTTGAGTTACGGTCTGAAATTTTGACTTTTGCGGCAAAAAAAGTAAAAAAAGGACTCCACAAAAATGCTATGCTCCTTGCTATGTATTTATACAGCTGTATTTCAAAACTTTCCGAAAAAAATGTACGAAATACGGGCACTCCAGCTTGTTTTATTTAAAATTGTGTTTAGTGGAACAAACTTGTCAGAAACACAACAGCAGTACCGTCATCTCGTTGTTTTTTTCGCGAATTACATCTTTTCTTCTTTCTAAAAGAAAACAATAGTTTTTTTTAGTAAAGTATAAAAATAAACTTCATTATTATTTCATTTTTCATTTATTGTTTACGTGTTCTAAGAATTCTCTTAAAATATCTCTTTTATATTTGTTAAAAGAACAACAAAAATCCTTCATAACTTGAAAGTTTTCCATTTAATTTGACATTTGAAAAGTGACAGTTTCCTCATCTCTTTTCCCTCAAATTCTCTTAAATAATAACAAATTCCTGGTTTGTTGATCTCAACGAACGACCGGAAAATCAAACCAGGTGTAATTCTGGCTACTCAGGTAACACGAATTCCTTTTATGTGAAAAAAAGGCCCAATCTAATGGGCTATTCTATCGGAACGTTCTAGAATTGAATATAAAGGGACAGTCATTCTACGGAGACAAAGGATAGTTACAGATTACACGAAAGAACATTTTACAACATGGAACAGATGCACAGTGGATGGATCAACGGATTTTTTTTAGGGAATCACAGTAGTAAAATTCAATCGAAGACCTTTCTCCCTAAAATGGTTTTTATTGGCTATCGAAATCCAGCCTTAATTATATTATTCTTAATATTGAAAAATTGACTTTTTTACGACTCTTTTATGATCATGGGTTAGAAATTGCAATTTAATATTATTATATAAAACAGATTTTGTCACAGAAACCAGATATTATTTTTGATTGATGTCTTTTTTCTGTTTTGGAAATCGATTTTCTTAAAGAGTTTTGAAACAAGCTTAAAAGACAATATTAAAAAACTAGCAGACCTCTTGCTAGCAACGTTGCAAACTGATATCGAATAAAAATCAATATAAGGAGGAATCAATTATTAAAATTTGCATGATTCTGCGTATATTAACAAAACAAAAACATTTCTTGATTATACCTAGGAAATCCTAAAAATTAGTATCGGGAAGGATACGGCCCGCGGGCCATATTGCATTAATTTCAACATCCTATATTCAATTTATAAAATATTAATGTATGTATGTGTTATCTCATTAAGAATTATTTTAAGCAATTTTGTTCGTTATCTATTAATTTTTAATGACTATATTCGTTAATGAGCTTTATCAGGGTCAGCCATCTTGATTAGTAGTGACGCGAGATTTTTGCAAGTGGCGTTTGCATTTTTGTCTGTCGTTTTTAGTTGTTTTTAAGTGGTAAAAGTGCAGAGTGAACTTGAAAAAGTGTGTGATATTGTGGACTTTTGTGTTTGGACTCGTGGAGACCAAAATTGGATAGATTGAAAAGGTATTTGTAGATTTTTTTGTTAATTTTATAATGCGTCATTGTTATGTAGAATGTGCTTGTATATACAATATGGAAACACATACATATGTACATATATATGTAGGTATATATAGTACGAATATTTTTAGTATGTTGACCAGAGATATCGAAAATTTTCGTACAAGGGGTGGTTATTATATATGAGCCTTATAAACAGTGAATAAATAACAAAAAAGAGATCAATTAAACCTTGTAACTGTAAAAAATATCTGATAAACAATTTTTGAAACAGCTTATCATGAACGTTATGTTTTAAGGTTTCCAGACTATGCCCTTAAATCTTAATTATCTTAAAATCTCGTGTTACAGAAATGTAGATTTTGGAAGTAAATATTAATGGACATTAACACTACTTAAAATTTAATAAAGCACTGAAGAGAGAGAGGCAATGAAGAACGGAGTGAAAAGTAGAGATTAGGTCACCAGTTCAAAATTTCCCAGTGGACCATATCTTGTGAAACCATAGTGAAATTTTTAAAAAGTCATAATGTAATTTACCATTTATAAAAGCACAAAAGCCCTATAAAATGACAATTTTTTATTCTTTATTTTGAAAATATAAAAGAGCTTGTAGCATGTAAGTAATTATACACACTGGTTTGAACGCTTGCAAAAGTACAAGTGTCTCAAAAGAAATTTTATATTTAGTGGATCGATTAAAAAAAAAGTAAGCCGTATATAGAAAAAATGTTTATTAATTATTAAAATACACTTTTTGGGGATTTATTTCTTAAAAATAATATCATCTAAATGTAGACCCTCGCGTTCTCGGCACTCATTTAATCGTACAGTAAAATTACTTATGACGTCTCGGCAGGTGGACTCAGGGATGGCTGCCATTTCGTGACGGATATTTTCTTTCAAATGCGCCAGTGAAGTCGGTTTATTGGCGTAAACTTTAGATTTAAGATAACCCCATAGGAAAAAGTCCATAGGGGTTAAATCTGGACTGCGTGGAGGCCAATTTATGTCACCTCTCCGGGAGATCAATTTGCCTGAGAAAATTTCACGAACACATGGCAGAGACATATTGGACGTGTGTGAAGTTGCTCCGTCCTGTTGGAACCATGTTCTTTGGTTATAGCCAGGAAAGTTTTGCAATTCAGGTACCAAGAAGTTGTCTAACATCTCCACATAACGCTCTGAATTCACTGTAACTGCACGCCCCCTTTCGTCTTCAAAAAAGTAAGGGCCGATAATTCCAGCGCCGACATCGCAGCCCATACGGTCACTTTAGGCGAATGTAGTGGTTTCTGATGTTTGCGTTTCGGATTCGTTGCACTCCAGTAGCGGCAGTTCTGCTTATTTACGTGGCCATTAAGATGAAAATGAGCTTCATTCGAAAACAAAATGTTGGTAAACGTTGAAAATCGCTCAATCACCTGATTTACGAAATTAAGCCTCTGACTGGCATCTTGGGGCTTTAATTCTTGAACCAATTGAATTTTGTAGGGGTGCAGCTTTAGGTCTTTGTGCATAATGCGATGTAATGATGATCTATGCACATTTAAAGCACTTGCGCGCTTCCGAATTGAAAGGTTCGGGTCGTCACGAACAGACTGATTAACATTCTCCACGTTTTCTACCGTTCTTGATGACCTAGGTCGCCCGGATTTTTATTTATCCAGCGTTGTACCAGTCTCTTCAAACTTTTTAACCCAATGTCGAATGAGAGGAATGCTTGGCGCATCATTTAAGTGGCGAAAACCTCGAATACTGCAGAATTTTCTACGCGCTACAGTCGCCGAATCACCGTTTTTGTAAAACTCTCGCACGCATAACGCGCGGTCTGCATAAGGGGTGGGATTTTTTTTTTAAGAATTAAGAAATATATACTCTACTAAATTCCCACTTCTTTGCGAGATTTTTTTACATTGTGTCAACATCTTTAATTAAATATAATGTCTTATGTATCTCTTAATTGAATCTTTTATTTTTCCAGGTGAGAATTCTACCCTTACTATACCCGTATCAACATCACGTAAGTTTTTTTATTTTATTTTATTTTATTTCTCTTCTCTACGCACTTTTCAAAATGACTTTTTGTAAGCTTCCAAACACTTTCATTCTATTCTGTATCAAAAGATCCATTACAATTTATTTTCTCTCGTCAACTTTATCTGTGATCCAATCTTTGTCCGTCTACCTGCTGTTAGTAAGTTATGTCCCCTGCTGGTTCGTATTCGATCCACGAGAGCGCTACTGTACAAGTGACAACGAGTTACTTGCTCATCACTACAAACGACTGATTAGGTTTTAGACCTTTGTTAGGGTAGTTCTAACGGTTATAGTCTCTTAATCGAACTTGCGTTTTTTACAAGAAGGGAGTGGATACAGATTTTGATTGATTTGAGACTTTATTGGATTGTTAATTGATCTTTTTTTCTTACTAACTGGCTGGAATTCTAAGAGACAAGACCACTTTAGAAATTTTGGTTTTAAATTTACTTTCTGTATATTATTATATTATTCATTTATTGACCATATTACAAAAACTTTGTTTACAGTCAGTCATTTACAACAAATTGGTAAACATATTTAACACAAATATATATAACGGGTGTTTTTTTTAGAGGTATAGAACTTTAAATTGCAATAAAACAACGATGGATTATTCGATTGACATGAATTTTTTTTTATTCGAAAGATAATCTTGTGGCTTTACATTAAATCATACCAACAAGACGGCGCAACATGTCACACAGCTCGTGCCACAATCGATTTATTGAAAGACACGTTTGGTGACCGCCTAATTTCACGTTTTGGACCTGTGAATTGGCCTCCAAGATCTTGTGATTTAACACCGCTGGACTACTTTCTGTGGGGCTATGTAAAGTCATTGGTCTATGCGGATAAGCCACAAACGCTTGACCATTTGGAAGACAACATTCGCCGTGTTATTGCCGATATACGGCCACAAATGTTGGAAAAAGTCATCGAAAATTGGACGTCCAGATTGGACTACATCCGAGCCAGCCGTGGCGGTCATATGCCAGAAATCATATTTAAAATGTAATGCCACAAGATTATCTTTCGAATAAAAAAAAATTCATGTCAATCGAATAATCCATCGTTGTTTTATTGCAATTTAAAGTTCTATACCTCTAAAAAAAACACCCATTAGAATACATACATGCTTAATTAAAAATAAAGAACATAATATAGACAATGATAAAGACATTGATATTGATATTAAATCGGCCTCAGTCCTCTGTAATTCCACTGATGAGTGGTGGAAACTCATCAATGGAGTACAGTGGATTGTGTGTTAATAGATTTTTTATATATAATTTTTATTTACTAGTGGATAATAACGTGATACTTGCTGGCAATAAGTTGTAAAATTGTATTCCATAATTCACGCCACATCTGGCTTTATCAATCCTGTGATAGATTGGAATGATATTTCTATTTCTGATAGTGATGCCTTTGCTCAGAAGTTGCGAACTTGTCTTTATGGGTATGGATATATACTAGGCATACAAATATACAGGGTAACGTCATTATTTTCAATGTTTTGAAAGACTCTCTGCAGTCGGCTCTGTATAAAACATGGTTTATAATTCTGACTGCCCGTCTCTGTAGTGCAGAGTCTTTCGCCTGCAGTCGAATGTCCCCATGCCAGCAAACCATATGAAATGTGACTATGAAACAGTGAGTAGTAAGCTATCATTACTATATCCTCAGAGACAAGGTTCCTAAGTAGAAAAACTTATATTTTGTACTTGGAAATATATTTTACTGCGGATAGATTTTTAAGCACTTTTTAATATTGACAAAATTCGGTTAAATTTTTCTCGAAAACTAAAATAGTTAGAGGTATTATGTAAGCGTAACTTTTCTTTAGTTCTTTAAGCTGTTTCCAACTAAAAAAACCATAAGTGATTGTGATGAATAGTTTTAGAGTTATATCAAAAAAACTGTTTTTTGGTCTCACTAAAACTACAATCTTTAAATTAAAATTCTGATATGAAATAGAGCCTATAAGCTTCTACAGATTCATCTTAAGGTGTGTTGAAAATCTTTTGAAAATCCAGTCATACAATCATTTCAACTGATATTAACAGCGTAAGGTTAACTGATATTATCAGGTCAACTGATACCGTCAGTTTTCTAGGCTTCGCCTAAATTCTAGGTGTTCAGGTCAAAGGTGCGTACTCGTGTTAAATTAATTAACAGTTGGCTTGCATCTTACCACTGGCAATCAAAATTTAAAAAATTATCACGCTATCAAAAAATATCCCAGGATTAGTAGGCCTTATACCTGATGTTTGTTAAGCTTGCGGTCTTGCCTCTTAAGCAATTCTAAAATTGTTACTAATGATTGACAATAGTGTGTAGACATGAAACAATAGCTACTTTCCTTTTACAAGTTAAGAAGTTAGCTTGGTTAAGCTAAGAAGTTAGTCAAATGTCTTAACAAGGGAAAGGGGGGAGGAAAAAACTTAGTTTATCTTAGCCAGTATCTTATAAATGGAACGCTCTTACAACTTAGATTAACTTAGCTTCGCTTAGATTTCTTAAGTAAAGTGGTAAAAGGAAAGCGCCTAATATATTGACCAATGGAAATATATAAAGTGTAGCTAATCAATGTAGATGACGCGTAAGAATAGGTTGTATTAAGAATTTAAATAGGATTGAGTTTAAATAACTGAGTTTGCTACGTCGGTTGATCATTGGGTATACTAAGTAAAGTCTGCTATATGCTTTGTTTAAAATATTTCTTATGTAATTATGCCATGATAGTTTTTTGTCGATTGTGACGCCCAAGTATTTACTTTCGTTACTCCATTCGATAATTTTACCATTTAATGAAAGAGTCTGGAAAGGCAGATGTCGTCTTTTGGAGATTAGTATTGCTGTGGTTTTGTCTGCATTTATTTTGATTCGCCATCTTTTATACCAGTATTTAGCTTTTTTAAAGTAATCATTTATGGTGGTGTTTATATATTCTGGGCATTTATCCTGACAGAATATAGCAGTGTCATCTGCATATATCGCGAGATATAATCTGGTGTGGCTGGCTGAGGGATGTTTTAATGTAGATGTTATATAAGCTAGGGCCCAGGATGGATCCCTGAGGTACGTCGGCAAAAGCTGTTCGAATTGCTGAGCTACATTTATTAATTTGAACAAAGAACTGTCTATTCTGTAGGATTTTATTAAATGAATTATTCGGTTTGAAAATTTGTAGTGTCTTAATTTATACAATAATGCTAGATTGAGTCAAATGCTTTTTCGACGTCCATAAATCTTGCACCAGTTGATTGATCTGATTCTACTATAAGTAATAGTTGTGATTCAAATTTAATTATTTAATAACATCTAAAAATAACTAACTTCAAACCTTATCATTAAATCTAAATACGTTTGCGAATGTTTCAGAACTAAATTGAAGTTTTCTCTTTCAAAACTCATAATTTCGTTAACATGTGCTCACGAAATTTAAACATAAATATAAGGATACACGCTAAGAGAAGTTTGACAAACTAATTCCTATCTCTGATGTGTACTCTAAAATTTTACTTATATTACTGGTTTAATAACGCAACAGAATAACCAAATTAGGAATCAAAAGTTTTGGTTGGTACAAAATGGTGGATGTTTTTAATGACCATAAAACATGAAATGGGAATTTTACAAGGTGGCAATTACACTATTACTATTTCTAATTTATTTTTACTTTTATGATGGATATAAATATTTTAGTTAGTTTTTGATGGGCCAACAATTTTTAACCTTAATTAACTTGGGGTCGTAGAATTTTAATTTAGGTTTGTCATTTAGGGTTATGGGATAAAATAATTTCAGTTTCACGCGAATTGTTTCAAACATAATTTAGTTATAATTTGATAAAACATATCTTTGCATATCGCTTTTACTGACGAGTCTACTCCATTCTCTTCTATCCAAATACTCATCCTACTATACTAAATCTTTCTTTATGCAATCCTTCCACCTCGTTTTAGGTCTTCCACGGCTTCTCTTACCCTTGACAACCTTATTTATGAGATGATGAGAAAGTCATAATTTTTAAATCTCTGAAAGCATGCTTACAATCCAGTTGTCCCAGAAATTATTCTAACAACTCGTCTTTGTAAGGCAAAAATTCGATTGGCTGAAGCAATTTGTCCCCAAGCAAGCAGGGCGTAAGAGATGTACGATTGAAACAGAGCATATTAGGACATTTTAAAAACATTGACAGATACACAGTCAACGAGGTTTCGAATTAAATATTGAGATAAGAGTACTATTCCTCCATTTGGATGGCATTGTCTCTTCCTCAGACACTTTACCTATTAAAATGCATAGAAGGTCGATTCCTTCTTCTCCTAAGATATTCCAAACTTCTACCAAATATCTGTGCATATAATATTGATATTTTTTAATAGGTACCATGTGTTATCACTTACTAAATCAACAAAACCCTGAAATAAGTAGAAATTTTCACTTCGCATCAATTATTGAAGATATGGAGTATATGGAAGATTTGAAGAATGACAATCTCATTACTATTTAAAGGGATATTTAAGGGACAGCCATTTACAGCTGCTTCTTTTACACGATAGACATCGTTGTTGAACTCAAAATCGAAGCCTTTAATGCAGTATATCGACCAATGTATAACTTGTTATTGTCTGAAAGTATTAAGAATAATTTCCAAATTAAGTTAATTATCCCGCCTATTTGTTATTTACTAAAATTATCAAGGGTGTTATAAGTGTATAACACGCTCAACGTCTGACCTTTTCCAAAGAATTATTGTCCGAATTATTAGTCTGTCGTCTGTTTTCGTGTCTCTAGACTTCTGTCAACACATTAATTTTGGTTAATAGTTTGGGTATTTTATTAAATTACTTCTGAGTAAGTCATTTGTTCGGTGTTTACGCAATAGACTTGTTTAATAGTACTCATTTGTTTCAGTTTAATAAACAAGTCCACAACTAGTTTTTACTATAGTTTTTATGGTCTTTGTTTCTACATAGAAGTGATGTAAAATAATCACCAACAGTAAAGCCACTATTTGTTCTATTTATTAGAAACAGATGTGCAGGGCAGTGATACTGTATTGTCTCAACCTTATGAATATGTTATGGATTAAGTTATGGAACTATTATAAATGAGCCTTCAGTGTTTCGTTCTTAGAAATGTCATGCTTAGCGAATTTGCGATCCATGAGACAAAGATTTCCTACTAAATAATTTAATTTCAAATTGTTTAAATAAATTGTAACTGATAGTTGTAAGACAAGTTTTGTATGCATCTCGGGAGTAAAGTGCATTAATACCTCAAATGAAAATACCCTCGACACCCTTCGGTCGTCTCGGGCAATACTTACATTCTCGGGATTAAACCATCACTTTACTACCTAGATACATAAATAACTATAAAATGTCCAAGCTGATTTATTTAACATTTTAATTAAGGTTTATTTAATATTTAGGTGCATTAGAAATATTTTTATTAGGAAGTTGCGGTTAATATTTCGTAATAAGAATAAAGATATTCGATTTAAAATGTAGATATATTCTACTTGTCTTACCAATTATGGTAAAACCTTAATAAGATAATATTTTCGTTGGATTAAACAGGTGTGAATTTAATAATCTTGTTAAAATATCCTAGTTATGTTGAAGACCAGTGGCGTACCTAAGTTTTAATTTGAGGTGTCGTTGCCACTAAACTCTTCTATTCACAATTTATGGTTCAGGCGATCCAATTGTTCACAGTAGATATCAGAATTAACACTTTACTCCGATTTTAACATCTCATAATAAATTATTCCTTTATAGGGCCGAAGTTCATCATCCAAGCATAAATTTCCTGATTTAAATTTTTTAAACCACTGTTGACATGTGCGTACACTTAGTTTATCACCAACAGAGCAAATGTTTTATAGCAACTATAGCAGTTTTTTTATGGTACTCATACAACATTAAACAGCATAAAAAATGTTTTGATGTTAATTCTTCCATTTTAAAATGCAAGGGTTTAAAATGAAACGAAAACAATAATTAGGTACTCAAGATTATAAAGTTTAATCAAAATGCAAAATACGTCTGTTTAATTCAGCGAATAAATCGAGACTAGTTCGCATACTGCACTAATAATAAAAACGAAAAAACTTTCTGGTACACCTAATAAATGGGCAGTAAATAATTTTTTTAGGCCTAGTGTCTTAATGGTGGAAATTCTGATGAGTCGTCAGCTCATCTCGATTATTGTATAAACCGTTTATCTAGATATGCGTTAAAATGTTTTTCCGCCTCGAACTACACATCTAATTAGGCGAAACTTATGTTCTAATAAATTGAAAGATGTAGTTGTTCTGTTAGTTTAGAAGATGTATGTAGAATGCACATTGCATAATAAATTCATGTGTTATTAGAGACACAATTAATTAGAGATATGAGTAGAGAGAGTTCAAGTTACGAGCAACCAGACAGAATTATAATACGCGTTGTATTAAACAAACAATTCTGCATGAGCATTGTGTTAATTACATTATAAATAATAAATCCGTTTAAGAATACGTTTTATATGCATTAACTAATTTAGGGCAGTACGGTTAAAACCTGTTTTTAATTTGTAGGACGGCATATTAAAATTAAGTTGGAAATGCAATTTTTAAAATTGTTTACTCAACAATTATAGAGAACTGAACTTAATTGTGGATTTCTAACTGATATTGATTGTATAAGGTCCCTAAGAGTATCCGAATCGTGGGCGTACTTTAAAAAACTTGATTTTAGTTTACCTTATATGATATTTTCTCCTGTAGCTATACTCTCATATTAACAGAATTTAACGTTCTTTGTGAATAATTATTCAAAATTAATACTCCAAAGTAAGGAATAAATTGCGTAAAGACGTTAAAACTTAATCTGTTCTTATATTCTGTTCAGACTATTACCATATCTTTAAAACTTAGCAGACATACATTTTATATACACTTTATCGTAAATAACTTTGATAAATGTAATTAACGGTACCAAATTATAATAATAAATATGCAAAAATATAAACCCAGAATAAAAACATTCTTCCAATTATCTACTTTGTTCGAATACTTTGTAACCTCTAATAGATGATTATTCGGAAGACGAGAAAAACTGTGCTATTTGTGAGAAAATTGAAACGTGCAATTTTTTAAATTTTGTTTTAATTCGATTTACTGTATTTTGTATAAGACGTACCGGACGGTAAGACGCACCCCAAATTTATGAAACAATTTTTAGAAAAATACTACTAAAAAGGATAAGTATAGGGGTTTCACTAGGAAGCATATTAGGTCCCTCACTATTCAACATTTTCACCTTGAATATTTTATCTACCGTATTTTTTGGACCGTAAGTCGCACTGGACGATAAAACGCACCCTAAATTTATGAGACATTTTTTAGAAAAAATATTACTAAAGAAGATAAGTACAGGGGTTCCACAAGGAAGCATATTAGGTCCCACACTATTCAACATTTTCGCTTTGTATATTCTATCTACCGTATTTTTCGGACCATATGACGCACCCAAAATTAATGAGACAATTAAAAAAAAAAAAATACTAAAAAAGATAGGAAAGGGGTTCCACAAGGAAGCATATTAGGTCCAACAATATTCAACATTTTCGCTTTGGATATTCTATCTACCGTATTTTTCGGACCATAAGACGCACCGGACGATTTTATAACGATAATAATGACAACAATAATATTTTTTTGATAAAGAAAAATCGTAGTTTTATAGACAAAAATAATAATAACAAAAAATAAATAAAATAATAAATCCCTTCAATTTCAAATGTAATAAATTAAAACAGAAAACGGTACGGCTTTGCGAATCCAGGAAATTTACTGATTCGGGACAAAGATTAATATTATCTTCAAAAATTGGTAAACTATCTGTCCATTCTAGGTACAATTATTTGAATTCTGTCAATATACAAAAATAGACGTAGTGCGCATCAATTGGTACAAATTCAAAGCGATAACTAATTGGATGGTATACTACAATAATTTTACATCCGATAATTCTGAACAAAATTCTCAATGCAATAATTATCGTACGACAAATCGTACGAGATTCAGATAGAGAAATAGCATCGTGTACTAGAGGCATAACACATTATAATATTACTTTAGGCAAATTGTAGTTTTATATACCTAAATAATTACTAAGCTAGTCAAATTTCCATAAATACTACTTTGAAAAATGTTATATAAAGTAATAAAATATTATGTGTTATTTATGTAAAATAAACTTTGTTGGTACACGATTCGGTAGCTTTTTTATCGCTTTTTTACATCAAGGTAACAATAAGTTTTACTCCTGGTATAAATTTCCAGAAATAATATTCTGGGCACCAGACGTTTTACCTTGCGGTAGGAGGGTCAGAAGCCAACATTATTTTTCTTAAGAGGGCTCAGAAATTATCAAAGGATATTATTTCAGTGTTTACCGATCAAATTATAGGAACAGGAAAAACTTAATCTAATATTTAATCAATTTGTAATGTTTTTGTGAAAAATATAGCAATGCAAGTCTCAAATCTCTTAATAGTTTTCTTAGAATAGTTCTTTCTCCATATTTTTAACACAAATTTTAGTAAGAAGTACCTTTGGGAAGTTTAAATTCATCGAAACCCATTGAAACATGCTGTAGTAGCAAATGCGTTTTTAACTTTTAGTACTTTTTAAAACGTAACTTGCAGAGAGAATGTGTGTGAAAGAAGAGGGCGGTATGTGTCTAGTGAAATATTACACCGAAGAAGCAGAGGAGGTGTGGCAGTGTAAGAAAGAATTGCCTCGGATAGCTGGTTAGTTTTATAGGTCATGTTGGATAGAATTCTTTGTATCTCCGGTTCACGAGATAGGGTTCGATTGAGTCATGGAATTAGATGAACAAATTAGATTTATAAATAACAAAATAAAACTTAACCATTCAGCTTTTCTCAACAGCTAATAAATATACACAAAAAACTTTTTAAATTACATGGTTTTGTAAAAATGCGCTAAAAATTACTCCCTCTGTCCAAAAATATCAGTGGATCATTTTGTATACCTGGGAGTGGAATTCTATCGAAAACCTGACAGCTTGATGGAAATACAAAGAAGGATTGTCAGCTAATCGTAGCTTATTTGGTTTGAGAAAATTTCTGTATAACAAAAATGTATCCAAAAGATTAAAAATTTAAATTTATAAAACAATAATAAGACCGATAGTACTGTAGATCTGGACGCTGAGTACAAAAGAACTAACAAGGATAAAAGTGTGGGAAAGGTCCTTAAAAAAACATTTGGAGGAAAAAACAGATGGGAAAGGCAAACAAATAGAGAATTACAAGAGTTATACAGAGCCGAACATAGAAGGAATAGTGAAAAGTAACAGACTTAGATGGATGGGGCACATAATGCGAATGGACAGTAATAGAACACCAAGGAAGATATTAGAAAGTTCCATAGGAGGCAAAATGAGACAAGGTACGCCAAGGACGAGATGGAAGGCAGAACATAAATGAATGCAATATCAGCAACTGGAAGGAGAAGACAAAGAATAAAAAAGGATGGTGGAAAATCGTAAATCAATCCATGAGCCAACTACAGAGCTAAATTATATATAAATAAATTGTCTCGTTTTGAATTTTTAACTTAATTTTGTTTTTTTTTAATGTTAGTTTATTTAAAAATATCTTTATTTAGAGTAATTGTTTTCGTTTTAGTTAAACTGCAGACGTTGTAGTTTACCATCACGAGTCGCAGCTATCAACACGGTATAGTAGCCCTCTTTGTTACTTCGATTTATCTTATGTTTAGAAACGTTGCATTTTTTATAATAGAGTTGAGATTAGTTCGTCATGTTAAGACGTATTTTTTCAATTCAATATTACGTGCGTAGTCGGTTGTACTAAACCTCTATTCAAATATAAACTCTCTGATTAGTTAAATATAAATATATTTAGCGATTTTATCACATCAAGGTGTCTGGTGTGCTCTTCAATTGCAAATGTTCTGTTTCATCCAGAATTTCCTCAGCATCTGGGTACCCAGAAGACATCTATCCACGAGAACCAGGATTAGTAACATTTGTTGATTGAATAATCATATAGAACACTGTAGTTAAACGTCCGTCGAGTCCACGAAATTACATTATAGCTCTGTGTGGTGTGCTAAAAATTCCACATCAGTTAGTGGTTTGCCTAGAGCCCCTACATATATATTATATTTTCGGACGGAGGGAGTAAAAAATAATAAAAATTTTCAGTTATCACAACATTTTTGGTCTTATGTGAAAAATAAAGTAGTAGAGCGCCCATAACGAAACAGTGTCGAGAATGCGAATTATTTACTAGTAAAGTCGAATTTCTTTAATCTTATTTTTTTTAATCAAACCTCATGTTCTCATACTAAATGATTGTGGACGAAATATTTATAATTCTTTTCAAAAATCTTTTTAATTCTCAAGTCCGTTACTGTTTGTTTGATGGTGTATTCGCTGTGCATCTCTGGAGAACTTGATTCGAGTTAAAATAACCCACAATTATCTCTAAGGTTTCCGGCTTAATGCGTGAGTAGGTAAGAATTTACTAAGTCAAATGTATGGTTTGGAACGATAATTACTTGTTTCGGTTAAAAGGAGATCTTTAACTGGTCTCTGGACAGATATGTCTTATTTTCTCAGAACTGTGACGCGATCATTCTACAGCAATAATTACAAGTGTTACTCTGTTATTATATTTTTAATTATACTGGACGGATTATTTATAAATTTATTTACTTCTATTAAAAAAACTGTACTTTATTTCACTTACAACAATATAAACTAATGTGGTTTACACAAATACTTCCACGGTCACAAGCACGCACGTCATGGACGTCATATCTGGAGACGCCATATCTGGAAAACCATCTGAAGACCAAAAGACTATTTGCCACGGATAGTATAGCAGGCCTAATTTATATTTATATCTTGCAATTCTTGTCTGCAAACTATTGTGAGTAATAATTGAAATCATAAGTTTTGCAAAATAATTGAATAACGAAAACTCTAATCAGTTAGAACAAATAATAATATTTATTCATGTTAATAAAATTTGAGTTTTTTACATTCGTGATAATATAAAATATTAGTACAATTTAAAATAAAATGAAACATATTAAAATATGAAAAATATTATTACAATTTACAATAAAAAAGGACATATTAAAAAATTAAAAATATTAGTACATTTAACAATAAAATAAGACATATTAAAATAACAAATTAAAAATTACTAGACATATATTGCGAGAAAAAGCTGCAGTCATGTAGCAAAGTTTGTTAAATTTTGTCAAAATTGTCCGCTAGATACTCATCAAAGCTATAAAATGCCTGGTTAATTACGAGGGATTTTAGTTTGATCTTGAATGATTTCAATGGTAATTTTTTTATTTCACAAGGGAGAACATTGTAAAATCATCCATCCACCGACATTAATGTTTATGGTCGCACTATTTCCGATATTGTCTGAACGCTTAAAGTCAGTATAGTGATACAGTCAAGTATTGAAGAGAAATTCCCGCGTTCTCGTTAACAGTCTCATAAAAATTTCAATGGTCCAATATAATTAAAAACAAAATTATTAATTTTTAGTTACTAATGGTACTTTTTTGAGATTTTTCTAGTTATGATGATGATGGCTACCTGTATGCAAAATTTCAATTCGGTAGTATAACTGGAAGTGGGTTAGAATTTCCGGACATACCCACAAATATGCAGTTTTATATATATAGAAGATTAATTTAAGAACTATGAATTTAACGTAAATAATTATTTGTTTACATGGCCAAAAAGTGGATCTTTTTCGTCCTCATTTGAATTTGATAGTCGCAGTAAGGGCCTAAAATTTCTAGCGTTTCTAGGATCTATTTTCAGTAATTTCATCTTGAAACTTGTAATCCATTAACCTCAAGTTCTACAACTGAAAAAATTGTAGGAATATTTGTAAAAGTTCGTAAATATATAATGAAGTTGTTACAAAGCTACAAAACTGCCAAAGTCAGTAATTTTGAAAGTTCTTTTCTTGATAGAGTGGAAGTGAAGCTTGTCTTTTGTGATGGTGAACGCCGATCGCAATTCGCGTTGTCTGTCCCCGGCACAGACAGGACTGAGGCCGTCCGAGCCGAGCTCTCCGAACCTTCATTCTTAATTTACGGAACCATTACTCATTCGCGTTCTCACTGCTACTAATCACACAGATGAGTAGCTCTTTTCGGAAGCGGTTTTAGCCTTTTTGTGTATTAGGTTGATGAAAATTCTTTCCTTTTTGTTACGACCTCATGTTTTTTTCTAATTTGACTGATTTTGACTGCCAAAACTTGGATCTCTTTTATAATAACTTGTAAATTTCTTATTGTCTGACTACTTTAGAAAATGATTTCTTTATTCTTTAAAAGTTTGTGGTATTTTCTTTTGTGTATTAACTTTAAGTGTCAAAGAAAAATTTTAAATTACAAAGAAAAGTATTTTTAAAATGTAACTCTAGAGTAAATTTTGATACGATTCATTACTTTTTTTAATATTTTCCTGTCAATATTAGCAATACTGTCTTGGATACTATTTTTTAAGACCCAGTCTTTCCACCTTCAGTTAAATCTCTAGGTAATTATCTGGCAGATAAGGTTATGTGTATTTTTGAGAATTTGCCTATCTAAATACCCCCAAAAGTGAAAAAGGATTGGATTAAGATAGGGCTTCTTAAACGGTCACGTTTTCCCGGGATCCCGTATGAAAAAATACATCCCGTTATTCCGGGATTTCAACCCGGGAATCCCGCTTTTTTCCATACAACTCCATGGTTTTTTCTCCTGCAACTCCATGTTTTTTTCCATATAATTCGATGGCTTTTTGAACAACTCGACGTGGAGCAACACTACTTGAAGCAGAGGGTGTATTTGTGTAGTAAAGATTTATTTTCACCTTGCGGTGTTAAAATTTTCATACATTTACATTTTCTAGTAGCAAACAGTGTTTAATTATTATATGTACAGTACATTTTTTTTAAATTTTGTCATTTATAGTCTTTTATTCAATATGTTCTTCATCCAGGTTTCATCCGGGTTTTCGTCATTGAGTATTTGTATGGCTGATTTCGGGTTTCTCACTTCTTCCTTGCAGTCACGTGTTAGATGTTCTATTGTCTCTTCATTCCTCTCACATATTCTGCACTTCTTTTCTTCTTTTTCTCTCCAATATTCGTTCCTTCTTTCTTCGTTTTCTACTCTGAATCTGGCTATGGGTGTATTTGTGTTTACTTTGGATGAGTTACGCAAAAACAATAATAGTTTTTCGTCTAAAATGCTGGAATCCAACAGAATTGTCGAACGAAGGAATAATAATTTAGTTGGCTTACTAAAATACCTAAACAACTCATCAAATTATAACACTACATACGAATCGGAAATAAATTCCATATTACTACTGCCGTCTAAATCAGTATTGCTACAGGTAAAAAGTTATTTGCTAAACTTTTTGTAGCAAATGCGGATGCTTGTAGTATGGAAGATTTAGATAGTAGTGGTGATGAGGCTAAAAATTCACTGATGGCAGAGCGAGAAATCACGTCTGAATTATCACTTCATCAGAAGTTGGATGTTACTAATTAGAATATGACACGAGTTGAGAATGCCGAAGGTTTTCTATATGACGTCAAAAACATTGCAAAAGAAATGAATATCTATGAAGCAACGGGAAAACGCACCAATACCTTATAGAAAAATTATATGATGCACTAATGACATCGACATCGATTGAATCTGAAAGAGCCTTTTCTGCGGCAGGTCTTTTCGTCACAAAAATTCGGTCATCATGAGATCCATCGAAATCTCGAAATGTCAAAATCGGTATGATCACAATACCTCTCCTATATATGTTGGCGGTCGGTAAAAACCCTTGTAATAATTTAATTTTTATTAAGAAATATAAAAAGTTTCCATACTTATAACCACCACTGTATATACTGTTTTAAAAATAAGCTAAAATTATTTCGTACTGTCTCTTGTTGTACAATTTTTCCAACATTTTATCCTCTAAGCTTATCCCCTAGTGTTGTCTAATAAATTTATACTTTCGCGCGTTTATACGGGCTACAAATATGTCAACACAGGCATATTACACTTGCAAACCAAACAATAAAATTAATCATACCCCCCCAGAAAAAAAAAACGAATTCATTTTCATACAAAAACATCCGAATTTTTTTATGAGGTCATTAAAATTCCAGAAAAACCGTACACACATATTTTCTCGAGTATTACCGAAGTTTTCACGGTATTTACGAATGTACACGAGATGTACGATACAATTTTCCGATTATAAATGAACGTTTGTGTTTGTTTATTACAGTATTACAAACATATATGATATAATTTGAGTTTCAAATTGTTTACGTTATTTTAAAATAACAATTAGTAGTTTAAATGGTTTACTGGGACAGTTAAATGTAAAAATAACATTTTGATGTTATGATTTTTATAAAATCACTTAAACCAGTGTTTCTCAACCTTTTTGGCATCACGGACTTTCTTTAATACTTTCTGAAGTTGTCAGATCCCAATGCACGGATATACAGGGTGTTTCTTTGAAACGCCTCACCTCGAATAACTCTATTTTAAGAGATACAAAAAATTCTTCAGAAGAAAAGTTATAATAAATAACATAAATCGTACAAATTTAAACATAGCAAGCTTTGAAAATGATTTTTTTACATAAAAAAGCCAATTAAAACCCGCAAATTTTCTTGCCTGTTAGTACCAGTTTGATATTAAAGGTGATAACATCAGGCTTACGTACGTTATTCAAATGAAGAAATGACAGATATAGTTCCGACTTTTTTAGAGTGTATAAGTAGTATAAATTGTGACGCTTATTTCTATTAACTTAAGTATTTAATACCAAAGATAAGGCTCGTTATAAAACACAAGTAATTATGAAAAAAAAACATTTAACCATAAAATTACATACAACCATATCAACAATATAATTACTTAATAATACCAACACAGAAAACAAAAGTATAGATAAAAATCTAAGTAAAAAAAGTATTCAAAAATCTACATAATTTTCCAGTAATAATATTTTTTGTTTCACTGTCTAACTCAAGATGAAATCGTGGGTAATAAAAAATATCATCTTACTTTAACGACATGAATAAAAAAAAAGTTAATTTTAGGGAAAAAATAGGAACACGTGAGTACATGTTTTGGAGTTGTTCGTGATTATAGCTCGTTTACCGTTTGCATGTTTCAGACGGTATTGTACCGGTTCGATTACTTTATATTTTACATATCTGCGTACATGCTAAACGCTATGTTCATAACGTCAAAATAAACACTGTTACTGATTACGCTACGTTGTTAATTTACTGATAAAACAATTTTTTTTTTTAAGAATAATTATTAGCGGTCATGACAAAGAATATGAAACTGAAAGATATTATGTATTAAGTAAATCTGGAGATTGATATATTTAAATTAAAAAAGCCTCGTGTTTAATTATTTATATTATTATATTAAATTTACATTAATTATTTTTCATAATAAATGTACATGAATATTCATCCAATTTTTCTAGAAAACATATTTTGACAGCATTTTGTAATACGATATCTCACGGAAATTTTGTCACCCAAAACATTTAAAGAGGTCATATTAAATAAGCTTTGACTTTTAAGTTAAGTTGACTTTTAAACAGCTAAATTTAGTCGAATATGCACTGTACATTGTGGACAGTTTTAACGTTTAACATAGTGTGACTAAATCTGGTGACATTTATATTTTTTCAATCTTTTCCAAACTTTTTACGAACCCTTCATAAGCGTGATAGTGATTTCTAAATTTTAAGAAAGAGTGAGTTATATTGACACAATATTAGAAGAGTGATGGAAAGAGATATGATGAAACCAATACCAAATGGGGAATGAAACGTGAAAAATATTACGAACGGATCGGTTTTTCCATAGAAGAGGTCACAAAAACAAGAAGGAATGGTCAGATGATAAACATAATAGTAGAAAAAGACAAAGAAGAGCAGTTACATGAACAATATAACAAAATACAAGACTACATATAACAAAGTCTACAAAAATATAGGAACGAGGAACCAGAAGGTAATCGCAAGATGTGGCAACGAGGAGAAGGCAAACAATTATTGGATGGAAGAAACTGAAAAATATGTAGAAACTCCAGAGAAGAATTAGAAACAATAGACCATCTAAGAAACTGTGAAGGAATGCAACCAGAACCACGAAAAACAGAAGACCTACTAGATGAAAGCAGTTTTGAAAAGAAGAATAAAATGAATTATTATGTAACATAGAATAGTATTTATAGTTGAAGGTAATGGGATTCGGACCAGTCAGAAAATAAAAACAAATTTATTAACTTCGCTAACGTTTCGATTTAATTTAAATCTTCATCAGAGCTACAAAGATATATAGAATATAAAATTATTAAATTTGCAAGTTTACATGTATAAAATTATGATAGTGTTCAAATCAAGCATAGTATCATCATCAAGCCTTGTTCATTATCGGGAGATTTTACTGCGTCTAAAAAGAGCATAGGCTGTCAATAAAATTTCTCCATCTAACTCGTCAATCTGCCATAGGCTTCAAATCGGTGATGCTGTTGTAGTCTTTTGTCTTGGTTTTGAGAGCTCCATACATTTCTAGCAAGGTTGAGCGACGCCAGGTGTTCTTGGGTCCTCTACGCCTACTGCCCTGAGGGTTGTATGCTAGTGCATAGCGACACATTTCGCTAGGAGCTCTTCGAAGAGTATGCCCTAACCAACCATACTTTCTTCTTTTTATTTACAAATTAATGTCCATTTTACCAGTTCTTTCCCACAATTCTATGTTTGATATTCTACGTGGTCAATTTACAAAGACATCGATTCACAAATACTCGCACTGTTCTCTTGATAGCTTCTGTAACGAACCAAGTTTCGCAAGAATATAGTATATATAATTATTATAGATTATAAACCAATTTTTTCGAAGCCGAAAGGCACGAAATCAATTTATTATTGTTACTAAATTTAATAACAAAATTATAACCCCAACTACAGCAGTTCTTTTTCGTTTCCCGATTACCGAAATTTGTTGAAATTTGTACGACAATATTTTTTAGATTATGTAAAATGAGATAGCCAATGTGCCAACGTGGTGGCCGAGCGCACTTAGTCGTGCGGTTTGTACTGGTGGAAACCCAGTACGATTGTCCGGTCTGTGGTTCGAGCCTGCTTCGTTGGTGATATTATTCGGGCGAGAATAATATGTTTACATTACTCTCATTTCACAATCATTCACCCCTCATCCAGGTGTAGGAGCTCGCCTCCTGGCATCGGCGATTAGCCTCGTTGCAGAAATAAAGGCCGATATAAAATAAATAATATAATAATAATAAAAAAAGATAGCCAATCTGTGTTTATATGACTGTCTCATTAAAACAACGCACTAACTATAAATTTCGAAAACAGTCGACAATCTATAAAGCATAATCTATTAACCTAGAACTATGAACGGTCTCTTGCATTACCATATGACAAACTTGTTAGTGACAATCAATAAGGAAAATCATTTAAACTTAGTATATCATTTTCTAAGCAGTCGTCAGTAAAATTTCCACGTACTCTATTAAATATATTTTCCATGTTTATGATTTATCATCATTAAAGTTCTGTAATTTGTATAGTTTGATGGTAGTCAACAACAAAACTGATGTAACGAGAAATGCAACTAATAATTATGTAAATATATGCAAAGAACCCTATGTACTAACCAAGAAATTGACTGACCTGACCTATTTAACTTTATACTCTCTTTAACCCATAAAACTTATAACAAAAAGATGGTTTCAGAAAATATTGTTTACGTAAAATCAAGACTAACTTCAAATTAGCAAATAGCATCAAAATTAACCTAGTCACTGAAGATGGATTGTAGGGAATTATAACTACAATTTTCCTACTAGGTTACTTAATTCTTGGTGAAAAATGATTGAATACCGTGTTTCATCGCGTAATGTGGTCTGAATTTTCTTTGGTGAGATATTGACGCTCTTAACCCTCTAGTGCCCAACTCCGCGTTGAAACAGATCATATATAAATCAATGTAAAAATACAATACGTACAAATTTAATCAAAATTCTGTAGTTACGTACAGTCGTTATCCAGAATTTGAAAAAAAACTTCACTAATTTATAATATTGTCACGGGGTAAAGTCAAGAACGGAATCTTTTCTACAAAATTTATTATATAATATTAATTTATATCAGAATACAATTGTTGGTCAAAATGGCTGCTGGTGTTGTCCGTTAGAAACTGATGTAAGTCTCGTTCTTGCCCCGGCTTCTCCAGGATCGGTCGAACAACCCCAGGTATCCGCACGAGGCGAACACGTGGAGAAACCCTGTAGACGACACTCTCGTGTTGGCGACTTCAACAGCTGGGCTGGTCCTTGGGCAGTGTGCTCACAAGAATGACTACTACTTGACTACCAAGAATGACTAACCACGACTCGATTCCCTAAGACCATTTTATAACTGTTAACCAGGACACTATGGCGTCAGTTCCTACCTCAATTGTTTTGGAATCATTATTCATTTGTGTAATCGTTGGCAGCAATTAAAGACCATAGTCATCACAATTGAATAATGTTTATCAATACATTAGAATGTAGTTCAAAACTTATGTTGACAAACACGCAACACTCTGCACATGCTTCCCAAAACCGTACGTAAGTAACCTTGACCTACACGGCTTAAAGGCCGCTGAAGGAATTGGGACATTAGAACACAATTATACCATAATTGTAACAATATAATTAACTGTCTGAATGCTCTTGCGATAAGTGGTCTGATTATTAAAAAATTATAAAAATATGCTGGATAAAGGCCACCCAACAAAATAAGAAACGTAAAGACACTACACAAATATTTAAAACTATACACAGAAGCATGGTCCCTGCATGGCTGTCTTAGGCCATGCAGGGACTCTTGAGCACACAGACTTTGGGACCCTTTTAGAAAGTCAAACAAAAATTTGAATGAAAACATCAGTATGTGTTTTTGTTTAATGCCTTTATTGGTTATTATGGTCAGCTTTATACAAATCAAATATAAGTGAAGTGATTTACGTTAAGTGAGAATTGGACGTAATGATGATGGTTTCTTCCGGGATTTCTGTTGTGTAAAATCTTCTATTATGTCCTCAAAGTCTAATTTTTGAAAGATATCACTTCTATGCACTTGATTGTCAAATTAGTAAGTCGTTCTTGTAACATAGTCGTTCGTAATTCATGTTTTAATCTCTTTAGCCGTGAAAATGAGCGTTCTCCACTACAATTGGTGAACATTAAGCAAAGGAATATCCTTGTAACTTCAATATTTGGGAAAATATCTTCTAATTTATTTGCTTTTATTAGAATATGTAAGGCTGAGATACTTAATTCCGCCGAATCAGTTGCAAGGTTTTTTTAATAAAAGTAGTAAAATTGTAGTAAAATTCCACTAAATACTATCCCGGAATGCCCCTTTTTGTTCCCTTCATATTCATATTATATGCACGCGTGCAGTTTTACACACCAATGTCATTCAGATTCAAAATATCGTAACACATTTCAAATATATTCCACAAACCTTCTATCGAATACAGTATTTCTATTTGTGAGGCAACATCGCACATTGAGCGATGTTCTGCTATCGTGACTAAATGGTCAATTTCTGTCCTGGTGCGTGAGAGGCGAACCCAAGATGACTGTCACATCTTGCAGAGACTAGATGTGTCATTGTGACAGCAGATCGAGTTCACATTGAATACCAATAACTTAAAACGCCCATTCTTGATAAAAATTGCGAATGGGAGGTTTACTTGATAGCTGAAGAGATAAAACATTTTTTTCGCCTCTTTTTCACTTTGTTTTTTTCATAAGGAATATAAAATATAAACAAACAACTACGTATTTTAATTATAGAATCAAATTTTGAAGCTGTGTCGATATCAAAATTCACCTGGACAGATTTTTTGAGAGCAAAGACGGAACTTTCTGGAGAAATGGCATTATGAAAGTGCCTGAGCGTTTGTCCAAAGTGAAAATAATGGACAGTACATTTGATAACACTGGTCAACACAATTTTTGCTGACTTACATCTAAGACTTGTTTCTTACTAATTTGGTGCTGCTGAACTCAAATATCACATCAGTTTTTGCGTATCACATCAGATTTTTGCTCTACAACAAATACATATTTTCGGCCAAATAATGCTTCTATCGTTTAATTTTAGACGTCGATACTGTAATTGGTACAAATTTGGCGAACAATAAGGAATAAATAATTAGAAAATATTCTTAAAATTTATAGTGAACGAAAGAAAATGAGAACAGTTTTAATTACATTTTAATGCATTGGAGTGTTAAAATAAAAATACAAAATAACTTAAGGATTAAATGGTTTGTAAGATCTTCTGGAGTGCATCATTCCTGATAAGTCTCTTTTAATACTCCAGCAGTAGTCAGCCATCATGTGAGTATCCCACCTTCATTGATAACGTCTCTCCATCTCTTTTAAATACTGATGGAAACGTTGACCCTGTTCATCACTAACATCTCCACGGTTGGCAGGAAATTTGGCAAGATGACTATTTAAAAAATGAAGTTTCACGCTCATGTTGCACCCCAATCAAATTTTCAACGACCTCCACATAGTTTTCACGTATATCAGAACGTGAAAAGTTAAAAATACGATAGAACAAAAATTTGACGTAATAGGCAGAAACTGTTGCATTGAAATCAGCACCCTAAAATTAGTTAAAAACAAGTATCAGATCTAAGTCAGCAAAAAAAAGTTTAAATTTGGTGACCAGTGTAATAAAAGTTATTTTTAGAATGTATATTTTATTGAATTAAATGTAGATGGGGAATTTTCATTTTCGTCATCTGGTAGCACTGAATAGAATTATGATTATTTGATTTTAATACTGCATAATATGACATAAAGTCTATGAACTATATTTATTTAAATGACATATTTCATATAAATATTAATTTATATATACATGTTAATTAAACGTTGACAGATGGTCATTATTTTCATAAAACAATTTTAAAATAAATATTAAAGTATCCCAAAAAGCATATAATGTACTACAAAAATTAACTCAATTTATTTTATATGTGTAATTTTAGTGAAAGCCTGAGAGATTCATATGTGTCATGTATACCGTTTTTATTTTTATTTATTAATCAACAGATTCCCAATTAATTGTTTTGGAATTATTGAAATAATTTAATATTCCATGTGTGCCGTATATCTACTATTATGAATGAAGATTTAATATTTTAAAAGCTTATGTGTTCTGCCAGGACTCACGTATGTTATAGAAACTTGATCAGTTACCATATACAGTGCGATCATTAATTCTTGACCGTTACATAATAGTAAACAATCTTTTTTCTCTGATTTACTTCAAAATGTGTATACTCATATATTTTGAGTCATACATCTCTAATATAGCAGCAGGAAGAATGTTCAATAGCAACAAAGCATCGTTCTTAACTAAAAAAGTAACACCAACTAACATCAAGGTAGAGATCTTCAAAAAAGTGACAGTACCAATTTTGACATACGCCTCAGAATCCTGGACCACTACAAAGACGCACAGGTCTAAAATAAGAAGCTCCGAAATGAGATTTTTAAGGAAAATCGAAGGTAAAACAAAAAAAATTGATGTGAAGTGTGAATTTTCACACATTTCAGGGTTTCGCAGGTATATAATAAGTGAAGGCGGTATGCTGAGTGTGTAGGACAAATTTTACTTTGTACTAATCACGGCAAAATGAACGATATTTTTAAAATAATTGATACCCTACTCAGAATTTAAAAAAAATATTTTTGTTTTCGATGAGCATATATTTGTTTATATTTTTAGGGGGGGTATGTTTTTTAGATGTTTTAGTATTTTTCCTATGTGCGGGTCAAAGAGTTGTATAAGCATGCCAAATTTCAACTCTCTAGGTTTAGCCGTTTGGCTACAATTTTTACCGAACAGACAGACAGACAGACAGACGACAAAATGACGGTATAAGGGTTTTTTGGTCATACCTACAAAACCCTAAAAATGAGAATGAAATTGCCTGAGCATTTGTCCATAGTGATAGAAAATAATGGACAGTACATTTGATAATAAAAGTTTTTTTTAGAATATATATTCTATTGAATAAAAGGTGAAAAAAATAAAATAAACGAACGGACGTAACAACCCAATATATTTAGCAAAAAATAACCATGAATTAATTTTATTCTTTTAAATTGATGTATACCTCAAATTGCTTTCAAATCTCTGATAACACGAACAGTTTTGATTTTATGAAACAGATATCCAATCTTTGATTATAATAATTTTCCCATTTACTTCTAGATCTCGTAGTTTACAATCAAATCCTGATAAAACAACACTAAAACTATTACAACAAAATAAATTTAACAATCTTTTATTATCTTAAATTATCTCATCTCATAAATTCAATATTCGGTATCTAAAATAGTACCTGGTAAAGAATTCATTATGGTTATACACCTTGTAATTCAAGAAATTCTTGAGGTGCATGACAGGGTCGATTGTAAACAATCCTTGTAAAAAAATAACAATAGAACCGAAGACACGACTATCTATCTTTAAAACTTAGTATCCACGTCAAGTAGGCGGGGAAATACGAAGGATACAATTATGTTAAATAGTATTCTAAGTTTGGATGTCCCGTTGAGCGCACACGCGTTGAATCGGTAATGGTTCTAGCATGGGGTGTTTTGGAATAAAAAATGAACGATAGATGATATCAAGATGTTTATTTAGAAATTATTTCTTCATTAAATATAGTTTTGTGGCTAGATAAATGGTTTTGTAATAGATTGTTTTGTGGGGAATGTATTTCTTGATATTAATTTTTAATGAAGACATTGTAACAGAAGATATTATCTACGAAAATTGGTTCTTTAAATATATTATATGATGATATAGCTTTGTAAACATTCTGTAAAATATATGACTTGTTAAATTTATTTTGATGAATTAAAATATTTTTTCAGCTGATGCTACGGGACGTAGTTGATAGCTATTGAACGTAGTTGATTGCTACGGGACGTAGAGACGAAAAGGGAGGGATCAAGCTTGGGTGAGATAACAGGCATCTCAACCAAAAATAATATAAACCTATTGTATGATTAAAATCAAGAACATATTCAAAACACACATTTTATATTTCTGGGTCATATGTATATTACAATAATTATTTTTTGACACTATAATAACTGGTTTGCATATTTTTTAATTACCATCTACAAGTTTAAGATTCGTATCTTGGCATGCAAATGACTTGACTGCATTTGTAATATGTCTGCCTACATATTAAGGCAGTGCCGTATTTGCCCATACAAGTGGAAATCGCATGGCGAGAAGTCTGGACTATAAGGTGGATGTACAAAGGTTTTCCAATGCATATCCACCAGTTTATGTTGCGTTAGATCTGCGGCGTTATGGCCTGGCGTTGTCGTGAAGGGTCATCAGCAGCTTTAGAACCCAATGTGATGCAAATTTTTTAATGCCCATGTGCATTCGTATGATTGATTGAACCCTTCCATAGTTGACACCAAGTTCTTCCGTACACGTACACGGGCTTGCTTGAACTTGTTGCGCCAAACTTTCACCCTTGGCCATGAAAGGGTATCTTGCCGGAACTGGAACTGCAGTCTGCGGGGAATTTCGACTGATTTAAATATACATTCATCAGTTATCACTTAAAAATGTTATTTTGTACGACTTTCTAGTATGGAGTTTACCAGAACAGTCTTTCTGAAGACACCAACAGTAGTAGGCCATCATGTGGCTATCTTATCTTCCTTGATATTTATCTTCCATAGTTTTATGTTTTGATGGAATTTTTTCCCCGGTTCTTCACTAAAATCACCTAGGTTTTCTGGTAAATGGTCATAATACAACCGAGAATATTAAAGTTGAAAAGCATATTTTCCACTAATTCTCTGCCCTATGATTTCCAAGAAAATTTTGTACTACTTGAATAAATGAACACCAAGAATTAGATTCAATCTCGTTCATTGATGCGGTTGGATTAGATTGTGGATCTTCAGTAGGTTGCCTTATCTGAGGACCATCAAATATTCTGGATTTCAGTTTTTCAGTTAATCCCAGAAAATTTACGTGTCAAGTAGCCTACACAAAAACCATCTTGATTTAAAGCCTTCAAAAATTGCTACATAAACCCAAACTTGATATGCAAGGAAATATAATTTTCTCTCTCGCAACCAAACGTTGACAACGTTTTGTTTTTCTTGAATTATGACATTTCTTAATGGAAATCACCCAATATCTGCTAATCCAGTGCTGATTCTTAGCTCTGCTGTCTCAAAGACATAAAAAACAAGGATATTTTGTATATCCACTTTGCTGTCCAAGGAGGAAGTTTACCGTTTTTAAATAAAAAACTAAAATCAATTAGTCTGTATCTCAAAAACTAGAGCTGCTACGAAAAAGAGTCAGGTATATTTGGAATCAGTACATCAAAAATATTCAAAATCAGTTTTTATTTTTCCGGCACCAAGATAAAAAAAATATTTTCTTGGGCAGTGTAATATATTGAAGCTTGTTCTAAATCATGTTTAATCCGGCACTGTATGAAGGGACTCATAACCTAGAGCTATGTTAAAATAATGGTTGGTTGATGAAGAAACTATCTTTTTAAATTTCTGATTTACGATGTATTGAAATTTATTCACAATAAGAATGTTGTTATTATATTGCTGACGGTTTTTGTCCTGAGTGGGTAGCTAACTCATCTTTCAACTTAGATTATAGTTATTTGTGATGGAGTGCCATCTCTTGCTTATATTCAGTGTCCTAATTAAGCCTACGATATCATAAACTTTACTTAACAACTTGTAAAACTTGTTGAGATTTTTATTTTAAATAATTTCTAACAATGATATGTTATTAAGTTGTAAGGACGGACGTTTTAGTATGAATCCTTATTTAGAATTCTACTTTAAGAACATTAAATAGTCATAAATAATTATATATTAATGGGTTTTTTATGCCCTACGTTTTTATCTGTTCTAAGAATAGTGCAAAGGAAAATCCATATGTCACCTGTTCAAGTTCTGCCGTGGAAATCTGATGGTTAAATAGTACTAGAGACTCTTACACATTTCATGAAACTTAATACGTTGAGTGATCGACAGAGAACCGATAAACAATTAAAGTTTTCGTGGCGGGTGAAATTATTAACATAGAGGAAGCCGGGCATAACGGGCACCTTAAGGATTATCTTTAATAAAATCTTAAGGAATATCGTAAAAAAAAAATCGAAATACTTTTATTCCTCCGATCATTTATTGATTAATTATTACAGACAGTAAAAAACCTTAGAAAAATACAAAAATAAAAGTTAGGACCATATAAAAAAAGCTTCCTTTGTGCTCATTTTGCCCCGGTGTCGGGGTCACTTTGGCCTCTACTTGGCAAGTTAGACGTTGAAAATCATGGTTATTATTATTAACTTTAAAAAAAATTGCTTGCGTTGACTTCTGTCCTAAATATTTTGACGAAATAATCCAAAATAAATATTCCAGTCATATCCTATAATTCCTATTCAAAGGTTCATTCGAACTACATAAGTTGTGCATTCTCCACTTCCGCCGTTTCTATGCGATTATTACCGAACTTCCACATATGATCGTGAAGGAATTCGTGCGTCCCCATCTTTCGATGCTCCCTCTTCTTCCCTCTTATTGAAATATATCGGACAAGAGGAGGAACTGTCATAAATCATTCGCAAACAGGAGGGAGGACAACTTCACAAAGACATACTAACAGAATATACAACTTTATATCGGATGATCCAAAAAGAAAATATATTCTTTCTTTAAAATTGTTTGGATGAAATGTGAAAATTTATTTGACATTTCTATAAATATTATTTGATATATTAAGCTATTTGTGACAGTATTTTTCAAGGAATTAAAGTAATATCAAAACCTTACTAAATCAACTTTTTTTATAGTTAAAAATATCCCAAGGAACAAAACGTACACAAATACATAACAAACATCACCATAAATAAGTGATATATGCAATAAACAAATAACAATACAACAGTATTTTCATGTTTATGGCCTTTGTTACTAAGGCAATCAGCCAGGATAATTCTATTGTTTCGTAATTAAAATTCCATGCCTGAAAAAGATTCGAACCCGAGACCTTAGCAAGGGCATTTAAGATAACGGTAGACTTGTTTATTATTGCAACTTGACACTTTTGAAAATGTAACGTGAAAAGTGAATCGTAAATTATTGTGTTAAAAATATATGTCAACCATAAGCACATAAATAATAATTAATTTTTGTCTGAAATATAAATATTATGATTGGGCTATTTTCTAATGGGATATTTATCTGAGTTATCACCAATAAATTATGAATTTTAAGATAGTACAAGACAGACAGTCAAGGGGTGTTAAATGACATTTAACAGTTGGGCGATGTAAGCATTTTCAGGGTGGTCGCGTTTTAAGTAGTTCAGCTTAAACCGTCGTAGTGGTTAAGTCATGTTAGAGAGTTCATTTTAAACCGTCGTCAAGTTAAGTAGTGTTTTTAATTAAGTGAGATTTTGTTCATCATGGGTTAGAGTCATTTAGGGTGTTCGGTTGGACTAGTACAATGTAACAAGTAATTCCGTATGAACGTTAGTATAGTGCCCAGCTAAAGACATGTGAGAGATAAATGGTTTTAGAGGATGTCAGTCAGGACTGTGGTGTCCAGTGGACAAATTAGTGATTAGTGCTAAAGAGTCCAGTGTCTAATGTGTGTGAATGTCTCATTTGGATTTAGCTGTATCGACGTAATTGTAAGTGTAGTGTAATTAGTGTAAATATTTAAACCGTATCATAATTAAAGTAGATTAGCTAAAATGTTGAGTTTAATTAACAACCCTTAATACTTCCAAGAATCATAGCAACCAGCTAGCGGACTAATAGGGGGGGTCCAGACTAGATCCGCTCGCAAATCTTGGAACCCATAATGTGAGGGATGTACAGAGTAAGAACAGAGTACAAATGAAATAAATAAATCAGCCAACCGTGACATTTTATATTTATGTATCGGAGCTCCCCACAGAAAGTCATGGAAAGGTCACAGAAAGGAACAACATGTAACCTTTTCTAATCTATCCATCACCTCAGCAAAAAGAGTAGTGGTAGCCTATGACTACTAGATACTATACTTAATAAATACCTACGAATCTTGACACATTTGAAAATTTACACTTCACATCAATTTTTATATTTCGATAAACATTCCTCAAGTCATATAACTGGGTAAATAGATTTTTAATTTGCATGAAAACATTATTATTCACAGTATGCATAAACGTGACTTGTAGATCGTACTAGTTATTATAAAACAAGGCTTCGCTCGTTCGAAATCGTTTCAAGTACAGTAATGACAAATGTACTAGTTTTTTTCAAGCAAGAAAACAGTCGTTTAAAGGGGTGTAAAATGTATAAATTATTACGGCGTTTTCACTTTATGCTATAATACCAAATGTGAGAATAGGTCTTTATACTACAAAGCACTCTTTTGATCTGGGAAAAAAACTACTTACATTACATGAAGAAAGAAAGAAATTGACGTACACAAAAAAACTGAAAGAGGGGAAATATCTTAAAGAAAAAATCATTTAAAGAATGGCATGAAATATACTTAAGAAAAAGAATTGTTTATTTCGAACTTTAGAAAGTTAATGTATTTAAAATAATAGTTATAAATAATATATAAATATATTTTAATACACCTTTTTGTAATTTGGACTTGTACTTACTTTGTTCTATTTTTTAAACCGAGATATGTGGATTATATCTGTGAAAGAAGTGAGATACAAGGAAAGAAATCCTCCGAAGGATCGCTCAAGGATGGAAAATTTAGGACCTTAATAAGAATTTTTCATAGTAAACTATCGTCAACATTAAAAAGGAACATATTTTGCAGTTTTGTTTATTTTTAACCCATTTAAACCTGAAATTTTTTTGAAAAAAAAAAATGTTTTTTGTAAAAATTTAGTTAATTGTGTATAAATATGCATGAAAATGATTATAATTTTTTTTTACTGATCAGAATAGCCTTAACATGCTGTACTTTTTAAAGGACGGTAGGACTATATTCTACTATAAGAATAATAACCTATTTATTTACATGTTTTATTAATTCCAAAATTATTTTATAAACTTTAATATAAACTAAACTATAAAATCATTTGCTTGTATGATAGTCCAAAAAACAATTTTTAGGATTGTTGCGACCACTTGAGTCGCAAAACTATTCAAAATTACCGCTTTTGGTAATTTTTATGAATTCTTATTTTTCATATACAATTCTAGCGTTCATTGTATGAACCGCTAGAATCTTGTATAATTCTGTCTGAGACGGCGACTACTCGATTGTCTTTCATCGAGAACAGACGTCTTTTGAGTTTTTTGCATAATATCAATATACTGTGTTTCGAGTTTACCAAGACGAGGCTGCGAGCTATTTGGTAAACTAGAATTTGTGCTTGACCACCTTCGGGATCTACGTTTTTACAAGGAAAAAACCCCCGTTTTGGATCGCGTCAAGAAGAGTTATTTTGATATTAGACCACTCCAGAAGTTGGGCCAGTAATCAACCGACATCGGCGATTCCACCAGGATATTGTAGAGTCCGATTGTGGATAACTGAAGCCAACTTCTGTATCTGTACTCCACGCTAAGTATTTTTCCGTATTTTCATACGGAACGCGTGAGTACACATTTCAATTAATATTTTCATTGTATTTTGACGCGCCGCACAGTTCAGTACCTGTGCGTGCGCACATTGTTATTTGTGCCACTTGTTAATTTAGATTTTGAAAATTGTAATTGAATATTAATTGGTGTATAGTTTCTCACCCCAATGTATCTGGTTGTGTCGGGGAGAAACATATATTTGTAAAAACTTTATTTATACTATTTTCCGCTACATTTTCCCCAATTAATTTTTGTTTGTTGAATAAAAATTATTCAAAATAATTTTTCGTGTTACTCAGAGCAGTTCTACGATTTCAACGGCTGAGTAGGGATTCAAGAGGACAGAATTGTGTTATTACTCCTCCAGAACCACTGTGTGGGCCCCTTCGAATACCTCTACTCCCAGGGAAAACCAAACCATATGTAATAAGTCTCCAAGCATAACCCCTTGGAGTGAAATACGTCTGAACCCTGCCTGTCCTTTTTTTTGTTTGTGAGTATAACTCTGCTCTGAAGTAACGCGCCCCCTTTTTTCAACGATTTACCTGCAATTCTGCTGCAGGTTAAATCCGCACATCACAAATTTATCAGCAGAACCGTTTATTGGTCACCACGTGTGGCGGGTCCTACGATCTTAGTCGTAGACCTATGTGACGCCGCGACGCCTGCGTCTCTCCTACGAAACCAGCGCAACGGGCGCCACATTTTCTGGTCCTTCGAGCCGGATTTATTTTGGCCGAATCAGCGCGCCGAATCCACAGTTTATGATCCACCAAGTAGCCGGATCCAATTACGAGCTTTTTCTGATCAAATTAACGAGTTTTTTGTTGGATTCACATAACGCGGATTTTAGGAATTCGCTTAACGCGGTTTTTCAGAATCGCATTTAAGCTTCATTTTCAGATTTGCTTAACGCAATATATATTTATATTTCACGAATTTTATATTCCGAATCACAATTGTCCGACTTTTCTTGAAGTCCGATTGTTGGCATTTTTGAAATTTTTGATTTTGAACGGCTCGACTATATAGTGCGCTCTCGGTCTGCACTGACTTTTTGAAAGTCAAATTTCTGGATTTTCCGATTTTTTTCGAAGTCCGATTTTTGACCGATTTTTGAAATTTTGATTTTTGAATTCTACGTCATCGCCTGAGTGACGTATTGCTATTCAAATTTACTACGTGCCCTCAGGACGTCCGCTAATCCTCGTTTAGGATTTTAGTATACCGAATTTCGATTACCGTTACTCTAGTTACGTTGTAACCTCCTCTGAGCATTTATACTGTCCGCCACGGCCGGCGGCGTATTCTACAAGGCCCGCAATTATTAACGTACATATTACTAAATCGCCTTTACGATTGAGCCTACAACTCTATCGTACCTATCCAGATTGTCAACACAGCTCACCATGGCAAACATTAACCAATTAAACTCGAAGAAATTGCTGTGTACGAGGTTCATTACTCGATTAAATAAATCGATATCACAAGCTTCAAGCGCCCCAGATGACATTCCTCTTGTACAAGCCCAATTTGAACAGTTAACATCGAAAATTGAAGCGTTTGAAGAATGTCAAATGAAATTGCTAGCCTTACCCGAGAACGAGAGAATGCAAGAAGCCTTGCTCAGCGAGTACGATGAAGTTATGACCCAATTTGATCGCCTTATAGTTACTAGTAAGCAGCCACCATTTGTAAAAGAGGAGAGGCATCCTATGAACGTCTCTGACACCCATGATACTGCATTCCAAGTCCTGAATCAAACGATTATGAATCAGACTAAACTCCCTGAATTCAACATTCAGCCCTTCGATGGAGATCTCGCCAACTGGCAGTCGTTTTATGACCTTTTCATGAGTTCAGTTGACTCCATGGAAACGCTAACACCCGTGCAAAAGTTACAATACCTTAAATCTTTCCTACTTGGCCCAGCCCTTGCTGCCATCAAGGACTTTAAGTTGACTGACGCGAACTACACGGCGGCGTTAGCCACTCTAACTCAAAAGTATAAACGCAGACGTCTCATTGCGATGCTCCATGTAGAAGGTATTATCAACACACCCAAACTCGACAGCACATCTTACGACAGTGTAAATACCTTTGTTTCTAAGGTAAGGGGACATCTAGCTTCTCTACGAGCTATTGATGAACCAGTAGAACAGTGGAGTAAGATTCTTGCCGTCTTACTCTCTTTCAAATTAGACACCAATGTACGCAACCGATTCGAGAAACGGCTTGACAACGACGAGTTACCCGACGTCGAGACATTGCTTACGTTTCTGGAAGAGTTCGTTAATTCTCAGCAATGGCAGACCCTCCGTTCAGTAGGGAACTCATCCATTAATTCAACACAAATTACACGGAAACCCTCTATACCAAAACCAGTAAGAAAGTACGCGGCTGCTTTTAGCACTCAAACATATACACCTCCGTGTATAAAATGCAAGGAACAGCATCCTTTGTATTCATGTCCTCAGTTTCGGAAACTAAACCCTTTACAGCGGCACCAACTGATTAAAAGTAACAACCATTGTTACAATTGTTTGGGCTCCAGTCATTCCTCAGCGAATTGCCTGTCTAAAGGGAGTTGTAGACTCTGTCATCAGCGCCATCATACGCTGATCCATCTAGACGAACCCGACGGTACTAGAAAAGATTCCAGTCATCAGCCAGCGCAACCTGGATCCAGTCGGAATCATAATGTTTCCTCCAATTCGCAAGTGTTGATAACGCATAATGTCAGAACCAATCGTAGCTCTAATGTCTCACGGGTTCTGTTGAGTACTGCGCTTATCCACGTACA